>CM075669.1:270869350-272069350 GCA_037962975.1 Clitoria ternatea | reverse complement strand
GTCGCGCCTGATAGCCGGGTGAGACGATGCAATTCTAGTGTACTTTGACTAAATGACGGAGTGTAACTATGATCGTAGGGATCCAAGTTCTAAAAATATTTAAATTAATAATGAGAACCAATGAGTTCATTTGTACCACATGGAACTTGGGCGGACCCTGATCGCTCTAGATGATTGGAATGGTGATATTTCAAAGATTGAGAAGAAGATGAAACGATTTATTGGGCCCACATGCATCATGAGACTTAATCAAAGATAAATCATAATAAATCCGCACTCATGCATTCATTTGTTATAATTGTGAATATGTTATATGTATGATTTATTTCATGATTGTTATAATTATGAACATGACGATTATGTGATGATAACATACTTGATTTTTATAAATATGTTAAATGTATGATCTATGTGACATTGTGTGTTAACTGGATTATGTTCGCACCGGATGAACCAATCAGGGTCTTGGGTTATACTCACCCTTACTGTTGAACATTTTTCAGAGGAATTAGAAACTCAAGAACCCGAGTGTGAAGATCAGTAATACGCTGAACCCGTTGAGAATAATCATTAAGGATAGAATATTTATAATCAGACACCGGATGACTGTATAATATTTAAGGGTGCCTGCGTGCCCCATTCTGTTAAGAGTACAATTATTTACAGTTTGTGAATGACTATGTGATATATACAATATTACTTCCGCTGATTTGCCACGTATTTTAAAAAAAATATTCACTTTTTCTAAAAACTGTTAACACTCTCAGTTAAATGGGATGAACCTACAGAAGGATTTGTCTTATCTAACCGAGGGTGTTACAATTCTTATATCCCATTTGGGAATATTATATTCTGTTTCTCACTCCTTTCTCTATGTTTTTGTTTCATATATTTTAAATTGATAGTTTATACAGAGGGAAGGATGGAAGAATCTTGACAGTATATATAGCACGTTCTAGAAAAGGAGCTCGGTATGAATACCGTGGTCCAATGAATAAATAATGTCATTAGGCAACTGCTCTTGGGCCATGGAGTTTCCTCTCTTTCTAATAATGTTTAATATCTATTTTATTTGGATGAATGTAAAACTACTTTATAAATTTTAATGATATTCATGAGGTATTTCAGAAATATTGTATGTAATTTTACTCTGATAGTTTCTTTTAGCGATTATATTTTTAGTTAAAAAAAATTTACAAATTTTTTAGAAATTATTAAGATGTAATAGAGGGTGTTACACCATACACGCTAAGTGTAGGCCATCCGACCTTCCTTAAGATCTGGGAGTGTCTGGCGTTCAGCGGTGCATAGTTGCTGAAAGAGGCTACACGCCTATTCTGCTGCTGAGGTCGGGGGCTCCTAAAATCATCTCTCTGGGAATGCCTCTTCAGCCTCACCCTCTCCTTATCTCTCCGTGGTTGAGGGGGGTACCGGTGGCTTAACCCTAGCCGCTGTAGCTTCCAAATGCATCTCTATGCCCACATATTTCGAGACCTTCCTCCAGAATTCTTCAAACGTCGCTGGAGGACTCTTTGCCAAAGATAGGGCAAAGATTGATCCAGACTACAGGGCCTCAATGACGATATGCAGTTGAATGGCCTTTGTAAGGTTAGGCACCATAGCTGCCTCCTTATAGAACCTCTTCAGAAACTCCTTAAGAGTTTCGATCTCTCATTGCCTGATTTGGGCCAAGGTGGGAGACGTCCTAGGGACATCCCTGGAAATGACAAAGTGATTCTCGAAAGCTGCTGCCATCTCCTCCCAAGAGTCTATTGACCCTGAGGGTAGACCCTTGAACCAGCTCCTTCTTCACTAAGGTACATGGGAACATTCTGCACATCACATCTTCATCAGCTCCCAAGTACATAGCTTTATATTCGTAAGCATCAAGATGTTTAATGGGGTCAGTCTCTTCATTATACTTCCCAATAGAGAGTGGTTGAGTCGTCTGCAAATGCCTGAGAATAGGCACACTCATAAGCCTTCTCAAAAATGGAACGTTGAGCCAATACGTCCCAGGAGCTGCTACCATTGGCTCTTTCCTTCTTCCACTGACTCTATCCCCAAAGTCATGAGTTTGCTCCCTCTCCTCATACATGGGGATCTTGGAGTATTGGAAAGTGGTGAATTTTTCTCTCCCAGAGGTGTGGTGAGTCTTCTCTGCCTGAGACATCACTTTGTCTTCTGTCACCCTCCTCTCTCTTTTTAACTCCATTAGCTCCTCCCTGAGCTGCCTTATAACTTCATCTTGAGGGTATGGGACTACTGCAGGTATCACCCTCCTCGAGTTGGTTCAGGAGATTCGAAAAGAAGCCTCTAGTTGGCATGTTGGTTGGTCACATCCTCCACGTGACTGTCAACGAAATCACGTCTATCACCCTCCATGGATGACTACTAAACTTCTGTGAAAAGTGGGAATAACTCTAACGGGTCCCACTGGACGTGCCAATAAACTGGTCTAATCCGGGGTCAAGGATCTGGAATGGGGGCCAACCACACAAGTCAATGATAAAATGTTTATACACTAGTACAATGGGTATCCAGTATTATAATCCGAACTCTCAGTGGGAGAATACGGTCTTGTTGTCCTGGAGATTTTTTACACCAAGCTTTCACGTTGAAGGGGGCGAAAGGTGGTGTCACCTTTTATAAGTGTGAGAATCGACTATTTATAGATGAACATGGAGAATGAATCGTTAGGCACAGGTGGGGCCAGGAGACAAATAGTACACTACTCAGTGTATAATTTTGAAGACGCGGGGGGAGCCGTATTTCTCGCGTATCACTCTTGTGGTTGTACCCTGTACCTTTTGTCATATGACGTGGCTACTTTCCGGTATGCAGGGTATCAATATGGGCACATCAGCTTGAGCACTGGCCCACTTCAAGTAACGAGGATTTTGGTCGTGGAGCAGCCACTTATCCTGTCAAAGTATGGGCGAATGGTTATGTATAATACATCATAGAGAGTGTAAGTGTTGGGTCAGGGGACAGAAAGTGTGTTGCGTAGAGCATGCTTCTGACACATGGTATGGGAAGAACGACGTCTTTGCCAATGTCCCCTGTGACCACACCTTATACTTTTTACCAGACAGAACGGATCATATCCGGTGTGTGAGGTGTTGACCTGGATATACCAGTACAGGAAGACACCTATACGATCTAACATTTCGGAGGTCTACCTGCAGCTTCGGTAGCATATGGAAAACAGATAAAATGACATCCTTGCCTTGGTGCCGGTATCGAGACCAGATCACACCTTATTGACACAATAATTTCTCTTTCCAATTTACAAGTTATTCATATTATATCTCCTTATTATTAGGAGTGTATCGTAGGAATTGTATCATTAAATAATGTTTAGTTAATTAAATTTTGCTTATAGTATTTTGGAGCAAAACATTTCAAATGTTTGTTACCTGAACTAGTCTGAACCGGGGTCTAGGATCCGATGTGGGACCAGCCACAAAAGTATAGATGTTTTAGGGTTTGTACACCGGTACAATGGGTATCCGGTATTGTAACCTGACCTCTCAGTGGGAGAAACCGGTCTTGTTGTCCTGGAGATCCTTCACACCAAAGTTTCGCGTTGAAGGGGGGCGAAAGGTGGTGCCACCTGCGAAGATTCTCCGACGCTCAAGTTAGAAGAGTGTATGAAACTCGATGAATACTCAAGCAATGCAATAGTAAAGATGTGAGATAGAACAACGTAACCTTGCATGTGTACTGGAATATGCTATTTATAGTTGAACGTAGGAAATGAATCGTTGGATGCAAGTGGACCCCTTGATTCTGATACCGTGTAGAGGGTGTCAATCAAAGTGGCTCAGTATTCAGAGTGTGCAAGGGGGGTAGGTCAATTATCAGAGTACGATTCTGACACAAGGATGGAGGATAATCACCTTTCCGTATATTTCGCTGATGATTGTACTTACTCTCTGTGATAATTGACATGGACACATTCCGCTATGCAAATTATCTTCCCTGATAAGCTATAATCCCTCTTATCTCATGGTGATTATGAGATAAACGGTTATACGCGTCGGAGAAGTGAAGACGGATGAAGCATCCATCGTAACGAGGGCTGATGTAGCACTCAACAAAGCGAGAGCGGATGAGGCACATCGGATGACCGGTGTGGCGTTATCTCCCTGTAATGCCGGTTGCCCCTCTAAGAGGTCATTCTGACGTCATAACTCCATAGACCGGTATCCAGACCGGATCATTACCTATATTCGAGATCGGCTAAGAAATAATTATTACAGAAACCAGAATACATGACAAGCCTAGTGTAAAGAAAGATTTACACACATAACATTCAAATTAAATTCTAATTATAATAACATTGAATAAAACTGCAACAAAGCTTTTTACTTTAAAAAGGATCCAAATCTCAACTCAGCGAGTCCCAATAATGCTAGTGTTCAGCATTAGCATCGTAATTATTGTTAATTTCATTATTGCCCCCGAAAAAGGAGTGGTTATCTAACAAAACGAGCCCAGCGAAGCCTCCAACGCTTTGGTTTCTTCACCACCACCACCCTTCACCTCTTTCTCTCTCTCTAAAAAAACCAGAAACAACAAACTCAAACCGAAAAAGCGAAAAGGGTTTTCCGAGATAGATCTAGGGTTTCCATCGTTTCCCAAAGACGATTTTCCATCAACCAACGAGGTGGAGTAGTAGAGCATGGATTCTATTCCTTCCAATTCCCATGGAAACCTCGACGAACAGATTTCTCAGCTCATGCAGTGTAAACCCTTGTCCGAGCAAGAGGTAACCTTCTTTTCTCATTTCCTTCCATTCGCTTTCTTTCTCCTTAAATACGATTCGCGGATCCGGAAAATCTCTTGTCTATTTTTAATTCGTTATTTTCCCCTACGTTTTGCCGTAACGCATCGATCTGTTGCTTATTGTTGCGAAGATGGAATCGCTTCAAATTTTTTGAAATCTGGCTTCTTCTGGAATTGAAATGGCGACTAGAATGCGTGTTTTGTTTGGATATTCCGTCAGATTTACTGAATTTGTACTGGTGATTCTAGGTTTGAATTTGTCCTGCATTTGGTTTCAGTATAGCATATTGTTTTGATTGGTGGAAGATTGTCAGTTTTTTTACCTAAATCAATTTGGAGCGATTGATATTATCATTTCTGCATTTATGAGTGGATATGTTAGATTGTTGACGTTAGCTGAGGGTTATTTGAAATGGAGGAAAATATTTCTTTCTATATGCTTTTGTGTCATGAATGGCTAAGTTTTTTTTTTTGGAGTTATATTATATGTCATGCACTAGGAGCAGGTTAACTGGATTGTTACTTAGTTTTTTGATTGCCATGGAATCATTACTTCCTATCCTGTTGATTATGCAATATAAGAGCTACGGTTGAGAGTTCTTATAAAATAGAAAATGCATGATTTGTTGGTGTTATTTTCATCACAAAAAGTTATGTGAATTGGATTTGTTCACAGTATATTCCTATTCCATAAAGTATTATTCACTTATGAATTGTGACTCTATGATTAAGAAGTTTTCTTTTTCTTATTCTTTTTTGGCCTTAGTTGGACAGCATTGAGTTTTCGAAGAAATTTAGACTTTCAAGCTTTATGAAAATATAGTCCAAATCATGGCTACGGTTACGATATTAATTATGTTGCATGATTTCTGTTTGTCTTGTTTTGATACTTTCTTAAAAGCCGATATTTAAAGGACAAGTTTATTTTGTTCACATTGACTGTAATTTCTACTTGTCTTACTTTAGTGCTTCCGTAAAAGCCGGTATTTAATGCGAATTTAATTTCATTCACGTTGACCACGGACGGTGCCAGCAAAGGTTTCCCGTAAGATGAAATACAGCTGGTTCCTTGAATGCACTTGTCGGTAATTAATGAAAAAACCCCTTTTTACCATCTCATATTGCTTATCTTGTAAAAATCTGTAATAAGTTGACTAATAACTAATAATCAAAATAAATGTTTACAATTTTTTTCTTTTGATATTTGGTAGTTAGCACATGTCATTGTTTTTGATGGGTGGAGCTCAGGGAATTATAGGAAAGAGCTACCTATGCATTTGTGGATGAGGATATATAGCAGAGTAGTTAACTATTGCTAAACCCTAAGCCGGATTGTCTCCGAAGGAGGATATCTGTATTTAACACCAAAGATAAATTTCTTTTTCTTCAGCAGAGTAGTTAATAGCAGCAAGTCAGCAACCTGCACTACCATAACAGGGTTGTGGGATGGGGTATCCATGGTAATCAAAGTTGGGATTCTAATTTTGATCGGTAGATGGTGTAAAAATCCTAAAATCATAAATAGAATCGTAAGATTCTACAAATTTCATGTATAAGCATATAAACTCATGTGCATAAAAACTATAATTCATATTCTAATATCGCATAGAATAGTTTTGAACTAAAATTGTTAAACTCCAAAGGCAATACACAGAAGTACTTAAAGCATAAGATCAATATTAATAATATCCAAAAGCATAAAATCAATACCAGTAATATCCAAACTCCAAATCATAAAAAGCTAAATACCAAGAGTGTGCTTGAAGAAGAAAGAAGAATGAATAAGCCTCACACAGGCTGCGCAGAGGAAGAAGCTGCACAGAGGAAGAAAAAAGAATGAAGAAACTACGAACAGGAAGAAGATTCACAGCAGAATGCTGTTGGATGAGGAGAGCTTCTGCACATCCACAAAGGGTGGGAATCAAACCTTAAAAATCCAAAAGGGGTTGTAATTTGGGCAGGTTGGAAATAACAATAGGGTGGGCAATGGAAATGGCTTTTCTTTTAAAATCCCACAATTGAACGATTTTAGGGATTTGAGTCCAATTTCATGAGATTTTACTACAATTCTACTCATATGATTTTGCTTGGAATCAAGATTGTTAGCAAGGAGTAAAATCTTAAAATATCATGATTTTACTTCTGATTTTGACTACCATGAGGGTATCCTCTGGCAGCCACCTTAAAGTCTCCGTCATGTTGTATTTTTGCTTCTTGCCGACCATGGCTAAGAATGCAGCCATTCACAGACAGAAGCTCACCTAAAGCAGTTGCAACTCTGAACAAGCTGAAGCCCTTGTCGCAGATTTTCTTGTGTGATTTTTCACTCTTGTTGAATCAGAAGGATTTTGTTGGGAACTTGGAATTTCTCCATCCATTAGAAACTCAGCATCCCCACCTTCAGTGTGCTGTTGATGTGTTTTCCAATTGCCACCCAGCAGCTCAAACCCTAGTTGTCAATAGCACATGATTGCCGCTGCCATGACATTGCATCACTGCACTTGGTAGCTATGGAAAATTGTGGGCTGATAATTGGGCGACAGTAAATTGAAAATTGCCCTAGTAAACAGCATCACTTGGGGCTGTTCAGTAGGGTAATCTAATAATTTCTCCTCCCTCATTAAATTAAAGGGTTCAAACAGAAAATCCTCCCCTCATTAATTCAAACCGAAACCACGTTTTTAGTGATCTAACCTAATCACACACACTCTCTAGATGAGCGTGTTTACAATGGTGAATTCTAACTATATCTCTGGTGGTTCAAGACTTCAAGCATTTTCCAGCCAACCTTTGCAATTTTTTCTATTTGGTTCTCTTAAGTCTCCAATCCTTGTTAATCTCTCTTCATGATTTTGCATCATTCTTTGGTGTCTTACTGGTTCTGCATTCTCCAATGTTTTTTTGCACATTATTCAGGATTTTCTCTGAAAGACCACCCACTGATATTCATCCCATTATTCAGCTTTCTCTAATGCTTGCGTTTGTTGGTCAATCTGAACCTCTGGAACCTGCTCTGATCTCTGTCATTACCTTGTATTGTTGTTGATTGATGTGTTTTAAGCTTCAAATTGATTTTTAATTATTAATTATAATAATTTTGTAAATATGTCTTTGATTTTTGGCAGTTATTTTATTTTTCTGCTTTTATAATGTTTTGTATAAATTATGTAATGTGTATCTTAAGACGTTGGGAGTAGCAATCTTCTGACTATCCATATTCCTCTGTAGCAGTTTCAAGGACAGCCACGTTGTGGGGCTATAGCTGTGTTTCTTTATAAGTGATAACATACCCTTCCATTCCCCCCTTATACTTCTCGATATTTATTGTATAAGACCGAATTTTGATTATTAACAACAACAAATGGATTTAATTTTTTTGTAAACTTTTAGATATTTTATCTTGCATGCATAATCTTTTGTATTGCAATCATCCTCCTTACCACTATCATGTTAAAGAATTTTTGGGTTTGGCCATTTCATACCATTTTGTGGCATTGACAACTAAGTACTAAGTTATTTGGGAAGAAAACATATTTTAAACTGAGCGAATTAGTCCTCGTATTTGGTAACCAATCAATCTGGTTCTGATTAGGTACCCAACATATGAAATAGTTCCTAATCTGTTGTGTTTTTGTTTTTGATTCTGATTTGACTTAGCTTTTCTTTTCAGTGGCCCAGTAAACACAAACTTGGTTGTAACAAGTTTCTTCCACAAACATTCTTTTGAAAATGTTTAGTCTATTTTCTGGAAAAAGCAGTTTAATATTCTTGGACGATTGTTTTTTATTCTTGTATTGTATGCTGTGCAATTTTCCGATCCCCCTCTCCCCTGTAACAAAACCTTTTCCTTTCCAATTCTGATTTCAAATTGCACTATGTGTGCAGGTAAGGGCCTTGTGTGATAAGGCAAAAGAGATTTTGATGGAAGAGAGCAATGTCCAGGTTTGTATGTCTACTTTTCTTGATTTCTTACCCCGTGTTTTAAATCTGTGCCTCTAAGTGTAGGTTTTTTTTTTCTAGCATTGGTTTTGTATCTTGCCAAGATTGTCTGCATTATGTCCTTATTCCTCTTAAGTTTGTTGAACATTATTAGTTGAGGAAGTCTAATTAACTGCCATTTATTATTGAGTCTGTTTGACTGTTTAATGAGTTTATTTGTACGGATTTAACTGTGTTGATTTTGAATGTCTGAAAAAGCTGAAAAGTTTACTTTCTTTTGGCAATAAATGCAGCCTGTGAAAAGTCCTGTTACAATCTGTGGTGATATTCATGGGCAATTCCATGATCTTGCAGAGCTTTTTCGCATTGGAGGGAAGGTATTTGTTTTTTCATATTTTAGGTGTTATATACTTATATTCCACATGTATTTATCAAACTTCTGAATGAGGGCTACATAGAATATAGATGTATAAACTGAATACTACTTGGAAATCTTAAAATTTCATGCATCTTTTATTCTTTTATTGAATCACTGTGAGATTTGATGTGGTTTATTCTTAGTTCACAGTAGATGGGCTTTCTCACTTAAAATTTCTTGACAGTGTTATCATTCCAACTGCTAGATGTTGAGTTGCATTAAAATTTGGAAATTTGATAGCAGCAATAAATATAAAATTTCTTTTCAAGTTACACTTGTGGTGTAGAACTTCTTTGATGGATATTTAAGTTTACATGAATAAATTGGCTAAGAATTGATTATTTGGATTTGTATTATTGATAATATCCAATACCCTGGAATGAAAATTCATGTAACATGAAGGTTCAAAATTAACTACTCAGGGAAGTATTCTTTTGTTTGCTATTTAGATCATAAAAACATGGTAGTGTACTAGTGTTTTTATTATTTCTGGTCGTATGACTCTAGTTGCCTTCTCATCTGATTCTTAATATCTGATGTGGCTACCCAGATAGTCTTATTTTCAATTGAATAACAACCAATGTTGATTGCCCACCAGATACTTAAGACTTATTTCATATTTGAGAACTGATGTGTTATGCTATGTGTTTATTTTTAGAATTGTTTCTTGATTGAACAACCATTCCATTTCATCTTTGCATACTTATGCATATATTTTTTTGCATATATTGAAATGCGGAACCATATGGTTAATACTGATTCCTTGTTTCAACTTTTTGTTGGTAGTGTCCAGATACAAATTACTTGTTTATGGGAGATTATGTTGACCGTGGCTATTATTCTGTCGAAACTGTTACGGTAAATACGAACCATTATACTTCTGTTTTTTTTGGTTGTTCAACTTCAATCTGAAATATTTTTTGTCATTATTTGTTTTCACTAGTCTAAGATTTTTTGGGGTGTTGCTTGTTTTATAACCTTTTTTCCGGCGCTATTTTAAACATAATGCAGCTTTTGGTTGCCCTTAAAGTGCGTTATCGTCAGCGCATCACTATTCTGAGGGGAAATCATGAAAGTCGCCAGGTTTGTTTACACCCCCCCCCCCCCCCCCCCCCCCTAAATCTTTGATGGTAGTGAATTATATTAGATTATCATCTTGTTAGGTTCTTTGGACATGCTCAGTATCTGTTGAGTTCTTGACCGATTTTATTCTATCAATTTACCATTTGAAAGTTTCTATTACTCCTAATTGTATGCTTCCACACATTGAGAAGGCAACAATGTAATATTTTGGGAACCAAAAAATGTTTTCTTAAAAATGAAACATTGAATAAAGTCATTAGGCTTGATATTTCTTATTTTAAGCAACTTATATAGCATTGATTTCCAGGTTTGTTTAGTTGTTTTGTTATTTATGTTTTTAGCTTTGATTGGTCACGGCTAAATTTTAGCTTTCTGCTGCAGATTACTCAAGTTTATGGGTTTTATGATGAGTGCCTGCGGAAGTAAGTACTTGCTATTCTCGTTATTTTGTTGAAGTTAAATTTGATATGTCATCATAATTGTCTTCAGTTAGACAAAATATTGCAATTTTGAAGTTCTACAATCCTATTTTGGTGAACATTCTTCTTATTTATCTGTTTTACAGGTATGGCAGTGCTAATGTTTGGAAGATTTTTACTGATTTGTTTGACTACTTTCCATTGACAGCATTGGTTAGTGTTCCATAACATAATTTTTAAGAGGGCTGTAGGATTTTTTTTTTTCTGTTTGGGGTTGTTGGTATGTCTCTATTGGTGTCATGATATGCATGCCACTTCACAGTACCCATTTTTCACGGAGGTTTAACAGGTTTTCATTAATTAAATGTTGCTAAAGTGATGTGGGCTCTTGTAGGTTGAATCAGAAATATTTTGTCTTCATGGTGGGTTGTCACCTTCTATTGAAACCCTTGACAACATTCGTAATTTTGATCGGGTACAAGAAGTTCCTCATGAGGGACCAATGTGTGATCTTCTTTGGTCTGATCCCGATGATCGTTGTGGTTGGGGCATCTCTCCTAGAGGTGCTGGATATACCTTTGGCCAGGTAATCTAGTTCGTTGTGTATCAAGTTTCTGTTATTTTGATATTTGATGATTAGTTTTTGTTGATTGGTTGTACTTATTTCTTTTACAGGACATATCTGAGCAATTTAACCATACCAATAATTTGAAGCTGATTGCTAGAGCTCACCAGCTGGTCATGGAAGGATATAACTGGGGCCATGTAAATACTTATGCCATTTAGTTTGTTTTTGTATTGATTTGTGGTGGTAAATGGCTGATTTATAGTACTTTATTACAGGATCAAAAGGTGGTAACCATATTTAGTGCGCCAAACTATTGTTATCGTTGTGGGAACATGGCATCGATCCTCGAGGTTGATGACTGCAAAGGACATACATTCATTCAGGTTGAGCCTCCGTTTTCATTATCCACTTGAGCACTTTCCATTTACTTGTTGCTAAAAAAACATAGTGAATCCGTATCTCTTTTTTGATCTTTGGCAGTTAGTTTTCTTAATTATTTATTTTTTTAATCTCAGTTTGAGCCGGCTCCAAGGAGGGGAGAGCCAGATGTAACCAGGAGAACGCCTGATTACTTCCTATGATAATGCTTGCTTGAGTTGCTGTTACCAGCACAGCAACTAATTCCCTGCAGTAATGTGCAAGCTCTCGTTTACTTGTCCAAAACAGAGCCATGATTCAAATTGATACTTACATTTTCGATGTTAGGCTTCGCTGGATGTTATTTAGTTGAATTATAACTGAGTCTTTCGAAGAGGAAGCTGAGGAGCAGGCGATGCTATTGTGAGCATGTGTACCATTACAGCATGCAATGTATCAATTTTATTGTTTTCCCCTATTTTTCCTTTTCTATTTTTTTGCAACTCTCGACCTTTCTTTTCTCAATTTAGGATTATTGTTAAGGGGGTGGGTTTCTGTAGATGGATAATATGCTTTAACATATCTTTCAACGGTTTTTTATTTTTTACCTGTCTTCTAAGAATTATGTTCTAATAGGTAGTCTTTTTTTTTTCTTTACTTTTTCTATGATTGAGTTTTAATTTTTAAAATATTTACATTAATTTAGGCCTTACACACACCCCACGCTCTATGTGTTCACCCGTATGTGACGTCTTTTATTTTTTTGGACTACATAATTTAGTGTTGAGATGAACGTAAATAATGACTTGTAATGTTGTTAATTTTATTTAATCAAGATTTTGAATTTCTAAATTACTTCAGTCATATCTCCACAATTTTCTCCAGCGTCTGGTACCGTTCAATGAAATCTATCTTTTGTTAAGGGTATATTCAATTTTTTATGTAATACATTTAAATCATTTTTTAATTAAATACATTTAGACATTGCAGGCATTATAGATCATGAACGAGTACTACGGACTCTTTAATTACTCCTTGAAGTTTTGATCGCGCTTAGTTGTAATAGAAAATCGTTCTGCTGTAATACAAGGTCTACTGGCGCGAAAGGGAAGAAATGGTTAGCGTACTGTAGTTACTGTTTAAACGTGTCGTATGTGCAAAGGACAACACCCATGTCGCGTAAAAAGCAGACGACAGTATGGGAAACTGCCACGTGGGTGTGTCGTAGGCTGCTTAAACGACAAATGAGCAACACAAGCTTGGGGGGTACAGACGACTCAAGAGGTGGGAAAGCTGTGGTGCATGTGGAAGTTGCGACGCAGCTCACGGGACGGCATTAAAAAGCTGTGGTGCATGTTACCATCTTCTTCATCCCCTGCAAGCTCCCCTTTTCATCCCCACCGCGGAGACAAAAACCAAGCAGCAGGGTCCTCACGTTGTTGCATACACGATCATCTTCTTCATCCCCACCGAGCTCTCCTTTCTTCCGCCCAGCTGTCTCCACCGTGGAGACAAAACCCAAGCAGTAGGTCCTCACGTGTTGTCCTTTTTTGTTGCATTTTGTGGTATTTTTCTTCCAGCATCACATTCTACTTAGCATTTAAGGTAAAAAAATTTTTATTTATTCAATGTTTATTTTACATAAAGTTTAATATGTCTTTTTTACCTGTCTCCTCTTTATTACCTGTAAAAACCATTAATTTATAAATAAATTTTTAAGTATTCTACGTTCACCAGGAATATAATTATATTAACACCAATCGCAAGATTACATGTGTATATAAATCATTAATGCTTGTCAAACATATGGATCAACTAGAAGTAATAAAAAAAACTTATTCCTCCAGGATGTTATCAAACTATAAGAAATACTATGAGCTTATTAATTTACTTTTTTAGTTTTTAACAATTAAAAACAATGATGAAATAAGCATAAAAATAACTAATATCTTAATTGTTGCTAAATAATGCAATTATCAATGCATGTTGAGAGGAATGTGTTTATTTAGGAATTTATAAATGTAATTTTATTTAGGTAATATTATAGGGGATTAATAAATGTTGTTTAATTTTTAAAATAATATATAATATAGTAATTACTTTAGAGACATATAATGAGTTACAGTTTTATTTATGTTATTTTATATTTTTAATTAAATATTATGATATAGTTATACTAAGTGAAATAGTTATTAAAGTTTGTATTAAGTAATGAATATGTTATGTAGTTGTTAATTTTAAAATATAGTATAAAATAGTAATTAATTTAGTGAATTAATTATTTAATTAAAATATAATATAAAATAGTAATTAATTTAGTGCATTAATGACATTTATTTATTTTTAGTGAGCTAGGCAATTTTTAATTTTTAATGTTTAATAAAATGTTAAGAAATAATCTTAATGTTCATAATATGTATTTTTTTAATGCAGAATGGCTGGACAGAGGTCAATAAATCCCGGACCATTGGATCCATCTTTGTTAACTTTTCAAGAGAAACATGTATCAACACATGTTTGGAATGAACGACCTGACCGTATACTGAAGGTGAGAAAAGCAGTCCGTACGAGGAATGAAATACCAGAGGCAATTATACCACACTTACGAAGGGCGGGTTTCTATGAGTTTGCGAAAGTTGCACATTTCCCCGTTTCTTCAGAGTTGATATCTGCTTTGGTTGAGAGATGGAGACCGGAGACACATACGTTTCATCTACCGGTTGGGGAATGCACCATTACTCTCCAGGATATGGCTGTCTTGGTTGGACTAAACATTGATGGACGTGCAGTTGTAACCCAAACTGCTTGCAGAGATTGGCAAAGGTATGTGGAAGAACAACTGGGTAGACGACCACCTCGTAACATGATGCACGGACAATGTTTGAGATTGTCTTGGCTTCAAGACAATTTTGGAAACATCCAAGATCATCTTGGTAGTGATGAAGCAATTGAGAGATTCGCTCGTGCATACATTCTAAGGTTAATTGGTGGCTGTATATTTTCTGATCAATCATCAAGTAGAGTGCCACTAAGATACCTATATTTGCTTGAGGATCTTGATAGATGTAGTCAGTATGCATGGGGTGCAGCAGCTTTGGGTTACTTATATAGGCAGCTGTGTACCGCAACTGACTATGCACAGAAAGATATTTGTGGGCTGACTATGTTGGTGCAGTTATGGGCTTGGGAGCGAATCCCACATATTGCCCCACAATGCCCAGATGCTAGGGAAACTGATAGTCCTTATGCTGGTAGATGGGTAAAGCCAGAGGGTAACAAGCAACTTGGATATCAGCTGGACTACTACAGATCTCAATTTGATGGTTTGAAAAAGAATAAGGTATGTATTTATTCCTAGTTTGAATGTGGTTATAATCCAATATTGATATGCTATGTTGTTATGAACATTGTGCATTTTTTTTTGTAGTTCACTTGGCAACCTTATGCTGTGCAAGAGTTCGATGATCTTCCGAATATTTGCAAGCGTGGCCAAGATGCGTGGAGATCGGTGGTTCCTTTGCTTTGTTTCCAAATTGCTGAGTGGCACCAACCCGATAGGGTTTTGAGACAATTTGGAATGGAACAACATATTCCCAGAGAGCCTTCTCAGCATGAAGATTTGCATGCTATTACTTTAAAGGGGAAAGTCAACGAAAATTGGCCAACCATCTTAGAACCTTTAGTGGAAATATGGAATAATAGAGGGGTATATGTGTGGTCTGGTCAACTGTTGTTTGGAGAAATGTCTGCAAACCATCAATATTTTAAATGGTACAAGACCCGTACTAGAAGATGGGTAACAAGACAAGGGGCTGTTAGGGGGTATATGGTAAGGATTTTAAATTTTGCATGTAAGTTTCTTTGTTTTTTTAATTGTAAAGGTATTTATATCTATATTTTCTAACATGAGGCATTTTTTGTTTTCAGTATGACAGTCTGGAGGTTATACATTATCTATCATCGTCGGTGGGTCACAACCCCTCAGAGCCTCCTGCTTTCATATTTGATTCAATTCGGAAGAAAACAGAGAACATATTAATGTTAATGAATGAAGAAGACAGAATCTTGGAAGCCAGAGTGCATGCACCTATGCCCACAGAGGAGGCACCATATGTGGAGGTGAATGTAGATATGCCCGACACTCGTGTGGAACGCGAAGGGATACTCCGTCGAAGAATACGAGAGCCAGACGAGCAATTCATTATACCAACCATGCCACCTCGACAAACAGGGCACTATGACCATCTTGAATTAGGGAAACAAAAATAAAACACATTAAAAATAAGATATTTCACATTATCTATTATGATAGAACAAATCAAATCAACATCTAATTTTGCATGATCTTGTGAAAGGGTTACATTGACGCAACTATGTGGGCCACTATATTGACTTATAAACTCATTTTAGTGATTTTTAGACAAAATTGCACGTATTCGAAACCATATCCACTAGCTTCATTTGGACACTTCACAAAGAACTTATTTGGCTTTGATTCCACAATAATGTGTGATTGATGCAATTTCATGTATTATTTTAGTGCATTTTGCATTTCAATTTTGCTTTCAAATTGTAACCCCACACACAACTCTCCCCTAACATTCCAACTATGGCCATCATCAAACTCCATTTCTTGAATTGGATTCTCCAAATTAACATTTTGATAATGTGGTGAAGAGTTCTAAAACGGAGTCTCATCAATACCTACATTAATTAAACCAAATACATCGACACCAACTATAATTTCAAAATACATATTTGAACTTTCAAACTAACAAGGTTTAGTATTAATATTTACCAATAGGTTGAGTAGATATTGTGTTAGACAATCCATCGGTTCTTAATAAAGCTCCCTAGTCACTACTGTCTACCTCAAAAGGCAGATTGAAATCACAATCCTCATCGGACATGTAGTTCCTACAGAAAATTTTAAAAACTCTCAAACCAATTCTTCAAACTCTCTTAAATGTTTTCTAAAATTAACTCAAACACCAGTTATTTATAAAGGAGCTCGTGGGAGTGTTGCATGTGTAGTGCCTAGGGGAGTGCACCACCCTATCATGTGGTGCCTAGCTGGCGTGGACCACCCAATGATGTGGTGCCCAGGAGGTGTGCACCACAATCTTGTGTCGTCTATGGGTTGTGGTGTCGTTTGGTCCTAGTATGACTCTAATGTTGTCCCCTACCCCTACAACACACAAAATAGTCCGAGACATGAACATAATTTGAAAACAACCCCAAAAACATAATTAATTATCCCATTTCCCCCGTTAATAAAAAAGGCCTTTTTTTCTTGTTTGAATAAAAATCATTTATAAATTAGATTTTACATATGAAGCTAACTATTATAAGTAGCTTTCATATATTTCTTTTTTCTTATTTCAGTGTAGAAAATAAAATTATTTTAAACATTTTAAACAAAATAAATTATCTTAATATTGCTTTTTATTTTTGATCTGTCCTGAACCGGGGTCTAGAGATCCGGACTCAGACCAGTCACAAATAGTATGTAAATACTGTATAGAAGACCGGATGTATGTGTATCTGGTGTAGGTATCCGTTGTCCTTGAGTGAGGAGAGCGGATTGGGCGTTCTGGAGATCCTTCACACCGACCAAATGCGTTGAAGTGGGCGAATGGTGGTGTCACCTGCAAAGATTCTCCGACGCTCAAGTCAGTGATTATATTCCAAGTAAGGAATGTATTCAGAGAGTAATCAGTCGTAAAAAATGAGCTGAAGATCCCTCACTTCAATCATGAAGTGAGTTCATATACCTGATTGGCTCGATTAACAAGGATTCGTTGGTGGGGAACCACCAACTCCCATTAGCATTATTATATTGCGCACTTACCTGCATGATTGGGTCAAGTGGCTATTTTATATTGAGCATAGAGAATGTAGACTAGGATTAGGGAACAAGTTGACCATTCCCGTGAGCAGAATTTGGCTCGTAGTGTAGGGAATTATTGATCGATCCCTGTAGCAACAATCTTTGTCTTTTGCACAGTGACATGTGTATTATCCGATGTCATGGTGTTATCCTGAACAACCGGTATAGGGAGAACGCCTGATACGGAATTACAGTCCGGATGTATACCGATGACACCGGTTACACGTAGATGTCTTATCAAAGACGTTGAAATATGTATAGCAGATCGGATACCGGTATTGAGACCGGATCATATGTCCCCTAGCTTGTGTGAGGGACCGAATGATTGTTCACATAAGCTACTCAACCTGCGAGAGGTCTTAATATCGGTAAGTTTACGTGTGTAACAGTTCCTTAGCATCTGTTGTCACTCGTAAAGAACCGTTCTAAAATTAATAGATCCGACCTGTCGATGCGGCCACAACGGATTCAGACAAAGATTCGTTGTACGAGAATTTCAAGAGTTTATTGGAATTGAAAGCTCTTAAAGTTCGTGTAACGGCTGTAAAGCGCGAATTGCGTTGCATGATTGGACATTAATGCTTTTAATCACGTGGGCAAGCAATTATTGCGTCTGAGATGAAAATCTCATTAACCGTCGTTTTGGGCTTAATGGGCCCGAAGTTTTCGAAACTTTTGGGCCTAGTGGATAGCCCTTCGCTGAGTCGCTATCGTTTTGGTGCCCAAGAATTTGGAACGGTTGTGTCGTTTCGCTTGTGAACGAATGCGTTTTATCGAGAACGACACAACTTCAAGAGGGGGTAACCGAACCTCTTCGTTTCCTATAAAAGGAATACTTAGTGGATTCTGGGTTCCACTCGCTTTTGTTTCCTTAACAAAATTCTGCAGAAATTTTTCAAGGAAGTTTGCTGCCTACATTACGAGGGTTTCTTCGTTCTTCATATTCATCGTTATCGTCTGAGGTAACTATTTCTTCCTTGTTGTTCTGGTCTTGTTTTGTTTTACTACTTCTTAGTTAAAGAAAGTAGGCTTCATCTAGGGGGAGGAATCAGTTTCCCGCAACCCTAATAGTCATGGGGAAGAATCCTTGTGATTCTTCCTAAGACTGAATCGCGTCGCTCAGAAAGGGGATCTTACTCACTGTGGAAAGTGACCTTTCCCTTCTCAGAGTCGTCCTCTGATTGTAGTTGCTTTTAAAATACAGTGAGTAATGATTACAACCTTCTGACGACATTTTATTTCTTATCGTAGATTAAGGAGTTCGATTTAGAAAATCCAAATGGCCACTGGAGAGGGAACCTCTGGAAATAGCGCTATTTCGAGGACAACTGAAGGTCTTTATAGCGTTGTTGCTTCGAGGCTGAATTGGGAGGAGGTTCAGGCTAAATGGCCTTTCTGTTGGGTGTCCAGCGAGTTTAAGGACTTGGCCTCTCATCATGCGGATGAGGAGGGATCCCGGATTCAACCGAGGTTCACGCTGAGTACGGATGAAGAGACGAAAAAGTGGTATAGGGTTTACGCACCACTTCCGACAGAGCGGATATGCCATGTCGTTCCTAATGACCGCTCTGTATATATGTACGACTTTATTTTTCATTATCTGGGAGTTCGTTTCCCTCTAACCAAACTCCAGATGGGCGTCTTGAAGTTTCTGAACTGTGCACCCTCCCAACTTCATCCCAACGGTTGGGGCCTCATCCGAGCTTTGGAGGTCTTGGGTGAACATTTTAATTTCACACCAACTGTAGCGATGCTGTTCTATTACACCCAAGTAGTTCGAAGGGCAAATAAGCAGGGTGGAGTTGGTCTGGTGACTCTTCGGACTCTCTGTTCCTTTGTGAACTTTGAGTCTTATACAGATTCTGCCAAGGTCGATGGGAAGTCCTTCAAGACTTATTTCACTCGCATATCCATCAAGAAGGGGAAACCAATATTTTGGAAGGATAAAGAGGGCGTCGACAAATTTCCCTTGAGTTGGACACACAAACACTTTCTCTTGAGCTCCCACGCGTACTACACTGATCAATCCGATCTGTCTCGTGATACGTCGAGAGTGTTGTTCGCACTTGAATCACACACTACACGTCGTCACGTCTTTTCGTGTAGGCATTTGCTAAGTAGCTCAAGCGGAGTCCGGGAGGAATATTTGCGTATTACTCGTTTTATTTCACCTTTTCTCCTTTACCAAATATATATAAAATATTTATAGTTGCTAACATCTTGTGTTTGTTCATGTAGGTGAAATAGAACAAGAAACTCCAGAGATGGACAAGTTAAAGAAATTCAAGGCGGCGGGTAAGTCCGTTGCTCGTGAGAACGAGGTTAAGCCCAGGCCCTCAACTAAGGATCGTCCTGAATTAATAATATTGACCTCGGATGCTGAAGGGGACGATCCGTTGGTTGAGGGTGGTTCCTCTGCCGCGGATGTAGCCACGGGTCATCCTCAAGTTTCTGAGAGGAGAAGAAAGATTCAGAATGACCCTGCAAGGCGTCAGTCCAAGAAGCATAAGACTTCAGAGGATAGAGCTGTTGAAACCTCGGAAGCAGCTGGTGCTTCCTCTAGTCTTAATAAAGAAACTGTTGCTGGGGCTTCCGGGCCAAATCCGACCTCCTTCCCAACTACCTCGTTTCTCACCCTCTTCCTCTCCTATGAGGGTTCTACTCCAGCCACTCTTCCACCACCGATGTACAAACTCCGGCCTACGCTCAGTGCTAAAGAAATTAAAGGAGCGTGTGAGGCCAGAAGGTGGCAGTTAGCCGAACTCGCTGGAATGCTTTCCTCAGTCAGCGAGTTGGCTGACAACGTCGATAAGGTTGAAGAGTTGAGTGACAAATTAGAAGAACTCAACCTTTCGTCGGGGAAAGACAAAGCCACTATAAAGCTGATGGAAGATCGTCTTGCCAAGTCTAAGGAGTTCGGAGATATCATG
Organism: Clitoria ternatea; assembly: GCA_037962975.1. Lineage (NCBI taxonomy): Eukaryota > Viridiplantae > Streptophyta > Magnoliopsida > Fabales > Fabaceae > Clitoria > Clitoria ternatea. Next base: position 272,048,955 of record CM075669.1, on the reverse strand, counting down.
ACTAAGGAGAATCTCAAGCTTAAAGGCGACCTCAAAGGCTTGGAAGGCAAAGTGGCAGAGAAGGAGGAAGAACTCCGTAGCAGCCAGGATAAAAATAAAGCTGCTGCTGAGGAGTGGTCTCAAAGGGAGAAGAAGCTCCTTCTTGAGATAGAGGGACTGAAGGCTAGGAAAACGGAGTCCGAAGTATCTAGTGAGGAGCTGTCCAAGTTGCGGGGAGAATTGGCTACAACGAAAGCTGAGAGAGAAGAAGCTGTTGACATATGCAGCCGGGCTGTCGAAGAATCCTTCGGCCTAGCTATACGTCAAGTTTTCTACCGCAACCCCACTGCAAAACTTAACCTTTATGGAATGGATCCGTTCTATGAATTCCATGGGGGAAAGTTAGTCGCAGTGGTGGATGGTCGTCACGAAGATCCACCGGCGTCCCTGTATGGTTTGCCTCCTCTTCCTGAGGGTCAAACCATGGGACCGGATTACGTCTTTCCTGTGTCCGAGGTTCCCTCTTCTGAAGAAAGGGCTGAGGCTCCTGGAGGTGAGACTCCTATGGAGGTTCCAAAGGAAGGAGCACAAGAGCCTGGTGCTGAGGAGGCACAGAAAACTGAAGAGCAGATTCCTCCTCCATAGTTTTGTTTTCCTTTGTATGTATAGTTGTGTGCCGAGATCAACTCCGGCTTTTAACCATTATATGTAATCTCAATTCAATGAATGAATTTCATTTAAGAAATTTGTCTTCATCGTTTCATGTATATTTAAATCGTTGCTAATCCGTTTTGTATGATTAACCTTGAGGTCGGATTGAAACAACCGCCTCGGAAGATTAAACAACAAATAAAATTTAGAACGGATAAATATATACATGTCCCCAAGTGCGTATTAAGAAGAAGGTGCCTGTCTTTGGGGCATGATCCTTAATTCTTTTGGGGAAAGATGGGTCGATCCGCTGTTCAGTAGAGTAGTGTAACAGGACGGATGACTGTATTTTATTCACGTTATTCTCACTGGAGAAAACTATATCGTTTATTGTAAGAATATTGTTCCAAGTTTGGGGAACTGTAAAGGTATAAGAAAGTGGTGTTTTGAGTCCTCCACCATAAGGACAATGATGGAAGTTTTTCTACGCCAGGAGTTATGTCATTGTATCACAGAATAGGTGATAAAGAATATCCGTCCTGGGAGAATACCACTTGAGAGTGAAAGTACGGATTGACTTTCAGAGATTTCCATCATATGAATGATTATGGGAATTGTTCGTACCAGGAGTTTTATCGTCGAATCACTTCATAGGTGATTGAGATCATCCGTCTTGGGGATGTGTACGACACCAGGAATTGCATCGTCAGGTCACATAGTAGGTGATTGAGATCATCCGTCCTTGAGGTGTGTATGGCGCCAGGAGTTACATCGTCAGATCACAGAATGGGTGATTGAGATCATCCGTCCTGGGCAAGTACACAACGTCAGGAGTTACATCGTCAGATCACATAGTGGGTGACTGAGGATATCCGTTCTGGAAAAGTACACTGCCAAGAGTTACATCGTCAGATCACAGATTAAGTGATTTAGATAATCCGTCCTGGAGACGTTTTTCAATCGTAGGAGTACGGATTGAATGAATAATTCCCAGTTGAAGCTTTCATCATAAAAATGATGATGAGAATTGTTCACACCAGGAGTTACATCATCGAATCACAGAATAGGTGATTGAGATCATCCGTCCTGGAATGATTCACACCAGGAGTTACATCATCGAATCACAGAATAGGTGATTGAGATCATCCGTCCTGGAATGATTCACACCAGGAGTTACATCATCGAATCACAGAATAGGTGATTGAGATCATCCGTCCTGGAATGATTATTGGAATTCTTCATACCAGGAGTTATATCATCGAATCACAGAATAAGTGATTGAGATTATCCGTCCTGGTGAAGTTTTTTAATCATGGAGTACGGATTGAACAAATTTTCGAATCCGAAATCCGAGTAATACCTCTACTAGCCCCCTAGCTAATGTGAGGAATGAGTAGACTTGCTCATATGAGCTATATTAATCGTAGTACGTCTGGATTTCGGGACTACATCGAAGTGTATATGTCCGCTCTGGGAACAAGGTTCCGTAGTGATGAATCTCCTAAGGGCGGATTCGACAATGAGAATATCAGGAGTTTATCGAATTTTGCAACCCTTGGTATTCGAGTAATGGTGGCCACGTTTCTAATGATTGGACATTTAATGCCTTAATTCACGTGGGCGAGCCATTATTGAGTTAAATGCGCATGTCTTAGTAACTGTCACGCATAGTCTTGTTGGGCCTAGTATTTGGTTTTAATAGGCCCATTTCGAAGGCTCTGTGACAAAACGATGGCATTTTCGCGCCTTGAGGTACTAAACGACAATTTTGGTCCACTAAACGGGGAGTCGTTTGGGGGTAAACAACAGGTTGTGTTTAGTGGGTATTTGAAAAATTCTTGTGCCCTGAAAAAGGCATATCTGGCAATCTCAGTTACCATTTCTTGTTGCTCCCTTAACGAACCTCTGCAAAAGTTCCGAGAATTTCTTCGTGTTCGCCTCTGTAAATTTCAATTCACTATCCTTAGGTAACCACTTTTCCTTCGTTTTTTGTATCTCTTTTCAATATTTGAGAATGTCTAGGAAGGGCGTTAGCTTCAGTGGCGTTAGCCCTAGAGGAAGAGGAGGAAGGGCTTTGACTCAAAACCCTAACGTTCGTGGTGGGAGGATCCCAGTGATCTTCCAGTCGAGGCCACAGTATACAGAGGGGGAGGAGTCGCAATATCAAAGGCGAAGGGTGATTATACCCTCTTCAGAGTCTTCTTCCTCCAGTGAGAGTGTCGAGAGTGGGGATTTGTATCTCTCTGATGATGTGAAATTTTATCGCAGCATCAAAGCTTTCACAATGGTGACAAAGAAAGTTACTGGGAGGAAATCGTCTGAAGGGGAATCTCCTTCTGAGAAGTATATCTTGAAGACCCAATCCGGCCTATGCAATGTGGTTGCACATCGGATAGACTGGGTGAAATTCCAACAGAAACGCCCATTCAGCTGGGTGGCTGAGGAGTTTCGTGAAACACCGTCCGTCCACGCTCGGGAGGATGAAGCGGAGCTGGAGCCGCGGTTTACGGTTTGGAAGAAGGACAAATACAAATGGTGTTTTAAGGTGTTCGCTCCCCTTCCATCAGAACGGATATGTCATACACCGGACGAGAGGTCCTTGTACATGTATGATTTTTTATTTCTGAACTTGGGCGTGCGTTTCCCTTTTACGAAGTTTCAGATGGGAGTCCTGAGATTCCTGGACTGCGCTCCCTCGCAACTTCACCCTAATGGATGGGGGTTAATCCGTTCTCTCGAAGTGCTTGGGGAGCACTTCAATTTTCAACCGACGGTGGCTATGCTCTTCTACTTTTCTCAAGTAGTCCGTCGTGCAAATAAGGAGAAGGGGGGAGTGAGCTTGATATCTCTCCGGACTCTCCAAAATAATCAATTTTGAGGCGTACACTGATTCGGCCAAAGTCGATGGCCGTTCTTTCAAGTCCTATTATACGAAGATCAGCGTCCATCCGAATGAACCAATTTTTTGGTTAACTGAAGATGGGATTCCAAAATTCCCAGCGGCTTGGACACACGAACATTTTTTGTTGACCTCCCAAGCGTACTACACCGATGAGGACGAACTGAGCCCATCCTCGATCTCTGTTCTTTCGGCTCTGCAATCCTACACAGCCTCACACCAATTTTTCTCCTGCAGGCGTTTGTTAGGACCAAAGTCTACTTGCGAGGAGTATTTACGTAATTTTCCTGCCATTCTTCATGCGTTATTATGTCATGCCTTGAAACTTTTGATCTCTGATTGTGTCTTTTGATTGTGCAGGTGAAATTCAGAGCGAGTCACCAGAGATGAATAGGCTAAAAGGACTCAAGGCCAGAGAGACTTCCGTTGCGGCTGAAAATGACATTCAGGCAAAGCGGAATTCAAAGAAGGCTACTGCTGAGACAATAATATTAACCTCGTCTGCTGGTGACGATATTCCTTTACTCGAGGGCGGATCTGAGAAGGTCGTCGAGAAAAAGAAGAGGACAAAGCGTGACCCCTCCAAGATCTCAGACCGTCAACCTTTGCCCAAGAAATCAAAGACTTCAAGAGGGGTTATTGAGCCAGAGCCCTCTAAGGAAAGGAGAGCGGAAGAGCCCACTCCTGATGCCCCAGGCAGTATAATCACTTATGGGGTGAAGCCAATAACGACTTATTTCACACCCAAAGCTCCTTGCCCTCTTGAAAGTAGTTCCGGTCTTCTTTAAAATCCGGTGTATGAGGGCTCCGTTCCTGAGGGCGTTCCTGAACCTTCGTACAAGGTGAAGCCCTCGTTGAAGAACGAAGAAATGATCAAAGCCTGCGACGACGGACAGAAGCACTTGGCTGAGTTGTCCGGGCTCCTCAAGTCGATTCGTGAGCTCACAGAAGAGAACGAGAGGCTCACCTCAATGGTTGGCAAGGACAAGGCAATCATCCTCCAATTAGAAGGAAAATTAGAAGCTTCCAGAGAAGAAACTCAGAAGAAGGATGAAGAAATTGCCAAGCTGAAGAACCTTGCCAAAGAGCTGGAGGGTCAGGTTCTTGATCAGAAGAAAATCAACGCTGACCTCCATGCCAAACTCTGTACGGAGAAGGAACGCTCTTCGAAGTTAGAAGAGGGGTTGAAGGAGGCTAAGGTCGTCCATTCTCAAGGAGTGGATGATTGGTCACGTAAGGAAAAGGAGCTGCTCTTAAAGTTGGCGGATTCGACTGACGAAGTCAAGACCCTGAAAGCAGACTTGGACGATGCTGTAAACATGTGTGATCAAGCAGTCAAGGAGGTTTTCGGGTTGGCAGTTTGTCAAGTGCTATACCGGAATCCCAAGGTGTCAATTAATTTGAACGGTATTGATCCGTTTTATGAGTTTCACCAAGGGAAACTAGTGGCCATCATTGATAACCGTCATGAGAGTCCGCCTAACACTCCTTATAAGTTTGCTCCTTTACCTGAAGGCCAATCAATGGGACCTTCACTCCTGAAGCCCATAAGTACAGGAACAAGCTCTCGCACTGAAGAAGGCAAGACCGGAGGCAAAGGCGAAGGGAAAGAAGGAGATTCAAGCCAGAGAAAGTAGCGCCTTCCCTGTTTCCTTTTTCATTTTATTGATTCGAATTCGCTGTGTTCCGGGATCAGCTCCGGATTATTACACGAATTGTAATTCTCATTAAATCAATAAAAGAGTTTTTTACCTCCATTCCTGTTTAGTGAAAAACAACTCTAATATAGGGATTGCATGTGTATTGTGTCATTTCGGATTTAAGTAATGAAGATCGGATTGTAAAACACAATCTCCATACCGGTCTTATACATGCGAGATGAATTTCATAATAAGATCACCGCTTGTGAGGGAACATATCATCATCACGAGATCGACTTAAGGGGAATGATTGTGAGATCGTTTCATCGAGAGTTCATTCCTCAAGATATTCGTTAAACCGTTGATGTTGTCCCCCAGTATCATTGGGTGATCAGTACTTTGAACAAACTCTGAGTGAGACTTTCACGTGAGAGTTCTTGAGAATGAGGATTTAAAATAGAAATTCCTCTTCGAATATTTCCGACTGAGAGGTTTCGGGTGAATATGCCTCAGATTGTGGCATACCCGAGTAAATTATTTTTGTGTCGGAATTGATGATTCAGAATTCAAAGCTATAAAACTTCCAAATAAAGAACTTCACCAGAAAGTATTAATTTGGAGTTCAGTATAACTTACTTGTTGTGTTTGGAGTTCGGTTTGATCCTACAATCCATGTCGTATTTGGCGTTCGGTTTAATCCTACTAACCGTTCTTCAATCGGTCTTTTGGTTTTACCCAATGACGATTCTTCACCGACGTTCGGTTAATCCTACTAGTCGTACTCAGAGTTCGGTTTAATCCTACAATCTGAGCCTTCAACACGGGGTTCAGATCAGGGCTAATCCTGAACCTACTGCGCCCGTTACTTGGGGTTCAGCGTGGTCTTGAAGAAGAACCAGCCTACTGCGCCCAAGCCTTCGCATGGGGTTCGGTTTGTGGCCTTGAAAAAGGACCAGCCCTACAACCCATGTAATCTTCGGATGGGGTTCGGTTTGTGGCCTTGAAAAAGGACCAGCCCTACAACCCATGTCCTGAGGTTCAGTTTAATCCTACAACTCAGGTCTTCACCGACGTTCGGCCAAACCTACTAGTCGTACTCAGAGTTCGGTTTAATCCTACAATCCGAGCCTTCACCGGTGTTCAGCCAAACTTACTAACCGTACCCAGAGTTCGGTTTAATCCTACAATCCGGGCCTTCAATCAATTAGACACACTCGAGGAGATACATCGTCAATTACAGAATGGGTAATTGAAATCATCCGTCCTGAGTATGCTCTTGTGTGTTGCACATATTCGAGAAGTTACATCGTCAACTACAGAACAAGTAGCTGAGATCATCCGTCCTGAATATGTTTCTGTACACCGGATAAACTGAAATCACAGCATAAGAAAAACTCAAAAGAGTTAAATTGTTGTGAGAGATTCTTATTAAATCAAAAATAAGAATTACAATGAGAGCGTAGCTGTGAAAATAAATTCTCCAGTATTCAATCCAAGATAAGGATAGGAGAGTGTAAATGGTTCCAACAGCTAGCTATAGTAGATGCGCAAGTTTTGGGTGTTCCATTTATTTCGGATTGGAGTGCCATCAAAGTTTTCAAGGCGGTAAGAGCCTTTGCCAGTAACTTCGGATACCCTGTATGGGCCTTCCCAGTTCGGGGCTAGTTTGCCTTGATGAGCGAATTTGTTCCCTATACTTGCTTTCCTCAAAACCAAATCTCCAACGCTGAAAGTCCTTGATTGGACTCGTTTGTTGTATCGGAGAGCAACTTTGGCTTTGATAGCTTGATCTCTAATGAATGCATCTTCTCTGAGTTCCTGTATGACATCCATTTTGGATGCCAAGTTGGCGTTATTCATTTCTTCAGAGAAGTACTTGACCCTTGTGGAAGCAATTTGCAGTTCTACAGGTATTGTTGCCTCTACCCCGTATGTTAGACGATATGGGGATTCGTTGGTAGATGAATGAGGCGTTGTCCGATATGCCCACAGGACGTGGCACAGCTGGTCTGTCCATCCGCCCTTGGCTTCACCAAGGCGTTTCTTGAGTCCCTTTAGCACCTCCCTATTGGCTACTTCAGCTTGGCCGTTAGTTTGGGGGTGTTCAACGAATGAGAATATCTGGGTTATTCCTAACCCCTCGAGCAAATCTGTGAATTTTCTATCCGTGAACTGGGTGCCATTATCTGTGACAATCCGTGCTGGGACCCCGAACCGTGTTATGATGTTTTCATACATGAAACGACGAGTTCGGGATGAAGTAATATGCACCACCGGCTCTGCTTCTATCCACTTGGTGAAATAATCGACCCCTACAATGAGATATTTGATGCCCCCAGGAGCAGTTGGAAAGGGGCCCAGAATATCCAATCCCCATTGATAGAAGGGCCATGGAACAGCGGATGTGAAGAGTTCTTCCGCCGGTGTGTGGTGAAGGTTAGAGAATTTTTGGCAAGCGTCGCATTTTTTGACGAAGTCAACGGAGTCTTGCTTCATCGTGGGCCACCAGTATCCAGCTCTGAGGATTTTTCGCATTAAGCTTCTTCCTCCGGCGTGGTGTCCACATTGTCCTCCATGCACTTCCTCCATTACATCTTGCACCTCATCCTCTTTGAGACAAATCAAATAGGGCACAGAGAGTGCCCTTCTGTAAAGATTACCATCAATCATAGTGAAATACGGTAATTCTCTCCTTAGCCTCGTCTTTTCCTTCTCATCTGTAGGTAGTTGTCCATCAGCCAAATAACGGATGTAAGGAGCCATCCATGTATCCCCGTAAAGGGAGTTAGTCATTATGGCATTTAGAGAAGGAAAAAGAGGGATGCTGGGCGACGTCAGTGTGCTTTGGACCAGCGTAGTGGTGCTACCTGGTCGTTTGGTGCTTGCTAGTTTGGAGAGTATATCCGCTCTTGTATTCTCTTCGTGCGGAACATGCTTGAATTCCACCTTCGAGAATTTCTCTACCAACTCCTTGACACAGTTCAAGTATAATTGGAGTTGAGGTTCGCGAGCTTGATAATCTCCTAAGATTTGCGAAATCACCAGCTGTGAATCGCTGCAGAGCGTCGCCTCAGAAGCTCCGATGTCAATTGCAGCTCTCAGTCCGGCCAAACAAGCCTCGTACTCAGCTTGGTTGTTGGATGTTTTGAAATTGAAACGAAGGGAGATTTCCAGGTGTACTCCGTCGTCACTTTCTAGAACTACACCCGCTCCAGAGCCTCTTTGGTTCGATGAACCATCAACGTAAATGGTCCAATGGACACGAGGGGAATCTGGATCAGTCCCTGTCATTTCCACAACAAAATCAGCCAATACTTGAGCTTTAATAGCGCTTTGGGGTTCATAGGATATATCAAACTCAGATAGTTCAATAGACCATTTGATCATCCTCCCAGCGAGATCGGGCTTGATTAAGACAGAACGGAGTGGCAAGTCTGTTCTCACTATGATTGGATGGGCGTGAAAGTACGGACGCAGCCGTCGAGAGGCCCAAACAACAGCGAGGGCGGCCTTTTCGATTTTTTGATACCGGATCTCAGCACCTTGCAAGGTTTTGCTAATGAAATAGACCGGTCTCTGTCCATCGGGAGTTTCTTTTATCAAGGCAATGCCCAAAGCTTCATCTGAAATAGCCAAGTACAGAATGAGTGTATCTTCGGGGTCAGGCTTCGTGAGAATGGGAGGTTTGGACAACACCTCCTTAAGCTCTTGGAAAGCTTTTTCTTGTTCCTGTCCCCACTCAAATTTCTTGGACTTTTTCAGTATCCTATACAGGGGGAGCGACCTGTGAGCCATCTTTGGCATGAATCGTGCCAAAGCTGCTACCTTGCCATTCAGGGATTGGACTTCTCTAAGATTCTTTGGACTCTGCATGTCTAGAATCGTTTGGCATTTCCCTGGATTGGCTTCGATACCTCGTTGAGTTAACATGAATCCCAAGAATTTCCCAGCAGGGACAGCAAATGTGCATTTCATTGGGTTCAGCCTCATGTTAAATTTTCTCAAACGGGTGAACACTTGGCGTAGGTCTTCAACATGATCGCCACCAGCCGGTGTCTTTGCTATTATATCGTCAATGTATACTTCAACAAGTTTGGTGTGCATGCCTTCGAAAACCTTGTTGATCATGCGCTGATATGTTGCCCCAGCGTTTTTCAGGCCAAAGGGCATGACTTTATAACAAAAGACACCACGATCATTTATGAAAGCTGTCTTCTCTTGATCCTCTTCGTACATCGGAATTTGGTTGTAACCTGAATAAGCGTCCATGAAGCTCAGGTATTGATAACCAGAGGAATCATCCACCATCCGATCTATATTAGGAAGAGGATAAGGATCTTTTGGACAGCAGCGGTTGAGGTCCACGTAGTCAACGCACATTCTCCATTTACCATTGGATTTATGGACCATCACCACATTCGAAAGCCAAGAGGAATACCGGATTTCCTTGATAAATCCGGCCTTCAGCAACTCCTCAGTTTGCTGGCAAGCTGCCTTTTGTTTCTCTGGGCCCAATCGTCTTTTCTTTTGGGCCACCGGTTTCGTCTCTGGATAGACGGATAATTTATGACAGCAGAATTCAGGGTCTATGCCTGGCATATCGGCTGCAGTCCATGCAAAGAGATCTTTAAACTCTTGCAGGAGCATCAGTAGTCGTTGCTCCATTTCTGTATCTAGCTTGTCGTTGATATGGGTGATCTTTTCTGGAGAATCTCCCAAGACGATGTCCCTGGAACTTCCATCCGGTGTGGGCTTTAATGGGTTGAGCGGATCAATGTTCAAATCCGCCCTAGGGTCCAGGTCGACAAGGCTTACAGATCCAGCAGCTGCTCCAGCATCATTGAGTTTCCTCTTTTTATTGGAGGCGTCCAGCTTCGTCATGTTGAGGCTGAGGTTATAGCAGTACCTAGCCATTTCTTGATCACCCCGGATTGATGAAACAACATTATCCTTATCAATGAACTTGATAAGGAGATGTGGGGTTGACACAACTGCCTCCATTGCATTTAGAGTAGGGCGGCCTATGATGCCGTTAAATGGTGATTTGACATCAATCACCAGCACTCGGGATTTGACCGTTCTGGCCCCTGGCTCGCCTTCAAACGAGATAAGGGTGTCAAGATACCCTTTAGTTGGTTGCTTTGCACCGTTGAAAGCTGTTAGTTCCTGCGTATAAGGCTGTAAGTCTGAGTCTTTAAAACCCATTCTTTCAAAGCAATTATAGAAAATAACATCGCAGGAACTTCCCTGGTCAACAAGGATTCTTCGGACGTCCTTGTTGGCTATCACTGCAGTGATGACTACAGCATCGTCACCACCAGGAATGGTTGGGCCAAAATCCTCATCGGAGAAAGAGATTATGGGAGCCTCAATCCCTCCTCTGTAAGGGCGATTGTCTTTGACTTTCCCTTGCACAGATAGAATCATTCTGTGATGATTCTTACGGGCTGTAATTGAAGCTCCTCCTCCAGCAAATCCTCCAGCAATCATGTCAATAACTTCACGTCGGCCCTGACGTTGTTGCTGGGGCAGGCTGTCTCTTTGCGCTGCATTATCAGTCATCATACCTTTTTGCTTTTCTGCAGCAGAGAACTTTCGGACCGGATTGCCGTTGTTGTCATCCCCGTCGTCTGGATCTCTTTCTCTCTTCTCATTCCGTTCTACCCTGTCAAGAGATTTTTCTTTGAACAGGTATTGCTTCAATTTGCCTTCTCTAATTAGCGTCTCAACCGCGTTCTTTAGAGCTTGGCATTCATCAGTGGAATGACCATTTTGTTCATGAAAATCGCAATACTTACGGGAATTTCCTGGTCTTTTCATAGGGGCTGGTCTCCTGATGCCATATGTGCTGAAAATTGGCCATCCGACCTCTCTCAAAATCTGAGATGGTCTAGCAGATAACTGTGCATAATGGCTGAAGGAATTGACATGCTTTTCTCGAGGTCGAGGAGGGTGGTTATTAACCTTAGGATTGGTGAATGGCCTCTCCATGCGCTCTGACCTCGTCTTCTCCTTACCCTTCTGGGTTTGGGGAGATGGTGTTGGTGGCTTTTTCTTTGCAGCCATTGCCTCCAAGTGCATCTCTATGCTCACGTACTTTGAGGCTTTTTTCCTGAACTCCTCAAAAGTTGCTGGAGGGCTCTTTGCTAATGAAAGAGCGAAAGCTGATCCTGGCTGCAATGCCTCAATAACGATATGTAACTTGATAGATTCTGTGAGGTTAGGAACCAGGGCTGCTTCCTTATAAAACCTCTTCAAAAAATCTTTTAAGCCCTCTGTTTCACCTTGCTTAATCTGAGCCAAGGTATGAGACGTCTTGGGTACGTCTCTGGAGATGACAAAGTGGGTTTCAAAGGCAGCTGCCATTTCCGTCCAAGAATCTATGGATCCAGAAGGCAGACCTTTAAACCACCCGAGGGCCTCCTCAGACAATGTTCGAGGGAACATTCGGCACATCACGTCTTCATCAGCCCCCAAGTACATGGCTTCAAACACATAAGCATCAAGGTGCTTAGTTGGATCAGTTTCACCATTATATTTTCCGATGGAAAGTGGTTGAGTAGTTTGAAGGTGCTTGGGGATGCTGATGCCCATAAGTCTCTTTGAAAAAGGAACCTTCAGATTGTAAGACAATGGGGGTGCTGTTGTTGAATCTCTCTTCCTTCGGGAAGCTGCATCCTCAGAATCGCGAGTCTGTTCTCCCCCCTCAAACGTAGGGATATTTGAGTATTGAAGAGTGGTGGACTTTTCACCATCAGTTGCGTGGGGAGTGTTTCGCGTGCGAGATGATTCTTTATCCTCGCTTTGCCTTTTTTCTCTTCGCAATTCAGCGAGTTCTCTCTGAAGTTGTCTGATCAACTCATCGCGAGGATCAGGATCAGACACTGTTACTATCTTCTTTGAGCTGCCCCCATGAGAATCAAATTTGAGTTTTCTGAAGGCGTTAGGATTGGTTCTGCCTTCAGCTTGATTCTCCATGAAGTCTTGCGCCTCGCCTTCCATTGTGGATTACCTGCTCTGTCAAAGGATATGGGAATAACTTTATCGTGTCCCACTGGGCGTGCCAATGATCTGTCCTGAACCGGGGTCTAGAGATCCGGACTCAGACCAATCACAAATAGTATGTAAATACTGTATAGAAGACCGAATGTATGTGTATCCGGTGTAGGTATCCGTTGTCCTTGAGTGAGGAGAGCGGATTGGGCGTTCTGGAGATCCTTCACACCGACCAAATGCGTTGAAGTGGGCGAATGGTGGTGTCACCTGCAAAGATTCTCCGACGCTCAAGTCAGTGATTATATTCCAAGTAAGGAATGTATTCAGAGAGTAATCAGTCGTAAAAAATGAGCTGAAGATCCCTCACTTCAATCATGAAGTGAGTTCATATACCTGATTGGCTCGATTAACGAGGATTCGTTGGTGGGGAACCACCAACTCCCATTAGCATTATTATATTGCGCACTTACCTGCATGATTGGGTCAAGTGGCTATTTTATATTGAGCATAGAGAATGTAGACTAGGATTAGGGAACAAGTTGACCATTCCCGTGAGCAGAATTTGGCTCATAGTGCAGGGAATTATTGATCGATCCCTGTAGCAACAATCCTTGTCTTTTGCACAGTGACGTGTGTATTATCCGATGTCATGGTGTTATCCTGAACAACCGGTATAGGGAGAACGCCTGATACGGAATTACAGTCCGGATGTATACCGATGACACCGGTTACACGTAGATGTCTTATCAAAGACGTTGAAATATGTATAGCAGATCGGATACCGGTATTGAGACCGGATCAATTTTTTTGAGAACTCATAAAATCTAACTCATCTAAGCTCTGGATCACAAAAAAAAAATCACTTTCATTATATGAAAAGAAATGAAACAATTTCACAAGATGGATAAGGGAAAAGATTTTATAAAAGAACTCATACCAAAAACTTTAGAGAATAAACTACCATATTAGTTTCTTGATTTAGAAATTATTTATTAAAAAATACCTTTATTTCCATTAATTTTTAAATCTTACGAGCAATTAAATTTAAAGAATATATCAATCATGAGATCTAACATAATAGTAATTCGCTTGTTCCTAAAATACATGTGTAGGGGGTTCAATCTCACTAATAAGAATAGAACCACATTTTATGGTTACATAACAATCACTTCATATGCAATTAGTTTTGAGATGAGATTAATCACTGTACATCCGAACCTAGTTTTAAGAAACAATTAATCACTATAGGCTCGTTTGTTTAAACTTATTTTAAGAGATAAGTGCTTTTTTAATTAAAAAACACTTATTTTAAATTTTGAGGTGTTTGTTTAAAGTTTTAAAAATAAAGAGAAGCTAAAAATAAGCTGATTTTAACTTATTTTAAGAAGCAACTCTGATCTGCTTATTAAAAAAGTAATTATAAAGAAAACGTTTTTTTATAATCACTTTTTTAATAAGCTTAAACAAACGGACCCTATATCGATGGTGGATATCCTAAAGAAATAAAAAGAATCATTGAAGAGAAAATAAATTAATTTCTCCTCATTCTAACTTACTAATGAGAGAAAAACAAAAACAAATAGAGATTTTTATCCTTTCATTTTCCCTTTCCATCCTTTCAGACTCCCTACCAAATAACCATTTTTATCGAAATTTCACCCCTCCCATTCCTCTCCGTACCAAGAGCATGTAAGTAGCACGTATAACTATTTACATGGTATTATAAATTGTAAGTTACATCTGGTATAGAAATTGAACAGCTTTACAAGTGACAAGAGTATAATATTCTTGTAAAACCGAATGCATAATATCACATATCACTTGGTAACTTGGGACCTGGTGTTATAGGCTTAAATGCAGCCAGCACCACAGAAACCTTACATGCAAGAAATCCCATCATTCCAACTATGACATCTTTTGGTGTTAGCATCATTTGAAGATCTCCTGAGCTGTACCTTGCTGCAACCACAGCAAAGCCTAATGCCAATGCCACACTTGCTATTGGACCCTTCATCCCTCCAAACAGTGTATTAGTTCTTCCCTTGTTACTAGTGATTAATTCTGAAGCAGGCAATTCATCCACAGATCTCTGCAGCAGTAGAAGATACAAGAACCCTCCAATCCCACCAATAAAGAAAGCAGTTCCAGCATTCTCACCAGCTGTGAGGGAAGCAACTGACGTCCCAAAAAGTGTCAGCATGGCATCATAAAATAGCAATGAGAACTTCAAATCTGCATATTCCCTCATGCTCTCTTCATTTGAGATCTTAGCACTTGAGACCAAGGTATGGTCATTAAGTCCTTTTTCAAGGATGCTTACGAAATCCATCCCTTCCAGCTCAGTCACAAGGCTAGGTCTTAGTTCCAAAATGGACAGATCAGTTCCCTCACCAAGCAATACATCATCCATCTGAAAGTCATACTGGAAGCCAGTGTACCTTAGTACCCCATCTTCCAGCCTGGACAGTTTCCCTTCACAACCGATAACCATTATGGATGCATTTCTGAGGCGCCACTGGCCTGACCTTAGTGATAGAAGAATAGTGCTGTTAGAAAACCTTGCTCAAATGGATCAATATGGAATGAATTCATGTGATTGTACCTACAATCATTTTTTTATGTTTCACACAGTATATATTGGTTGCACAACAATGACTTTAAGAACTAGAATTTGAGCCTAAAATGTCAGAAGAAATATAATATTGAGATTTTTTTAGTCCTTAATATAAGGGTTAAAAAATAAACAATATTAATTAATTTTTCACCAAAATAATCTTATTAACCATTAAGGAAATAAGAATTAATTTTAAAAAAAAGAGTAAGATTCGTGAGTCCCAATAAATATGTAAGGGTATTTTTGAAAAACTATTACTATTTATAGACATATTAAATGACTTTAATTATATTAACTAATTTCTCTTAAAAACTGAAATTAATTTAGAGGTTTTTGTATTAAAGGATGGAGATGGTAGTACACAAGCTTCCTAGCAAAGGAGGGATATTTTCCTCAAGTTTTTGAAACAAAAATGTTGGTGGTCAGATAAACATGTTGATCAAGGGCACTTCAAAATTGTCGGCCAGTGATGATGTCTTTAGCATCTTTTAATCATTCAAAAATAAATCAACAATAATAACATACCTGATTCAAGACCGACCCAAAGGGCCTTGAGTCTTGCAATTTTAGGACCCTCAAAAATGAACTCATCAACGGAACCTCTCTGGAAATGAAGCATATCGATGTGAGTTATATCACTTGATTCTGTAGGATGATCCATCATCAAACTCACAGGGATTCTTTGCAATATGGAATTTCCATCTTCATCTATCAAGCAAAGGAGAATTCCAGCATTTAAGTCACTAATACTTGAGCCATATAAGTTGCTTGTACCTAACTTGACCCTATATAAAGATTTGGATGTATCCTCCTTCAGAGATGATAAAATATTTTCTACTGATTTATTTGTGCACATTTTCACTTCAGAGGCTGGCAAAAGATATGAAGGCCTCACATAGCTCTGAAAATCTGTTGCAGGAACATCAGAAATTGATGAATATATTAAAATCTTAACCACAAGTAGTTCTTTAGAACATTAGCGACCCAATAATCTACTATAATGGTCATACTAGCTACACAGTTAACAAATGGCCTTCATTGAAATGATGTGTAATTAGGTTGATAATCCACTCCTTTTGGTCACCAATTAGGATATTTTTTTAAAAAGAAAATATGAGGATGTATCATATGAGAAAGACTCTCTTATGTGAGAGTGAGAGGAGTTGAATCTGGACCGTACAACCATATAATGGATGGTTGAAATTAATCATGTGAGTTTTAAAGAAGTCATGTAACCTTTTAAGTGATCATTTGACTTTGAAAAACTTTTAATCTCAACCATCCATTGTATAGTTATATGACCCAGATTCACTTCTCTCACTCTTACGTAAAAGAACTTTTCTCATAAGATACATCCCCAAGAAAACATAACCATTGTATGCGAAGGGAAAACCAATGACTGAGATCTTCATTTCAAATAAAAAATTGTCTGGTGAAAACATATTGAATTTAAAAGTAAAATGGGCAACCAAGAATTAGATAATCAACAGAACTACCTCCTCTGATAATTTATATAAATTAAGTGTGGAAAGCCCATTTAGTTACTAACAAAAAACCAATCATTACAGCTAAGAAGTATGTAACTGATTAATTTTACCAATCTAAAAGAAACAGGCTAAATTCAAGTTTCATGAGTGCATTGACTCAACTTAAAGCTAAAATATGCACTCATGAAATGAAACTATATTTGACTCCCCTAACTTAAGAGAAAAAAGTTGATAAAACAAATTAATAAACTATAGCTATAAAAAACAACATTTGACTCCCCTAACTTTAGAGGAAAAAAAAAATTAACAGTTGTAAATATTAATTGAAAATTAATAGATTACATTATGCTAAAATACATACAATTATATAATGAACAGTAGAATTACAAAGATGGTATCCGCTAACTTTCTAATCAACAATTCTATTTCTAACTCATTGCTTTGTCCTATGCAGTGAATCCATCATTCCAAAGCAACAAAATCCTGAAAACAATATAATATCGTCCATTCCCACCATCATCTACCTATCTATATCCAACCAAACCAATCAGTTTTTCCCCTTTTCTTTCCCAACCAAAACTTAAGTTTACAAAATTTCAAATTTTATATGAACCCCCCTACCCCCAAAAAATTAAAATTGATTCGAAGGAAGGAAAGAGTTCAAAGTTCATATTTTTAGTAATTATCTCGGGAAATTGCTAGGTGGGGTACCTTGAAAATCAGCATCAGACAGTTTGGCCCGAACAGGGAAGCGAAAATGCGTGTTTTGGGTGGAAATCCTTGGGGTAGATGATGAGGATGAGAGTAGTGTAATCGTTTTCCCATGGAAAGTATGAGAACGACACGCTGAAGTTGAAGGTATCATCAAACTCCTCAAAGGAATTCCCTCCATGGCACCAACCTCACACCACACAGAAAAAGCCGTAAAAACATGTACGAAACCAGAAAATTTAAATCAACAAAGTATTATCATAAGCCAAATAATTAAAAACAAAGGGTCCATCGCATCGGCGTTTGTAGTCCAACGGTTAGGATAATTGCCTTCCAAGCAATAGACCCGGGTTCGACTCCCGGCAAACGCATTTAATTCTATTTAATTTTTAAGGTTTGATTTTTCCCTTTAAGGGTTCAGTATTTTAGATCCGATTTTTGAAATAAAAAAATATATCCAATTGGATTGGATCAGATCAAATGGAGATTGCATTTTGGAATCAGGATTTATCATTCATAATAAAGGAATTATTATTATGAATAATTATGGATGTCCCCCTTAAAGTTTTGATATTTATAAATGTCCCCCTCTCACCTCCTATAAATACCCCCTTCACTCATTAACACAATACTACTTCATTTCTATTCTCTCATTTCTCTCTTCAAATTTCTCTTCCTCCATAATTCTTCTTCCTTCATAATTTCTAGTTTATTTCATAACACCATCCAATAATCATTAAATGATTGAGATGTAAATTCACCAGCGTTATCAAGGCGTATTTTCTTAATTGGATAATCAGGAAAATGAGCTCTTAAACGAATTAATTGAGCTAGTAATCTCGCAAACGCCTGGTTGCGAGTTGATAATAAGCAAACATGTGACCATCTTGTTGATGCATCAATTAAAACCATAAAATATCTAAATGGTCCACATGAAGGGTGTATTGGTCCACAAATATCACCTTGTATACGCTCTAAAAATATAAGTGGTTCATTCCCAATTTTCATTGGTGATGGCCGAATGATTAATTTTCCTTGAGAACAAGCAGCACATGAGAAATTCTTAGTTTGCATAATTTGTCTGCTGGACAAATAATGACCATTTGAATTCTCAACTATTTTTCGCATCATAATTGATCCAGGATGGCCTAATCGTTCATGCCAGATAACAAAGTCATTCTTATTTGTAAACTTCTGGTTTACTATGGCATTTGTTTCAATTGTACTAATATATGTGTAGTACAAACCGGAGGAAAATGAAGGCAATTTTTCCAATATACATTTCTTACCAGAAATTAATTTTGTAATGTATAGATATTCATCATTTCCTTCATTTGTGGTCTCAATATGATATCCATTTCTGCGGATATCCTTAAAACTCAATAAATTTCTTTGAGACTTCTTAGAATATAATGCACTTTTAATGTGCAATTTTGTTCCTCCAGGCAACAAAATACTGGCTCTACCGGAGCCTTCAATTATATTTATACTACCAGATATTGTATTAACATTTGCTTCTTGTTTTACTATTTGGTAAAAATATTTCTCATTCTTGAGAATGGTATGAGTTGTTGCACTGTCTGCGAGACATATATCTTCATCATTCACATGAGCATTCATTCTTCATTAAATAAATAAAAATAAATCATGAGTAAAATATAATTAACAATAATATTTAACAAAATTTTATTGATAAAGACAAAATTTACAACAAAACAAATTACATGAAACATTAAAATAATTTATTTGGGGGCACTCCCTTCTCCAATCGAGTGGTCAATTTCTTCTTCAGGAAGAGCAAGAAAATCATCAACACTAAAGTCAGAGAAATCATCATCTATACCAGTAAAATTTGTCTCTATTATTTTCCCTTTATTTTTAAGGGATTTTTGGTATAGATCTACGAGATGCTTTGGTGTGCGACAAACTCGAGACCAATGTCCTTTGCTACCACAACGATAGCAGATGTTTTTAGTTTGTTCGCTATTTTGAGCATCTGTCCCTTTTTTCATAAGTTCTTTATTTTTCCATGTGAATGATGATCTCTTATCATTTCGACCATGACCACGGCCAAAACCATATCCACGACCAATACCATGTCCCCGAGCATTACCTCGTCCACGACCGCGGCTACGGCCACGACCACGACCATGAGTATTATGATCGTGCGTTGCTACATTCACTTCTGGGAATGGAGCAGTTCCAGTTGGACGGGATTCATGATTTTGCATAAGCAATTCATTATTTTGCTCAGCCACAAGGAGACAAGTAATTAATTCAGAATATTTTGTAAAGCCCTTTTGGCGATATTGCTGCTGCAGGAGCAAATTGGATGCATGAAAAGTAGAGAATGTCTTTTCTAACATGTCACTTTCAGTGACTTGTTCTCCACATAATTTCAATCTCGAAGTAATTCTAAACATTGCAGAATTATACTCATTTACGGATTTAAAATCTTGAAATCGTAAATGCATCCATTCATAACGGGCTTTTGGAAGAATTATATCCTTTTGATGGTCGTATCTTTCTTTTAGATTATTCCACAGAACAAGAGGGTCTTTAACTGTTAAGTATTCATTTTTTAACCCTTCATGGATATGGTGGCGTAAAAATATCATGGCTTTAGCTTTATCTTGATTAGATGCCTGATTTCCATTTTTAATGGTGTCTCCAAGACCTTTTGCATCTAAATGGATTTCAGCATCCAATGTCCATGATAGATAGTTTTTTCCAGATATGTCAAGAGCCACGAACTCAAGGTTGGTAATATTTGACATAGTTATTTCTATATAAGAAGTTGAAACAATATATTAGATATATTTTGAATGAATAAATTTATTAATTATAAATATCTAATGATGGTAACAAGTCAATGATGAATTATTAATTTTATTTTATTATAAGAGTAAAAAAAAATGTAAATTAATTAAACAGGTTAAAAAAAATTATTATTATGGTTATTAAAAAAATGTTGCTAGGTAACTTAGTGATATAACAATTTAGTTTGCATAAATACATGAATTGTATCAAGTGTTCTAGTGGTAAGCTACCTTTCTTTCAAGGTCAAGGTTCATGGTTCAAATCTTGGCTACCCTTTGTTAAGGTCCTCTTTTTTTTTTTTAAATCATTTATGCATGTAATATTTTGATACACATATATTAATATAGTAACTCAATAATGTAAATGTATAATCATTTATGTAGGTGGAATCAATAAGAGCAATTGGAAGCAAAACAATATTATATGTGAAGCATTATTAAAAGTGGTAATAATTGGAAGCATTATGTGAAGCATTATTAAAAGTGGTAATAATTGAAAGCACTATGTGAAGCATTATTAAAAGTGGTAATAATTGAAAGCATTATGTGAAGCATTATTAAAAGTGGTAATAATGTGAAGCATTGTTAGCTAGCCATCAATAAAGTGAAAGCAAATTAATTGGCAATTGGCAAAATAATGTAAATATAATTTATAAATAAATCATAATATAAATATAATTAATTAACATATTAAAATGTGATAAAATAACAAAGTATTTAATTTCTAGTTCTTCAGGAACTATCAGTAAATATTGAGATCATCATTCACATGGAAAAATAAAGAACTTATGAAAAAAGGGACAGATGCTCAAAATAGCGAACAAACTAAAAACATCTGCTATCGTTGTGGTAGCAAAGGACATTGGTCTCGAGTTTGTCGCACACCAAAGCATCTCGTAGATCTATACCAAAAATCCCTTAAAAATAAAGGGAAAATAATAGAGACAAATTTTACTGGTATAGATGATGATTTCTCTGACTTTAGTGTTGATGATTTTCTTGCTCTTCCTGAAGAAGAAATTGACCACTCGATTGGAGAAGGGAGTGCCCCCAAATAAATTATTTTAATGTTTCATGTAATTTGTTTTGGAATTGATGTTGAACATCCTGTAGCACATGTTCATACACAAAATGGACTTGCTGAATCATTGATTAAACGTTTGAAATTGATAGCAAGACCATTGTTAATGAGATCAAAACTCCCAATTTCAACTTGGGGACATGCAATCTTGCATGCGGCAGCACTTATTCGTATCAGGCCTACAAGTAATCATGAATATTCCCCTTTACAATTGGTTCATGGTAAAGAACCAAATATTTCTCATCTAAGAATCTTTGGAAGTGCGGTATATGTTCCTATCTCTCCTCCGCAACGCACTAAGATGGGACCTCAAAGAAGGTTGGGAATATATGTTGGATATGAAAGTCCATCCATAATAAAATATCTTGAACCTTTAACAGGTGATTTATTTACAGCTCGTTTTGCTGATTGTCATTTTGATGAATCTATTTTCCCATCATTAGGGGGAGAACATAAACAGTTGGATAAAAGGATTAGCTGGAATGAGAGGTCTTTATCACATCTTGATCCTCGAACAAAACAATCTGAACTAGAAGTTCAGAAAATAATTAGTTTGCAAAATTTAGCAAACCAATTGCCTAATGCATTTGCTGATCCAAAAAGAGTAACTAAGTCACATATACCAGCTGTTAATACTCCAATAAAGATTGATATCCCCGAAGGACAATATAAATTTGCAAATGAGTCTGAAGCCAAAATAAAACGTGGCAGACCTGTTGGTTCTAAAGATAAAAATCCTCGGAAAAGAAAAGTAAATAAAGATGATGGTCGAATCGAGGATATAAAGACTCCAGTAGAGTCTCCTGACATAATCAAAGTTTCAAATCCAGAAGAAACTAAGGTACCTGAAATTGATACAAATAAAGAGATCTCGATACATTATGTCATGGATGGTATACAATGGAATCGACCTGAAGTCGATGTTGATGAAATTTTTGCATTCAAAGTAGCTCTTGATATCATAAATGATGATAAAGATTATGAGCCAAAATCAGTTAAAGAATGTGCACAAAGAAATGATTGGCCAAAGTGGAAAGATGCAATGCAAGAAGAGTTAAACTCACTTGCAAAACGTAAAGTTTTTGGGCCTGTAGTCCAAACACCCAAAGGTGTAAAACCAGTTGGGTACAAATGGGTCTTTACGAGAAAAAGAAATGAAAATGGTGAAATTGTGCGATACAAAGCAAGACTTGTTGCACAAGGATTCTCACAAAGACCTGGAATTGATTTCGAAGAAACATATTCACCAGTGATGGATGCCACTACTTTTCGATACTTGATAAGTTTGGCAATCCGTGAAAGGCTTGACTTACGCCTTATGGATGTTGTTGCAGCATATTTATATGGCTCACTTGAAAATGACATATATATGAAACTCCCTGAAGGATTTCATTTGCCTGAAGCATATAAAACAAATCCACGAGAAAATTATTCAATCAAATTGAATAAATCTCTTTATGGATTAAAGCAATCTGGACGAATGTGGTACAATTGTCTCAGTGAATATTTGTTGAAAGAAGGGTACAAAAATGACCCAATTTGTCCATGTGTTTTTATGAAAAGACTCGGAAAAGAGTTCGTCATAATTGCTATTTATGTAGATGATTTAAACATCATCGGAACTCCCGAAGAGCTCTCAAAGGCTGTAAATTGCTTAAAAAATGAATTCGAGATGAAAGACTTGGGAAAAACAAAGTTTTGTCTCGGATTACAATTAGAATATTTAAAGGAAGGAATTCTGATGCACCAAAAGACTTATACAGAAAAGGTGTTAAAGCGGTTTTATATGGACAAATCACACCCATTGAGCAGTCCAATGGTTGTAAGGTCACTAGAAGTGAGCAAAGATCCATTTCGACCTCAAGACAAAAATGAAGAACTACTTGGTCCTGAAGTACCATATCTTAGTGCAATTGGTGCACTAATGTATCTTGCTAGTCATACACGACCTGATATATCATTTGCTGTTAATTTGTTAGCAAGACATAGTTCTTTACCCACAAAAAGGCATTGGAATGGGATTAAACACATATTCCGCTACCTTAGAGGTACAATGGACATGGGTTTATTTTTTCCATATGTATCTAAGGCAAACCTAATTGGTTATGCAGATGCGGGGTATTTGTCTGATCCTCATAATGGTCGATCACAAACAGGTTATTTGTTTACATGTGGTGGTACAGCAATTTCATGGAGATCCATAAAACAAACAATCACAGCAACATCATCTAATCATGCTGAAATCTTAGCATTACATGAAGCAAGTCGAGAATGTGTTTGGTTAAGATCTATGATTCAACATATTCAAGAAACTTGTGGCTTGCATGCTGGAAAACTACCACCAACAATTTTATGTGAAGATAATGCAGCTTGTATTTCTCAGTTAAAGGAGGGCTATATTAAAGGAGATAGGACAAAACATATTTCACCAAAATTTTTCTTTACTCATGATCTTATAAAGAATGGTGAAATAAATGTTCAGCAAGTCCGATCATGCGAGAATCTAGCAGATATCTTTACAAAGTCATTACCAACCAAAGTCTTCGAGCAACTAGTACAGAAGATTGGTCTTCGACGCTTACATAAGTGTTCTGATGAGGGGGAGAATTAAATATTTGTAATTTAATTATTTTTACGGATATACTTTGTAAAGAATGTTGTACTCTTTTTCCTTCACTAGGTTTTTGTCCCACTGGGTTTTTCCTAGTAAGGTTTTAACGAGGCACATTCTAAATACGGACATCCAAGGGGGAGTATTATGAATAATTATGGATGTCCCCCTTAAAGTTTTGATATTTATAAATGTCCCCCTCTCACCTCCTATAAATACCCCCTTCACTCATTAACACAATACTACTTCATTTCTATTCTCTCATTTCTCTCTTCAAATTTCTCTTCCTCCATAATTCTTCTTCCTTCATAATTTCTAGTTTATTTCATAACAATTATTGTGTTCTCTATATATATGTTTTTCTTGCGGATGTCCTAACTATATTTAAATCTTAAGTTACTTTAAAATGATTCCTTTTTTAAATTAATTAAAACATATACTAAAATTTTATTTTATATTAATATGTTTTAATTAATTTCATTTAACCATTCTTTTATTATCAGCCAAAAAAAATTAAAGCAGAACGTTAAGGCATCTTACTCTATATTCAAAATTAACCTCCTAATCTTTTAAAATAATATAAGTGATTAATTTGCCTTAAAACCATTTTTCACTCGATATGTCTAATTAATTATATTTATAAATAGTTATTAATATAATTGATAATAAGTATCTTTTCATTTCCAAACTCAACGATAACATTTTCAAATAAAATTCCTTTCCTTCCATTGAAACGTGGGACCTGGGAACGTGTCAATGTCCGTTGTTAACACACTCACCGACCATCTCAACTCCTTCCATCCATCCGCCAAGTAGTTATGTTAAAAGCGTCGGCAAAATGTTTTATCATTGTTTTTTATATTTAAGATAGTAACATTTTATTTGATTGTAGGATTTTTTTTTAATGTTGTGAGGTTTGATCAACTTTAATAAAAAACTAAACAAAAAAGAATTTAAATATCCAAAATTAAAACTTAAATTAGTAAGAACATTTTTAGTTCGGTCCGTAAAAATCTACATCTACTCAATCTTTTTCTTGTAAAATTATGAAATTAGTATAGAAAAAATCCAAATTTATAAGATCAACTTGACCACTTAAAATGGACGAGTATAAATATATTAAATTAAAGATCACCCATTAGGGCAGCTCACCCATTTTAATTAAAACATATTAATTTTTTAAAAAATTAATGTGATACTATAATTTTATTTTTGTAATGATAATTAGGAGTATATTATGTTTTTACAGTATACTATTCAATATCATATAAAATATCTAGATTAATTAGTAAGTATAAATAAAATAATAATAAATATTGGATCACAAATATAAGATTTTTGTTTGAAAATATTTTTTTAATTATAAAATTATCATCTTAATTTTAATTATAAAATTACAATATTGTTATTATTATTATTATTATTATTATTATTATTATTATTATTATTATTATTGTAGGCGAAACATCATCTTATCATTTTGAAAATGTTGGTTGGTGGGTGATTCGGTCAAGAAAAGGAAAAATTAGACGAAATTAAAGCCTGGATTTTTGAACTTTCCCTACAAATTCGGGTCGAGTCGAGTCCAGCAACAAATAGCAGAGTACACGTTAAGTAATTAATTAGTTATATCACTTTTGCTTCTCGGCTTAGTTGTAATATACACACATGCATAATTGAATGTGTTGCCCAGATAAAGGACAAAATAAATCACTTGTCGTTTTAAAAAATACTTGTATAGATTTTCAACACTCCGATTCGTATCTTTAGCTTACTAGTAGAATCTCATTGAATCATCATAAAGCCTTTGGTGATTGGTTCCAAGCCAATCTCACCACATCAACAATGGAAAGTTCTCTCTATTCTCCAAGTCCAAGTTCCCAGGAACATCTTCTTAACCATAGTGAAGAGGCAGAGACAGAACATCATCCTAGGCACAACAACAACAACAAACAACACAAAAAGCTAGCTCTTCTCCCTTTGGTTTTTCTCATCTATTTTGAGGTTGCCGGGGGCCCTTATGGTGAAGAAGCTGCAGTTGGAGCTGCAGGTCCTTTTTATGCCATAATTGGCTTTCTGGTGTTCCCTTTCATCTGGAGTATTCCAGAGGCTCTTCTCACTGCAGAGTTGGCCACAACTTTTCCTGGTAATGGTGGGTTTGTGATATGGGCTAATGAAGCTTTTGGTCCCTTTTGGGGTTCCCTAATGGGCTTTTGGAAGTTTTTTTGTGGTGTTATAAACTTAGCATCATACCCAGTTCTTTGTATAGATTACCTCAAGCATGTGATTCCACTTTTGTCCTCTGGGTTACCTCGCTATGTGTGTGTGTTCATATCCACTTGTGTGTTGTCTTTTTTAAATTATTCTGGTTTAGCTATTGTTGGTTACACTGCAGTGGCTCTTGGGGTTGTTTCCCTTTTGCCTTTTGTGTTGTTGTCTTTGTTTTCCTTGCCCAAAATTGATCCCAGCAGATGGGTAAGTTTGGGCCAGGAGGGTGTGGAAAAGGACTGGACTATGTACTTCAACACAATTTTTTGGAACTTGAACTTTTGGGATAGTGCTAGTACTCTAGCTGGTGAAGTTGAGGAACCACACAAGACTTTCCCAAAGGCTTTGTTATCTGCAGGGTTGCTTACATGTTTAGGGTATATTATTCCTTTGCTGGCTTCCACAGGGGCCATGCCACTTGATCAAGGAAGCTGGGTTGATGGGTATTTTGCAGATGTGGCTGGTGTGATTGCTGGGAATTGGTTGAAATTGTGGATGGAGATTGGTGCTATCTTGTCAATAATTGGACTTTTTGAGGCCCAGTTGAGTAGTGCTGCATATCAGCTTCTAGGTATGGCTGACTTGGGATTTATCCCTCATATTTTTGGAGAGAGGTCAAAGAGGTTTAACACTCCTTGGATGGCGATTTTGATCTCAACAGTTATAGCACTTGCTATGTCATTTTTCACTTTCACAGAGATTATATCAACTGTGAATTTCCTGTACAGTTTGGGGATGCTTTTGGAGTTTGCTTCTTTCCTTAGGTTGAGGAAAAAATTCCCTGCTTTGAAAAGGCCATTTGAGGTTCCATTTGGGTTCCTTGGTTTGGTCATAATGTGTTTGGTACCATCGATGCTTCTTGTGTATGTGATGAGCGTGGCTTCCAAAGTTGTGTATATGGCTAGTGCTTTCTTGACATGTCTCGGGATTGTGCTGTATTATCTCATGAACCTTTGCAAGTCCAGAAAATGGGTTCAATTCAGCAGGGTTGGTGATAAATCAGAGGAGGATGGAGATATTCTGTAGAAGTTTAAGTTAGGTATGATTGGTATACTTTTTAATGTTTAGGGAATGGAATAAATGAAAGGATAAAGGGTCTCGAATTTACAATTGTAATGTTTAACTCTTTCTTCCAAGTGGGAGGGTGGGACCCCATATAATGGAAAACAAACACACATTTTTCTGAGATCTATTCAGTATCCACCAATTATAAAAATTAAATTTTCAATAATTAATATTAGTCAAATTTTGTTTTGAATTGAAAAGGTCATCAATCAATTAGATTTCTGTTTCTAACTTTCTATGAGTATTCTTTTTCCTATTTAGAATTTTCACTTTACTGAAATCAATTCGAACTCAACAAGGAAGAGCCTGTTTGGTTACAAAGTTGGGTTGGTCAAACCAACCTCAAAAATAAATCCTACGGTCAAACGGAGTTTTGACTGTCTCGAACGGTGTGAAGGATCAATATCAACCCTTAAATTTCTCCATTTCCTCAACTCCGTTTCCCCAATTGGAAACCAAACGGACCCGAAGAGCGTTTGGAAATATTGATGATGCCAAACAAGTTATATGGCTCAACAAGGGTGAGGTTTAATTAATGAGAAAAAAATTAAATCAAGTTTTAATTATCTCAAACAATATAAAAGATTAATATTAAGTTTATTTTTTAAAAATTATTTTTTTTATAAGTACGAGTTATTTTTTAAAATAAGTATATGCTTATTTTTTGTTTTTATTTATTTTTAAAACTTTAAACAAATATATAAAAATTTAAAATAAGTATTTTTTTTGTAAATTAAAAAACATGTATATCTTAAAATAAGTTTAAACAAATAAGCTTGTTAACTATTAGATTTTTCATTATCATAACTTTCTTTTCACAACTAGATACCAAAGGTTTGAGTTTTTATTTTTTAAAGAAGTAAAGGTAGATTTTTTAGTAACAAAGAATACAATGTTTTCGATTTATCTTTGGTGACAATATAATAAGGAATACACATGTTTTGATTTAAAAATTAAACATGCTAACTATTGACATTTTTATTTATAATTTAATTAAAATACAACACTAGTATAAATATTTTTACACAGACATTCAATAATTAATTAATTGGCATGAAAGTAAAAATCATTAACGTATATAATAAATACATCAACGACAGTGTAAATAATTTTATCCACAGTGTATCATAACTAACCTTAAATATAAATTAATTTAGGTTGTAATATAAATATATTTTCTTTATATATATTGTGAACCAATTAAAAATTATCGTAGACAAATCTAATAAAATAATCATTATAAAAGTAAATAGTTTTATCTTATTTATTTATTAGAGGTATTTAGGAATCAAAACAATCCATAACCAATCATAAAATCTAATCAATCTAAATGGCAAGTCATGAAAATGGCTAGCCGCATCAATCGCAATCATAAATAGTCACACCTTTAAATTTAGTTTGACCTGTGGTTTCCATTTACCGAATCAAACCACACTTAAGTATATTTTATCAATTACTATACTACTAATGCTTTCAAATAATCATATAATTTAATTAATTATCATATATTATTTGTTATAAGTTTATTAAATCTAAATATATACAAGTAACTTAAGTGTTATTGTTGACCTTTTATATGAACATAACATAAAATTATAAAATAGAGACTCTAACATAATAATTTGTTTTTAAAAAGTAGTAAAAAATATTTAAAACATCAAAACAAACTAATTTAAATCATAATTAATTGATTTGATTTTTATATTTATTTTAACCAAACCAAATCAAACCGTATTTTTTTATCGATTAAACTCATTTTTTTAAAAAATCGAATTGAATCGTATCACAACACCCCTACAAACAATTAAGAATTGGATTATCATATCATATAAAGGTATTTTATACTCACAATATGTTCCAATAAAAATAATTTTTTATAAGATAAATTATTCTTAACTATTATACACATCTTATTGAATGTTTTCTTAAGCATATAAATAAATGCAAATACACTTTCGACTTCGGTAACTCTTTTGAGCCTTTTATTATATTGATTATTTTTATACTTTTTTTTACTAAATTATTTTTATACAAACTCAAACATTTTTCTTGTGGAGCAAAAGGGCCTAAGGCCCAAAAGTTTATAGAGAACATACTACTAAAATCAACCAAGAATTTTTCGACCAAAAAAAATCCAAGAATTTTGTTTGGGCTTATAATCAGTTGACCAAAAACAGAATTAGAAGTTATTATGTGAATCACCAAAAAAGAAGTTAAATTGTCTGAAAATAGATGGTCTCCAGTTTCATATTATAACTTATAAGCACTAACGAACACGGTTTTAAGTCTTAATATTATTCACCAAAAAAAAAGTCTTAATATTATAAAAATAATTTAATTTTTTAATTTGAAGTTAAATTATACTCTTATAAATGTAGAAACATTAAATACTTAAGAGTAAAATAAAAAAATATAATAAATACTTCCTAATTTTTTAAAGGGTTTATAAAATGAAACACCATTTTTTATTCTAGGGGCTTATAAATTTATTGACCTAAGAGAGATCTTAGTTAAATTCGTCACAAACTCACGAGCATAACGGATATTAATGTATAGTTTCTGTTACTATTTCCTATTTTTAGTTCTACTCACAAAATTATTATCTTGCTTCATGTTTTTAAAATTTTATAAACAAATTAGAAAAATAATTTTTTTATTTTTTATTTTCATTTTCTCTTATATATTTTTAAAAAACAACAAATACAATGACAATTACGAAATGTAAGCAGAATCCAGACAACTCTTCCTTTTTCACTTTTCCCCTGTGTGCCCATGTTTTTCTTTATTATTAGTTTACTATCTTGCTGTAAAACAAATAAAAAATGAAAAAATGAAATATCTATTATGAATATTTTATTGGATGTCCCCTCTATAAATAGGACTCTCCTCCCACTCATTAATACACACTTTAACCCCCATTTTACATTCACTCTCTAACTCTCTTTACTCATTCTTCTCTTTTATTTCAACTTCAATTTCCTGCTTTCATTCCTTTACACTTTTGTTGCTAAGTTATAAGTATTCATAACACGTTATCAGCACGAGGTTCTGACCAATTAGTATCTAGACAAGTCTACGAAAGGTAATACATGATTATTACTATCATTGAATTTTAATTTATATACCTTATATTATTTATATATATGTTATAAAAGTTTCCGAAGAACTTATATTTTAAAATCCCCGAAGGATATAAAAGATTATATCTATATCATAAAAAATTGGTTCCTGAAGAATTTATTCATAAACATCCATACAGTATGTATAAAATTGATAGTCAAATAATTCAGAATTCTTAAAGAATTCTTAAAAATATTGATAGTTTCTAAGGAACTATAACAATTTAAAATAATAATAATAATAATAAATATATAAATCATACATTTAATTATTTCATAATGTTTTTAACAGATTACATGATTATTATGCTTATGAAGATTATTTAATTGTGTGTATATATATGCTAAATTCATGATGTTACAATTGCTATTATTTTATTTTATTTTTCCCCTCCACTACTAGCATCCACGTTACTAATAGCATTATTTGCTTATATGTACCTTTTATTGGTATTTCTAAAATAATATAATATATTTTATATAAATAAAGAAGTTAATAAATAATATAACATTAACAAGGATTTGAACGTGAGACTTCTAACATGATAAATTATACCATTTGACCACTAGTATTTAAATGATATTTTATGAAAAATTTTAAATTTTTATTACCAGATCATTTATGTGAAATTTTATTTAAGTTGATTTATAAGTTACTTTATTTTTAAAAAAATATATATAATATTACTTTTATAATAAAATAAAATTAAATATTTATAATATTATTAAATATTATATGCATTAATTAGCTCCATCATACAAGCTTTCATTAAATTATTCATAATGGAAGTTCCACATTCTAGTGCTGATTTTTTTTTTCAAAAAAATGCAATGATTGAATAACTATAATCATTATTGACTTATTACCATCAACATTAGATATTTATAATTAATAAATTTATTTATTTGAAATGATATCTAATATATTGTTTTAATTTCTTATATAAAAATAAATATGTCAAATATTACCAACCTTGACTTCGTGGCTCTTGACATATTTGAAAAAAATTATCTATCATGGACACTAGATGCTGAGATCCATTTAGATGCAAAAGGTCTTAGAGACACAATTAAAAATAGAAATAATGCATCTAGTTAAAATAAAGTTAAAGCCATGATCTTTTTACGCCACCATATCCATGAAGGGTTAAAAAATGAGTACTTAACAATTAAAGACCCTCTCGTTTTGTGAAATAATCTAAAAGAGAGATACGACCATCAAAATGATATAATTCTTCCAAAAGCCCGTTATGAATGGATGCATTTGCGTTTTTAAGATTTTAAAACTGTAAATGAATATAATTTTGCGCTATTTAGAATTACTTCAAAATTGAAGTTATGTGGAGAAAAGATCACTGAAAGTGATACATTAGAGAAAACATTCTCCATTTTTCATGCATCCAGTATGCTCTTGCCGCAGCAATATCGCCAAAAGGGCTTTACAAAATATTCTGAATTAATTACTTGTCTCCTTGTGGCTGAGTAAAATAATGAATTGCTTATGCAAAATCATGAATCTCGTCTAACTGGAACTGCTCTATTCCCAGAAGTGAATGTAGCAACACACGATCATCATACTCATGGTCGTGGTCGTGGCCGCAGTCGCAGTCGTGGACGAGGTAATGCTCGGGGACATGGTTTTGGTTGTAGTCGTGGATATGGTTATGACCGTGGTCATGGTCGAAGTGATAAGAGATCATCATTCATATGGAAAAATAAAGAACATATGAAAAAAGGGGCAGATGCTCAAAATAGTGAACAAACTAAAAATATCTACTATCATTGTGGTAGCAAGGGACACTGGTCTCGAGTTTGTCGCACACCAAAGCATCTCATAGATCTATATCAAAAATCCCTTAAAAATAAAGGAAAAATAATAGAGACAAATTTTACTGGTATAGATGATGATTTTTCTGATTTTAGTATTGATGATTTTTTTACTTTTCCTGAAGAAGAGATTGACCACTCGGTTGGAGAAGGAAGTGCCCCTAAATAAATTATTTTATGTTTCATGTAATTTATTTTTGTTATGAATTTAGTTTCTATCAATAAAATTTTATGTTGAATATTTATTGTTGTTAAGTATATTTTACTTATGTTTATTTTATTTATTCAATGAAGAATGAATGCTTACGTCAATAACGAAGATATATGTCTGACAGACAGTGCAACAACTCATACCATTCTCAAGAATGAGAAATATTTCTATCATATAGTAAAACAAGAAGCCAATGTTAATACCATATCTGGTAGTATAAATATAATTGAAGGCTCCGGCAGAGCCAATATTTTGTTATCTGGAGGAACAAAATTTCACATTGAAAGTGCATTATATTCTAAGAAGTCTTATAACACCCCTGATTTTCTGTACTCGAATCTCGATGTGATCGACATAATTAATAAAAATGCGAATAAATTTTTTGCATTGGAAAACATTTCCAAGACATCATCATGACCACATCAAGACCCAAATCACAGAAAACCAAAGAGTGAGATTTAGTAACCTATAACTGGATCGATAATTAGTTTGCCCATAAAGGTATACAAAATATCAGAGTTTACAGCGGAAGAAGAATGTGTATATCGGGCACACGCCTAGTCCCATATATGAAGATATGAGAAAAGGCTCGGCAAAGCATGCAATGGCATATCATAAGCCTAATAGACAACATCATTATTTCACATAATCACATGAGCATGCAATGCCTAAGATATAAGTATATACCTATCTATATGGTCATGCGTCATACATCTCTAATATTCATATTCATAATAGACCATAATCGGTCCAACCTTAAATTCATGTATTTCCACTATTTGTACGTCATCCAAGTGTATATTTATGTCCACAGTTCGACCCTCAAATCAATATAAAATACAACATCATACTATTCATCATATACATAACACATTAAATTACAATGCTGCCGGCCAAGGCATTCCTCTATAACTATTTACCTTCCCAAAAGCTTTACTTCATAAACGTCCTCATCCCATGGTTTTCCTGCATCAATACTAAAAAGTAGACCACATGGGAGAGTGAGTTATACATTTCAAATGACGATATGAATACGATTAAAATTATGTGCATATGCATATCAACATCATGTATACTTTGCTAAACACATCAATAGTCATCATAGATTATTAATTCAACAATCTATATTTATTTCATACTTATTCATTAAATCATAGCAAAGCAAGCATATACGCATCTATAATACTGCCACAATGGGCCAATACGTATCTATCACATCGCCACAATGGGCCAATATCATTAACATAGACCATTCTGGTCTTTCATCGAGCCACCATGGGCTAACATCATCATTTCCAATCATAAACAAATACGCCCATCATTACATTGGGCCATAACATACATATCGTCATATTCACATCATTTCGTATATTCATATCATTTACTATTCTTATGTGGTCTTTCGGTATATTAATTTCTCATCTCATCAACAAAACACCACCATCTCAATCATCATCAATAATCATCATATTCTGGTATATCTCCATGCTATATGCAAATGCTCTTATGGCTAATGCATATGCACAATGGAATAGACAACAACAAATACGGATCCGACTGTGGGAATAAACACCAAATTGCGGGTTCAAGCATGATCACATACCATGCCCCTACTGCAGTAGTAAAATGTGTACACATATATCATAATGCATGCATATTGACCATATTTTTACTGGTACCAAACCGCATCGCCCATCATGTAACACCTGGTCATTTTCACCATGACCGCGGTATACAACATATTCAATATATGGTGTTGCGGGCCAATCATGCTTCTCAACATGGCAGCTGTGATCCGAAGGACTACCGGGGACACCTACTCCTCAAGAGCCACCCTCCACAAGGGTCAACCATATGCAGCTCCCCGTAGCTCAGCATGGGCAGCTTTGTGACTTACACATCGAGTCACAGGGGAACAACATAAATGCTCGTACACTAAGCCGTCCTCCCACTGGGCCAACCGGGGGAATCCCCTAATATTCCAACACTGACAGCTATGATATGCCATGGATACAATGTAATACAAATCAGATGCATTCTCACTCTATGCATCCTAAATGCCACTCATCAAACATCATCATCATAATCACCATCACCACCATACACCTTAG
This sequence comes from Clitoria ternatea, assembly GCA_037962975.1. NCBI lineage: Eukaryota > Viridiplantae > Streptophyta > Magnoliopsida > Fabales > Fabaceae > Clitoria > Clitoria ternatea. The sequence continues at coordinate 272,014,866 of CM075669.1, read as the reverse complement.
TGGATTTCATCATTGTTGGTTTCTTAGCCATTGTTTTTAAGTTTCAATATGGCATTTTTATCTCAACATATTTCACAAATGTTTCACAATATTTAACATCATACACGCAAGTCAAAACTTACAATCAACCACAATGGCATTTCAATATTACATAATATTCATCAATATCATCATACTTTCATTTAGTGGATTTTCAGCTCATTATTCATTACCATTGCTCAAGTATACTCATATGTATATATATTCGTGTGGCATTCACAACATTTTCAATTTCATACATCATACCACACATACAAGACCATGCTTGTATCACACACAATGGCACACAACAATTCATCAATATAAATATACACCTCTTTGTGCAAGAGAGTGCTCAACATCATCATCTAACATTATTTAATATCATATTTTCTCTAATTCATCTACTTATAATTCATACTATGTCATTTATTTATCTCTTGATACATTTCAAATTCGTTCCAGGGTATTTCTCATACTCCTGCCACCACAATCTCATTATCATCCTCTCATCATTCTTTTTCAGGTGGCAATCACATCATAATTCATTATTTTAATTCAGGTGGTAAATATATAATTAATTAGTTCCCATGTGCCAATCAACCTCTATCACCACCATGCTATATCGTTATCACATTATTCTTCATACATCCCCATATTCATCTCATATTTATCTTATGATGCCAAGAAGCAGGGTCTAAAATAAGCCTGCCACCATAAATAAAGCAGAACAATTCAATTCTGGGGAAAACTCGCTCAAGCGTGATTTACATCCGCTTAAGCAAGACCGGCCAGGTTCACTTGGGCGACCCCTTTCGCGTAAGCAAAATGCCCCCAGTAGCGTCCCCAAAGCTCACTCGCTCGGGCAAAACGCCTTCACACTCGGCCACTCGCTTAAGCAAGAATCATCCAGTAACCAAATCCACTGGCATTCGCTTGAGCGAGTCACCTACTCGCTTAGGCGAAATCCGACCAGAGGCTGCCCTTACCAACACTCGGTTTTTACTCTGTAATTCATTTAAAACTGACTCATCTCACTCGGTTGTCCACTCGGTAAAATCAATCAAGACCGACTCCCAATATTCAGGTTTTCACTCTGCAGAATTTCCCTGAAACTGGCTCAAAGCACTCAGGTTTTCCACTCAGCAAGATAATCCTGACCGACCCATCATTCACTCGGTAAAATCAATTAAAACCGAGTCCTCTCTTACTCAGTCTTCCACTCGGTAAATTCATTCCAAATCTGAGTCATCAATCAGTCTTTCACTCGGCAGTTTATTCCAAACCGACTCCTTTTCCATTACACATGGGTGAAGTTATCTCAGAGTACTTCTGGACAACTCACACCGTATACCCCCATAGGTGCCATCCCACTCAGAATTGCACACTCGGACTCCACCATCAAGTTCCATTCGGAATTACTCTGACCTCTTATCACTCGGAGGAATTCACTAAGCTGTCTCACTTGGATTTATTTAAATCTTATCCACTCGGAATATATAACTTTATTTACTCGGAAGAGGACTCCTAGAACACCTCAATCAGAACCATCACAATCACTCTCCCCTCGGGAGAGGTTCATTCCAGATTTTCCACTCGGGAATAATTATACCTATCATTACTCGGGGAAATTCTCTCGCTAAGATCCCACTCGGAATAGGTTTATTAAAATGGATTTCCCTCAGAACACATTCCTCTCAGAATCCTTTTAAGCCTTCACCACTCGGAAAAAAGGCCCAATGACTTTAGCCTCACTCGGAACGGCTCACAACAATATTCCACTCGGGAAGTCCCGTCTCGGACATAGCTTGCTCGGGATTTCACTCAGAGATTCACCACCTCCTGAAGTTATTAAGACTCCAGCTCGGACAGAATTCGGCCAGCACCTCACCCATTCACCACTCACTTGTCTCGCTTGAGCGGAAGGCTAGCTCGCTTGGGCGAGATTAGTCCAGAAGCTAATTCTCTGAAGCAGGGGACTCTCGTTTGGGCGAGATCCCATCTCGCTTGAGCGAGACTACCAGGACATAGGCAGAATCAGTAATTCTTGCAACTTAACACCTAAAATCTCACTCTAAGCCAACTTAATCACCACTACAACCTCATACACATCATATGAGGTCTATGAAACTCACTATACCTATTCATACTCAAAAAATCCTTATTCCAACTCGTCAATCCTTTAAATTCTAATTCACCAACTGTACTCACTCATCTCAAAACAATCCTTTGTATATTTTAACTCATTCGATCATAAATTTTCACCATCATTTAATTCACGTCCAACCAAGGGACCATCAAACACTTATTATCCACATGATATATATACATATATATGTATATATACATTTTCATACAATCAATAAAAGCCAAGCCATCATTCATCACTTCATCAAATTATTCATATAATACATTCATGGCAAGGCATTGCATGAGTTCAACATATACATAATTAACAATAAATTCACTCATGTGATTTGAAATGCAAACTCCTCTCCTACCTCAAGAGAAGAACCGCCACATGATTACATCGATCATTCCGCATCATCATCCGGAATGTAACCCTATCCATAATTACACATACACATGTAATCAATAAATTATTACAAGACATCACATCTCTTAACTCATGATCAAGTCCTAGACTTGTCTAAGCTCCAAATTCATATGCCTATGTTAGGCTTCGGGAATTCCTTTCCCCAAAACTAAGATCTTCTAAGTCTCAAAGGGTTAACTATACCCAACAACATCAACACTTAAGATTAATCCCTGAAATCAACATACCTATATACATGCATATATCTTCATTTGCAACTCATGACTTAGTTCACTATTTTATCATATCAATATTCGACTCCTATCCTTCAAATATTCATTTCTATGTATAACATCATTCCAAGGTACCAAAATCATCAAGATCATCAAGTGGGTCAAAATCCCTAAATTATTAATACTTAGGGTTTCCTTCTCTAAAATTACCCAACAATTATCAACAATCTCTACCAATCTTCAATCTATTTAATCTTATCATAATGACCTCATCAACCTCTAAATCTCACATAATCATAAAGCCCTAAATCAAGGGTTTCACTTCTAAACATTCAAGCCTAGGGTTTCTATTTCCATCCACATGCAAGGGTTCAAACATCACCATCTTCAACTCAACAACCCATGTCGCGACCGGGATCGCGGCGGCGCGACCGACCCTCGAAATAGTTTTTAAAAAATAAACAGGGAGTCGCCACCAATATTTTTTAGGATAAAATAGTGGAAAAACCTTTTGTTAAAGCACTGGTCATAAAAATGAGATTCCATGATTCGGGAGTCTGATTACAGGTAAGGAAGGTATTAGCACCTCATAACTGTCCGTTATAAAAAACGGTTACCTCAATTTGATAGCGCACATTATAGTTAACCCGATAATTATTTTAACTTCTTCATGAAAAGAAAAACGTACGGAATGACAAAATAAACAAAATAAATAAAAATCAACGCAAAATATTTAAATGAGATTAACAGGACGTCTCATCCAAATTAATCTCGCTCCGCCTTTTTAAAGAGATATATAAAAAAAAATATGAGATTAACAGGACGTCTCGTCCAAATTAACCTCGCTCCTCCTTTTGATAATAAGACAAAAATGAAAACTCTAAAAAATTAAATAAAGAAAGGTGGGCCCGACAGGAACTGTTTCCCGCTCCTACGTATTCTCGAGCTTTCGAGAAATCAGGGTCACGTAGTTCTTTAAATGTTTTTTTTTAGGAAAAGATTAGGAAGATATTGATAGGCATCATTTTAGTGAAGAATCCATACAAGGCGAAGTGCTTCGCACGTGCACAGATCTTATAGAGACTGTGTAGACGGAAGTATTTTTCGTACGACACTGATTAAGAAAAATGAATATATATAAAAAAAACTAAATGGGAGAGGAAAACAAGTGCAAAAATTGAAAAAAACGAGTGAAGAATAAGAAAACCGAGTGAAAAATAAGAAAACCGAGTGAAAAAATGAAAAATCCGAGTGAAAACAGGGAAAACCGAGTGAAATAGTGACAATATAAGTGAAACAGTGAAAATCTGAGTGAAACAATGAAAATCCGAGTGGAGCAGTGGAAATCTGAGTGAAATAGTGAAAATCTGAGTGAAATAGTGAAAATCTGAGTGGAACAGTGAAAATCCGAGTGAAACAATGAAAATCTGAGTGGAACAGTGAAAATCCGAGTGAAACAATGAAAATCTGAGTGAAAACAGAGAAAACCGAGTGAAACAGTGACAATATAAGTGAAACAGTGAAAAATCTGAGTGAAACAGTGAAAATCTGAGTGGAACAGTGAAAATCCAACTGAAAATAAGAGAAACCGAGTGAAAAATAGTAAATCCTAGTGAAATAATGAGAATCTGAGTGCAAAAATAGTAAATCCGAGTGAAACAGTGATGATCTGAATGGAAATAAGAGAAAACGAATGCAAAATACTAAATCCTAGTGAAAAGAGGATTACCGAGTGATGATGGAGTAGGGGTGCTGGTCTGAGAGGGGAAAAAGGGAATGGGAAGGTGCTGGGAGAGGTTGGTATGGCGCTGGAGTGAGATGGTGGTGTGGAGGATTGTGGATAATATAGTGAGGGACGGTGGAAGAAGAAGAGGAGAAGAATTGCTGTGAGGGAAAGAGAGAACAGAGGTTTGGTTTAGGCAGAGTTTTCCCTCCTCTGAATGCCTCATCTCAGCTGTCCTCTGCCTTGCCTATTTATAGGCTGGCCCGAGTGGAATGCCAGCTCAGGCTTCCACTCGGTTTGGGTAGTGGGGGGACAACAGTTGGTGGGAATTTTTAATTCCTCCACCTCCGCCCCTGTCTGCCACCCCCAGGATTCCTGGATCCACTTGGGTGGTGGAATCCAGGTCAGCAAGGTCAGCATGGTAAGAGATGGTGGAATTCCGAGTGAAAATGGTGGGATTCCGAGTGAAAATAGTGGAAAACCGAGTGAGAATGGCTCGGATCAACCTCCCAATCAGTATTCATCCACACTGGCAGTCAAATCCAAGTGAAAATGGTGTAATCCGAGTGAGAATGACTCGGATCCACCTTCCAATCAGTATTCATCCACACTGGCAGTCAAATCCGAGTGAGGATGTGTAAATCTGAGTGAAAATGGTGTAATCCGAGTGAGAATGGCTCGGATCCACCTTCCAATCAGTATTCATCCACACTGGCAGTCAAATCCGAGTGAGGATGGTGTAAATCCGAGTGAAAATGGAGTAATCCGAGTAGAAATGGGGTTTGGTCAGAAATGAACGAAGATTGACCAAGAACTGACTGGAGAGAATGATGACTCGGAAATCCGTAAAAATGACTCAAAAATGGGTAAAGGAGGACTCGGATGAGTGAAGATTGGTTCGGAACCGATTGAAATGGCTCGGAAATTGGAATTTTGGCCATTTTTCACTCGGAAATAAACTTCTTCACACTCAGAATTAGAAATTTGAATTTCTTCACTCGGAATGGCTTTGACAGGGAAGCTTTCCACTCGGAATTGATTCATTCTGAGTAATTCTACTCGGATTTGATCATGTATGTGTCATTCCGCTCGGATTCCCCAACAGGAGCCTATTCCATTCAGAAATGCTTCATTATTACTCGGTTTTTGATTATTTCTGAGTAGTTCTACTCGGATTTGCTCCATTCTGAGTAGTTCTACTCGGTTTTGATCATTTCTGAGTAGTTCTACTCGGATTTACTCCATTCTGAGTAGTTCTACTCGGTTTTGATCATTTCTGAGTAGTTCTACTCGGATTTGCTCCATTCTGAGTAGTTCCACTCGGTTTTGATCTTTTCTGAGTAGTTCTACTCGGATTTCTCTTCAACAGTGGCATATTCCACTCGGATTTGATATGTTCCGAGTCCCTCCACTCGGAAATGATCATTTCCGAGTCAACTTTTTTTTTTTAAATTCTTTTCATTTGCGGATAGGCTGAAATAGGTGTTCACAGATGCCCCTCTTTACTTCTTTTCCTTGAGAAAAGCATGAAGTTTCTTCTTGCTTTTGAAATGGAAAGGGAGTAAAGACGTGAACACCTTTGTCAAAGTATTAGATGAAGGGGAAAAACCCAGGAATTGACACTTGAGCCTTTCAGTTAACAGGAGGTGAGAAGATCGGGGTTGACTCCCGGTAGAAAGGAAAGTAAAGGGTGCCTGAATAGGCGAACAAGAAGTAAAGGATGTGCTTGAATAGGCCGACAGGAAGTAAAGGATGCCTGAACAGGCGGAAGGAAAGTAAAGGATGCCTGAATAGGCGGACAAGAAAGTAAGTGTGTGCCTGAATAGGTGGCTGGAAGATAAAGGATGCCTTGATAGGCGGCTGGAAAATAAAGGATGCCTTGATAGGCGGCTGGAAAGATAAAGGATGCCTTGATAGGCGACTGGAAAATAAAGGATGCCTTGATAGGCGGCTGGAAAAAGGATGCCTTGATAGGCGGCTGGAAAGATAAAGGATGCCTTGATAGGCGGCTGGAAAGTAAAAGGATGCCTTGATAGGCGGCTGGGAGATAAAGGATGCCTTGATAGGCGGCTGGAAAGATAAAAGATGCCTTGATAGGCGGCTAAAGGATGCCTTGATAGGCGGCTGGAAAATAAAGGATGCCTTGATAGGCGGCTGGAAAGATAAAGGATGCCTTGATAGGCGACTGGAAAATAAAGGATGCCTTGATAGGCGGCTGGAAAGATAAAGGATGCCTTGATAGGCGGCTGGAAAGATAAAGGATGCCTTGATAGGCGGCTGGAAGATAAAGGATGCCTTGATAAGCGGCTGGAAAAGTAAATGGTGCCAGAATAGGTGGATGAAAAAGTAAAGAATGCCTGAATAGGAGGACAGAAAGTAAAGGATGGGGTTAACCCTCAATTGACAGAAAATACAAAGATTGGGGGGAGCTAACAGGACGTCTCATCCGAATTAACCCATTTTGACATGGCTGACGGCTTTTGGGGAATTATTCTTTGACCGAAATAGGGTGAACCTGGGGTGATGTCCCAGTTTGAGATGGAGTAATGCCCCTTGAGTAAAAATAGAAGAAACCTAAGAAAGGTTTCCCCATTTAGGAGGATTGAAGGAATCTCGGGGAACAGCTTCTTGACTGAAAGAAAAGTCTGGGGTCCACTTGGGATGCATGATGGGCTTACTAAAGGAAAGAAATCTGGGGATGATTTAGTTCAAGCTATCTTGGATGATTTAGGGAACTGCTTTTTGATTGGGAGAGAAAAAAAATAGGGGAAAGGTCTGGGACGATACCCTAATTTTTGGAAAGATTAGAAGATTTAGGGGTACTACCTCAAGGTCAGGAGAAGAATCTGGGGTGATGTCCCAGTTAGGGCGGTTGAAGAGGTTTGGGGTACATTTCCTTTTGATAGAGTGAGACCCGAGGTGATGTCCCAGTTCAAACTTCCCGGGAGCATGGGGTACCGCCCTTGGGTTGACAAAAGATAACAACCTGGGGAAGATGCCCCAGTTTGACATGATCTAAAGAGCTTTGGGGGAATCTAGGGAGATGCCTTAGTTTCACAAGTTGGAAAGAAGTTTGGAGAAACGCCTCATGACTGGAAAGGAATAAATCTGGGGAGATGCCCCAGTTTGACATGATTGAAGGATTCTTGGAGAATGGTTATAACAAAAGGAATTCGGGAAGATGCCCCAGTTGAGTTTGTTTTGGAAGCCTAGTTCCACTGGGGAAAACTTTGGTGGTTCAGGTACTGCCTCTTGATGGAAAGTTTAGGATTCATTGGGGAGAGAGATCCTGAGAAGTGCTATCTTTGGCGAATGATTCCACTGGGGAGGATATTTCAAGAGGCACGGACTTTAATAATTAAGGATGAGACTTTGAAGGTGCTTGCTTAGGCGATGAAAGAGTAAAACATTGAAAGGTGCCAACCTTGGCGTTTTAAGGAAGGAATTTTGAGAAGTGCCAACTCGGGCGATTCAAGGAAGGGATTTGAAGGGCTTGATTAGGGTGTTAGTGCCTGGCATGACTATCTGTGAGATAACCTGTAGAAAAATGGTAAGTAACGCAAAGATAAGTTTCAAAATCGGGTAAGTCCTGTGAAACCACGACTCTTACGACAACTCATGGACGAAGTAGAACGAATGAGGCGACCCTAGCTTCAGAGCGCGTGCCTGGCCAAGTCCCTGCAATGATTACCTAAGATGAGGTTGAGTAGCAGGAGCATCTTGTCCCTTGCGACTTTAAATGTTTACCATTCTTCCATTTTATTTTGTTAAAATACATGTTTTTATCAAATCAACCAAATTCATAACACGTATCGAAGAGAGTGAACTTTATTCATGAACGTTAAACAAGTACAGAGAAAAAAATAAAGAAAGTGAATGAAATGAATGAGGTCACATAGGTCCAGAACAAGTGAAAACTGGGAAGATTCATGGATCCTCCAGTGAATCTCTGAGACTGATGAGAGCCTTAACCCCCAACACGACTTCATGTTCACCCTTCGACCTTGCTTTTGGAAAGGTAAGTTCGACAGTGATTCACGTGCACGAGCTTGGACTCGTACTTCTTTGAGCCAGAGGTCTCATTCGCATTGCCAGAATTTTGACCCTAACTTTTACCTAAGCCGCCCTTTTCGGGTTTTCGACTCACCGGGTCACTCTAACTTTTGCCTAAGCCGCCTTTTTAGGTTTTCAGCTTAGCGAGCATTAATTTTCTTTTCTTCCTCTCTTTTTTTTGTTTTTTTTTTATTTTTTTATTTTTTATTTTTTTTATTATTTTATTTTTTTATTTTTTTATTTGCTCTGACATCTCCTCCCTAAGCATAGTATTTTTCACTGCATCTGTGTTTACAGGCATTGACAAATCCTGACCATCCATATTAGTGAGTATTAAGGCTCCTCCAGAAAAAGCCCTCTTCACAACATATGGTCCTTCATAGTTAGGAGTCCATTTGCCTCAATTGTCCTTTTGAATTGGTAAAATTTTCTTGAGTACCAAGTCTCCTTCTTGAAACTGTCGAGGCCGTACTTTCTTCTCAAATGCTCGTTTCATACGCCTCTGATACAACTGACCATGACAGAGGGTAGTCAATCTTTTTCCATCAATCAAGTTTAATTGGTCATGTCGAGCTTGAACCCACTCAGCCTCTTCTAATTTTGCTTCCATCATTACCCGAAGGGACGGGATTTCTACTTCAAAAGGCAAAACTGCTTCCATTCCATATACGAGGGAGAACGGGGTTGCTCCTGTCGAAGTTCGAACCGAGGTGCGATACCCATACAGAGCGAAAGGGAGCATCTCGCTCCAATCTCTGTAGGTGACTACCATTTTCTGCACTATCTTCTTGATGTTCTTATTGGCCACCTCAACCGCCCCATTCATTTTAGGTCGATAAGGAGAGGAATTGTAATGGTGAATCTTGAAGCTTTCGCAGAGTTCCTTCATCATTTTGTTGTTCAAATTCATACCATTGTCAGTAATGATCTGACTTGGTAGGCCATATCGGCATATCAGTTCTTGCTTGATGAATTTGACCACAATACTCCTTGTTACACTAGTATATGAAGCTGCTTCTACCTATTTGGTGAAATAGTCGATGGCGACCAAGATGAAACGATGACCGTTTGAAGCCTTTGGCTCGATGGGTCCAATGACATCCATGCCCCACATTGAGAAGGGCCATGGTGCCGTCAAGACATTTAGGGATAACGGGGGTGCATGAATATGGTCAGCGTATATCTGACATTTGTGACATTTTTGGACATACGTGAAGCAATCTGCTTCCATGGTCATCCAGTAATAACCAGCCCTCAAAATCTTTCTAGACATGGCATGTCTATTAACGTGAGTCCCAAAAGATCCTTCATGAACATCCTTCATGATTTCGTTTGCCTCATCAGCATCAACACAACGAAGAAGGACAGAGTCATAGTTTCTTTTGTAAAGCACATCCCTATTTAAGAAGAAACCCATGGCGAGTCACCTTAGGGTCTTCTTATCATTTTCTGTAGCACCCTCGGGGTATTCTTGACTCTGGATATATCTCTTAACATCATGGTACCAAGGTTTCCCATCAGACTCCTTTTCCATCATTTGACAATATGCAGGTTCACAGTGCTTCTTTACTTCGATGAGAGGCATATCGTAGTCACTACTTACTTTAAACATTGAGGCAAGGGTAGCCAAAGCATCAGCCATTTGATTGTCATCCCGGAGAACGTGATGAAAAGAGATCTCATCAAACTCTTTGATCATTTCCTTGATGTGATCATAATAAGGAATCAATTTACTGTCCCTAGTCTCCCACTCGCCTTTCAATTGGTGAATAACCAAAGCAGAGTCCCCATAAACTTCTAACAACTTTACTTTTGCATCCAACGCTGCTTGGATTCCTAATGAGCATGCCTCATATTCAGCAATATTATTGGTACAGTCAAAACACAATCTGGCGCAGATAGGGATAAATTCCTTATCGGGTGAAATCAAGATAGCCCCAATTCCGTGCCCCAATGCATTAGAAGCTCCGTCAAATCTCAGGGTCCATTTCTCCTTTTGACCACCTTCTTCATTGAATAATGTCATGATATCTTCATCCGGAAAGTTAAATTGCATCGGCTGATAATCATTGATGGGTTGGTGTGCCAAGTAATCAGCCAGGGTACTTCCTCTTATAGCTTTTTGAGTGACATATATTATCTCGTACTCAGTTAACAGCACTTGCCAGCGAGCGATCCTTCCAGTCAGAGCAGGTTTTTCAAAAATGTACTTGACGGGGTCCATTTTAGAAATTAGCCAAGTGGTGTGACTCAACATGTACTGCCTTAGGCGCTTAGCGGCCCATGCTAACGCACAACAAGTCCGCTCTAAAGCGGAGTACCTCATTTCACAATCAGTGAACTTCTTGCTTAAGTAGTAGATAGCATGTTCCTTCTTTCCAGTTTCATCGTGTTGTCCCAACACGCAGCCCATGGATTCGTTCAATACAGTCAGATACAATATAAGTGACCTTCTTGGGGTTGGGGGCACCAAAATTGGTGGTTCTTGTAGGTACTGCTTAATCTTTTCGAAAGCTTCTTGACAGTTCTCATCCCATCGCCCCGGTTGATTCTTGCGGAGTAACTTGAAGATGGGTTCACAAGTTGCCGTCAATTGTGAAATAAATCTGGCGATATAATTGAGCCTTCCCAAAAATCCTCAGACCTCTCTTTCTGTACGGGGAGGAGGCATCTCAAGAATCGCCTTAACTTTGTCGGGATTAACCTCTATCCCCCTTTCACTTACTATAAATCCTAGCAGCTTGCCCGACCTTGCACCAAAAGTGCACTTGGCGGGGTTCAATCTTAGCTTGAACTTTCTCAATCGTTCAAAAAGCTTCCTTAGATTGCTAATGTGCTCTTCATCTGTTCTAGACTTGGCAATGATGTCATCCACGTAGACTTCTATTTCCTTGTGCATCATATCATGGAAAAGAGTCACCATTGCTCTCTGATAAGTTGCCCCAGCATTTTTCAACCCAAAGGACATCACCTTATAACAAAATGTACCCCATAGAGTAATAAACATGGTCTTCTCCATGTCTTTAGGTGCCATCTTAATTTGATTATACCTAGAGAAACCATCCATGAAGGAGAAAATGGAATGCTGAGCTGTATTATCAACCAAAACATCGATCTGTGGTAGGGGAAAATCATCCTTGGGACTAGCCCTATTCAAATCTCGGTAGTCCACACACATTCGTACCTTTCCATCCTTTTTAGGGACAGGGACAATGTTGGCTACCCACTGAGGGTATTTTGCCACAGCTAGGAACCCAGCATCAAATTGCTTCTTAACCTCCTCTTTAATCTTTAAAAGCATTTCTGGCTTTATTCGGCGTAATTTCTGCTTTATTGGTGGGCATTTAGGTTTCAAGGGTAGTCTATGCTCGACAATGCTAGCATCGAGCCCAGGCATATCTTGATAAGACCAGGCAAAGACATCACAAAATTCCATTAACAACTTGATTAAATCTTCTCTTTGTTCTCTGCTTAGGGTAGTGCCGATCTTGACTTCCTTTTTATTTTCTTCATTCCCCAAATTAATGACCTCAACTATGTCTAGGTAGGGTTGAATCCCTTCATCCTTTTGCTCTAACAACCTTGTCATTTTAGGCGGTGGTTCACAATCTTCCCCACCTTCCTCATCGGTGTAATCAACTGGGTGATCGAAGTCGAGAAACGGGATTACGACCTCACTCTCCTCAAGGGAGTCACTTTCGGATCTGCAATTTAGTGTGATATGGCAAATAAAAAGAAAGAACAAGCGAGTAAAAAGAAGGGTTTAAAACAAGGATAAGGGATACATGAAGAGTTTTTTTTTGAATTACGATACGCGTTTATTGATGAAAATGATAAAAACAAGTTTTTTCGCCTTTATTACATGGAAGGGTCCCAAAGCTTTAGGCAGAGCAGAGGGACGAATAAGTACTTAAAGCATAAACAAATTACTTTGGAAAAATATTCAAAGTCGTGGGGAGCTCGATGGCCTCCCAGTTATGAAGTTCTTGGCCTGGTGGACCAGCAATCACAAAATCAACACTATCACAAGGGTTTTCTTCAATGACAGCGACTTGGTCTGGAGGCATCAGTCTGGCGCTCCGAAAGCTCTGGTAGAGATCACAGATGGGGACTCTTACAGTATGAGGATCTCTGCCGGTAAGACGAGCAGCCCTTTTTTCTCTCTTCGCTTCCTCTACCCTTTTTCTGTCGGCAGCCGTGGGCCGGTATCCTAATCCAAAACCATTTCTGTTATCAAGCAGGCGTATTGGTTCTATTTCTCCATTCAAAGCACGTCCTAGCCCTCTTCCAGGTTTATACCCTCCACGCAGTATAATCTTTGCCATCATTAAAGATGCACTTGGCATGCAAGCTTTTGCCATTGTGGCTCCTTCCCCCACATAGGTAGCGTTCGCTATCTGTAATGCTTGGAAAGAAGTTTCAAGGGCCTCTTCTGCTGCCTCGATGTAAGGGGTTGACAGAGGTTTGCTGACCAGAAGGTCTTCCTCACCAGAAACAATTATCAGCTTGTTGTCAATTATGAATTTTAATTTTTGGTGCAGGGTAGAGGGCACCACTCCAGCAGAATGGATCCACGGCCTGCCTAATAAACAACTATAGGCAGGCGAGATATCCATGACTTGAAAAAGGACCTGGAACGTGCACGGCCCAACCTGTATGGGCAGCTCAATCTCACCCATAACCTCCCTCTGAGTTCCATCAAAAGCTCGTACTATCGTGGCACTTGGCTTCATAAAAGTCCCATCAAATGGTAATTTGGCCAATGTAGACTTTGGCATGACATTGAGGGACGACCCATTGTCAATAAGTACTTTTGCTAAGATGTAATCTCGGCATTTTACGGAGATATGGAGAGCCTTGTTGTGCCCAATCCCCTCTGTTGGTATTTCATCGTCAATGAAGGTCAGATAGTTATCTGCAACAATGTGCCCTACTATTCCTTGAAACTTATCAACGAGAATGTCATGACTGACATGAGCCTCATTCAGGACCTTCATCAACATCTTCCGATGTGGCTCAAAGTTCATCAGCAGTGATAACAAGGAGATTTTTGCAGGAGTATGGGTCAGTTGGTCAAGCACTTGATATTCGCTCTTGTGAATAAACCTTAAGAATTCATGGGCTTCTTCATTAGTCACGGCCCTTTTGATTTTGCCATTGGCCCTTTCTTTGTCCACCTTGGCATTTCCGGTAACCTGATCCCTCTTCGGCTCTAGAGGGGTGTATACTCTTCCACTTCAGGTTATACCTCCTACCCCAACAATATTTGTGACAGACGAAGGAGACGGGTCACCTGTTGCCGGGCTTGCAATGATCACATCTGCGTTGTACTTCTAAAGGACAGCCCGAGAATCTTTGAACGCAAACGGGGTGGGTGCTTGAATAGTGATGGTTGGTTGTACAGAAACAGGAGCTGCTTGGGGGTTCCTGGTGTAAAAAATTGTCAAGGGCTTAGGGATCCGTGCCCCTGTTTGTTCCTCGATCATGTCGACCTCATCTCCACGGCGTTTACAGACCTGCACAATATAGCTGTCCATAAGGCTTTGAAGGACCTCACAGAAACCTTGATGTTCGGTAGTCTATTCGCAATCATGTTTCACACTCCAGGTTCCTTCAATTAATCCCCTTTCAAGCAAAAGGGAATGAACTACCCTTAATGGCATTCTTATGTCAGCAACATTCTTAACGTACTCCTCATCATTTTCCAAGGCGTTGACCTCTGAATTTCCATGGTTGGGCAGGGGATTTGTGGCAACATTTGGGCTACCTTCCTTAAAGTTAATCCAGTCGGCTTTAATCAAATCTCTTACTTTATACTTCAAAGCCAGGCAATTTTCTGTGGAATACCCTGGTGCCCCAGCATGGTAATCACAATGAGCGTTTGGGTCATATCCCCTTGGGTAAGGAGGTTGCAACGACCTCATAGGGGATGGAGCTACCAGACCTTTCTGAACGAGGATTGGAAAAAGTTCGGTATATGTTATAGGAATTGGATCGAACTGCACAGGGGAGCGTTCATTGTTGGAATTTCTTGTGTTTTGATTATGATTGGGTGGTCGAGTCACTTGTTGCAGGTGATGGTATGGCACGGGTTGCGGTACTGGCGCTCTTACCATGGGTGGACGGAAGTGGGGAGTATAAGTTGTCGGGCTCTGAGTGGTAGCGGCCACATAAGGATTGGGAGCTTGAATCATAGTAGAAAAGAATAGTCTTGGCGAAGGCGTCTTTTGATTAGAAGAGATGGAATTAGTTTCTCCATCCCTTTTCCCAGGCGCCGGCCTTCTTGTCATGCTTGCCCCAGATGAGCCCTGAATGATCTTTCCTGTTCGTATTCCGCTTTCCACTCTTTCCCCGATAGTCACAATGTCAGAGAAGTTGGATGAAACACTACCAATCATCTTGCCGTAGAAAGGTGATGGGAGTGTATCAATAAACATCGCGACTATTTCTTTTTCCGACAATGGGGGATCCACTTGTGCCGCTGTCTCTCTCCATCGTTGGGCATATTCCTTGAATGTTTCACTGTCCTTTTTCATCATGTTTTGTAAATGAACCCTGTTGGGTGCCATATCCATGTTATACTTGTATTGTCTAAGGAAGGCATCTGCCAGGTCCTTCCAACAACGGATATGGTTCCGATCAAGGTGAGCATACCATGTAAGAGCGGCCCCTGCTAGACTATCTTGGAAGCAGTGGATCAAGAGTTGGTCATTAGAAGAGTAAGATGCCATCTTTCGACAGTACATCGTGAGATGGTTCTTTGGACAAGTCATTCCCCGATACTTATCAAAGTCTGGCATCTTGAATTTGGGTGGAAGGACAACATCTGTGACTAAGTATAGCTCCGAAGCATCTATTAGTCCAAAACCTCCAGAGCCTTCCATCATCCTCAAACGCTCTTCTAAGATTTCTATCTTTTCCTTTCAAGGAGCTGCGACCATGCGGGTTGCATCTTGGAGATTGGTCCCATAGGGGGTTCCGTATCCATACGGATAACTGAGTGGCTGGTTGAACGGAGGCAAAGCATGGGACTGGTTTGTTAGGCCTGTATTTGGTGAAGGACCTTGGGGTTGGGCCATAGTCTGTACAACATAATTCGGTTGGGTCACCTGGGCTCGTGTATTTTGGGCTTGTGTGTTGTAGGTTGGCTGGGTCATCGGGGCTTGTATATTTTGAGTTTGGTGAGTTTGTGGGTCATGGGCTTACGTGTTTTGGGTTTGGTAAATTTGTGGGTCATGAGCTTGTGTGTTTTGGGTTTGGTGGAGTGATGGTATATTTGGCTGGGTAGGGTATGAAGTGTGAGGATTCATCGCTTGCTGGTCATGGGCGTCTTGGTTAGTGAGCGGGGGATAGTATCCTTGTGGAAGGCCATAAAGTGGAAAAGGTACTGGGTTGCCGTCAGGGCCGACAAATGTATGCTGTGCATAAGACTGGCCGTAAGGTAACTGGGTCTCAATGACAGGGTTAGGTCTTCCAACATGAATGGTGACAGGGGGTGTCATTGTGTTCGGTACTTGGGTTCTTGCTGGGTCAGAACCAAGGGGAGGTGGTACAGTGGCAGGCTGCTGTTGGTTGTTCTCAATACCCGCAGAGGAATCCCCTTCTGTGATTCTCTTTTCCAGAAGCTTGGTCTACTCGGCTACTTGTTCTTTCAGCTGATTGAACTCGTTTCTGAAATCTTCATCCCTGATTTCTGCTTCGGCCATGAGTCTCGTTTGGAGTCGGGTCGGATAAGGATGTTTACCCGTAGTGTCTATTGTAAGTGAAAACACGAAATTGTTAAAAAAAGAAAGCATTAAATAAAAATGGTAAATGAAAAATAAACAGTATGGTGCACAAAGTTATCACGGAACTCGGCCAGTACCCTCCAACCATTCCTCAGAACGTCACATTCAAGAGTAATATGTATGTGATAAATGGAAATTAACATGAGATGGTTGTGGAGACAAAAGAATCCTTCTTTCTGAATTTCAAAGTACATTATTGCTGCCAATTTTTATGCAAGAAAAGTAAATCAGCCATTCCTAGCTCGGGCAATCATGGCCCTCATTTTACAAATCCTTTCTCTACAGTAATCAAGGAAGTTTACAATTTCTTTTGGGGTACTAAGAGGGTTAACCATCCCCTCAGCTTGCTTAAGCAGGAGCGGGAGGTCTTCCAGAACTCCATTAGCCAAATGTGCCAAGTGGGCGAAGCGATTCATCCATGAATGAATAACTTCATCTTGTTGTGTCATTTTAGCTTTCAAAATATGGATAGCCTCATGACATTCTTGCTCAGTATCCATCGCGTGCTGTCGCTCGCCGTTTATCTCTTGCTGGCAAGCTTCTACCACCTCATTAAGCTGATGCTCTAATTGACCAACTTGCGATTGTAGGAGCTCTTTTTGTACCAAGGCAATTTGCTCATTCTCTTTGGCTTTTTCCAACATATCTCTCAAGAGTTGCTTGTCAGCCAACATAGTATCCCTTTGCTTGCTCTTCATCCTTAGTTGAGTATTAGCTGTTCGGAGGCATTGACTTTGCTTCCTCAAGTAATCTCTTTCA
Organism: Clitoria ternatea; assembly: GCA_037962975.1. NCBI lineage: Eukaryota > Viridiplantae > Streptophyta > Magnoliopsida > Fabales > Fabaceae > Clitoria > Clitoria ternatea. The sequence goes on along the minus strand of CM075669.1, from coordinate 271,997,757 downwards.
ACTTTCCGCTTTTTTCCAATCTCCTTGATGGTTCACTTACTTTCTGAGTTCTCCCTTTTTTGAAGGGCACATTCTTGTTGAGATTTTAGCAGGTCTTCCTCCAGCTTCTTATTTTTTACAATTAACTCCTCTATCTTGGCTTTCAAGGCTTCCTCTTCAAGAGTAGGTGAGGGAACAGGTATTCTTGTCGGGAGATAGGAGGGACTTTTGAAAGGCAGCTTGACAATGGAAACTCTATTCAGGATCCATCTGTAGTATTCATCCTTCACGGCATGGCTTCGAGCTCCTAGTTCTTTTCCTTGCCTGTGGACCATCTTCCACGTATTTGCTATATCCTGAATAGCAGAGGTACAATCTCCTTTTGAGTAGCGAAGGACAAAAGGAATAAGTGATTCTTCATCAGGTGGCCCAAGCAATGGATAAGCTAACTACCGTTTGGCTATGACAGGGTTGTAGTTAATGCATCCTTGTGTGCCCATAAGAGGAACATTCGGGTAGCTTCCACAATGATGAATAATGGTGTCAACCTTCAACCATTGTGGATACCACCTTACTTTGTCAGCTGTGAGCCCCATCAGGTGATTGGCCCATTCACGCCCATTTTTTGTTACTAACTGGTATAATTTCAAATTAGAAATAAGACATTCAACTTTGCTGACTTGGTGGAAAACATGTGACGTGAGCCACACATACAGAGCAGGTAGACAACAAATGATTCTTTTTCTACCTTGTGTAGAACAGAAGTCCATGGTGCAATATATATTTGCCAAGATAGCAGTGACAGGATTTTCAGACTTGAATTTACGGGCAAGGAAAATGCCAATGGCATCATAGTCTATGTAATTGTCAATGTTGGGGAACAAGATAACACCATAAATGGTTAAAGCCAAAGTATCCATGAAGGATTCCCAATCTCCCTTCTCAGCCAGCAAGTGTATGTGCCTCTCAAAATATTCCCGATCAAACCCCAGGACTTGATTTCTATTTAGCTGCTTACTTCTTAAGACTTCTGGATTAATCCTTAGGATATCAGCGATGGTAAGAACATTCGCATGGCGTCCAAGGTGGCGGTAAGGCATTTGTTCCTCTAGTGGCATACCCAGAATCTGTTCAAACTCCTCAACAGACGGAGCTAATTGAAAGTCTTGGAAAGTGAAACAACAGAGAGGTGGGTCATAAAACTGAATCAAAGCAGTAATTGCTTCGACTTGTACTTCCACTTCTAGCAACTTTAGGATCCTTCCATATCTCCTTGAAAAAAACATTTTCTGATTCATATCCAATTTCTTGCCTAATGCTTGCAGACTGGTTGTATCGACCTTCCTAGCCTTAACATGCAGTAATTTTTTCAACTCAGGTATATTTGTACCACAACTATCCGATCTCATGTTAATTTCCATACTTTCACTCAGAGGTGCTGGCTAAGCTCTTGATAGCTTCCTGCGAGAACATGAGAAATGAGAAAATCAGTCACCAGAACTGACGTGTTTTGCAAATCGATACTCCCCTAGTAACTTTGAAAATATTTTTGTATTCAGGGAAGTTTCGATTTGACAAGACTTATGACAAATCAAAGGTCATGTGAGCTACGGATTTTCTAATCATTGTCAATAAAAAATTTAATTTTTTTTGATTTTTTTATACCCTTTTTTTTTTATTCAAAACATCCGTAACTCAAATCCCAAAGACTTGTGCATAAAAGGAAAGGACTACTTGCCCATTAAAGGATCACGGGTTAAAAATATGTTATTTTTGGAAGAAGTAATCCACTAAATGGGTAAGCGGTCCTCTCTAATTTGGATCATAAAAGAAAGCGAGAATGAGGAAAGGTATAAGTAAAGTTTGCCCCTTTGTGTCTTAATTCAGGTTTTTTTGGAGGTCTCCTAATGGTTCTAAAGTAATGGTTCTAAAGTTCATCTATCAGTGATACCTCGCATTAGGTGGCTTGTTCTAAAACTTCTAAAGGTCACTAGAGCCAAGATCCTATTCATGATGTTGATCACAAATAGTAAGAAGTATACTAAGTGTGAGCACCATGAATAAGTCGAACTCTAGCTGAGGTTCTCATAGTAACCAGACAGGAAGTATATCCCAAATGGCTCCGCTATCAACCTCTCCTAATCTTAAGCTTATTTAGGCCCGGGTATAGGGTCCCACTCAAAAGTGTGTGCAAATTGTGAGTGTAGTATGTGAAAGAGGCATTCAATACCTGTACCTTACTCATCCTGCACATAGAACAAACACAGAGCAAATAAAGTCAACTACCCTAGGGTTTAATGATCATACAGATATTTACAGAACATAAATGATAGAATATAAATAAAACAGGAACTAAACATTGACAAGGAAATAAAATAAAAGAAGAAGTTAAATAATTAATATGCTAATTAAAACATGCGCTATCAAATTGACTGGCTTGACTCTCTAAGTCCCTAACGGAGTCGCCATCTGTCGCGACCGGGATCGCGACGGCGCGGCCGACCCTCGAAACGGTTTTTAAAAAATAAACAGGGAGTCGCCACCAATATTTTTTAGGATAAAATAGTGGAAAAACCTTTTGTTAAAGCACAGGTCATAAAAATAAGATTCCATGATTCGGGAGTCTGATTACAGGTGAGGAAGGTATTAGCACCTCACAACTGTCCGTTATAAAAACGGTTACCTCAATTTGATAGCGCGCATTATAGTTAACCCGATAATTATTTTAACTTCTTCATGAAAAGAAAAACGTACGGAATGACAAAATAAACAAAATAAATAAAAATCAACGCAAAATATTTATATGAGATTAACAAGACGTCTCGTCCAAATTAATCTCGCTCCGCCTTTTTAAAGAGATATATAAAAAAAATATGAGATTAACAGGACGTCTCGTCCAAATTAACCTCGCTCCTCCTTTTGATAACAAGACAAAAATGAAAATTCTAAAAAATTAAATAAAGAAAGGTGGGCCCGACAGGAACTGTTTCCCGCTCCTACGTATTCTCGAGCTTTTGAGAAATCAGGGTCACGTAGTTCTTTAAATGTTTTTTTTTAGGAAAAGATTAGGAAGATATTGATAGGCATCATTTTAGTGAAGAATCCATACAAGGCGAAGTGCTTCGCACGTGCACGGATCTTATAGAGACTGTGTAGACGGAAGTATTTTCCGTACGACACTGATTAAGAAAAATGAATATATAAAAAAACTGAATGGGAGAGGAAAACGAGTGCAAAAAATGAAAAAAACGAGTGAAGAATAAGAAAATCGAGTGAAAAATAAGAAAACCGAGTGAAAAAATGAAAAATCCGAGTGAAAACAGGGAAAACCGAGTGAAACAGTGACAATATGAGTGAAACAGTGAAAATCTGAGTGAAACAGTGAAAATCTGAGTGAAGCAGTGAAAATCTGAGTGAAACAATGAAAATCTGAGTGAAACAGTGAAAATCTGAGTGGAACAGTGAAAATCCGAGTGAAACAATGAAAATCTGAGTGGAACAGTGAAAATCCAAGTGAAAACATGAAAATCTGAGTGAAAACAGAGAAAACCGAGTGAAACAGTGACAATATAAGTGAAACAGTGAAAAATCTGAGTGAAACAGTGAAAATCTGAGTGGAACAGTGAAAATCCGACTGAAAATAAGAGAAACCGAGTGCAAAATAGTAAATCCTAGTGAAATAATGAGAATCTGAGTACAAAAATAGTAAATCCGAGTGAAACAGTGAGGATCTAAATGGAAATAAGAGAAAACGAATGCAAAATACTAAATCCTAGTGAAAAGAGGATTACCGAGTGATGATGGAGTAGGGGTGCTGGTCTGAGAGGGGAAAAAAGGAATGGGAAGGTGCTGGGAGAGGTTGGTATGGCGCTGGAGTGAGATGGTGGTGTGGAGGATTGTGGATAATATGGTGAGGGACGGTGGAAGAAGAAGAAGAGAAGAATTGCTGTGAAGGAAAGAGAGAACAGAGGTTTGGTTTGGGCAGAGTTTTCCTTCCTCTGAATGCCTCCTCTCAGCTGTCCTCTGCCTTGCCTATTTATAGGCTGGCCTGAGTGGAATGCCAGCTCAGGCTTCCACTTCCGAGTGGAATGCCAGCTCAGGCTTCCACTCGGTTTGGGTAGTGGGGGACAACGGCTGGTGGGAATTTTTAATTCCTCCACCTCCGCCCCTGTCTGCCACCCCCAGGATTCCTGGATCCACTTGGGTGGTGGAATCCAGGTCAGCAAGGTCAGCATGGTAAGAGATGGTGGAATTCTGAGTGAAAATGGTGGGATTCCGAGTGAAAATAGTGGAAAACCGAGTGAGAATGGCTCAGATCAACCTCCCAATCAGTATTCATCCACACTGGTAGTCAAATCCGAGTGAAAATGGTGTAATCCGAGTGAGAATGGCTCGGATCCACCTTCCAATCAGTATTCATCCACACTGGGAGTCAAATCCAAGTGAGGATGTGTAAATCCGAGTGAAAATGGTGTAATCCAAGTGAGAATGGCTCGGATCCACCTTCCAATCAGTATTCATCCACACTGGCAGTCAAATCTGAGTGAGGATGGTGTAAATCTGAGTGAAAATGGAGTAATCCGAGTAGAAATGGGGAATCCAAGTGAGAATCACTCGGATCATCTCTCAGTCAGCATTTCTCCACATTAGGAGTCAAATCCGAGTGGAAAAGGGGTCGGCCTTCACTTCCTCTCCATAATCCGAGTATAAAATGACTCGGAATCGATTGAAATGGCTCGGAAGTTGATTGTAAAGGTGGACTCAGAATCTGTGTGAGGGTGGTGAGTCAGATTTGGGCGAAAATGGGCTCGGAATTGATTGTTTGAAGAAGGATAACACAGAATTGATTTGAAGAGGGATGATCGACTGTAGTGTCACTCGGTTCCAATTTGAAGACTGGCTCGGAATTGGTCAGTAATGAACCAAGATTGACCAAGAACTGACTGGAGAGAATGATGACTCGGAAATCTGTAAAAATGACTCGGAAATGGGTAAAGGAGGACTCGGATGAGTGAAGATTGGTTCGGAACCGATTGAAATGGCTCGAAAATTGGAATTTTGGCCATTTTTCGCTCGGAAATAAACTTCTTCACACTTAGAATTAGAAATTTGAATTTCTTCACTCGGAATGGCTCTGACAGGGAAGCTTTCCACTCGGAATTGATTCATTCTGAGTAATTCTACTCGGATTTGATCATGTATGTGTCATTCCGCTCGGATTCCCCAACAGGAGCCTATTCCATTCGGAAATGCTTCATTATTACTCGGTTTTTGATCATTTCTGAGTAGTTCTACTCGGATTTGCTCCATTCTGAGTAGTTCTACTCGGTTTTGATTATTTCTGAGTAGTTCTACTCGAATTTGCTCCATTCTGAGTAGTTCTACTCGGTTTTGATCATTTCTGAGTAGTTCTACTTGGATTTGCTCCATTCTGAGTAGTTCCACTCGGTTTTGATCTTTTCTGAGTAGTTCTACTCGGATTTCTCTTCAACAGTGGCATATTCCACTCGGATTTGATATGTTCCGAGTCCCTCCACTCGGAAATGATCATTTCCGAGTCAACCTTTTTTTTTTAAATTCTTTTCATTTGCGGATGGGCTGAAATAGGTGTTCACAACCCAAAACCATAAATAAAACAAGGTGGAGGCAAGAAATCTTTAGCTCAAGCTTAAGCTCCACCAAAACAAAAATGAAGTGAGGAAAAGGAAGGAGATGATCTCACAAGCTCCCAAGCTCCATAAACGCCTCACATTTCCAAACTCAACTCTTAATTTTAGTAAGAGGTAGAAGAAGAAGGAGTGTGGGACGGTTTTGGAACGAATAGAAAATGAAGAAGAAGAGAATGAAGAGTGAATAGAGGGAGAAAGCACCTGACGATGATAAGGAGAAAGATAGAGGAATTTTAGTGTCAATTGGGTATTACCCAATGGGTAAAAGAGTGCATCAAGTTGCTTTTACCAATGGTTAATAATCCCTCATTGTCCAATGGGTAAAAGAGCCAAAAGAGAGAGGAACAGATGCCACGGTTAAGTGGAAAGGAGAAGGTGAGGATTTATATTTTCTTTTAATTCCATTTGACTCGTGTTTTTCCCGTTTATTATCATACATCGAGTCCAATTAATTATCTCCTTGACACCAAAAGTCATTTTAAGTATACCATCTTAATCATAATAATTTTCCAAACATTCTAGACCCATCCAACATCTAATTAAATCAAGTGGGTCCCATATTATTTGTTAATTCACCCGGTTCTGGTAAATCTAAATTTATCGATAATTCACCTCTAATGTCCAACAACATCTCCCATAATTATTTGACCTTAAATAATCAATTATCATCATCCAATAAATTTAGTTTCCTTAAAATCTGGGATGTTACAAGTCTCAAAGAAATTTGTTGAGTTTTAAGGATATCTGTAGAAATAGATATCATATTGAGACCATAAATAAAGGAAAAGATGAATATGTTTACATCACAAAGTTAATTTCTGATAAGAAATGTATATTGGAAAAATCACCTTCATTTTCCTCCAAATGTTATTGTAAACCAGAAGTTTACAAATAAGAATGACTTTGTTATCTGGCATGAACTATTAGGCCATCCTGGATCAATTATGATACAAAAAATAGTTAAGAATTCAAATGGTCATTGTTTATCCAGCAGACAAATTATGCAAACTAAGAATTTCTCATGTGCTGCTTGTTCTCAAGGAAAATTAATCATTTGGCCATCACCAATGAAAATTAGGAATGGATCACTCACATTTTTAGAGCCTATACAAGGTGATATTTGTGGACCAATACACCCTTTATGTGGACCATTTAGATATTTTATGGTTTTCATTGATGCATTAACCAGATGGTCACATGTTTGCTTATTGTCAACTCACAACCAGGCGTTTGTGAGATTACTAGCTCAATTAATTTGTTTAAGAGCTTATTTTCCTGATTATCCAATTAAGAAAATATGTAACACCCTCGATTAAATAAGATAGACCCTTCTATAGGACAATTCTATTTAACTAAGAGGTTAACAGTTTTTTTAGAAAAAGTGAATATTTTTTTTAAATAAAATAATGGCAGATCAGTGGAAGCAAAAAGTAGATAATTCACATAGTCATTGTGAACACCTCTTTCGGTCCGGCCTAAATTGTTATAACACCAGACCCAGCCTTAAAACTGGCAACACCAGACAAGGCCTAAATTAACACCGGACCGATGTCGTGCGCCTGACAACAGAATAATAGGCCAGTCTGACCCCAAGGAAAGGGATCAGATCAAAAATAGGCACACCGGCTGGTAGTGGATCCGGACTAGGAGTTAGAACACCGCCCCTGTGATTACATTGAAAGGATCAACCGATGTGAAGACATAGGTAATGGTTCTTGAGACACCACATCGGATCAGTGGAGACTCCGTCCAACCGATGACTTTGCTAACCGATGTCACAAATTTGACAACGGATGGACGAGGTCGGAAGTTCGTGCATGATGACCTGGAATCGCACTCCCCAAAAATGGCAGACAGGGAGGCGAAAGTGGACAATTAAAAAATGCCACACTAAAACCCTGCTCCCCACGAACAGATAATGGCCAGGCTTGCACACCACTACGCGTATGGGTAAGTGGGAATTTTGGCTGTCCCAAACCCTCAGCCCATGACCTCAAGGCCCTATAAATGCCCCAGCCAAAGAAGCTATGGGGGTTGGTTTTGGAGGAGCTGATTGGCAAGGAAACTTTCCTCAAAAATTCCCTCTGATTTCTTCGAAACCTTCTGAAGACTCTTCCTCACTTGAAACCAGTAATCTGCCATAATCACCAATATAAGTCCCTTAGCTTTGGGAGGCTTGGAAACTCTCAGTACTCGAAGCTATTGCCCTTTTCATCGCCCCTACCCCGTACTCACACCGTCCTCATACAGAGTCCACCCTGTTCCAGTTCCTCACTGCCTTGCCCTGCTACTGCCTTCATTACCCTTCCATATCGTTCTTTACACAGTACCCAGTAACTTACTTCGGATCAACTTCCCACAACACCGGTCGCGTCCTTCAGTTTTCAAGATTTGGATCCAACACCGGTCCATTTTTTCCCATCCGCGTGCGAGTCCAGAATCAGTCAGACACCGTCACTGCGTTTGGTTCCCACATCGGTTCTGAGCCCCTCACACCGGTTCCATTCTGTTCCTTATTTCTCTTGTTTTCAATCATTTATTTTCCTGTCAGTTTGCTGTTTATTTGTTATGTCTGTCTGTGTGGCATAGTTTAGATTATTAATATTTTTCCCCTTTTCCCTTAAGAAATATATATAATAATAATAAGAAATAAATTTTGCACATGTTATATTTTCTAGTTTGAAAATCTCTTTTTTAATAAAAAAAAACGGTGTCGTACGGGAGCACTCCTATCTACACCACCTCTTTAGGATCCATACACGTGCGAAGAACTTCGCCTTGTACGAGCTCCTCACCTCAATGACATCCTTCATCACTTCCCGAGTCTTTTCCTAAAAGAACACCTCAGAACTACGTAATCCTGATTTCTCAAAAGCTTGAGAATACGTAGGAGCGGGAATCAATTCCTGTCGGGCCCATTTTCTTTCGTTTATTTTCTATGTCTCTACTATTATCTCAATTTATTTTTATCTATTTAATATTCCATAGTAATTTGTTTAAAATGAGGTTAATTTAGACGAGACGTCTTGTTAATCTCATACTCTTAATATTTTATTTAATATAGTAACTTTCTTAAAATGAGGTTAATTTAGACGCGACGTCTTGTTAATCTCGTGTTCTCATTTTTTTTTAATATTTTATGTAAATAGTGTTTCCTTAAGAATGAGGTTAATTTAGACGAGACGTCTTGTTAACCTCATATTTTTAATATTTTATTTTAAATAATGTTTCTTTAAAAATAAGGTTAATTTGGATGAGACGTCCTGTTAATCTTCAGTTTTAATCAACTTTATTATACTCCATGTTGTTCAATTTTATTTTAATCTTCGAATTGTTTATGTATAAGTTAAGGTTAATTTGGACGAGACGTCCTGTTGATCTTCACTCTTACTCTGTTTTTCTTTCTGTCACTGTTTAGTCAAATTTCTTTTTGTCGCTGTTTTATTGTCACTGTTTGGTTTGTTCTGTCTGTTTGTGTTCGCTTAGTTATTTCGTGTATTTCTTTTTTCTTAAAAGAAGTTAAAAATAATTTATGGGCTATTTTGAAGTGCGTGTTATCAATTTGGGGTAACCGTTTTATAACGGACAGTTGTGAGGTGCTAATACCTTCCTCACCTGTAATTCGACTCCCGAACTTAGAATTTCATTTTTATAACCAGTGCTTTAACGAAAGGTTTTCCCGATATTTTATCCTTAAAAATATTGGTGGCGACTCCCTGTTTATTTTAAAACCGTTTCGAGGGTCGGCCGCGCCGTCGCGATCCGAGTTGCGACAGATGGCGACTCCACTGGGGATTTAGAGAGTCAAGCCAATCAAATTGATAGCACATGTTTTAAATAGCCTATTAATTATTTCACTTCATCCTTTATTTTATTTTTTGTCAGTATTTGTATAAGGTTTCTGTTTATATTTTGTCATCTATGTTTTGTTATGCCTGTATGTTGTTGAACCCTAGGGTAGACGACTCTGTTTTATTGTACTGTGTTTGTTCTTTGTGAAGGATTGGTAAGGTAAAGGTATTGGACGCCCCTTTCACACACTACACTCATAATTTGCACACACTTTTGAGCGGGACCCTATACCCGGGCCCGAATAAAATTTAAGATTAGGGGAGGTTGGTAGTGGTGTCATTTGGGATGTACTTCCTGTCTGGCTATCGTGAGAACCTCAGCTAGAGTTCGACTTATTTATGATGCCCACACCTAGTAGACTTCCTACTGTTGTGGTCAACATCATAAGTAGGATCTTGGCTCTAGTGACCTTTAGACAGTAGTGCAAGCCACCTATCGTGAGATATCACTGTTAGATAAGCCCTAGGACCGATAGAAGGCCTTCAGAAAAACCCGTTTTAGGCCACAAGGGGCGGACTCTTCCTATACCTTTTCTCCTCCTCGCTCTCCCTTTTAATCCAAATTGTTGGACCACTTACTCGCTCAAAGGACCGCTTCTTTTTTAAAAAAAAACTAGTGATCCTTTGATTGGGCAAAAGGTCATTTCATTAAAGTCTTTGGGTCCTGAGTTATGGAATTTCTGTGTCGTAAAAAAAACGTCCAAAAAAAAAGAGTTGATGACGATCGGAAGGTCCGTAACCCATGATTCTCGGTTTGCTAAGAGTTTTGTCAATCGTTACTTCCTGATTATAAAATTGTTTTCTAAAAGTTGCTAAAGGGGTATCGATTTATGAAACACGTCCTTTACCAATGACTGGTTTCACTTCCTTTGTGTTCTTGCAGGAAGCTATTCAGAGCTAGGCGAACATCTTCGAGTGAAAAATGGAAATTAACATGGGGTCAGGTAGTTGTGATACAAGTGTAACTGAGTTGAGAAAGCTACTGCATGTTAAGGGAAAGAAGGTCGACACAGCTAGTTTACAGGCACTGGGTGAGAAATTGAATTCGACTCAAAAGATGGCTTTCGCCCGGAAATATGGAAAGATTTTGAAGTTGTTGGAAGTCGAAGTACAAGTTGAGGCGATCACCGCATTGTCTCAGTTTTATGACCCACCTCTTCGCTGTTTCACATTTCGGGACTTCCAGTTAGCTCCGTCTGTTGAGGAATTTAAGTGGATTTTGGGGATGCCTCTAGAAGGACAAACGCCTTACCGCCATCTGGAGCATCAAGCAAATATCGCTTCTATTGCTCGTGTCTTAAAAATTGGCCCAGAAGTGTTGAAAGGGGCACAATTAAGCAGAAATCAGACCCCGGGGTTCGCTCGGGAGTACCTTGAGAAACACATGCACTTTCTAGCTGAAAAAGAAGATTGGGATACTTTCACGGACACTTTGGCTCTTACTATTTATGGTGTCGTGTTATTCCCAAACATAGACAATTATGTGGACTACGAGGCTATAGGCGTTTTCCTAGCTCGAAAATTCAAATTGGAAAACCCCGTCACTGCTATTTTGGCAAATGTCTATTGCACTATGGACTTCTGCCATACACAAGGCGGGAAAAGAATCATCTGTTGCCTGCCAGCTTTATATGTGTGGCTTACGTCACATGTCTTTAACCAAGTCGGCAAAGTTGACTGCCCTGTTTCTGATCTAAAGTCGTGCTGGTTAGCGACAAAGAATGGGTGTGAATGGGCCAATCATCTGGTGGGACTCACAGCTGAAAAGGTAAGATGGTATCCGCATTGGTTGAAAGTTGACAGCATAATCCACCACTGTGGAAACCACCCGAATGTTCCCATCATGGGCACTCAGGGATGCATCAATTATAACCCTATCATCGCCAAGCGCCAGTTAGCCTACCCACTGCTCGGGCCACCTGACGAGGAGTCGCTCACTCCCTTTATTTTCTACTATGCCAAAGGGGACTACACCTCTGCCGTTCGGAACATAGCGGAGGCTTGGAAGAAAGTACACAAGAAAGGAAAAGAGTTAGGGGTCCGAAGCCATGCTGTAAAAGAGGAATATCATCAGTGGGTCCTAAATAGGTATCCATAGTCAAGCTGCCATTCAGGGGTCCCTCCTATCTCCCAATAAGTGCACCTATTCCCCAACCCATCTTTGAAGATGAAGTAACAAAAGCCATGAGAGTCAAGATAGAAGAACTGACTGTAAGAAACAAAGAGCTAGAAGTAGAATTACTGAAGTCTCAACAAGAATGTGCCCTTCAGAAAAGGGAGAACTTAGAAAGCAAGCGAACCATCGGAGAGGTAGGTAAGAAGTGAAAAGCTGAAAGGGATCATATGAGAAAACAGGACCAATGCCTCCGAGCGGCCAACTCGCAACTGAAAATGAAGAGTCGTCAGAGGGACGCCATTCTAGCTGATAAACAGCTTTTGAGGGATATGTTGGCAAAGGCCAAGGAGAATAAGCAAAGAGCCCTGGTGCAAAAAGAATTATTACAGTCACAAATTCATAGGTTGGAGCGTCAACTCAAGGAGGTGATAGAAGCTTGCCAGCGTGAAATAAATGGGGAGCGTCAACATGCCATGGAAAAAGAGCAAGATTGTCAGGAGACTATACGCACCTTGGAGGCCAAAATAGCACAGCAGGATGAAGACATTCATTTATGGATGAACCGCTTTGCCCACCTGGCGTATTTGGCCAATGGGACTCTAGAAGACCTTCCATGGCTTCTCAAGCAGGCCGAAGTGATGGTTAATCCCCTTACTACCCCAAAGGACATTGTAACCTTCCTGGACTATTGTAGGAAAAGGCTTTGTGATATGAGGGCCATGATTTCCCGAGCCAGGAACGGCTGATTTATTTTCTGATAATGTAACAAGCTTAACAGTTATGTACTTTGTGGTATCTCAGAATGAAAGAATCTTTTGCCTCCACAACTATCTCGTGTTAATTTCCATTTATCGCGTACTTAGTATTTTTGAACGTGACGTTCTGAGGAGCAGTCGAAGGATAGTCGACAAGTTCTGAATCACTTCTCGCATAATTTTGGTTTACGCTCTCTTTATCACCCTGTTTTATTTACTAAGCATGTTATTCCTTTTAATGAATTTTTGTTTTCTCTTTCAAAAGACATTACGGGTAGACATCCTTACGAGACCAGGCTTAGGAAGAAACTCATGGCTGACATAGAATAAGAAAATGAGAACTTGAAGGCCGAGCTCGCTCAAGTCAAAGAACAGATGGCCGAGATGGCCAAGCTCTTGGAAAGGAGGGTCACAGAAGGGGGATCTTCTACAGGGGTTGAAGACGCCCAACAACAACCACCCGCCTCTCATCATGGTCAGGATCCGGCTGCAGGGTCTGACCCCAGGACCACCGCACCTCCCCTCGTTATTGGTATAAGGAGACCAAATCCCGCAGACACACAACAACACACCTTTGTAGATGAGGAAGGAAACGTTATTCCCTTTCCTCCATATGGTTTGCCACACGGGTATTTTCCACCACTCCAGGAAGAACCTTGCTACCAGGACCAAATTCCTATCACTGCCCAACCCAACACTAATCAACCAAGCAAACCACCTACCCAAGCACAAGCCACCCAAGCACCACCCACTCATGCTCAAGCCGCCCAAACGCAAACAGCCCAAGCAAAGCCTGCTCATACCATCCATATACCCCGAACCACTGCTAGACCTGATACCTTCATACCAAACACTGACCTGGTTCATTCCTGCCAACAATATGGGAAGGTTGGTCAACATACCGCTACCGGTCCAAGTGCTGTTACTACCACCCAGGAAGAAAGGTTGGAATTCTTGGAAAGGCGATTAAGGGAGATAGAAGGGACAAACAGATTTGGGACGGGCACTACTGCTGAACTTTGCCTGATCCATGATGTCGTCATCCCTCCTAAATTCAAGACGCCCGATTTTGACAAGTACAGAGGGTTAACGTGCCTGAAGAATCATCTAACCATGTACTGCTGTAAGATGGCTTCGCATGCGTCAAATGACCCTCTGCTGATTCATTGTTTTCAGGACAGCCTGGTTGGGGCTCCCCTGACATGGTACAATTATTTAGAATGTTCTCGCATACGTTGCTGGAAGGACCTAGCAGACTCGTTCATGCAACAATACAAATATAACCTGGACATGGCCCCGGATAGGGGACAATTGCAGAACATGACTAAGAAAGATAATGAGACGTTCAAGGAGTACGCCCAGAGGTGGCGCGAAGTGGCGGCACAGGTTGACCCACCTCTGTCTGAAAAGGAGGTGATCACTATGTTCATAGATACGCTTCAAACTCCTTTCTATGAAAAGATGATTGGAAGTGTTTCATCCCATTTCTCCGATATTGTCACTATTGGAGAAAGAATAGAAAATAGACTAAGGACCGGCAGGATAGCCCAAGGTCCATCTGGGACAGGAGCTGTAAGGAGACCTGCACTCGGTGAAAATAGAAGGAGAGAAGGGGAGACTAACTTAGTCTCTCACAACCAGAGAAGGAACCTGGCAGGACCACCTACCCCCGTTAGCCTTTCACCAGTATATCCCGGCATGACACACCCGTATGTGGCAGCCATTTCGAACCATAATCCACCGCAATTTAGACCAACCATTGTACGACCACCTGCACCACCACAGATACCACACCAAACACCACAAGCCAACCCACCGCCAAATCCAAATATCCAAAGAAGGAACAATGACCGCGCTCCACCCCAGTTCGATCCTATCCCAATGTCCTATACTGAACTCTTGCCCCACCTCATTGAAAAGACCCTAGTAGTACCTTGTCCCTTGAGGCCACTACAGCCACCTTATCCCAGGGGGTATGACCCTAATGCCCGGTGCGATTACCATGCGGGTGCACCAGGTCATTCTACTGAAAACTGCCTGGCTTTAAAATATAAGGTAAGAGACCTGATTCAGGCAGATTGGATAAGCTTCGGAGAAGGAAGTCCGAATGTAACAACAAACCCTTTGCCTAATCATGAGGGGCCTGGGGTCAATGCTATCGGGGAAGATGTGAAGTATACATCCAATGTTGAAGACATTCAAATGCCTCTAAAGGAAATTCACTCCCTTATGTTTGAGGTAGGGTTAGTAAAGGACAAATAGGATGAGGACTTCAATGATGCCCAGTCGGCAAAGCAGCAAGGATTTCGAAAAACCCTCCAAAGGCTTATGGACAGTCACACTGTACGAGTCTGCAGGCACCACAAAGATGATGTGAATATGATACAGGGACAGACTGGACTTCGGGCCCCAAAACCCCTAGTCATATTTTACAGTAAAAATGCGTCGCCAACGCAGACCCCTGCCAGAACTACTATTACGGCCCTGCCGCCTGCTCCATTCCCGTATGACAACTCCCACGCCGTGCCTTGGAAGTACAACACGGACGTAGTTGTTTCCAACCCTGTGATAGTTGATCCGGCGCCTGCTTCGTCGATTACCAACATCGCCGGAGTAGGCGGAATGACCCGGAGTGGGAGAGTATATGTACCTTCAGAGACAAAGCAAGACAAGGCTGCGGGGAGGTTAAAACTGGGAAGGTTGGGAATGCCGGCGAGGCAAAGAAGATTGTGGTTGAGGAAGAGGCTAAGGAGTTCTTAAAATTCATCCGCCATAGCGATTACCAGGTATTAGATCAGTTGAACTATACCCCCGCCAAGATCTCCTTATTATCTCTGCTGACAAGTTTCGAATCACATCGGAACGCACTGATGAAGGTGCTGAGTGAGGCACACGTAAAGCATGACTTGCCTGTTGATAAGTTCGAAGGTATCGTCAGACATATAGTGGCCAGTAACTATCTGACTTTCACGGATGACGAGGTGCCGATGGAAGGGAAAAGACACAACAAAGCTCTGCACATCTCTGTGAAATATCAAGACCATATTATGGCAAAAGTGCTCATCGATAACGGATCATCCTTGAATGTGATGCCTAAGTCTACACTGGCTAAGCTGCCCATAGATGGGGCATGCATGAGACCGAGCTCCATGATAGTGAGAGCTTTTGATGGGACCCGACGGGAGGTCATAGGCGAAATTGAGCTACCCATACAAGTTGGACCCCGTATCTTTCAAGTTCTCTTCCAAGTAATGGACATCATGCCCGCCTATAGTTGCTTGTTGGGAAGGCCATGGATCCATTCAGCAGGGGTAGTTCCTTCCACTTTACACCAGAAACTAAAGTTCATCGTTGATAACAAACTGGTAATTGTTTCCGGAGAAGAGGACCTTCTGGTCAGTAAGCCAGTTACTACCCCCTATGTAGAGGCAGCCGAGGAAGCCCTTGAGACATCGTTCCAGGCTTTGGAGATAGCCAACGCCACAAGTATGTTTTTCCCAAGTGTACCGTTAGCAGTGGCGAAAACCATGCTACGAGAAGGATATAGGCCAGGGAAAGGGCTCAGAAGAGAACTGGAGGGAAGGACTCAACCTGTCTGCCTCCCTGAGAACAAAAACAGATACGGCCTGGGATACCAACCTACCACTGAAGACCAAAAAAGGGTAGAAGAAGAGAGGAGAAGAAAGAGGATTACTCGTCACACCGGGCATGCGTCCAACACTGCGAAAATCCCCATTTGTGACCTCTACCAGAGCTTCAGGAGCGCCGGAGTAATGTTTCCAGATCAAGTGGTCGTGGTCCAAAGTAATCTTGATGAAGGTCCCGGGTTTGTGTATGCTGGCTCGCCTGGCCAGGAACTGAACAACTGGGAGATCATAGAATTCCCTGCAATTTTTACCGTTTCATCAAAGTAATCATGTTTTCTGTTCGATCCCTTAGCTATGCTCTGGGGTCTCATTTTGTAACAAAGAAACTTGTTCACTTATTTGATTAATAAATGCCTTCAGTTTCAAAATAACTTGATCTGTTTGATAACCCATTATTTAAACCTTCCTTTTGCTTGCTTTCCTTTTCATTTGCTATAATACACTGAAATGCAGATCCGAAAGCGATTCACCTGAGAGTAGTGAGAATCCGATCTTGCTTCACGATTCTGATTGTCTGACTGATTGTGCCAATGAGGAATATGATGAAGACTGCGATCCCTCGCCTGAGTTAACCTGGTTATTGGAACAAGAGGATAGGGAAATTCTACCCTACTTAGAGATAGCCGAAGTTATCAATTTGGGAATTGGAGGGGATAAAAAGGAAGTCAAAATTGGTACCTCGTTGAGTAAAGAACAGAGGCAGGAACTGATTAGGTTGTTGAGAGAGTTCAGCGATGTTTTTGCCTGGTCTTACCAAGATATGCCGGGACTGGACAATAGCATTGTCGAACATAGGTTACCATTAAAGCCCGAATGCCCGCCAGTAAAGCAAAAACTGCGATGTATGAAACCCGAGATGCTTTTGAAAATCAAGGAAGAAGTCAAGAAGCAATTTGATGCCGGATTCTTAGCCGTGGCAAAATACCCACAGTGGGTGGCAAATATCGTCCCAGTCCCAAAAAAGGATGGCAAAGTACGAATGTGCGTGGACTATCGCGATTTGAACAGGGCTAGCCCCAAGGATAATTTTCCTCTGCCTCAGATTGATGTTCTGGTCGACAATACAGCACAACATACGATCTTTTTATTCATGGATGGTTTCTCCGGATACAACCAGATTAAGATGGCGCCTGAGGACATGGAAAAAACCACATTTGTCACCTTGTGGGGAACTTTCTGTTATAAGGTAATGTCTTTTGGTCTGAAGAATGCCGGAGCAACTTACCAAAGGGCCATGGTAACCCTTTTCCATGACATGATGCACAAGGAGGTAGAGGTCTACGTGGATGATATTATTGCCAAGTCTAAAATGGATGAAGGGCATATGGTAGACCTAAGGAAACTCTTCGAAAGGTTAAGGAAATTCAAGCTTAGGCTGAACCAGGCTAAGTGTACCTTCGGCGCGAGATCCGGGAAATTACTGGGATTCATAGTAAGCAAGAGAGGCATAGAGGTCGACCCTGACAAAGTTAAAGCCATTCTTGAAATGCCTCCTCCCTGTACAGAAAAAGAAGTTAGAGGGTTTTTGGGGAGATTAAATTACATCGCTCACTTTATCTCACAGTTGACAGCAACATGCGAGCCAATTTTCAAATTGCTCCGTAAGAATCAACCAGTTCAATGGAACGAGGATTGTCAAAAGGCTTTTGAAAAGATAAAGCAGTACTTGCAGAATCCACCAATTTTGATCTCACCTATCCCGGGGAGACCACTCATTTTATACCTTACAGTGTTAGAAGAATCCATGGGTTGTGTGTTGGGGCAACATGATGAGATTGGGAAGAAAGAACATGCCATTTATTATCTGAGCAAGAAGTTCACCGACTGTGAGATGAGGTATTCTGCTTTGGAAAAGACCTGTTGCGCGTTAGCATGGGCAGCCCGGCGTTTAAGGCAATATATGATAAGTCACACTACTTGCCTGGTTTCCAAACTGGATCCTGTCAAATATATCTTTGAAAAACCTGCCTTAACCGGGAGAATTGCTCGATGGCAGGTGTTGCGACCGGGGTCCCGGCGTGCGACGCGGACTGGTTAAAGACAAATAAAAGAAAATTGAAACGGTATTGAAGTGAGGCTCTTGAGAAGCCTAAAAAATAAAGGGTTCAAGGAGTCGCCACCAATATTTATTAAGGAAAATATTAGGAAAACCTTTAAATAGCACTGGTTTTTTTTGTTTTTTAAAAAAATGAGATTCTGTTTAGTCCGGGAGTCGAATTACAGGTGGGGAAGGTATTAGCACCCCACACTGTCCGTAAAAAATGGTTACCCAAATTGATCATGCGTAATTTAAAAAATGATTATCAAATATTTCATCCTTCATAAAACAATCATAAATAATATACACAATAAAAAATATATATAAATATGAATAAAACAAAGATAGTAAAAGAATACATCCCCTAAGTTTGTTGTTTTTTAGTTCTAAAAAATAAATAAACAAATGATTAAAAGACCATAAAAATAAAAGGATAAAAAAACAATAAGACGTCTTGTCTTACTTATTTTCTAGTAAAAAAAATTGATTTTTATTGAGAAATATAAAGTTTAAAACAAATGAATAAATAAATAAATAAAAATAAGAGAAAAAAATAGAATTAAACACATCAACATGAAGATAAAGAAATATAATACACTTAATTAATTAAAATTGACAAGGAATATTATTTAATTATCTTTTAGAAAAAATAAGATTAATAAGATGTCTTATCTAAATTAATCTCATCTTAAATTTTAAAAAAAATAAATGAATAAATAACACACTATTTATTAGTCTTGACCTTTTTTATTATTTTTTATTTTTTATGAAAGTGATTTTTTTCTTAATTATTAAAAGGTTACTAAGAGAAAATAATAGGAAATCATGACCATAATAAAAAAAAAGATAATTATGTATACATATATATACATACTTATAAACTATTAAAATAGTTAAACGTAAATAAATAAATAGAAAGTGTAGAAAACTAAATAAATAAATAAATAAATAAATAAAAGATAAATAACTAAAAATAAAAGTACAGAGAATAAATAATAAAAATAAAATATAAAAATAAAGGTACAAAAATAAATAAAAGTTCAAAAATATAAAAAAAATAAAAATAAAAATAAATAGACATAACAATAAATACATTAAAAATAAAAGAGCGGAAAAATAAATACATAAAATAAATGGGGAGAAAAATAAATAATAAAAAAATAAAGGAGCAGAAAGGTAAATAACAAAAATAAAGGGGCAGAAAAGTAAATAACAAAAAATAAAGGGGCAGGAAAGTAAATACATAAAAAATAAAGGGGCAGAAATGTAAATAACAAAAATAAAGGGGCAGAAAAGTAAATACGTGAAAATAAAGGGACAGAAAAGTAAATAACAAAAATAAAGGGGCATGAAAGTAAATACATGAAAATAAAGGGGCAGAAATATAAATAACAAAAATAAAGGGGCAAAAAAATAAATACATGAAAATAAAGGGGCAGAAAAGTAAATAATAAAAATAAAAGAGTAGAAAAGTAAATACATGAAAATAAAGAGGCAGAAATATAAATAACAAAAATAAAGGGACAGGAAAGTAAATAAATAAAATAAAAGGACATAAAAATAAATAAATAAAGATAAAAATGTAAAAAATAAAAAAATAAATAAACTAATAATTGTAGAAATATAAAGTGCGAATAAATAAAGTGCAGAAAAATAAATTAACAATAATAAAAGTGCAGAAAAGTAAATAAAGAGAAATAAAAGTGTAAAAAAAATAATAAATAAAGAAAAATAAAGGTACAAACAAATAAATAAAGATGGAGATGCATAAAAAAGAAATAAACAAATAAATAACTACAAAAAAAATAAAGTGCAGGAAAATAAAGTGCTTGAATATAAACAAAGAAAAATAAAAGTGCAGAAAAATAAATAACAATTAAATAAAGATGAATAAATAAATATAAATAAACAACTTTGTATTAATAAAAAATACCTTGGTACAAGATCAATTACAGAGAAATTAGAACGGAAGTCGGGAAATCAATTTTGTGTGGATTTCCTTTGCTTTTGGCTTTGTTTGGACTTGATTTGAAGGTATTTGGATACCGGTTACAACACTTGGACAGTATTTTAGCTCACAAAAACTCACATACTAAGACAAACTAGAGTGGTGCACTCATTTTCCTAACTAAGATTACACAAAGAAATTTTTGAGAACCAAAACTTCTTAAAATTCTCACAAAAATTTAGCACTCTTTTCCCTATTTTTCTTCTTCTTTTCCCAAATGCCTCAATATCACCTTCTATTTATAGAAGGAAATTGGCATTGGATCCTCCCTAAAAGACATCACTTTCTTACTTTTCCAATTTGTCCAAATTCCATGTCAATTTCCCCAATTTTCTCCAATTATCCAACTAAACCGGGGCCCACCACTAAAAACCACCGTAACCCCTTTTTCTTTTTTCCTTTTTTTTAATTTTTGTTTTTTTTTAAAAAAATTTTTGGACTTTTTTTTTAGGCCCATTTCTCTTTTTTTTGTTTTTATTTTTTTTTAGGCTTTTTTTTTATTTTGTTTTTTTTTGTTTGGGCCCTTTTTTTCTCTTTTTTTTCTTTTTCTTTTCTTTTTTTGGCCCCTTTTTATTTTTTTTATTTTCATTTTTTTATTTTTTTTATTTTTTTTATTTTTTTTATTTTTTTTATTTTTTTTCTGATTTTTTTGGGCCTTTTATTTAAAGGTACAAATGAAAACATAAATTATTTATTACATATATGGAAATATATAAAATATCCAATAAATATAAATTACTACCCACACTATAAGGAGTAAAAAGGTAGTCACAAAACATCGTCTTCCCTCCCTTATTCTTTCCTCTTGGCTTCGGCATCCATCAATTGATGAAATGAGAGGTGTGGTAGGAAATGAAGAGGGATTGGGTATTTATAGAGATGGGGAAGGGTTACTATTCTAACGGTCACTATGCAATTTTTAATATTATTTTTTTTAATATGATCCGGGGTGGCAATCTGGACTGGGCGGGGTTCTAAGCACTGTACCACGTCACCAACGAGAACTGGTAAGTCATAACCGGGGTCTGAAATCATTGGTCAACTATAGACATTTCTCTTCACCTCGGTTAAATATTAAGCATTGGGGAATCTCCTGCAGGTGTACCTCCGGTGTGTCTTGAAGTTCAAGTACGGATTAACACATCAGTTTTAACTTGAAGAACCTCGGATTCCCTTCGAACTGAGGTGTAAAATACCGTACTCCACTGAGGCTGTACGAGCTTAGAACTAATGAGGTAACACCGGTCATGAAACCGTGCTAGGACCCCGGTTAATGCAGTCAACATTGACTCCGGACTCTAGGACAAAAAAAAAACTCTTTTTTTCTTCTTTTTTTTCTTTTTAATATATATCACCGGACAAAAATAGGTGTTCACAGATGCCCCTCTTTACTTCTTTTCATGAAAAAATATGAGACATATTCATATTATTGATGTGAAAAGAAAGTAAAGACGTGAACACCACTAAGAATACTCGACAACTTTTGACAAGAAGTAAATAGCCGAATGGTGTTGTCCCTATGCTAGACGGTTTAAGGAGAGGCACTTGGAACATGACAGGAAGATAAATGGCATAACCTAGGGGTTAATACCTGAAGCTTTGGAAAAATATGAAGTTGTCTTGACATTTCGAGGAGCCTAAGAATGGGTATTTGAGGCTTCGACACAAAATAGATGACAGGGGGATGCCCCTAAATGATTTTGATTTAGATAGCCTAGGGAAGGATACCTGAAGCTTTGACATGAAACTAAATGACTGGGAAGATTCCCCTGATTTGATTTTGATTGAGATAGCCTAGGGAAGGATACCTGAAGCTTTGACATGAAACTAAATGACTGGGGGGATGCCCCTGATTTGATTTTGATTGAGATAGCCTAGGGATGGATACCTGAGGCTTTGACATGAAACTAAATGACTGGGGATGCCCCTGATTTGATTTTGATTGAGATAGCCTAGGGATGGATATCTAAAGCTTTGACATGAAAATAAATGACTGGGAGGATGCCCCTGATTTGATTTTGATTGAGATAGCCTAGGGATGGATACCTGAGGCTTTGACATGAAACTAAATGACTGGGGGGATGCCCCTGATTTGATTTTGATTGAGATAGCCTAGGGATGGATACCTGAGGCTTTGACATGAAACTAAATGACTGGGGGGATGCCCCTGATTTGATTTTGATTGAGATAGCCTAGGGATGGATACCTGAGGCTTTGACATGAAACTAAATGACTGGGGGGATGCCCCTGATTTGATTTTGATTGAGATAGCCTAGGCATGGATACCTTAGGCTTGGACATGAAGTAAGACTTAAGGGAGATACCTCTACCATAATGACTTATGGTAGAGAATTATATGAGATTTATGCTCAAGAAGAATGTGTCTGAGATTGACTTTTCTAGTTTAGTGTGGGTTCCGAGTGAATACAAGGATTGCATTTTCACATCTTAGTAAACCATCCCGACTGGAGTTAGGTGATAGGCTGAAACTGTTGATCTCGACTCTTCATGGGGAGCGCTTGTCCTTGTTGTACCCTCAAACCTGCATGGAAGAAATAGTCAAGTGGAAAACCAAAGGTCAAAGATCTTGTTTCCTCCAGGTGACTACCACAATCCTTATGGGACTTGTTATTACTCATGGCAGAGCGGAATATCCTGATTACCAAGGTCTGTGTAATTGGGAAGTATCAAGCTTGTTTGAGATTAAAAATATGCCTTTCATGATTTTTTTAATATTTTCCATAAAATGCATGCAAATGAAACCTGACAAGACCAGGATTGGAACTGAAATTGAGAATTCTATATATTTACTTGGGAAAATTACAAGTTTATATCATAATTTTTAATCCAAACTTTTAGAGGACATAAAGACTACCCTATCCCTTTAGAGTACGCTCAAGCATAATACTTCTTGACTGCATCTGAATTGACTGGGAAAGATAACTCCTCACCATCCATGTTTGTCAAAATCAAAGCTCCTCCAGAAAAGGCTCTCTTTACGACGAATGGTCCTTCATAATTTGGCTTCCATTTGCCTCGGTGATCATTTTGATTCGGCAAGATTTTCTTCAGTACCAAATCACCTTCATGAAATTGACAAGGTCGCACTTTCTTTTCGTATGCCTTCTTCATACGCTTTTAGTATAACTGCCCATGACAGAGAGCGGTTAACCTTTTCCCATCAATTAAATTTAATTGATCATACCGGGACCGAACCCATTCAGCTTCTTCTAATTTGGCATCCATGATTACTTTTAAAGACGGAATTTCCACTTCTATTGGTAAAACAGCTTCCATACCATACACCAATGAGAAGGGTGTTGCCCCTGTCGAAGTTCGTACAGAGGTACGATACCCATGTAAAGCAAAAGGAAGCAACACACTCCAGTCTTTATAGGTTTCAAGCATCTTTTGTATGATTTTCTTTATATTTTTGTTAGCAGCTTCCACTGCTCCATTCATCTTAGGTCTGTATGGAGATGAATTGAGGTGTTTGATTTTGAATTCCTCACAAAGTTCATCCATCATTTTATTATTCAGGTTTGTACCATTATCAGTGATGATCTGATTTGGTAAACCATATCTACAAATCAATTCTCTCTTGATGAATTTGACCATAACATTTTTAGTCACGTTGGTGTAGGAAGCTGCTTCAACCCACTTAGTGAAGTAATCAATGGCCACCAAAATAAAGCGATGCCCATTCGATGCTTTTGGTTCAATGGGACCAATAACATCTATGCCCCACATAGCAAAAGGCCAAGTCACAATTAGAACGTGCAAAGAAGATGGTGGTGCATGAATGTTATCTGCATAGGTTTGACACTTGTGACATTTCTTGGCATAGTTATGACAATCATTTTCCATTGTCATCCAATAATATCCAGATCTGAGAATTTTTCTTGCCATCGAGTGCCCATTTGCATGTGTTCCGAAAGGCCCTTCATGAACATCCTTCATGATTTTGTTAGCTTCCGTCACGTCTACGCAACGAAGGAGAACAGAATCATAATTTCTCTTATAGAGTGTATTCCCAGTCATAAAGAAATTCATGGCTAGGCGCCTGAGGGTTCTTTTATTATTTTCTGAGATACCAGGAGGATATTCTTGATTTTGAATATAATTTTTGATGTCATGAAACCATGGTTTCCCATCGGGCTCTTCTTCTATCTCATGACAATATGCAGGTTTGAGACGCCTTTCAATCTCGATGAAGGGCATGTCACAATCCCTACTTACGTTGAACATGGAGGCCAATGTGGCCAAAGCATCGGCTAATTGGTTATCATCCCGAGGAATATGATGGAAAGAGACTTCATCAAACCCTTTGATTAGTTCCATGATGTGAGCTTGATAAGGAATCAATTTTCCATCTCTAGTATCCCATTCTTCTTTCAGTTGATGAATCACCAAGGCAGAATCTCCGTATATTTGTAGAGATTTCACCTTTGCTTCAAGTGCCGCCTGAATCCCCAAAACACAAGCTTCATATTCTGTAATATTATTGGTACAATCAAAATAAAGTCTAGCAGTGAATGGGAAAAGCTTGTTATCTGGTGAGATTAGGATGGCCCCAATCCCATGCCCCAGTGTATTCGACGCCCCATCGAACATCAAAATCCAAGTTTTATTAGGACAATCTTTCTCTTCTGACAACATCATAATATTTTCATCAGGAAATTCGAATGACATTGGTTGGTACTCTTTTAGGGGATGGTGGGCCAAGTGATCAGCTAAAGCACTCCCTCTTACATCTTTTTGGGTGACATGAATGATATCATACTCAGTCAAAAGAACCTGCCAACGAGCTATTCTTCCCGTCAGAGCCGGTTTTTCAAAGATGTACTTAATTGGGTCCATCTTAGATATCAACCAAGTAGTATAAGATAACATGTATTGCCTTAGGCGACGAGCAGCCCATGCTAATGCACAACAAGTTCGTTCCACAGTAGAATATCGTGCTTCGCACTCAGTGAACTTCTTGCTCAAATAGTAAATAGCATGCTCTTTTCTCCCAGACTCATCATGTTGCCCCAATACAGAGCCCATAGACTCATTTATCACCGTCAAATACAACAGGAGTGGTCTTCCTGGGGTTGGGGGAACCAAGATCGGTGGGGATTGCAAGTATCGCTTTATTTGGTCAAAGGCCTCCTGACAATCATCATTCCATTGTGATGGTTGATTTTTACGAAGCAACTTAAAGATTGGATTACATACAGCTGTTAGTTGAGAAATGAAATGAGCTATGTAATTCAACCTTCCAAGGAATCCTCGTACTTCTTTTTCAGTGCTAGGGGCAGGCATTTCCATGATTGTCTTTACTTTATCGGGATCCACTTCAATACCTTTCTCACTGACAATGAAACCAAGCAACCTTTCAGAGCTAGCCCCAAAAGTGCATTTAGCCGGATTTAATCTGAGTTTGAATTTTCTTAGGCGTTCAAAGAGCTTTTGTAAGTCAATCAAGTGACCTTCAACGGATTTGGATTTGGCAATAATATCATCCACATAAACCTCTATCTCTTTATGCATCATGTCATGAAATAGAGTTAACATCGCTCTTTGGTAAGTGGCACCGGCATTTTTCAATCCAAAAGACATCACCTTGTAGCAGAAGGTTCCCCACAAAGTAATGAAAGTGGTTTTTTCCATGTCTTCGGGTGCCATCTTGATTTGGTTGTACCCAGAAAATCCATCCATGAATGAAAAAATGGAATGTTGGGCCGTGTTATCAACAAGAACATCAATATGTGGTACTGGAAAGTCATCTTTTGGGCTAGCTCTATTCAAATCCCGGTAATCAACACACATTCGTACTTTTCCAACTTTCTTTAGGATCGGAACAATATTGGCCACCCATTCAGGGTATTTGGAGACAGCCAAGAACCCAGCATCCAACTATTTGGTTATCTCTTCTTTAATCTTTAAGAGCATTTCTGGCTTCATCCTTCTCAACTTTTGCTTTATGGGGATGCAACCGGGTTTCAATGGCAACTTGTGTTCAACGATGCAGTTATCTAATCCCGGCATATCCTGATACGACCAAGCAAACATATCACTGAATTCGACCAACAATTCTATTAATTCTCTCCTATGTTCACTACTCAAAGAGGTGCCGATTTTGACTTCTTGTTTATTTTCTTCACTCCCCAAATTTATGACTTCAACAATTTCTAGATAGGGAGAAATTTCTTTATCTTCCTGATCTAGCAGCCTTAGTAATTTAGGGGAAGGTTCATCGGACTCTTCATCCTCTTCGCTTGTTGGATTAAAATCATGATGGGAGAAAGCAATCTTATTATTTTGGAATTCAATTTCAGATCTACAATTTATTTAATATAAAAAAGGCAAAATAAGGAAAATGATAATTGAACTTAACTTTTATTTATTTGAAATGATAAAGGAAACATGTTTTGCCCTTATTAAAACTCATCCTAAGGCTTTAGGCATAGCCAAAGGATTTAAACAAAAACCTACAAAGTAAACAATTACTTTGAAATGATCTCTGGAAGCTCAACGACTTCCCAATTACACAGTTCAGTATCTGAAGGACAAGGGTAAATCAAGTTTTCTTCTCTCTTGGAATCATCATCGATGACCGCCACTTGGTCTGGAGATGTCAAGCCTGCACTCCTGAAGCTTCGGTAAAGGTCACAGATAGGGATCTTCGCAGTTAGGGGTTCTCGATTTTCTAACCGTGCAAGTCGCTTTTCTCTCTTATCTGCGAAAACCTTCGCTCTTTCCATTGGAGATGGATGATACCCCAGCCCAAAGCCGTTCTTATTCTCCTTAACCAATAATGGGTCTACTCCTCCATCAAGCATCTTCCCAAGCCCTTTCCCTGGCTGGAATCCAGATTTCATCATCACTTTAGCTACCATCATAGAAGCTTTGGAAGGACGAGCTATTTGTAACCCTTCGCTCACATAGGTGGTGTGAGCAATTTCCAATGATTGGAAAGAAGTCTCAAGACTTTCTTCAGCCGCTTCTATATATGGAGTTAACATGGGCTTACTAATAAGGAAATCTCCCTCACCAGAAATAATGATTAGCTTGTTGTTTACCACAAATTTAAGCTTTTGATGAAGGGTAGATGGAACCACACCGGCAGAATGTATCCAAGGCCTCCCCAATAGGCAGCTATAAGCAGGATTGATGTCCATCACTTGAAATAATACATTGAAGGTGCACGGGCCTACTTGGATAGGGATCTCAATATCTCCAATGACCTCTCTCCGAGTACCGTCAAAAGCTCTTACTACCATTGAGCTTGGCTTCATATGTGACCCATCAAAAGGTAGTTGATTTAAAGTGGACTTTGGCATGATATTCGGAGAGGAGCCATTATCAACTAGGACCTTGGCTATGATATGATCCCGACACTTGACAGAGATGTGTAATGCCTTATTATGACCTCTTCCTTCAGGAGGTATCTCTTCGTCGGTGAAAGTTAAGTAGTCATTTGAGGCAATATGCCCCACTATCCCTTCAAACTTTTCTGGTGAAATATCTTTCGCAACATGTGCTTTATTCAAGACCTTCAATAAATTTCCACGATGTGGTTCCGAGTCCAATAAGAGAGATAACAAGGATATTTTTGTAGGAGTGCGGTTTAATTGGTCGAGGACCTGGTATTCGCTTTGCTTAATGAATTTTAAAAATTCACAAGCATCTTCCTCTGTTATTCCTTAGGGAGGGTCTTGTTCTTTACCACGACTTTCTTTTTCACTTACAGGTGCATCCTCCTTTCTCAAGTTTTCAGGAGCATAAACTCGTCCGCTCCTAGTCATTCCACTTGTCTCAGAAATATTGGTTACTGAGGATGACGATCCCTTTAGGAGTTGAGGGATTACATCCACTTCATACTTCCAAGGTACTGCATGGGTATCCTTGTATGAAAATGGAGATGGGGTCCTAATTGTCAAGGACGGATGGTTTATGACTGGTTCGGTCAAAGGTTTCTTGGTGTAATAGACCACCAAAGGAACAGGGGTGACTGGGCTTACTGAGTCTGTACCATGCTGCCCATGGATCATGTTGACATCATTGCAAGGGGGACAATGATCACTTCCCAAGTCATGTGTTATTGCATTTACCCCAGTATTTCCATGATTAGGTAAAGGATTTCTAATCACATTTGGGGAGCCTTCTTCGAAATCCAACCACTTGGCATTTATCAAATCACATACCTTAAACTTTATGGCAATGTAATTTTCTGTAGAATGCCCCGGTGCCCCAGCATGATAATCACACTTCACATTAGGATCATACCCCTTAGGATAGGGTGGCCCTACAGGTTTTAAAGGACATCGTACAACAAGAGAACTTTTGAGAAGTTGAGGCAAAAGTTCAGTATATGTCATGGGAATTGGATCGAATTGGACAGAAGGACGGTCATTGTTTGGCTTTTTTTGTGGAAGATTTGGGTTGGGATTTTGCATCCATTGTTGGGGAGGAGGTGGTGGTGTATTCTTGAAATTATGGACGGGTGGGGGTCTATATGATTGAGGATGGGGAAATGAATTTCCAGAAGTAGCAGCTACATAAGGGTAAGGTCCGTACGGTGGATAATGAGGTGGAAAAGGGAAAGGGGAAGGTTGAAACATTTTTTGATTATGTTGACCTTGATTTCCCATTACAGCATTTGCTTCCTCACCCTTTCTTCTTCCTGCCCCTGTCATAGGTCTTCCTATTGATGGGGAACTTTGGACAACTTTTCCTATTCTCAAACTGCTTTCAATTCTTTCCCCTATTACCACCATATCAGAAAAGCTTGATGATACACTCCCAAGCATCCTTTCATAGAACGGTGGCTGAAGAGTGTCAATGAACATTGCCACTATCTCTTTCTCTATCAGAGGTGGTTCAACTTGTGTAGCCATTTCCCTCCATCATTGAGCATATTCTTTGAAGGACTCAGTATTCCTTTTGGTCATATTCTGAAGTTGTAGCCGGTCTGGTGCCATGTCCATATTATATTTATATTGCTTCAGAAAGGCATCGGCTAGATCCTTCCAACAACGAATACGAGTTCGTTCAAGGTGAGTGTACCAGCTCAACGCTGCCCCAGCAAGGCTATCTTGAAAAAAATGGATCAACAACTTTTCATCATAAGCATATCCAGCCATCTTTCGGCAGTACATGGTCAAATGGTTACGAGGACAAGTTATCCCTTTGTATTTATCAAATTCTGGCAATTTGAATTTAGGAGGAATTACCACATCTGGGACTAGGCATAATTCAGAAACATTTGTTATGCCTAAGCCACTTCCTCCCTCTACTGCACGTAACCTTTCTTCCAATATCTCCATTTGCCCTTTTGACAAAGGCGCTGCTGGTTGATCAGGATTTGGTGGAGGGACCTGAGCTTTGTGTGACAGGTTTTAGGAAGCACCTGCCTGTGGTATTGGACAACCATAAAGGAAATAATACAGCACTGCTTATGGGTTTGGTTGTGTGGCATCATTTGGAGTCTGGTGATTTTGTGGTGGAATTGTATTAGGTGGAGTGATATTGGGTAGAGCCTGAGTGTTTTGGGGAACAGCTGTTGATTGGTTGAAATTTGGAGGGTTAGATACCGGGGGATTGGGAATTTGTTGAGCAGCAGGAGGATTTTCTTGATTAGGATTAGGGTGCATGGTGTAATACCCTTGAGGTAAGCCATATGGAGGCCAAGCATATGCTTGCTGAACATTCCCGTATTGGAAAACAAAAGGTGGCAATAGCATACCATAAGGTTGGTATGAGATGAATGGAGTTTCAGTGACTGGAGCAGGATCATTTAAAGGTATAGGGTTCCCCTCTTGAGCTTGAACTTGAGGAGTGGATATTTGTTCCCCATTTCTTGCAGAAGATCCCCTTTCTGTACCTCTTTTTTCAAGAATCTTAAGTATTTCTGCCATCTGTTCCTTGATCTGGCCAACTTCATTCCTCAATTCTTCAACTACGCTTTCTGGCTCTGCCATGAGTCTTGTTTGCAATAGGGTTTGATAAGGATGCTTTGAGCCCTTTCTCCCCGTGATGTGAATAAATACAAAGAAATCCCCCTTGGTACAAGAACAAGTATTGTTAAATGACATAAAGAGATGTAAAGTATATACATGATGAATTTTAAATATCGGTAAGCAAAGATAAACCTTTCTTTTAGAATGTCTTTTTCTAAAGTACTAAGTTAGAAGAAAAATGCAAATTCAACATGAGATTTATTCATTGATCAACAAGTTCTGATACATTGTTTGTTACAACAACTCAAAATCAATTCTCTCTCGCTTTAGCAATCCAGACCTTCATTTCATCCAATCGCCCCTTGCAGTATTGGATGAATGTTGTAATTTCCTCCGGTGTAGAAAGCGGATTCATCATCGCTTCAGCCTTCTTTAACAGGTGAGGAATATTTCCAAGTGTTCCATTAGCAAGACCGGCTAGATTAGAAAAACGGTCTCTCCAAGAATAGACAAGACTTTCCAACTCAACCCTTTCTAGGGTCATTAAACGTATAATCTCTTCATATCTATCCTTGTCTTCCATGGCTTGCCATTTTTCTTCATTTATTTCACGCTCGCAAGCACTGACGACATCTCTGACTTGTCGTTCTAGTTCATCAATTCGTGCTTGCATAAGGTTCTTTTCAACTTGAGCTTCTTCTTTTGTCTTAGCTAGAATTTCTCGTAACCGCCCTTTGTCAGCCAATATATCATTCTTTTGTTTCTCTTTGGTCTTCAATTGGCTGTTCGCGGTTTGGAGGCATTGATCCAATTGCATCATATGTTCTCTTTCAATTCGCTGCTTCTTACCTATGTCTTCAAAGGCATTTTCTAATTCACACCTTTTTCTCTTAAGGGAAGCATTATCTTGTTGAATTTTGATTAAATCATCCTCCAAAGCTTGATTTTTCTTTGTCATTTTAGCCAACTCACTCCTCAAATTTTCAATCTCTTTGTTTTCATCGGGAACTGGATTTCTCACATGAGCACCGTGATCTTTAAAGGGTAATTTGACAATGGCTACCCTATTTGAAATCCACTGGTGGTAACTTTCTTTTGCAGCATAACTTCGGACACCCAATTCTTTTCCTTTACTATGAACCTTGCCCCAAGCATCAATGACAGTTTGAATAACAGGAGCACTGTTTCCCTCAATATAATAATGAAGGAAAGGCGTTACTGTTTCTTCTTCTGGAGGCTGTATCATAGGATAAGCAAGTTGTCCTTTTGCAATGCTAGGATTATAATTGATGCATCCTTGAGTTCCCATGAGAGGCACATTCAGAAATTTTCCACAGCAGTAAATAATGGAATCCACGTTCATCCACTGAGGGTACCACCGAATCATGCTAGCAGATAATCCTGCCAGATGTCCTGCCCACTCCCTATTAGTCTTCTTGGTTAACCTAAGGAGCTTCAAATCAGAGATAGGACATTCAACCTTACCAACTTGATTGAAGACATGAGAAGTAAGCCATAGATACAAGGCGGGTAGACAACAGACGATCTTCTTCCCATTCCGGTTGTGACAGGAATCCATTGTACAATAGATATCAGCTAAGACAGCAGTCATGGAACTTTCACCTCTAATCTTTCTAGCTAGGAAAACATCAATTGCCTTGAAATCAATATAATTATCAAGGCTTGGGAAGAGGATCACACCATAGATGGCCAACGCCAAAATGTCAACAAACACATCCCATTCTCCTTTCCCTGCCTGACTAAGGAGTTGCTGCTCAAAGAAGCTTAGTGCGAATCCTGAAATTTGGTTCCTGTTTAATTGAGCCTTCTTAAGCATTTCAGGATCCATCTTGAGGATACGAGCTACACTGAAGATTAAAGCATGATGTTCAGTTCGACGATAAGGTTTCAAATCTTCTAACGGCAAGCCAAATATCTGTTTAAACTTCTCCAAAGTAGGAGCTAACTGGAAATCTTTGAATGTAAAACAGCGAAGAGGAGGATCATAAAACTGAGCTAGAGCCGTAAGGGCGCCTTCTTGCACTTCGACCTCTAAGAATTTTAGGATCTTTCCATACTTCCTTGTAAATGTCATTTTCTGAGTAATATCCATCCTTTTGCTTAAGGACAACAAATTGCTAGTATTTGATCTGATGACTTTGAGGTGTAACAAATTTTTTAAACCAGTTGCCTTCACTTCTCGATCACTTGATCTCATGTAAATTCCATTTTTAGTGATACTTACCAATGTTTAAATTTCACCTTTAATAAAAGAAATAAATGAATCAGATTAACAAAGAAAATAGTTTGATAAATATCCTCATATAAGAGTGTGATAATACTTATCATGACTAAAGTATAGAAAATATACATTTTTGATTTTTTTTTAAAAAAACTTTGTGCAAATAAATAAAAGATAAAAGGAATGTTTGCCCAATTGTGTCTTAGACAAGGTAACCACCTAATTGGCTCTAAGGCTATTTAATCGTGTTTCTTCAAAAGGTAATTGTTCTAATTGGTTCTAAGAAGGTCACCGGAGCTTTGATCTTTAGCTATGAGTCTTATGCAAAAAGTAGGGAATCCTACTTAGTGCGGACATCATAACTAAGATAACACCCCGGCTGAGATTTTCACGCGAATCATGGTAGGACGTCTCGTCCTAAATGACACCGCTAATAATCTCCCCTAGCCTATGTCTTTTGCGGGGCCCAGGAATAGGGTCCCTTCTAATAGTGTGTGCATTATGGTGAATGTGAAGTGTGTGGGGCATTCATACCTGGATTTTTACCCATTCTTCACAATGAACAAACATAAAGCAAAATAAATATCACATGTCTTCTACCCTAAGGTTCTAAATTAAGGCAATAAAGAAGGAAAAAAAATAGTATAAAATCTAAAATTAATGGAAGATTAGATAAACAACAAGAATAACATAACAAATAAATACAAAGGATGAAATAATTAACAATAAAAAAAATAAAAACACACAAGATCAATTTAACGGGCTTGACTCTCAAAATGTCCCCAGTGGAGTCGCCATCTGTCGCGACCGGGGTCCCAGCGCGTGACGCGGACTGGTTAAAGACAAATAAAAGAAAATTGAAACGGTATTGAAGTGA
Source organism: Clitoria ternatea (assembly GCA_037962975.1). Taxonomy (NCBI): domain Eukaryota; kingdom Viridiplantae; phylum Streptophyta; class Magnoliopsida; order Fabales; family Fabaceae; genus Clitoria; species Clitoria ternatea. The sequence continues at coordinate 271,964,628 of CM075669.1, read as the reverse complement.
GGCTCTTGAGAAGCCTAAAAAATAAAGGGTTCAAGGAGTCACCACCAATATTTATTAAGGAAAATATTAGGAAAACCTTTAAATAGCACTGGTTTTTTTTGTTTTTTAAAAAAATGATTCTGTTTAGTCCGGGAGTCGAATTACAGGTGGGGAAGGTATTAGCACCCCACACTATCCGTAAAAAATGGTTACCCAAATTGATCATGCGTAATTTAAAAAATGATTATCAAATATTTCATCCTTCATAAAACAATCATAAATAATATACACAATAAAAAAAATATATAAATATGAATAAAACAAAGATAGTAAAAGAATACATCCCCTAAGTTTGTTGTTTTTTAGTTCTAAAAAATAAATAAACAAATGATTAAAAGACCATAAAAATAAAAAGATAAAAAAACAATAAGACGTCTTGTCTTACTTATTTTCTAGTAAAAAAAAATTGATTTTTATTGAGAAATATAAAGTTTAAAACAAATAAATAAATAAATAAATAAAAATAAGAGAAAAAAAATAGAATTAAACACATCAACATGAAGATAAAGAAATATAATACACTTAATTAATTAAAATTGACAAGGAATATTATTTAATTATCTTTTAGAAAAAATAAGATTAATAAGATGTCTTATCTAAATTAATCTCATCTTAAATTTTAAAAAAAATGAATGAATAAATAACACACTATTTATTAGTCTTGACCTTTTTTATTATTTTTTATTTTTTATGAAAGTGATTTTTTTCTTAATTATTAAAAGGTTACTAAGAGAAAATAATAGGAAATCATGACCATAATAAAAAAAAGATAATTATGTATACATATATATACATACTTATAAACTATTAAAATAGTTAAACGTAAATAAATAAATAGAAAGTGTAAAAAACTAAATAAATAAATAAATAAATAAAAGATAAATAACTAAACATAAAAGTACAGAGAATAAATAATAAAAATAAAATATAAAAATAAAGGTACAAAAATAAATAAAAGTTCAAAAATATAAAAAAAATAAAAATAAAAATAAATAGACATAACAATAAATACATTAAAAATAAAAGAGCGGAAAAATAAATACATAAAATAAAGGGGCAGAAAAATAAATAATAAAAAAATAAAGAAGCAGAAAGGTAAATAACAAAAATAAAGGGGCAAGAAAGTAAATAACAAAAAAAAGACAGAAGAGTAAATAACAAAAATAAAGGGGCAGAAAAGTAAATAATAAAAAATAAAGGGGCAGGAAAGTAAATACATAAAAAATAAAGGGGCAGAAATGTAAATAACAAAAATAAAAGGGCAGGAAAGTAAATACGTGAAAATAAAGGGACAGAAAAGTAAATAACAAAAATAAAGGGGCATGAAAGTAAATACATGAAAATAAAGGGGTAGAAATATAAATAACAAAAATAAAAGGGAAAAAAATAAATACATGAAAATAAATGGGCAGAAAAGTAAATAATAAAAATAAAGGAGCAGAAAAGTAAATACATGAAAATAAAGAGGCAGAAATATAAATAACAAAAATAAAGGGACAGGAAAGTAAATAAAAGGACATAAAAATAAATAAATAAAGATAAAAATGTAAAAAATAAAAAAATAAATAAACTAATAATTGTAGAAATATAAAGTGCGGATAAATAAAGTGCAGAAAAATAAATTAACAATAATAAAAGTGTAGAAAAGTAAATAAAGAGAAATAAAAGTGTAAAAAAAAATAATAAATAAAGAAAAATAAAGGTACAAACAAATAAATAAAGATGGAGATGCATAAAAAAGAAATAAACAAATAAATAACTACAAAAAAAATAAAGTGCAGGAAAATAAAGTGCTTGAATATAAACAAAGAAAAATAAAAGTGCAGAAAAATAAATAACAATTAAATAAAGACGAATAAATAAATATAAATAAACAACTTTGTATTAATAAAAAATACCTTGGTACAAGATCAATTACAGAGAAATTAGAACGGAAGTCGGGAAATCAATTTTGTGTGGATTTCCTTTGCTTTTGGCTTTGTTTGGACTTGATTTGAAGGTATTTGGATACCGGTTACAACACTTGGACAGTATTTTAGCTCACAAAAACTCACATACTAAGACAAACTAGAGTGGTGCACTCATTTTCCTAACTAAGATTACACAAAGAAATTTTTGAGAACCAAAACTTCTTAAAATTCTCACAAAAATTTAGCACTCTTTTCCCTATTTTTCTTCTTCTTTTCCCAAATGCCTCAATATCACCTTCTATTTATAGAAGGAAATTGGCATTGGATCCTCCCTAAAAGACATCACTTTCTTACTTTTCCAATTTGTCCAAATTCCATGTCAATTTCCCCAATTTTCTCCAATTATCCAACCAAACCGGGGCCCACCACTAAAAACCACCGTAACCCCTTTTTCTTTTTTCTTTTTTTTTAATTTTCATTTTTTTTTAAATTTTTTTTTGGACTTTTTTTAGGCCCATTTCTTTTTTTTTGTTTTTATTTTTTTTGGGCTTTTTTTTTATTTTGTTTTTTTTTGTTTGGGCCCTTTTTTTCTCTTTTTTTTCTTTTTCTTTTCTTTTTTTTGGCCCCTTTTTATTTATTTATTTTTTATTTTCGTTTTTTTTTATTTTTATTATTTTTTTATTATTTTTTTTCTGATTTTTTTTGGGCCTTTTATTTAAAGGTACAAATGGAAACATAAATTATTTATTACATATATGAAAATATATAAAATATCCAATAAATATAAATTACTACCCACACTATAAGGAGTAAAAAGGTAGTCACAAAACATCGTCTTCCCTCCCTTATTCTTTCCTCTTGGCTTCGGCATCCATCAGTCATTGCTTGAGAGAAATGAAGAGAATTGATGAAATGAGAGGTGTGGTAGGAAATGAAGAGGGATTGGGTATTTATAGAGATGGGGAAGGGTTACTATTCCAACGGTCACTATGCAATTTTTAATATTATTTTTTTTAATATGATCCGGGGTGGCAATCTGGACTGGGCGGGGTTCTAAGCACTGTACCGCGTCACCAACGAGAACTGGTAAGTCATAACCGGGGTCTGAAATCATTGGTCAACTATAGACATTTCTCTTCACCTCGGTTAAATATTAAGCATTGGGGAATCTCCTGCAGGTGTACCTCCGGTGTGTCTTGAAGTTCAAGTACGGATTAACACATCAGTTTTAACTTGAAGAACCTCGGATTCCCTTCGAACTGAGGTGTAAAATACCGTACTCCATTGAGGCTGTACGAGCTTAGAACTAATGAGGTAACACTGGTCATGAAACCGTGCTAGGACCCCGGTTAATGCAGTCAACATTGACTCCGGACTCTAGGACAAAAAAAAACTCTTTTTTTCTTCTTTTTTTTTTCTTTTTAATATATATCACCGGACAAAAATAGGTGTTCACAGCAGGTCCTGCTAACTGAGTACGATATAGTCTATGTCACTCAGAAGGCTATAAAAGGAAGTGTTCTGGCTGACTACCTAGCTCATCAACCCATAAGAGATTATCAGCCCATGCAGTTTGACTTCCCGGACGAAGATATCTTGGCCCTGATTAATGAAGAAGGGGCCCAAAAGGATAAATGGACCTTAAGGTTTGATGGTGCTTCTAACGCACTAGGACACGGAATCGGAGCAATCCTTATTTCACCCGATAAAGAACTCATCCCCGTTTGTGCTCGACTGTGTTTTGATTGTACCAATAACATCGCTGAGTATGAGGCATGTTCTCTGGGAATCCAAGCAGCATTGGATGCCAAGGTGAAGAAATTGGAAGTATACGGGGATTCTGCCCTGGTCATTCACCAACTAAAAGGAGAGTGGGAGACTAGAGACAGCAAATTAATTCCCTATCAAGCTCGCATCAAAGAGTTGATTAAGGAATTCGATGACATTTCTTTTCACCATGTTCCCCGGGAGGACAACCAAATGGCTGATGCTTTGGCCACCCTAGCATCAATGTTCAAGGTAAGCAATGATTGTGACATGCCTCTTATTGAAATAGAACGGCGCCACGAGCCTGCATATTGCCAAGTGATTGAAAAGGAGGCAGATGGGAAACCTTGGTACTACGATGTCAAGAGGTACGTCCAAAGTCAAGAATATCCCGAAGGCGCTACAGAGAATGATAAGAGAACCCTGCGACGGCTCGCCATGGGTTTCTTCTTAAACGGTGATGTGCTTTATAAGAGAAACTACGACTCTGTCCTTCTTCGTTGTATTGACACCGATGAAGCAAATAAAATCATGAGAGATGTTCACGAGGGATGTTTTGGAATTCACACTAACGGGCACGCCATGTCAAGAAAGATCTTGAGGGCTGGTTACTACTGGATGACCATGGAGACAGATTGTTTTGCCTATGTTCGCAAGTGTCACAAATGTCAAATATACGCGGACCATATTCACGCTTCCCCGTCTTCTCTGAATGTCTTGTCAGCACGATGGCCCTTTTCGATGTGGGGTATGGATGTCATTGGGCCCGTCGAGCCGAAAGCCTCAAATGGTCATCGTTTCATTTTGGTCGCTATTGACTATTTCACAAAGTGGGTAGAAGCTGCTTCATACGCCAATGTGACAAGGAATGTTGTGATTAAATTCTTCAAGCGTGAACTGATATGCCGATACGGTCTGCCGAGTCAGATCATCACTGATAATGGTACGAATTTGAACAACAAAATGATGAAGGAACTTTGTGAAAGCTTCAAAATCCACCATCATAATTCCTCCCCGTATCGCCCTAAAATGAATGGGGCAGTCGAGGCGGCCAATAAAAACATCAAGAAGATTGTACAAAAAATGGTTGTAACTTACAGAGATTGGAGTGAGATGCTCCCATTTGCTTTATATGGGTATCGTACCTCAGTCCGAACCTCAACTAGGGCGACCCCATTCTCCCTGGTTTATGGTATGGAGGCAGTCCTGCCTTTCGAAGTAGAGATCCCTTCTCTTCGAGTGATAATGGAGGCGGAATTAAAGGAAGCTGAGTGGGTCCAAACTCGACATGACCAGTTAAATCTGATTGATGGGAAGAGATTAACTGCCCTTTGCCATGGTCAGTTGTATCAGAGGCGTATGAAACGAGCATTTGAAAAGAAGGTACGGCCTCGACAATTCCAAGAAGGAGACCTAGTCCTCAAGAAAATCTTGCCAATCCAGAAGGACGTCCGAGGGAAATGGACGCCTAATTACGAAGGACCATACGTCGTGAAGAAGGCTTTCTCTGGAGGAGCTCTAATTCTCACCAATATGGATGGAGAGAATCTGCCAATGCCTGTAAACGCCGACGCGGTGAAGAAATATTTTGCCTAAAAAAGAAGAAGAAGAAAAGAAAAAAGAAAAGAAAAAAAATAAAAAAAATAAAAAAAAAGAAAGAAAATGCTCGCTAGGCTGAAAACCCAAAGGGCAGCCTAGGCAAAAAATTAGAGCTACTTGATGAGTCAAAAACCCGGAAGGGCGGCTCGGGCAGAATAAGAACCACGAGCTCAGGCGTAATGGCATAAGCTCTTCAAAGAAGAAAAACTGATCAGGCACGCGAGTCTTTGTCAAATCATTTCCCAGAAGCAAAGTCAAAGGATGGTTTCAAAGTCGTGAGAAAGGATCCGAATTCTTATCGCTCGTAGGGAATCGCTGGAGGGCTCAAAAGACCTTCTTTCTCCCCCACCTTTTGAATTATTTATGCATATGTTTGTGTTTCCTTTACCTTCATTACCAATGTACATACTTATATTCAAGAATAAATAAATTTTGCCTTTCCTTCCCCTGAGTCTACAGCTGAATCTTATAAACGAACAAGTTTTCCTAAAAATTTTTAAAAATGAAAAGTGATGAGATGAAAAGTCGTGGTGGAACGAAATGTATCCTGGTGTCAGACCTGGCCCGTGAGAAAGTATAACCAAGTCTGCTAATCATGTTCCTGGAAAACAGAATCGTCTCTATCTCATCCATGAGTTATCTTGAAAGCCTATCTCTTAGGAAAAGTCGCTCGAAATGTTAATTCTTTTGTTACTTGCGCTTCTAACCATCTGTTTTGAAGAGTGATGGAACTACGTCACACTGAAATGAAGAACCTGACACCAAAAAAATCCAGACCAAAAGTCTTCCCCAAGAGAAATCAGTAGATTAGCATCCCCAGTGAAACCACAATCGCCAAAACTGGCACTTCCCAAGTTCTCTTTCCCAGTGGAACCCTAATCGTCAAAACTGGCACTTCCCCAAGTTTCTTCCCCAATGGAACTACACTTCTCAAACAAATCAAACTGGGGCATCTCCCCCTGGTCCATTCTCTTACAGTTAAGAGACAGTTCCTCCAAGATTCCTCCAAACCATCCTAAACTAGGGCATCTCCCCTGGTCTATTCTCTGTCAGACAAGGGGCAATTCCCCACTTTTACTTTTCTGCAAACCAAGGGCCACACCCCATATTCACTTTCCTGTCAGTCAAGGGGCAATTCCCCACCTTTTACTTTTCTGCAAACCAAGGGCCACACCCCACATTCACTTTCCTGTCAGTCGAGGGGCAATTCCCCACCTTTTACTTTTCTGCAAACAGAGGGCCACACCCCACATTCATTTTCCTGTCAGTCGAGTGGCAATTCCCCACCTTTTACTTTTCTGCAAACAAAGTGCCACACCCCCACATTTATTTCCTATCAGCCGAGGGGCAATCCCCTACCTTTACCTTTCTGTAAACCAAGGGCCACACCCCACATTTATTTCCTGACAGTCAAGGGGCAATCCCCCACCTTTTACTTTTCTGCAAACCAAGGGCCACACCCCCACATTTATTTCCTGTCAGCCGAGGGGCAATCCCCCACCTTTTACCTTTCTACAAACCAAGGGCCACACCCCACATTTATTTCCTGACAGACAAGGGGCAATTCCCCACCTTTTATCTTTCTGCAAACCAAGGGCCACACCCCACATTCATTTTTCTATCAGTCAAGGGGTAATCCCCCACCTTTTATCTTTCTGCAAACCAAGGGCCACACCCCACATTTATTTTCCCGTCAGTCAAGGGGCAATTCCCCACCTTTTATCTCTCTATAAATCAAGGGCCACCCCCCAGGTTTTATCTTCAGTAAAGGGGCAACTCCCCACTCTCGCCTTCCTGTCGCCCAAGGGGCGGCACACCACTCTTTGAAAAAAAAACAGTTCTCTTGATTTTTCAAAAAAAAAAAACGGTGTTGATCCGATATGGACGCTAGGTAGAGGTTCACTATTACAGAGCGTGGTGATCCCAAAGACGGTGTCATGGCTCTCAAAGTCAGGTGAAGTAGGCCCTGTGAAGTTATAAGAGACGGTGTCCCCCATGGTCACACCGGTTACTACTTTGGGGAACAACAAACGGTATCAGGAAACCCACCTCGGACAGAATCAGGTTCAGGTTTGAAGTTGCTAAGGCCGATGTCATACCTATTACACCAGAGATTCAAAAGGTAATCGAAGTTGTGGACGGGGTGGCTGATACAATAATCTGAGGTACCACGCTTTGCGAAGGACGGTGTTCGAATTAAACTAGCAAAAAGAAAAAATGAAGTCCTAATTCTAAGTACGAATCGATGATCGGACGGTGTTGCTTCGAGTTGTTAACTTACACCGGTCACAAGAGAGATACTTGGAAACATTTCAAAAAAAAGGAAGTCAAACAGATGTGGAAGGATTGCATTATATTAATTGGGGGCACTGAGGCCATTACAAAAGGGTAAAACTCCGGAGCCCATCCCGGAACAAGGCTAAGAAAAGGGAAAGAAGAAAGAAAAATCCTAAGAGTTGGATGCTGGAGAGTCCGGTCTAGCGGAGGCTGTCCTCTCGGATTCCTCCGACACCGTCCTCAGTTCCATGCTTTGGCCTTCGGGGAGAGGCATCAGCTCATAAGGAATATCCTCAGGTTCCGAAGCCTGACCCTAGTCCATAGCATATAAGTGGCCACCATGAAATTCATAGTAGACACCTATACCATTCAGGTTAAGTTGTACAGCGGAATTCCGGTGTACAACCTGACGAACAGCGGAACTAAAGGCGACATCGGCCAATACCGAAAATTCAGCCATCTGCTCCTCGGCTTTCATCCGCTCCTTTGCCTGCTCCTCCTGCACATCGGCAAGCTTCCCGGATAGCTCCTCGTTTTTCTTGTCCACCTTGGCTTTCGCAGCCTTGGCTTCATCTAGTTCGGTCCGGAGAGCTTGAAGAGCGTCCTCTGAAGCCTTAGCCTTAGCTTCAGCAACATCTGCCCTCTTGGCAGCCGATGTATAGGCAGCAGCGAGTTCGGACAGGTCCTCCTTGCTCTTGGCCAGTTCCTGCTCCTTCTGGGTCAAAGCAGTCTGAGCCTCGACTCTCAAGGCCTCAGCTTTCTTCATCTGGTCTAGGCATTCCTTGGCCTCAACACCGGAATAGTAAGAGCGGCCCAAAGAGCTGAGGACCCCGGCAGCCTCAACTAAATTAAAAATAGCTGCTTCGGCAGCAGATTGAGCTTCAGGAGCAGGAAGATCGGTTTTAAGCTTGAAGGGGATGTGGAACCGAGCCGGTGTCCCTCCAACGTACTCCAGAAAGTCCGAGAGGCGGGAGTTGACAACAATGTCCTCAGGCTGAGACCAGACTGGGGAAGTATTTACAGGACCGGCCTCTTCCTCCCTTGGCATCTCTACCTCGGCCACAACCTTTGAAGCCTTGTGTTTTTTCTGCTTAGAGGATGAGCCGGGGTTGGACTTCCTTTTAACTGGGACTCTTTCAGCTGGCCCCAGAGTCATCGCCCCAACATTTTCAGCCGGGATGCTCACCATCTTGGCCGGTGTGCAACGAGGAGTCACCCTGTTCTCCTGTGCAGCGGCAGCAGCGTTCCGGGCCTCGGCAGCCTCCCTCAGTTTCCTGAGGATGTCTATCCGAGCCATTTCGCCTAAAAAAAAAAGAAGGACGATGTTAGTACCGGTGTGAATATATCAAAAAATAAATAAATAATAAAAGGGAGAAAAGTTAAACAATATCTACCAAGGTAAGCATCCCGGCCCGACTCCGTCCCTAGAAGCCTCTTGCAGGAGAACTTGGCAATGACGGAATAACCCTTCAGAGCGTCCAGGACTTTCTTGGACTCAGTTGACAAGGTACTCTCACTGACGATGTAGGCATTGCTTGTCAGGAGAAAGTGCTCATGAGTCCAACCGGTGTAAAACTTTCTGGAAAAATTAGAATTCTCCCAGAACACCGGCCTACCAGCATTGACCTCGACTTTGACGTAGGAGTGTTTGAAACTGACCCCGTCCGTCTTGGCCGATTCAGTGTAACTTTCAAAGTTAACCACCTTTGAGTCGCAGCGGAGGTTGATGAAGCCTAGACCCCCTCCAGAGTTACCCCGGCGCATCACCCTACAATAAGTGAAAAAGAGGGCCACTGTGGGGACGAAGTGGAAGTACTCCCCAAGTACTTCCAAGGCCCTTACCAAACCCCAGCCATTGGGATGAAGTTGGCTGGGAGAGCAGTCGAGAAACCGGAGTACCCCCATCTCAAACTCCGTCAATGGGAAGCGGACGCCGATCTTGGAAAAGACCATCTCATACATGAAGAGATTCCTTAACCCCGGTTGATGGCAGATCCTGTCCGAGGTTTGGGGGCAGAATACAGTAAAGTCATTTTCATGCTCAACATCGGCATGAACAACGACATCTTCGATGGTGACGTCGGCAGCATCTTCAGCATACCGGGAAACAATTGTCTTTGGGTCTTCATGAACCCAGAAGTATGGATCCCTGGCCTTCTCAGCTAGCCAGTCGATCCGGTGTGCCAAGACGTTTGTCTCAACAGGGTCGGTGATCACAGCGACGCCGGTGGAGGAATTTTCAGAAGCCATTCGGACGGTATGGCGAAAGAAGGGAATACAGCTGTAAAAGGCCACATCGTCAGTAAGATATAGATCGGCACTGCTTCCCCCTTCACTAGCAGTGCCAAAGTTAAAAGAAGAGTCTGACGATATGTCAAACCCCTCTGTTTCCCACAAAGGCAATGTGGAGAAACGGTGTCCCGATAAGACGAACCGATGTGAAGCCCCCGAGGTTGCCCCACTTTGGTGACTCAGACCTCGGCTCGAAACTCCACCCGGCTGACGCCGGGATGTAATTGAAGGAGGACCAGATAGGACCTCAATGGAGTCACTACTCGAACCGGTGTCCCCCATGACTTATCTACGAATTAAAATGAAGGAGATGATGGCTTCCTGCTGAGGTGATGCGTGCAGTTTTCTTAGTACGAGCCAGGACGTAACACCGGAGAAAAGCTTTAACGCCGGAGGAGAACTTTGAACACCGGATAGGTTGAACGTCGGAGAGACAGCACTTCAATATCAAGAAAGGAGTGAAAGTGATGGATCCCCGAAGTTGCTTTTATAGAGGGAGGGGTGAGGATCCAGAACCTTCCGTATTCTGGCCCAAGGCCCACTAAAAAGGGCCGACTTTTGGCATTCCGGCCCAATGGCGTGAATTTTGAATTTTGAAAAGAACCAGTTAGCTGACGACACATGGGATGCTCAGTCACCTCGTGACGTGGACCACGTGTAGGACACGTCGGCTGTTTAAATGGCCATATCATTAAGCCCCACACCGGATTTAGGTCCTATTTAGCCCCTACATGGTGTTCATATCTTTACTCCCTTTTCACCTCGGAAATTTACATTTCTCTTATGAAAGAGAGTAAAGAGGGGCATCTGTGAACACCTATTTCGGTCCGGCCTAAATTGTTATAACACCAGACCCAGCCTTAAAACTGGCAACACCGGACAAGGCCTAAATTAACACCGGACCGATGTCGTGCGCCTGACAACAGAATAACAGGCCAGTCCAACCCCAAGGAAAGGGATCAGATCAAAAATAGGCACACCGGCTGGTAGTGGATCCGGACTAGGAGTTAGAACACCGCCCCTGTGATTACATTGAAAGGCTCAACCGGTGTGAAGACATAGGTAATGGTTCTTGAGACACCACATCGGATCAGTGGAGACTCCGTCCAACCGATGACTTTGCTAACCGATGTCATAAATTTGACAACAGATGGACGAGGTCGGAAGTTCGTGCATGATGACCTAGAATCGTACTCCCCAAAAATGGCAGACAGGGAGGCGAAAGTGGACAATTAAAAAATGCCACACTAAAACCCTGCTCCCCACGAATAGATAATGGCCAGGTTTGCACACCACTACGCGTATGGGTAAGTGGGAATTTTGGCTGTCCCAAACCCTCAGCCCATGACCTCAAGGCCCTATAAATGCCCCAGCCAAAGAAGCTATAGGGGTTGGTTTTGGAGGAGCTGATTGGCAAGGAAACTTTCCTCAAAAATTCCCTCTGATTTCTTCGAAACCTTCTGAAGACTCTTCCTCACTTGAAACCAGTAATCTGCCATAATCACCAATATAAGTCCCTTAGCTTTGGGAGGCTTGGAAACTCTCAGTACTCGAAGCTATTGCCCTTTTCATCGCCCCTACCCCGTACTCACACCGTCCTCATACAGAGTCCACCCCGTTCTAGTTCCTCACTGCCTTGCCCTGCTACTGCCTTCATTACCCTTCCACATCGTTCTTTACACAGCACCCAGTAACTTACTTCGGATCAACTTCCCACAACACCGGTCGCGTCCTTCAGTTTTCAAGATTTGGATCCAACACCAGTCCATTTTTTCCCATCCGCGTGCGAGTCCGGAATCAGTCAGACACCGTCGCTGCGTTTGGTTCCCACATCAGTTCTGAGCCCCTCACACCAGTTCTATTCTGTTCCTTATTTCTCTTATTTTCAATCATTTATTTTCCTGTCAGTTTGTTGTTTATTTGTTATGTCTGTCTGTGTGGCATAGTTTAGACTGTTAATATTTTGCCCCTTTTCCCTTAAGAAATATATATAATAATAATAAGAAATAAATTTTGCACATGTTATATTTTCTAGTTTGAAAATCTCTTTTTTAATAAAAAAACAGTGTCGTACGGGAGCACTCCCGTCTACACCACCTCTTTAGGATCCATACACGTGCGAAGAACTTCGCCTTGTACGAGCTCCTCACCTCAATGACATCCTTCAACACTTCCCGAGTCTTTTCCTAAAAGAACACCTCAGAACTACGTAACCCTGATTTCTCAAAAGCTTGAGAATACGTAGGAGCGGGAATCAATTCCTGTCAGGCCCACTTTCTTTCGTTTATTTTCTATGTCTCTACTATTATCTCAATTTATTTTTATCTATTTAATATTCCATAGTAATTTGTTTAAAATGAGGTTAATTTAGACGAGACGTCTTATTAATCTCATACTCTTAATATTTTATTTAATATAGTAACTTTCTTAAAATGAGGTTAATTTAGACGCGACGTCTTGTTAATCTCGTGTTCTCATTTTTTTTTAATATTTTATGTAAATAGTGTTTCCTTAAGAATGAGGTTAATTTAGACGAGACGTCTTGTTAACCTCATATTTTTAATATTTTATTTTAAATAATGTTTCTTTAAAAATAAGGTTAATTTGGATGAGACGTCCTGTTAATCTTCAGTTTTAATCAACTTTATTATACTCCATATTGTTCAATTTTATTTTAATCTTCGAATTATTTATGTATAAGTTAAGGTTAATTTGGACGAGACGTCCTGTTGATCTTCACTCTTACTTTGTTTTTCTTTCTGTCACTGTTTAGTCAAATTTCTTTCTGTCGCTGTTTTGTTGTCACTGTTTGGTTTGTTCTGTCTGTTTGCGTTCGCTTAGTTATTTCGTGTATTTCTTTTTTTCTTAAAAGAAGTTAAAAATAATTTATGGGCTATTTTGAAATGCGTGCTATCAATTTGGGGTAACCGTTTTATAACGGACAGTTGTGAGGTGCTAATACCTTCCTCACCTGTAATTCGACTCCCGAACTTAGAATTTCATTTTTATAACCAGTGCTCTAACGAAAGGTTTTCCCGATATTTTATCCTTAAAAATATTGGTGGCGACTCCCTGTTTATTTTAAAACCGTTTCGAGGGTCGGCCGCGCCGTCGCGATCTGGGTTACGATAGTCATTCACAAACTATAAGTAATTGTACTCTTAACAGAATAGGGCACACAGACACCCTTCAATAATTATACAGTCATCCATTGCCTTATTATTTATTAATAAATTATCAACTATATATATCCTTCTTTTAATAAGGGCTCCCAGTTGGTCTAACATATTGCTGTTCTTCGTATTCTGGTTTTTGGTTTCCTAGCTCCTCTGTTATTAATCATCAGAAAGGGTGAGTATATACCCAGACCCTGAAGGTATCCGGTGCGGACATATCCAGACAACAGATAATATAACATAAATCATACAATTAACATATTTACAACTATAACAGTCAATAATGTTGTCATGGAATGCATGAGCTAGGTTTATTATAATTTATCTTAAATTAAGTCTCATGATGCATGTGGGCCTAATAAATCAATCCACCATCATCATTATCTCATTCTTTGGAAATCATCCTGCTCAAGTTGCCTCTTGGGCACAACAGCTCCATTCTAGAGCGATCAGAGCTCACCAAGTCCCCCATTCATTATTTAATCATCATAAGGTACGAATGAACTCACAGGTTCTCATCATTATATTATCTTGGGACTTGGCTCTATACGATCATAGTTACATTCCGTCATTTAGTCAAAGTACACCAGAATTGCATCGTCTGACCCGGCTTCAGGCGTGACTCTGATGCCATTGGGTTTCCGTCCCGGTTGTACTCCCAAGATTCTCCTCGGAGATCGAACGTGAATGCCCTCCAGCGTACCAGGTGTATGCTCTAGTTTTACTCCTTCAAAGATATTTTCATGATGCAAAAATGCATTATTTAAGTTCTATCATTTGATCCTTGAGTATCTATGTGTTTCCAGCCTTATAATATTTATTCTCAAGTTCTTAGGTCCCATCAGTTTTTCAGACGTTGTAGTTTATTTTTATTATTTTATTTATTCTTATTCTAAAAAATACATCGGTTATATCTTGGCTAAAATAATACTTTGTTTAAAGAGTAAGTAGTATGTTTCTTATTTCATTATTCATAATTAAAACAATAATAATATTAGTAACAATAATAATAATAGTAATAATAATAATAATAACAATAATAATGAAAATAATAATAATGATAATAATAATAATAATCATATTCATATATATAAATTCCTTATTTCATTGTTCATAACTAAACAATAATAATATAGTAACAATAATAATAATAATAATAATAATAATAATAATAATAATAATGATAATAATAATAATAATAATAATAATAATAATAATAACGATAATAATAATAATAACAACAACATTAATAACAGTAATAATAATCATAATAATGATAATAATAATAATAATCATATTCGTAATTATAATTATAAATGTAATCATAACCATAATAATAATAATAACAGTGATATAATTGGTGACCTTCATCATTATTTCCTCATTCATCTCATTTTTCAAAACTTCCTCATTGGAATTCACATAGACACGTATGGCTCTTAATATTTTCATAATTTAATACCGATAATATCCATTTATTCATCATGGTTAATAATAATCAACACAGCCAATTAATCATATACATATCAATAAAAATATATAAAACAAATATATAAACATTAAAACATTTAATTTAACAGCAATTCCCGAACCTGTCTTTGGAAAGGTAAGGACCAGAAGTACCTTAGCCTTTCCAAACACTCGGATCTCCCCCTAGAATACCAGAGAATATACCTCCTGACCTTAATGGAAGATTTTAGATTGGTTGAAGACGTTCTTTTATTATCCTTGCTTCAGCTTATAGTGACTTGACGGAGAAAAGAAAAATGAGAGAGAGAGACTTTTACTAATTTTCGTTGGTTCTAAGAATTCAGCTTTGGAAAAGGTGTGGTATCGATTTAATAAGGCAAAAGACAAGTGGGGGACAAGCTTTTTCATAATGGGATCTTAGGTGCGTTGATTGTGATAATAATGGAGATTTTAGATAAGAAGTGAGTTGTATTTTGACCATTTCTGCCGCCAGCTTGCATGATTGGAGTAGATATATTAAAATATGCAATAAATGATGTGATTGGAGTAAAAAGGTACAAGTTTCCCTGCATGTGGCTCATCTGTGATAATCCTTTTACGTGGACTGGTCATTAAGTGGAACAGCGTCACTATCCCAGCATTAATCTAGTCGGTTTTTATTGATCTTATCCCCTTTCAATTCTGACGTTGTTTGGCATTTCTCTTTTCTGAGAAGTTTCCGTCAGAGTCTCTCGTTCAGACTTGCTCCACTCGGAAGGGAATTCACTCGGAAGTGTTTCTGCTTGAAACACTCGGTCAGCTTTTCCTTCCTTGGAATGACTCACTCGGAAATGTCTCACCCGGACTCATCTTTTTCAGAAATATCTTACTCGGATATCTCTGCCTGAAATTGTTCATTCAAAGTCAGCCACTTTTCGCTCAGAATTGATTCACTCAGGAATTATCCACTCAGATATATTTCTGACTAAAAAGTACTTATTCGTAGTCAGTCTATCTTCACTTGAAAATACTTCACTTGGAAGTGCATAACTCAAAAATCATATAACCAAAGGTCATTCGAAGTTGCGTCACTTAGAAATCTTACAACTGAGAGGTCATTCAGAGTTTCATTCCTCTCGGAAATCATTCCTCTTGGGAATATCACTCAGAGTTGAAGGCAATTTCAAGGACGGACCCGAGCACAAGCTCCCGACAACTTAAGTCATCCGAGTACGAATAGAATGAAGGGGTTTATCACTTGGATATTTACTTTCCCCGGAAACTTTTCACTCGGAACTAGTCAAAGTCTTTCTCTGTTTCAGAAGTATTTCCCCTAAAAATGACTTACTCGGTATATTTCAATCGGTGCCTTATCATGCGGTGTTATCCTACTTGGAAATGTCTCACTCGGTGAAATCCCACACGGCAGTGTCATACTCAGAGGCAACCCATTTGGGAAGTTACACTCAACTCTGAGCTAACCCACTTGGAAATTCACTACTCGGACACATCTCGGTCTGAGAAGTACTTATTTGAAATCAGTTTTTCTTTAGTTGGACGTACTTCTCTCGGAAACGTTTTACTCGGAGATGTTTCATTCAGGAATGAGTCACTCAAAGACGTTTGACTCGAAAACGAGTCACTCAAAGACGTTTGACTCGAAAATGAGTCACTCGAAGACATTTGACTCAGAAATGAGTCACTCAAAGACGAATCACTCGGACCTTTCACCCAGAAGTGGTTCTCTCGAACATACTTCACTCAAAATGTCTTCGAGGCCAGGACTCCACTCGGAAGTGGTTCTCTCGGTCATACCTCACTCAGAAATATAACCTTCACTCGGAATTTCTCTCGGTCACTCGGAAACATAACCTTTACTTGGAATTTCTCTTGGTCACTCGGAACAGATTCCTTTCTTCACTCGGACAGTCTTATCTAAGACATGATTCACTCAGAAAATGGATAATATCATTAATGGTCTAGATAAATTCTATGATTATACACAAGAATAAAATTTTTGGGATATTACAGACCATCTACAGGGTATTTTATTTACTTATTAACACTTACAGACCTTTCATACATCAAAATTTACAAAATTAAGACTGCTACTAAAAACAGGGATGTTACACTTTTCTCCCCTTTTGGGAATTTTGTCCTGAAATTTAAAGTTGAAATAATTGAGGGTACAATTCTCTAATCTTTTCCTCAATTTCCCAAGTAGCTTCCCCATCATCTGACTGACTCCAAACTACTTTGACCAAAGAGATTTCCTTGCCTCTTAGCTGTTTTAGACGTCAGTCAACAATCTTAACCGGTGATGCTTCAAAGGTAAGGTTTTCTTTCAGAACCAACTGATCAGGACTCAGAACATGATCAGAGCTTGGTACATATTTACAGAGTTGGGAAACATGAAAGACATTATGAAGGTTTGTTAGCTCAGGTGGCAGAGCAATACGATACGCATTGGTTCCTATCTTTTGCATAATCTGATAGGGTCCTACATATCTGGGACTTAACTTCTTGGCCTTTAGAGCTCTTCCTACACCAGTGGTAGGGGTAACTTTGAGAAATACATGGTTTCCTTCCTCAAATTCCAATGGCTTCTGACGTTTGTTGTAGTAACTCTTTTGTCTATCTTGTGAAGCTTTCATCGCCATTTGGATATTTCAGACTTACTCTGTAGTCTTCTGAACAATTTTTAGTCCAATTATTGCCTTTTCACCTGTCTCATACCAACACAAAGGTGTACGATATTTTCTTCTATATAGAGCCTCATAAGGGGCCATTCTGATGCAAGCGTGATAGCTGTTGTTGTATGTGAATTCAACAAGTGGAAGATATTCTTGCCAACTTCCCTCATGTTCTAAGACACAAAGACATAACAGATCTTCAAGAGTTTTGATTGTCTGTTCTGATTGTCTATCTGTCTATGGGTGATATATAGAACTTAACTTTAGACGAGTTCCTAGGGCTTGTTGTAGGCTTTTCTAAAATTGTGATGTGAAACGAGGATCTCGGTCAGACACAATTGCAGTAGGTGTTCCATGTAATCGTACGATTTCCTTGATATAGATCTGGGTGAGTTTCTTTAGAGAATACTTCATATTGACAGGGACAAAATGAGCTGTCTTTGTTAATCAATCCATGATTACCCAAATAGCATCATATCCAACTGATGTTCTGGGAAGTCCGGTCATGAAGTCCATAGCAATCTCATCCCATTTCCATTTCGGTATCTCCAAAGGTTGAAGGATCCCACTCAATCATTGTTGTTCCGCCTTTACCTTTTGACATGTCAGGCAAGCTGTTACATACTCAGCGATATCCCTTTTCATTCCTTGCCACCAGAATATTTTCTTCAAATCCTGATATATCTTGGTTGATCCTAGGTGGATATTGTATTTACTTTTGTGTGCTTCATCTAGGATGGATCTTTTAAGATCTGTGTTGACTGGAATACAGAGCCTCTATTGATACCTGATCACCCCATGTTTATCTTTCCTAAATTCTAAGCCTTCTTCTTTTGTCTTTCCTGCTAGACCTTGTAATTCTTGATCATTGGCTTAAGCTTCCTTAACTTGTTCCAGGAAATCATTTGAAATTGTTAGCATTCCAACCATAAGGCTTCCCCTTTTTGGTATTACTACCAAATTCAGATCACAAAATTGTTCAACCAATTCCAACTCTTTTGTCATCATATATGATAGGCGTAGAGCCTTTCTGCTGAGTGCATCAGCTACAATATTTGCCTTTCCAAGATGATATTGGAGTTCAAAATCATAATCTTTGATGAATTCTATCCATCTACGTTGTTGCATATTCAGTTCTTTCTGGTCGAATAGATACTTTAAGCTTTTATGATCACTGAAGACTTCAAAGCATGTGCCATATAAATAGTGTCTCTAAATTTTTAAGGCAAACACAACTGCAGCGAGTTCCAAGTCATATGTAGGATAATTGACTTCATGTGGTCTTAGCTGTCGTGAGGTATAAGCAACAACCTTCCTTTCTTGCATTAGAACATATCCTAGTCCTTGTCTTGACGTATCACAATACACTTCATATAGCTTAGCAGGATCTGGCAAAATCAAGACAGATGCACTAGTGAGTCTTTGGCATAACTCCGTAAAACTACTTTCACATTTGTCGGTCCATTCAAATGGTTGATTTTTACATGTCAGCCTAGTTAAAAGTGCTGTAATTCGAGAGAAATTCTCGATGAATCGACGATAATATCCAACAAGTCCAAGGAAACTACAAATTTCTGTCACATTCTTGGGTTGTTCCCACTTTAGTACAGCTTCTACCTTTGTAGGATCCACAGCAATTCCCTCTTTAGAGATGACATGCCCCAAAAATTTTACTTCAGTCAACCAGAATTCACATTTTGATAACTTGGCATATAGTTGTCTTGCTCATAATGTATTTAGAACAATTCGAAGATGTTCTTCATGTTCTTTATGGCTCTTGGAGTAGACAAGAATGTTGTCAATGAATACCACTATGAATTTGTCCAAGTACTCATAGAAGATCCGATTCATGTATCCCATAAAGACTGCAGGTGCATTGGTAACTCCAAAAGGCATGACAAGATACTCATAGTGCCCATATCGTGTCCTGAATGCTATTTTGGGTATATCATCTTTCTTCACCCTTATTTGATGATAGCCTGATCATAGATCAATCTTTGAGAAGATAGTGGCTCCTTGTAGTTGGTCCATCAAATCATCAATCCTTGGAAGAGGGTATCGGTTCTTGATCGTAGCTTTATTCAACTGACGATAGTCAACACACAAACGCATACTGCCATCCTTCTTTTTGACTAGTAGAACTGGTGCTCCCCAAGGTGAGACACCGGCTATAATCATTCCTTTCTCTAAAAGTTCTTCTATTTACTTTTTGAGCTCACTAAGTTCCTTGGGTGACATTCGATAAGGAGTAATAGATATTGGTCCTGCGCCTGATATATTATCAATAATGAATTCAATTTCTCGCTCTGGAGGTAGCTCTTGTATATCATCAGGGAAAACTTTTGGAAATTCTTGAACAACAAGAATCTGATCAATTTGGGGAGTGTCCTTGCTTTCAGTATCAGTAAGGATCATGTATAGTTGGACTTCTTTTATTGGGATTACCTTTTCTGAGCTAACAGGATAAGAATCAGTGACTTGATCACATTCAGATGTAGTAGACCCGAGAGAGATGGATCTATTATGACAATCAATAAGGATATGGTTGGAAGCAAGCCAATTTATCCCTAGAATAATATCTAGATCAATAAAAGGTAAACATATCAGATCTACTTGGTAAGCTTTCCCTTCGATGTTGAGAGGCATTTCAAACACATGCAGGAAGGGCAAATGGGCTTATTGGGAGCAGTCGTGACAATCATCTTATTGGGCAGAGAGGTTGTAGGTAGCTTTAAATGTTTTACATAATTCTCAGATATGAAAGAGTGAGTAGCTCCAGAATCATATAATACATTTAACAGAGTACTTCCTATAAAGCATGTACCTTGCACAAGGTCGTTCCCTTGTGATATCTCCGCACCATTGATGGTGAATACTCTAGCATTTCCTCCCTGTCTTCCAGCCGAGCCATTTTCGGGTCTTCTAGGATTATTGTTTTGATTGGAGTCGTTGTTGCGGTGAACATTCACTATCCTCGGGGTATTATTTGTAGGGGTACTTGTAGCAGGTCCTCCATTCCCTTGGCCTGTTAGTCGTACTATCTGCCTTTGAGTCATCTGCTACTGGTTGTTAGTATTTCTGTACCAACATTCAACATCGTGATGTCCATCCCGTCCACAAATTATGCAGATTTTACCTCTTTTATTACAATCTACTACCCTGTGTGGTCCTCCGCAGATATAGCATTTCAAGTTTTGACTGCTCCCTTGATCCCTTGAAGGAATTCAGGTGGTTGAGTAAGATGGTCGGAAATATAGTCGATCTGCTCGAAAATCTCTTCTTTGTTGTCGGTCTAACATACGTCGTTCTGGACCATAATTAGACGTTCCAGCTCGTCAAAGGTTAAAGATATTCTCAAAGATACGACATCAGTCAACCAAGTTAGAGAATTGAGTGATTTGCTGACAACATATAGCTTGACGAATTTCCTGTCGTAGCCCTCCTTCAAATTTTACGCATCTCGACGCTTCTTCCATTTGGGTATAGTAGGGACAACATGTGGCAAATTCATCAACTTAGAAGCGTATTCCCCAACTGTCATATTACCTTGTTTCAAATTAAAGATTTCTTGCTCCTTCTGCCTTCTTATGTCTTCTGGGAAGTATTTAGCGAGAAATTCTACCTTGAATCGTTCCCAAGTGATGACATGTCCATCAGTTGTTAACCTGATTCTAGCATAAGTCCACCAGTGTTCTGCTTCCCCAACCAACATGAAAATGGCAAAGGTTATCTTGTCCCCATCAGGGCATCGCATAGCAGCAAATGTTTTTTCAAGGTGATCAATCCATAATTGTGCTCCTTCTGGATTGAAGCCTCCCTTGAATTATGTGGGGTTGTTTCTCTGAAAGTCAGCTGTCGCGACCAGGATCGCGGCGGCGCGGCCGACTCTCGAAACGGTTTTAAAATGATAAACAGGGAGTCGCCACCAATATTTTTTTAGGATAAAATAGTGGAAAAACCTTTTGTTAAAGCACTGGTTATAAAAATGAAATTCCATGATTCGGGAGTCTGATTACAGGTGAGGAAGGTATTAGCACCTCACAACTGTCCGTCAAAAACGGTTACCTCAATTTGATAGCGTGCATTATAATTAACCCAATAATTATTTTAACTTCTTCATAAAAAGAAAAATGTACGGAACGACAAAATAAACAAAAATAATAATAAACAAAGATCAACACAAAATATTTACATGAGATTAACAGGACGTCTCGTCCAAATTAATCTTGCTCCGCCTTTTTAAAGAGATATTAAAAAAAATAAGATTAACAGGACGTCTCATCCAAATTAACCTCGCTCCTCCTTTTTAAAGAGATATTAAAAATATGAGATTAACAGGACGTCTCGTCCAAATTAATCTCGCTCCTCCTTTTTTCTTTAAAGAGATATTCAAAAATATGAGATTAACAGGACGTCTCGTCCAAATTAATCTCGCTCCTCCTTTTCGATAGCAAGACAAAAAGAAAACTCTAAAAATTAAATAAAGAAAGGTGGGCCCGACAGGAACTGTTTCCCGCTCCTACGTATTCTCGAGCTTTCGAGAAATCAGGGTCACGTAGTTCTATAAAAAAAATCTTTTTTGACTCGGAACATGATGATGGAAGTTATTGAGATGGGGAACTCATACAAAACGAAGTTCTTCGCACGTGTACGAATCCTAAGGAGATTGTGTAGACGGAAGTATTTCCGTACGACACTGTTAAAAAATGGAAATTTTTAGGCTAGAAAATAAAACATGTGCAAAACTTATTACTTATTATTTATTATTATTTTATTATATTTTTTTTATTTTTATTTTTTAGGGGTAAAGGGTAAGTATTGACAATATAAGCTATACTACACAGAAAACCATAACCAACAGGCAGAAATTTGGCAGGAAAATAAATGATGAAAACAAGGGAAATAAGGAACAGAAAGGAACCGGTGTGGAGGGCTATGAGCCGGTGTTGTAGTTGGATGTTGGAAACAGTGGCGGTGTTGTAGCGGTGCTGGAATTGAAATCTGTGGCAAACGCGCTGAGCCGGAAATGAAGAACCAAAAGAAAAAGAAGAACAGAGAAGGCAACCAATGAAGAAGGAATTTTTTCTTGAATCCAGAATCCTCCCTGGTTCCCCTTCACTTGCTTCCTATTTATAGGAGTCCAAAGGCAAAGCCATTGCCATAAACAATTGGAATTGGAGGGTGCACTCATCAATTAACAAATCATGGTGCTCCATTATCAGTTTTGAGTGCTCCATTATGATGCTTCAGTGCTCCATTATGATCCTTAGTGCATTGCCCACCATCCAGAAGCTTAAAAACGTGTTTCTGGGCCAATAATTCACTCATGAATCGATTCAATGGTGAAATGAATCAATTCATGCGTTCCAAATGTAATTCTGGGCTAAAATTAAACGTGTGAATCGATTCAATTGATGGAAGAATCGATTCAACCCCTTTGAAACCCGAAAGAATCGATTCAAATGCTGATGAATCGATTCAAAGGCTGATGAATCGATTCAAACCATCCTGGGTGACTTTAATTCATGTGAATCGATTCAAGAGGGCTATGAATCGATTCAAACCACTTGAAATTGATTTTTTCGGGCTGTTTCACGCATGAATCGATTCATGCATGTGTTGAATCGATTCATGATGCTGTTTGGTGCTTTTTCATTCTCCTTTTTACGCATCACAAACTTTCTCGCGTATTTGAGGGATGATGCGTGCCAAATTTGAAAAAGAGTCCAACATGAATGTTGTAGATCTTTCTCTTAGCTTTAATTTGATATATGGCACAAAAATTTCCATCAAGAAACGAGGGAGATATGGCCCATCTACGAAAACTGCTCCAGAGTGTGACGGAAATACATTTGCAAGCAAAATAAGTTCACTGGGCAAAATGGGTGGAGAATTAGCTTTTGTGGCCTTCATGAAGTTTGTATATCTCTTTGATGTGGAGCCATAGAAAAAAGAATGGGGTCATTTCAGTATCATATGAGGGAGATATGAATTTTTTCTTAAAGATGTGCAGAGCAGTCATGAAACTGGAGCAAGTCTAGGAAGATTATTAAAACTGTACCAATTGGTAAGGATTCAGCCTTCAAGGTCTTCACAAAAGTCGTAGACAATTTTGTTACGAAAATTTAGAGACCGGGTTTGCGCAAATCAAAGATCGTATGAAGGAGTTATGAATTTTCAAATGAACCATGCGCATGAAAGAGTGCTCAAAAGATGGAACTGTACCAATTGGCCGGACAAAAAAAGGTGTTCACAGATGCCCCTCTTTACTTCTTTTTCACAAAAGAAACACGAAGCTTCTGTGTTTTTGAAGTGAAAAGGATGTAAAGATATGAACACCGACGTAGGGGGGCCAAGTGGGACCTCTTGATTGGTATGGCAACTGATGGTATGGGCAATCACAAGTCTGTGTGACCTCTGATTCTTAAAACGAGCATTCTCCACTTCTGTTTCTCTTCTTCTCTTCTTCTTCTTTTTTTTTTGTTGTTTTTTTTTTCTTTTTTTTTTGAATGGACAGGGAGAAATTGTCTTTTAGTTAACAGGAGGTAATGAGATCAGGATTGACTCCCAGTAGACTGGAAAGTAAAGGTTGCCCTTGTGGACGACTGAAAAGTAAAGGGTACCTCGATAGGTGGCTGGGAAATAAAAGATGCCTTGATAGGCGGCTGGAGAGTAAAGGATGCCATGATAACGGCTGGAAGATAAAGGATGCCTCGATAGGCGACTGGAAAGGTAAAGGATGCCTCGATAGGCGACTGGAAAGGTAAAGGATGCCTTAATAGGCGGCTGGAAGATAAAGGATGCCTTGATAGGCGGCTGGAAAGGTAAAGGATGCCTTGATAGACGGCTGGAAAGATAAAGGATGCCTTGATAGGCGGCTGGAAAGATAAAGGATGCCTTGATAGGCGGCTGGAAGATAAAGGATGCCTTGATAGGCGGCTGGAAGATAAAGGATGCCTCGATAGGCGGCTGAAAGATAAAGGATGCCTCGATAGGTGGCTGAAAGATAAAGGATGCCTCGATAGGCAGTTGAAAGATAAAGGATGCCTCGATAGGCGGCTGAAAAGATAAAGGATGCCTCGATATGCGGCTGAAAAGATAAAGGATGCCTTGATAGGCGACTGGAAAGGTAAAGGATGCCTCGATAGGCGACTGGAAAGGTAAAGGATGCCTCGATAGGCGACTAGAAAGGTAAAGGATGCCTTGATAGGCGGCTGGAAGATAAAGGATGCCTTGATAGGTGGCTGGAAAGGTAAAGGATGCCTTGATAGACGGCTGGAAAGATAAAGGATGCCTTGATAGGCGGCTGGAAGATAAAGGATGCCTTGATAGGCGGCTGAAAGATAAAGGATGCCTCGATAGGCGGCTAAAAAGATAAAGGATACCTCGATAGGCGGCTGAAAGATAAAGGATGCCTCGATAGGCGGCTGAAAGATAAAGGATGCCTCGATAGGCGGCTGAAAAGATAAAGGATGCCTTGATAGGCGACTGGAAAGATAAAGGATGCCTCGATAGGCGACTGGAAAGGTAAAGGATGCCTCGATAGGCGACCGGAAAGGTAAAGGATGCCTTGATAGGCGGCTGGAAGATAAAGGATGCCTTGATAGGCGGCTGGAAAGGTAAAGGATGCCTTGATAGACGGCTGGAAAGATAAAGGATGCCTTGATAGGCGGCTAGAAGATAAAGGATGCCTCGATAGGCGGCTGAAAGATAAAGGATGCCTCGATAGGCGGCTGAAAGATAAAGGATGCCTCGATAGGCGGCTGAAAGATAAAGGATGCCTCGATAGGCGGCTGAAAGATAAAGGATGCCTTGATAGGCGACTGGAAAGATAAAGGATGCCTCGATAGGCAGCTGAAAAGATAAAGGATGCCTTGATAGGCGACTGGAAAGGTAAAGGATGCCTCGATAGGCGACTGAAAAGGTAAAGGATGCCTCGATAGGCGACTGGAAAAGTAAAGGATGCCTTGATAGGCGGCTGGAAGATAAAGGATGCCTCGATAGGCGGCTGGAAAATAAAGGATGCCTTGATAGGCGGCAGGAAAGATAAAGGATGCCTTGATAGATGGCTGGAAAGATAAAGGATGCCTTGATAGGCGGCTGGAAGATAAAGGATGCCTTGATAGGCGGCTGGAAGATAAAGGATGCCTCGATAGGCGGCTGAAAGATAAAGGATGCCTCGATAGGCGGTTGAAAGATAAAGGATGCCTCGATAGGTGGCTGGAAAGTAAAGGATGCCTCGATAGGCGGCTGGAAAGTAAAGGATGCCTCGATAGGCGGCTGGAAAGATAAAGGATGGGGTTAACCCTCAATTGACAGAAAATACAAAGATTGGGGGGGAGCTAACAGGACATCTCGTCCAAATTAACTCGCTGGTCCTAAAGGCTCGGGGTGATGCCCCAGTTTGACATGACTGAAAGAATTAGTCTTTGGCCAAAAGAGAGTGATCCTAGGGAGATGCCTTAATTTGACATGATTGAAGGAATCTTGGGGAATTGCTTTCTTAATGAAAGAGGGTGATCCTGGGGTGATGCCCCAGTTTGACATGATTGAAGGAATCTTGAGGAATTGCCTCTTGACTGAAACAGAAGAAATCTGGGGAAGATGCCCCAGTTAGGAAGATTGAAGGGATCTCGGGAAACTGCTTCTTGACTGGAAGGAAAAATCTGGGGTCCACTGGGGATGTATAGTGGGCTTACTAAAAGAAAGAAATCCAGGGATGATCCAATTCAAGCTGTCTTGGATGATTCGGGGAACTGCTCCTTGATCGGAATGAAAAGAAATGGGGGAAAATCTAGCTGAAGGAGCTAGGGATACTGTCCCTCGAACAGAGGGAAGATTTGGGGTGATACCCCAAATTTTGGAAAGATTAGAAGATTTGGGGATACTACCTTTGGGGGAAGGATATGGGGTGACGCCCCACTTAGGGCGGTTGAAGAAGCTTGGGGGTACGTTCCCTTTTTGACGGAGAGAGACCCGAGGTGATGTCCAGCTTAAACTTCCCGGAAGCATGGGGGTACTGCCCTTTGGTTGACAAAAGATAACAACCTGGGGAAGATGCCCCAGTTTGAAATGATCTGAAGAGCTTTGGGGAATCTAAGGAGATGTCCCAGCTTAATTTGTCTGGGAAGTGTAGTTCTACTTGGGGAAGAAATTGAGAGATAGCGACTTTAACAGTTAAGGATGAGACTTTGAAGGCACCTGATGGAAGAAGAAACCTTGAAAGGCGCTGGTTTTGGCGATTATGGTTCTATTGGGGAATGGATGGCAGGCCCGTCGGAGGAAAAAATCTGATGGATGTCCCAGTTTAGGATATTTTATGAGGGTAACTTCACTGGGGAAAGTGTTTTCCTCTTGGGAAAGGAAGGCGTGTCCTCTGATTTCTGTGGTTCTGTCGGAAAGGTAATTCTGTTGGGTACAAACAGATTTTTTTTAAATCTGACCAGGAGTCCATTTGGTGGTTTTTTTTCAGGAGGAATCCTCAGTCTATTTTTCTTTTAGAGGTGATAGTGGGTTCACCGGAGAAGAGAGACCTGGGGGATGCCCCAGTTTTGGGTCGCTCGGGAATTCAGAGTATTGTCTCTTAGGGAAGAAAAACCTGGGGAAATGCCCCAGTTAAAGTATGATTGAAAGGATTTTTGGAGAATTGCCCTTTGGCTGAAAGAAGGGAGACCTAGGGTGATGCCCATGTTCAGAAAATTTACCTGAAGGAATTAGGGGTGCTTCTCCTTGACAGAAAGAGAATAGAGACGTGGGGAGATGCCCCAGTTTGGAAAGATTGGAAGTTTTCAGGTGTACTACCCCTGATCTGAAAGAGAGAAGTCCTGGGGTATGTCCCAGTTTGACAAGATTAAAAGAGTCCTAGGGAAAACTACTCCTTGGCCAGGACAGATGAAATCTAGAGGGATGCCTTAGTTCAAACCTTCAGGACACTACCCCGTGGCCAACAAAAGATCCGGAGGTGAGGAATGACAGACTTGGGAGGTAAAGTCCCAAGTTTGAAAGATTCGGGGGTTAATAGGGCATCCCGTCCAAATTAACCAGGTTCTAGAATATACCATGTTGATCTCTTGGAGATGTGACCCCTAACATGCCTCATGGACAAGATAGAAACCTTGAGAGGATGCTGGTTTCGACTACAAGGTATTGATGGACTTCATGGAAATCTCAAAGCAAAATGGAAACTCAGAAAGGTGTCATGTTTAGCCATAGAAGGGTGTTTTGTCCAATGATTTGGGTGGGTTACGAGAAGAAACTCATGGATGACCTACTTTAATGAGTAAAGGCAAGAGTGAGATTTGGAGACTGATGGACATACACCTGGAAAGTGTCAGTTTTGGCGGTTGAAGCTTGACACATCTACTTATTACAACACCCTGCAAGAAAGATTTACGGTGCAAAACAAATTGGAACTTGAACAGACTTACCGCAAAAACACAATCCTTAGAGATCCGAAGTGACTCATGACTGAAACAGAGCAGATGAAGCAACCCTAGCTTTGGAAACGTGTCAGGCCCAGTCTTCATAATGATTACTTGAGGCGAAATCAAGTTACAGGAACATCTTGTTCTCATGACTTTAAATTTTCATTACCTTCTCATTTTTATATATTAAGGGAAAACATATGTATTATCAAATCATGGAAAATCTCAATAAATACGTGTCAAAAATAGGTGAGATTGTATTTACAAGTCGAGTAAGTGTGGAGAAAGGGAAACCAAAAAGCAAGTGAAGATGTATGGGAAATATTAATAATTGGGTAGAGTGGGAATGATTTTACAGATCTTCCAGTGAACTGTTGAGAACAAAGCATATCTTAATCCCACATCATGACTCTGAATTCACCACTTGACTCTGCTTCTGAAAAGGTAGTCGAACTACGATTACTTGGCCAAAATCTTGATCCCAATTGATTGCCTGAGCCACCTATTCAGGTTTTCAGCTTACCAGGTCGCTCTAACTTTTGCCTAGGCTGCCCTTCCAGGTTTTCAGCCTAGCGAGCTTCTCTCTCCATGTGACGTCTCTTTTTTCTTTTTCTCTTTTTTCTTTTTTTTTCTCTTTTTTTTTAAAGGTTGTGTCCCCCACAACAAAGGTTTAAACTGATTGCCAATAAGCTTATTTGATCTTTCTCAATTTGATCTTATCCTGTAGGGGAGTAGATGTTATTTCAGATGAAAAAAAAAATTTGCCCCTAACACCATGTATCCAAAGAAACAAAGGCGTGCCCTTTTCAGTACCAATAAGGGGGCTCGTTCCTTGTTCATTTTTCATCTATTTTTTTGTTATCTTTTTTTTTTGCATTTTTTTTTTGCATTTTTTTTGTTTTTTTGTTTTTTTCCTTTTTTTGTTGTTTTTTTTTTGAATGACCCCTTTGGTACCTTTGTTATGGTCTAGCTATTTTATCCCCTAACCAATGTGGTAAAGAGAATATGATATTAATGGTATCACAGTAGACCAATCCCTTGGTTACACTGGTGTGGGAATAGTTATACTCCATTAAAGTTGGGGTGTTGATTGCGACACAGATGAAACATTGTTTCTGCCGTGTTCTTAGCTTGATAACATTTATGCCCCCATATGGAAAAGTGATAATTTTATCTATGAATCAACTCACCTTAATTGGTATTTACGTAAGGTACCAACCTTGACCCTTTTTTTATATCATTTTTCTTGTTTTTTTGTTTTTTTTTTTAGAGTATTTCTTGACCATCCACGTTGATCCATGCTAACATTTCTTTGAAGGGTAGATACGCCATTTATGGAATCTGGCACTATCTTCGTTTTGAGCTTGTAACGTCTTCAGTTGTTTGTGAATCTTCTTCATTCTGTGTGCTGACCTTGCCTTTGGGTAGAACTAGGTGACTCTTATCCAAACATCCTACACAATTCGGCCAAGGAACTTTCATTTTTGCTACCTTTTTCGTCAGCGTAATCAACTGGGCAGTCAAAGTTATGAAATGGAATCATGATTTCATTGTTCTCAAAAGGATCATTTTTAGTCCTGTATTTTTTTGGTTTTTTTTTATGGTAAAATGAGAAAAAGAAGTAGATAAAGGGAAAAGGATTCAAGGTGGCAATAAGGAAAGCAAGAAAAGGCATTTTGAAATTTGACACATATTTATTGAGAAAAACTTAAAATGATAAAAACATGTTTTTGCCCTTATTACATAACAATATCCCAAAGCCTTAGGCATAGCGTTTGGGTTGAAACAGAAGTTTAAAGTCATAAGGAACTAAATGGTCTCCTGGTCATGAACCTCTCCAGTTGGCGTGTGATTCACAAAATCTTGCATGCATCCCTTTTACACCTCTAGTCCCTCTTTATCACACTGACCTCAGAGGTCTCATGGTTAGACCTGGGGTTTATAATTATATTGGGACTCCCTTCCTGGAAATCTAGCCACTTAGCTTTAATCAAATCCCTTACTTTGAATTTCAAGGTATGACAGTCCTCAGTAGAGTGTCCCGAGGCTCCAGCATGGTATTCACATCGGGCATTGGGATTATAGCCTTTGGGGTAAGGAGGAACCACTGGTTTTAGTGGGCAAGGTACTGCAAGGGAATTACGAAAAAGGTGAGGTAGAAGTTCTGTGTAGGTTATGGGAATGGGGTCGAACCGGGCTGGTGTTCGATTATTGATGGGTTTTATTGTGCTTTGGTCTGGATTAGGTGGCTGAGTTTGTACTAGTGGGGGATGATAGGGTTGTGGAAGGGTAGACCTAATAGCAGGCAAATGAGAATAGGAAGGCATTTGAGGGATATACGGACGAAAGTAGAGTTGGAATGGGAAAAAATTAGAAACCTGGTTAGGGGTGGTGGTGGCCATGTAAGGTGCAGGGAGATTGGCAGGTTGAAAAGGAGTATGTGTTATTGATCTAGGTTGGGCCTTTTTTTGGTTACGGGCAGTGGAATTAGCATCCCCTTTTCTCTTCCCCTTATCTCCCGATGCAGACATTCTTATGATAGGAGCCCCAGGCGACCGGGAGGATTGTGAAATATGGGGATTCATCATTTGTGAACCATGATCCTCTTGTTGATTATGGAATGGGGGAATTTGGTCTCTTGTCAATCCAGGAAGGTGGAGTGGGGTGGTTGGCAAATGTTGATCATTCTTGACACCTGCAGAGGGTTTCTCTTCTATGATCTTCTTCTCTAAAAGTCTGGCCATCTCTGACATTTGGTTCCTTAGCTGATTAACTTCGTTTCTAAGGTTTTCAATTTCTTGCTCTCTTTCATCCATGAGTCTCCTTTGAAAGTCTAACAAAGGTGTCTTTCGGTATCGAGTGAAAGAAGAAAAAGAAATGTCAGGTGGAAACAGAAGGAAAGAGGATATCGTGGGAAGCAATCACAGACCTTGACAAACATCCTTTAACCATTCCTTAGAACGTATCGTTCAAAAGTACTAGGTACGGTAAACATGGAAATTAATACGGGATAGTTGTGAAGACAGAAAAATCCTTCATTCTGAAATGCAATAAGAGCCTCAAGTTTAGCTATTTCTAGCTTGGGGAACCATGATCCGCCTCTTAAAGGTTTGATCCCAAATTAATTTCCACATCTTGGTCAAGGGTATTCGTTAAACTCTGAATAGCCTCCGGTGAGAATAGAAAGAAAGGAGCGAAAGATCCATTGGGAAATGACGTGCTTTGCAAATCGATACTCCCCTAGAGATTTCTTGAAAACATTTTTGTATTTAGGGGGGGATACAACTTGCTAAAACTTATGTCAAATCAAGGGTTATGTGAGCTACGGATTTTCTGATCATCGACAATACAAAGAAAATTGATTTTTCTTTTGATTTCTTTTCTTTTTATATGTATTTTCTATGATTCAAAAGATCTGTAACTCAAGGCCCAAAGATTTGCGCATAAAGAGAAAGAACTATTTGCCCATTAAAGGATCACTAGTTAAAAGTATGTCATTTTTTTTTTGAAAAAAAGTAATCCACTAAATGGGCAAGTAATCCTCTATTTTGTATTAGAAGGAAAAGTGAGAATGAGAAAATGTAGAAGTAAAGTTTGCCCCTTTGTGCCTTAAAGTGGGTTTTTTCTGGAGGTCTCCTAATGGCTCTAAGGTTTGTCTAACAGTGATATCTCGCATTAGGTGGCTTGTTCTAAAACTTCTAAAGGTCACTAGAGCCAAGATCCTACTCATGATGTTGACCACAAATAGTAGGAAGTATACTAAGTGTGGGCACCATGAATAAGTCGAACTCTAGCTGAGATTCTCACGGTAACCAGACAGGAAGTACATCCCAAATGGTTCCGCTATCAACCTCCCCTAATCTTAAGTTTTATTTGGGCCCGGGTATAGGGTCCCACTCAAAAGTGTGTGCAAATTGTGAGTGTAGTGTGTGAAAGAGGCATTCAATATCCGTACCTTACTCACCCTGCACATAGAACGAACACAGAGCAACAAAATAAAGTCGACTACCCTAGGGTTCAATGATCACACAGATATTTACAGAACATAAATAATTGAATACAAACAAAACAGAAACTAAACATTAACAAGGGAATAAAATAAAGGAAGAAGTTAAATAATTAATATGCAAATTAAAACATGCGCTATCAAATTGACTGGCTTGACTCTCTAGGTCCCCAGTGGAGTCGCCATCTGTCGCGACCGGGATCGCGGCGGCGCGGCCGACCCTCGAAACGGTTTTAAAATGATAAACAGGGAGTCGCCACCAATATTTTTTTAGGATAAAATAGTGGAAAAACCTTTTGTTAAAGCACTGGTTATAAAAATGAAATTCCATGATTCGGGAGTCTGATTACAGGTGAGGAAGGTATTAGCACCTCACAACTGTCCGTCAAAAACGGTTACCTCAATTTGATAGCGTGCATTATAATTAACCCAATAATTATTTTAACTTCTTCATAAAAAGAAAAATGTACGGAACGACAAAATAAACAAAAATAATAATAAACAAAGATCAACACAAAATATTTACATGAGATTAACAGGACGTCTCGTCCAAATTAATCTCGCTCCGCCTTTTTAAAGAGATATTAAAAAAAATGAGATTAACAGGACGTCTCATCCAAATTAACCTCGCTCCTCCTTTTTAAAGAGATATTAAAAATATGAGATTAACAGGACGTCTCGTCCAAATTAATCTCGCTCCTCCTTTTTTCTTTAAAGAGATATTCAAAAATATGAGATTAACAGGACGTCTCGTCCAAATTAATCTCGCTCCTCCTTTTTGATAGCAAGACAAAAAGAAAACTCTAAAAATTAAATAAAGAAAAGTGGGCCCGACAGGAACTGTTTCCCGCTCCTACGTATTCTCGAGCTTTCGAGAAATCAGGGTCACGTAGTTCTATAAAAAAAAATCTTTTTTGACTCGGAACATGATGATGGAAGTTATTGAGATGGGGAACTCATACAAAACGAAGTTCTTCGCACGTGTACGAATCCTAAGGAGATTGTGTAGACGGAAGTATTTCCGTACGACACTGTTAAAAAATGGAAATTTTTAGGCTAGAAAATAAAACATGTGCAAAACTTATTACTTATTATTTATTATTATTTTATTATATTTTTTTTATTATTTATTTTTTTTATTTTTATTTTTTAGGGGTAAAGGGTAAGTATTGACAATATAAGCTATACTACACAGAAAACCATAACCAACAGGCAGAAATTTGGCAGGAAAATAAATGATGAAAACAAGGGAAATAAGGAACAGAAAGGAACCGGTGTGGAGGGCTATGAGCCGGTGTTGTAGTTGGATGTTGGAAACAGTGGCGGTGTTGTAGCGGTGCTGGAATTGAAATCTGTGGCAAACGCGCTGAGCCGGAAATGAAGAACCAAAAGAAAAAGAAGAACAGAGAAGGCAACCAATGAAGAAGGAATTTTTTCTTGAATCCAGAATCCTCCCTGGTGCCCCTTCACTTGCTTCCTATTTATAGGAGTCCAAAGGCAAAGCCATTGCCATAAACAATTGGAATTGGAGGGTGCACTCATCAATTAACAAATCATGGTGCTCCATTATCAGTTTTGAGTGCTCCATTATGATGCTTCAGTGCTCCATTATGATCCTTAGTGCATTGCCCACCATCTAGAAGCTTGAAAACGTGTTTCTGGGCCAATAATTCACTCATGAATCGATTCAATGGTGAAATGAATCGATTCATGCGTTCCAAATGTAATTCTGGGCTAAAATTAAACGTGTGAATCGATTCAATTGATGGAAGAATCGATTCAACCCCTTTGAAACCCGAAAGAATCGATTCAAATGCTGATGAATCGATTCAAAGGCTGATGAATCGATTCAAACCATCCTGGGTGACTTTAATTCATGTGAATCGATTCAAGAGGGCTATGAATCGATTCAAACCACTTGAAATTGATTTTTTGGGGCTGTTTCACGCATGAATCGATTCATGCATGTGTTGAATCGATTCATGATGCTGTTTGGTGCTTTTTATTCTCCTTTTTACGCATCACAAACTTTCTCGCGTATTTGAGGGCTTATGCGTGCCAAATTTGAAAAATAGTCCAACATGAAAGTTGTAGATCTTTCTCTTAGCTTTAATTTGATATATGGCACAAAAATTTCCATCAAGAAACGAGGGAGATATGGCCCATCTACGAAAACTGCTCCAGAGTTTGACGGAAATACATTTGCAAGCAAAATAAGTTCACTGGGCAAAATGGGTGGAGAATTAGCTTTTGTAGCCTTCATTAAGTTTGTATATCTCTTTGATGTGGAGCCATAGAAAAAAGAATGGGGTAATTTCAGTATCATATGAGGGAGATATGAATTTTTTCTTAAAGATGTGCAGAGCAGTCATGAAACTGGAGCAAGTCTAGGAAGATTATTAAAACTGTACCAATTGGTAAGGATTCAGCCTTCAAGGTCTTCACAAAAGTCGTAGAAAATTTTGTTACGAAAATTTAGAGACTGGGTTTGTGCAAATCAAAGATCGTATGAAGGAGTTATGAATTTTCAAATGAACCATGCGCATGAAAGAGTGCTCAAAAGATGGAACTGTACCAATTGGCCGGACAAAAAAAGGTGTTCACATCAGCTAATCCTTGGCTCTGCCTAGTAGAAGCATGAGGTAATTCTTGTCGTTCTATTACCTCTACGATTCGAGTAAGAAGTTCCTCCATGACATGATCATTGTTTCGGCGAGCCATTAGGAAGTTGTTGAAAGAATATCAACAAAAAGATTTAGGGTATATGTTATGTGGAGAATTCCACATAGGAAATTTTGTCTTAGATGTTTTATGGATTGTTCAATATTTCTATCAGAGTACGAGGAAACCTAGTGGTCCACTTCCCAAGCTTAATGAATCGCTATGCTCTGATACCACTAATGTAATACCCTCGGTTAAATAAGATAGACCCTTCTATAGGATCATCCTATTTAACTAAGAGGTTAACAGTTTTTTTAGAAAAAGTGAATATATATATTTTTTAAAATAAAATAATGGTAGATCAGTGGAAGCAAAAAGTAGATAATTCACATAGTCATTCATAAACTATAAGTAATTGTACTCTTAACAGAATGGGGCACACATGCACCCTTAAATAATTATACAGTCATCCATTGTCTTATTATTTATTAATAAATTATCAACTACATATATCCTTCTTTTAATGAGGGCTCCCAGTTAGTCCAACATATTGTTGTTCTTCATATTCTAATTCTTGGTTTCCTAGCTCCTCTGTTATTAATCATCAGAAAGGGTGAGTATATACCCCAGACCCTGAAGGTACCCGGTGCGGACATATCCAGACAACAGATAATATAACATAAATCATACAATTAATATATTTACAACTATAACAATCAATAATGTTGTCATCGAATGCATGAGCTAGGTTTATTATAATTTATCTTAAATTAAGTCTCATGATGCATGTGAGCCCAATAAATCAATCCACCATCATCATTATCTCATTCTTTGGAAGTCATCCTGCTCAAGTTGCCTCTTGGGCACAACGGTTCCATTCTAGAGCGATTGGAGCTCACCAAGTCCCCCATTCATTATTTAATCATCATAAGGTACGAATGAACTCACAGGTTCTAATCATTATATTATCTTGGGACTTGCTCTACACGATTATAGTTACATTCCGTCATTTAGTCAAAGTACACCAAAATTGCATCGTCTGACCCGGCTTCAGGCGTGACTCTGATGCCATTGGGTTTCTGTCCCGGTTGTACTCCCAAGATTCTCCTCGGAGATCGAACGTGAATGCCCTTCATCGTACCAGGTGTATGCTTTAGCTTTACTCCTTCAAAAATATTTTCGTGATGCAAAAATGAATTATTTAAGTTCTATCATTTGATCCTTGGGTATCTATGTGTTTCCAGCCTTATAATATTTATTCTCAAGTTCTTGGGTTCCATCAGTTTTTTAGACGTTGTAGTTCATTTTTATTATTTTATTTATTCTTATTCTAGAAAATACATCGGTTATATCTTGGCTAAAATAATGCTTCATTTAAAGAGTAAGTAGTATGTTTCTTATTTCATTATTCATAATTAAAACAATAATAATATTAGTAACAATAATAATAATAATAATAATAATAATAACAATAATAATGATAATAATAATAATAATAATAATAATAATAATATTTATTATTATTATTATTATATTCATAATTATAAATTCCATATTTTATT
Source organism: Clitoria ternatea (assembly GCA_037962975.1). NCBI lineage: Eukaryota > Viridiplantae > Streptophyta > Magnoliopsida > Fabales > Fabaceae > Clitoria > Clitoria ternatea. Next base: position 271,928,773 of record CM075669.1, on the reverse strand, counting down.
GTTCATAACTAAACAATAATAATATAGTAACAATAATAATAATAATAATAATAATAATAATAATAATAATAATGATAATAATAATAATAACGATAATAATAATAACAACAACATTAATAACAGTAATAATAATCATGATAATGATAATAATAAAAATATTCATATTCATAATTATAATTATAAATGTAATCATAACCATAATAATAATAATAACAGTGATATAATTGGTGACCCTTCATCATTATTTCCTCGTTCATCTCATTTTTCAAAACTTCCTCATTGGAATTCACATAGACACCCATGGCTCTTAATATTTTCATAATTCAATACCGATCATATCCATTTATTCATCATGGTTAATAATAATCAACACAGCCAATTAATCATATAAATATCAATAAAAATATATAAAACAAATATATAAACATTAAAACATTTAATTTAACAGCAATTCCTGAACCTGTCTTTAGAAAGGTAAGGACCAGAAGTACCTTAGCCTTTCCAAACACTCGGATCTCCCCCTAGAATACCAGAGAATATACCCCCTAACCTTAATAGAAGATTTTAGATTGGTTGAAGACGTTCTTTTATTATCATTGCTTCAGCTTACAGTGACTTGACGGAGAAAAGGAAAATGAGAGAGAGAGACTTTTACTAATTTTTGTTGGTTCTAAGAATTCAACTTTGGAAAAAGTGTGGTATCGATTTAATAAGGCAAAAGACAAGTGGGGGACAAACTTTTTCATAATGGGATGTTAGGTGCGTTGATTGTGGTAATAATGAAGATTTTAGATAAGAAGTGAGCTGTATTTTGACCATTTCCACCGCCAGCTTGCATGATTGGAGTATATATGTTAAAATATGCAATAGATGATATGATTGGAGTAAAAAGGTGCAAGTTTCCCTGCATGTGGCTCGTCTGTGATAATCCTTTTGTGTGGACCGGTCATTAAGTGGAACAGTGTCACTATCCCAGCATTAATCTAGTCGGTTTTTATTGATCTTGTCCGCTATCAATTCTGACACTGTTTGGCATTTCTCTTTTCTGAGAAGTTTCCGTCAGAGTCTCTCGTTCAGACTTGCTCCACTCGGAAGGGAATTCACTCGGAAGTGTTTCTGCTTGAAACACTCGGTCAACTTTTCCTTCCTCGGAATGACTCACTCGGAAATGTCTCACTCGGACTCATCTTTTTCAGAAATATCTCACTCGGATATCTCTGCCTAAAATTGTTCGTTCAAAGTCAGCCACTTTTCGCTCAGAATTGATTCACTCAGGAATTATCCACTTGGATATATTTCTGACTGAAAAGTACTTATTCGTAGTCAGTCTTTCTTCACTCGAAAATACTTTACTCGGAAGTACATAACTCAAAAATCATATAACTAAAGATCATTTGGAGTTGCGTCACTCAGAAATCTTACAACTGAGAGGTCATTCGGAGTTGTGTCACTTAGAAATCTTATAACTGAGAGGTCATTCGAAGTTAAAGTTTAGTCCTCTCGGAAATCATTCCTCTTGGGAATATCACTCAGAGTCGAAGGCAAATTCAAGGACGGACCCGAGCACAAGCTCTCAGCAACTTAAGTCATCTGAGTACGAATATAATGAAGGGGTTTATCACTCGGATATTTACTTCCCCCGAAATCTTTTCACTCGGAACTAGTCAAAGTCTTTCTCTGTTCCAGAAGCATTTCCCCTGAAAATGACTTACTCTGTATATTTTAATCGGTGCCTTATCACATAAAAATCAGAAATCTCACTCGGTGTTATCCTACTTGGAAATGTCTCACTCAGTGAAATCCCACACGGCAGTGTCACACTCGGAGACACCCCATTTGGGAAGTTACACTTAACTCTGACCTAACCCACTCAGAAATTTACTACTCAGACACATCTCGGTCCGAGAAGTACTCATTCAAAATCAACTTTTCTTTGGTTGGACGTACTTCTCTCAGAAATGTTTCACTCAGAGATGTTTCATTCGGGAATGAGTCACTCAAAGACGTTTGACTTGGAAACGAGTCACTCAAAGACATTTGACTCAGAAATGAGTCACTCAAAGACATTTGACTCAGAAATGAGTCACTCGAAGACGAGTCACTCGAACCTTTCACCCAGAAGTGGTTCTCTCGAACACACTTCACTTAAAATGTCTCCGAGGCCAGGACTCCACTCGGAAGTGGTTCTCTCGGTTATACCTCACTTAAAAATATAACCTTCACTCGAAATTTCTCTCGGTCACTCGGAAACATAACCTTCACTCAGAATTTCTCTTGGTCACTCGGAACAGATTCCTTTATTTACTCGGACAGTCTTATCTAAGACATGATTCACTCGGAAAATGGATAATATCATTAATAGTCTAGATAAATTCCATGATTATACACAAGAATGAAATTTTTGGGATATTACAGACCATCTACAGGGTATTTTATTTACTTATTAACACTTACAGACCTTCCATACTTCAAAATTTACAAAATTAAGACTGCTACTAAAAATAGGGATGTTACAAAATATGCCTTGATAACGCTGGTGAATTCGTATCTCAATCATTTAATGATTATTGTATGTCCATTGAAATTAATGTTGAACATCCTGTAGCACATGTTTATACACAAAATGGACTTGCTGAATCATTGATTAAATGTTTAAAATTGATAGCAAAACCATTGTTAATAAGATCAAAACTCCCAATTTCAACTTGGAGACATGTAATCTTGCATGCGACAGCACTTATTCGCATCAGGCCTACAAGTAATCATGAATATTCCCCTTTATAATTGGTTCATGGTAAAGAACTAAATATTTCCCATCTAAGAATCTTTGGAAGTGTGGTATATGTTCCTATTTCTCCTCCACAACGCACTAAGATGGGACCTCAAAGAAGGTTGGGAATATGTGTTGGATATGAAAGTCCATCAATAATAAAATATCTTAAACCTTTAACAGGTGATTTATTTATAGCTCGTTTTACTGATTGTCATTTTTTTGAATCTATTTTCCCACCATTAGGGGGAGAAAATAAACAGTTGGATAAAAGGATCAGTTGGAATGAGATATCTCTCTAACATCTTGATCCTTGAATAAAGCAATCTAAACTAGAAGTTCAGAAAATAATTAGTTTGTAAAATTTAGCAAACCAATTACCTAATGCATTTGCTGATCCAAAAAGAGTGACTAAGTCACACATACCAGCTGTTAATACTCCAATAAAGATTGATATCCCTAAAGGACAATCTAAATTTCTAAATGAGTCTGAAGCCAAAATAAAACATGGCAGACCTGTTGGTTCTAAAGATAAAAATCCTCAGAAAATAAAAGTAAATAAAGAGGATGGTCGAATCGAGGATATAAAGACTCCACTAGAGTTTCCTGACATAATCGAAGTTTCAAATCCAGAAGAAACTAAGGTACCTGAAATTGATACAAACAAAAAGATCTCGATAAATTATGTCATGGATGGAATATAATGGAATGAAATTTTTACATTCAAAGTAGCTCTTGATATTATAAATGATAATAAGAATCATAAGCCAAAATCTGTTAAGGAATGTGCATAAAGAAATGATTGGCCAGAATGGAAAGATGTAATGCAATAAGAGTTAAACTCACTTGTAAAACAGAAAGTTTTTGGACCTGTAGTCCAAACACCTAAAGGTGTAAAACCAGTTGGGTACAAATAGGTCTTTACGAGAAAAAGAAATAAAAATGGTGAAATTGTGTGATACAAAGCAAGACTTGTTGTACAAGAATTCTCACAAAGACCTGGTATTGATTTCGAAGAAACATATTCACCAGTGATGGATGCCACTACTTTTCGATACTTAATAAGTTTCGTAATCCGTGAAAGGCTTGACTTACGCCTTATGGATGTTGTTGCAGCATATTTATATGGCTCACTTGAAAATGATATCTATATGAAACTCCCTGAAGGATTTAATTTGCCTGAAGCATACAAGACAAATCTTAGAGAAAATTATTCAATTAAATTGAGTAAATCTCTTTATGGACTGAAACAATCTAGACGTATGTGATATAATTGCCTCAGTGATATCTGTTGAAAGAAGGGTATAAAAATGACTCAATTTGTCCATGTGTTTTTATGAAAAAGTTGGGAAAAGAGTTTATTATAATTGCAATTTATGTAGATGATTTAAACATTATCGAAACTCCAAAAGAGCTCTCAAAGGCTCTAAATTGCTTAAAAAAGGAATTTGAGATGAAAGACTTGGGAAAAATAAAGTTTTATCTCGAATTACAAATAGAATATTTAAAAGAAGGAATTTTGATACACCAAAAGAATTATACAGAAAATGTGCTAAAGAGGTTTTATATGGACAAATCACACCTATTGAGCAGTCCAATGGTTGTAAGGTCACTTGAAGTGAGCAAAGATCCTTTTCGACCTCAAGGCAAAAATGAAGAACTACTTGGTCCTGAAGTACCATATCTTAGTGCAATTGGTGCACTAATGTATCTTGCTAGTCATACAAGACCTGATATATCATTTGCTGTTAATTTGTTAGAAAGACATACCCATGGAAAGGCATTGGAATAAGATTAAATACATATTCCGATACCTTAAAGGTACAATGGACATGGGTTTATTTTTCCCGTATGTATCTAAGGCAAACCTAATTGGTTATGCAGATGCGGGGTATTTATCTGATCCTCATAATGGTTGATCACAAACAGGTTATTTGTTTACATGTGGTGGTACAACAATTTCATGGAGATCCATAAAGCAAACGATTACAGCAACATCATCTAATCATGCTGAAATTCTAGCATTACATGAAGCAAGTCGAGAATGTGTTTGGTTGAGGTCTATGATTCAGCATATTCAAGAAACTTGTAGCTTACATGCTGGAAAATTACCACCAACAATCTTATGTGAAGATAATGCAGCTTGTATCTCCCAGTTAAAGGAAGGTTATATTAAAGGAGATAGGACAAAGTATATTTCACCAAAATTTTTCTTTACTCATGATCTTATAAAGAATGGTGAAATAAATGTCCAGAAAGTCCAATCATGTGAGAATTTAGTAGATATCTTTACAAAATCATTACCAACCAAAGTCTTCGAACAACTAGTACAAAAGATTGGTCTTCAACGCTTACATAAGTGTTCTGGTGAGGGGAGAATTAAATACTTGTACATCTAATTATTTATTTACTTTGTAAAGAATGTTATACTCTTTTTCCTTCACTAGGTTTTTATCCCACTGGGTTTTTCCTAGTAAGGTTTTAATGAGGCACATTCTAAAATAGGGGCATCCAAGGGGGAGTATTATGAATATTTTATTGGATGTCCCTCTATAAATAGGACTCTCCTCCCACTCATTAATACACACTTCAACCCCCATTTTACATTTACTGTCTAACTCTCTTTACTCATTCTTCTCTTTTATTTCAACTTTAATTTCCTACTTTCATTTCCTTTACACTTTTGTTGCTAAGTTATAAGTATTCATAACAATATAAACTATTCTTAAAATTAATTAAAGACTTCATCACATGCATCACACAAGTTTGGCCTTATTTTCACTTCTCGTACATTTTTCTTATGATTTAACATTCAAAAAATAAATAATAATAATAATAATAATAACAACTAGGATACTAATTAAGTGAAATATAAATAAAGCTTTGAAAAGAATTATACATAAAAAATTAAAATTATTATAGGAAAGTCAAGAGTAAGTTATCATAAAAAAATTATTCTTAATTTTAGGTTAATCTACTCGAGAACGTCTTAACAGACACTAACTACATTTATTATACTTTTAAAAGTGTAGCCTTAGGATCATGAAGGAGACCCCAACCCAATTTTGCCATATATGCTTTGTTCAACAGCCAAGATGCTTAGGCTTATATATCTTTGTAGTGGTTGGTTCTCCATGAGATTAGTCAAATCGAGACAACGAATTTGGCAACCAGGAGATGATGAGAGTGTTGCAATGCTTCAAAGAGGGATAAGTTTGATCAGTGGGACTTGGTACAGGTATGGTTTCGTTCAAGAAACTCATCTTATTTTTGGAGACTAAAGTCATCCGTATGGAATGAGACCAGGAATGGTAATTGCTGCCATTTAGGACTGAAGTGATAGAGACATAATTTGAGTTTTCACTAAGGTATATATGGTATGGACCAAAGGGATTAAGACAAGAGTCAAGTGTTGGTGTGGCATCAAACATTTTGATAAAGAAATAAGCAAAGCTCTAATGAGAAGCTTTGACACCATAAAAGAAATGCAAAGACAAGGAAAGGAAGGTTCAAAGACAAAGGGATTGAAATAATTTTATATATTCATTGAACAATGAAAAAAGGTATACATATAACTTGTGCACCCTAAAGGAGAAAAATATGACAAAAAATAATAGCAGAAAAGGTACGTGCAGCACAACGCCTATACACCCCAAAGGAACTATAGGCTAACGTCCTCCTAGTTTTGGTCAACTATTTTCTAACAAAAGTAATGTTGCACAGTGTATGACATTTTGGGCGTTGATTTAATTCTACGGAGGTTAGCTACGCTTTTGTGCACGGGAATCAAGGCACATAATATTAGTGTATGCACTATGAGCTTTTATGCTTTTTCATTTGTATCATTTTTCTGCTTATCAATAAAATAAATATTTCAGTTTAAAATTATTTTAAAACGTATTTATCCTTGGAGTAATAGGTCATATAAAAGTTATTCCTAAAATATCCCTAGTCAAGTATTTACATGGGGACATGTAAATACACTGAGACTAGTGTGTGAGTGTACTGATGACCTGATCTCACAGATCATAGATATAGATGATATCAAGTCTTCACACGGGTACACATTAAGAGTAATGATGTACTGGACAGACCCACCATGAGAACGTTGCATGGATCGTTACATGATTGTCATAAACGATTCTCAATATGATAATGGTATATGTAGTCCTTCGACCTGAAGTCACTACGATTCTTACATGAGGAGTTTATTGTTTTAATACAATTAAACGTCTTCTGTAACAAGAGGACTATAAAGGTTGTGATTAGGCAATGAACAAATTATGCAAAGGGATGTGAGTGATGTAGATGGGATTTGTCTCTCCTATGTGACAGGAGTGATATCTATAGGCCACTTGATGGAGTAAGACTAAGAAAACACATGGCCATGCTAGAAAGAATAAATATTAGATATTTATTCGGATCTAGTCTACTCCGGTATCAAGTAAAAATAAATTGGGCCGTACAAGGATGACGCGACCATGCTTTGGGCCCATTAGGATATCGTGACAAAAGGAACAAACATATTAAATAATTATCACTTATAGGTTATGTTGATAATATTTGGACATAATGATGCATTGCTAGATGCTGCTCTTATTTTATATTAATAATAAAATAATTTATTATTAATATGACCGAGTATTTTACCTGTAAGGTCACACACATAGAGTAAGCCCATCAGAAAATGTTGTCTTATTTTAGTTGGACTAAAATAAAGCTATTGGGCCTAACTCATTTGGAATGAGTAAGGAGCCCATTTTTTAGAGAGAACAAATTAGGTCAAACCTAAGCCTATAAATAGAGCATAAGATGCTCATAGGCCGTTCACTCAAGTGAGACACAAATTCGCAAAAGTTGTAAGAGCTACACGCCGTCAAACTAGCAGTTGGCAAGTGTTGTGATTCTGGTGGGAGTGCTCGTGTGGACTCCTAAAGGACAAGGCTACGACTGCTTCGGTGTTCTTCAAGAGGTAATCCAAAATGTTTTTGTGTTTGTTTTGTGCTTTGAAACACGGAACCTTGCAAATCCTATGGAATCCTTTTTTTTTCCGCTGCTCATGTTTAGGGATTTCCTAACAGTGGTATCAGAGCCAGGTTGCAAGAACCGTGTTTTGGGCATTTGTTTCTGTTTTATAATGATATGTTTTCATTTGCAAGAGCTTTTGGAAAATATGATTTGCGAAATCGTTTCTTGTTTAAAGCTTTGCATTTTTATTTTGCGAAAATGTTTTGTGAAACTAGGATTCGAAAATGAACATGCATGATTATGTTGCTATTTTGAGTTATCGCATATGATGCATATTATTACAATGATTAATCATGTATATGATATGACCTCTGTTTTGTTATGATACATATAATTTTGAGTTATTCTTTGTAAATTGTATATGATGCATGTTATAGAGTTTCTCAATTTTAGTATGTATGTTGTTGCCGTTTAAATTTGTATGATGTATGAGTTTATGCAATTTTTGTATTTGATATGTGTTTTACTCATATGATATTCATCGTACAAATTATGAATCAATTAAGTTGATCTTCAAACATGAATGGTTCATGTTATGGGGCGTTAAGTGATAAGGTTTAAGTGTTAAACCATGGCCGTTCCTTAATCTAGGGTTCAAGAGTTGAAACCTAGACAGCCGTCATGGAAAGGCATTGCATGTTGGCATTAGCGCAAATTGAATTCTAGGTTTTGAAACCCTAGACGGCGCTGCCTCCATGTGCCTTGACAGCTGTGTTGTGAAGCATTCGCAATAAGGAATTAGGGTTTCAAAATAGTTAAAACCCTAGCCAAAATTTTAGAGCTGTTAATGGTCAAGGGACGTTCTGGCTAGGAAAGACTTGGTACTTAAGCGGTCACACCAGACCCACCTCTCTTAAGTGGGACCCTCATACATTCTCTACGTAGCGCCTTATTACCGACCCCACGTGTTTAATTACCCATTTTTAAAAATTAATTACTCTTTTAATGCTTTTAAATGGGTTATAATCAATTAATTAACATGTTGCATGGTGAATGGTTATGGTCTTAGTTATTTTATTTAAATACTGCCTGCGTGCTGTGCCTCTCTCTATTCTGTTGTATTTCTCTTCTCAATCCTTCACTCGTATGTAAAGCGAGTTTCTATTTAATCATGTAATCTTGATCGGGCCAACAAAGTAGAGACTTAGAAGAAAACCAAGGAGTGGTGACTCTAAGAGGATGATGGATTAAAGAAGTTGGACTTCATGAAGCCATGGCAATATAGTTCCTCTAGGTTTATTTATTTATTTATTTTTCTTCTAGGAAGACCATAACCATCTCACAATTTTGTTTGCATGCTTTGGGGATAATTTTATTACGTTAAAGCATTTAACAAAGACGGTAATTTTAAAATAAATTAAAATCCCTCAAAATAATATTAAGTTATAAACGCCTTCCAATAAGTACACTCGTCAACACTAATGTCAATAAATAGTGGGTCTGCCAAAGCAGGACACTATTATTTATATTAGTAAGACGCGATGGGATAATAGTAATATCCAAATTGTTTTATTGGGCTTTAACTTAACTAAGTTTTCAATTGGATTGAATATAACTTAGAGGCGTAAACATTGGGCTAAATATTCATAAGATGAATAATTAGTAATGGTTACTTAACCCAATGACTAAGAGTTGTATAAAGATACAATTGGAAAAAGTTTCCTACCTAAATAACCAAGTATTAGGTGATTAGCCAAAGCTGACTTAACACTTGGCAAAAATATGGATCTTAGCCCACTAGAAAATCTTCCAACGGGATTTTCTGATTCGTTGAGGGTATTTTGTTTTGAATCAAAATAGTGGGAGACATATTTAATTTAAATGACCATAATTTAAATATGTTTTGAAAATGATACTTACTACATATTTTCTATTTTAGATAACCATGACGTCAAACACACCTTCGAACCTTTCGTTGCGATCAATCCTAGACAAAAAAAATTATCTGGTTCTAACTTCCTTGACTGGTATAAAAACTTGAGAATTGTCCTCAAACAAGAGAAAAAATAGTATGTCTTGGAAAGTCCAGTTCCAGAACCACTCTCTGCAAACGCCTCTAAAGCTGACAAGGATGCTTATAAGAAGCATCAGTATGATGCTTTAGATGTCCAATGCCTTATGTTGGCTACCATGTCTCCTGAGCTTCAGAAGCAACATGAGCACATAGAGGCTTTCGATATGATCGAAAACCTAAGGAAGCTATATCAAGGTCAAGCTAACCAAGAAAGATATGAAGTTTCCTCAGCCCTATTTAGCTGTAGACTTGAAGAGGGAGGTTCTGTAGGACCTCATGTGCTCAAAATGATTGGGTACTTGGAGAATCTAGCTAGACTAGGATTCCCCTTCCCTCAGAAGTTGGCTACCGATCTCATTTTGAAATCATTACCGGACAGTTTTAAGTCAGTCATCATGAATTACAACATGAATGCATTGGACAAAACATTGCCAGAGCTACTCAATATGTTGAGGACTGCTGAGCCCAATATTTCTAAAGGAAAGGGCAAGGCCATAAAGATGGTTAATTCTGGAAAAGGTAAAGGAAAGGGCATGTATAAAGGCAAAGGAAAGACTATTGTAGGAAATGGTAAGAAAATTTGGAAAGGCAAGGATAACCCAAGTACATCAGTCTTAAAACCTGTGGGCGGGGTGGCTAAGGAAGGTAAATGTCACCATTGTAGACAAAAGGGACACTGGAAGAGAAACTGTCCAAAGTACCTAGAAGAGCTTAAGAAGAAGGGAAGTGAGACTTCCACTTCAGGTATTTTTGTTATAGAAATTAACATGTCAACTTCAACATCATGGGTATTAGATACTGGATGTGGATCTCATATTTGTCTTAATGTGCAGGATCTAAGAAGGAGTAGGTAGTTGATGAAGGGCGAGGTAGACCTACGCATTGGAAATGGAGCAAGAGTTGCTGCATTAGCTGTAGGGACTTATTTTTTATCCTTGCCCTCAGGGTTAGTCCTTGAATTGGACAATTGTTATTTTGTTCCGGCAATAAGGAGAAACATTATTTCTGTTTCTTGTCTTGATAAGAAAGGGTTTTCTTTTACAATAAAGAACAATAGTTGTTCTGTTTATTTAAAAGACATGTTTTATTGTTGTGCAAATTTGAGTAATGGACTTTATGTTCTAGATCTCAAAACCCCTATCTATAACATTAATACTAAAAGGGTTAAAACAAATGATTTAAACCCAACTTATCTTTGGCATTGTCGCCTAGGACATATAAATGAGAAACGCATTTCTAAACTCTATCAAGATGGATATTTAGAATCTTTTGATTTTGAATCAATAGATACATGCGAATATTGTTTATTAGGGAAGATGACTAAGGCCCCATTTACCGAAAAAGGTGAAAGGGCGAGTGATCTTCTTGGCTTGTTACATAGTGATGTATGTGGGCCCATAGGGATAATGGCTAGGGGAGGTTTTAGTTACTTTATCACTTTTACTGATGATTTCAGTAGATATGGATTTGTGTTTCTCATGAAACATAAATCAGAATCCTTTGAAAAGTTCAAGGAGTTTAAACATGAAGTAGAGAACCAACTTGGCAAGACAATTAAAGCACTTCGATCCGATCGAGGTGGTGAATATTTGAGCCTAGAGTTTGATGAATATCTTAAAGAGTGTGGGATTATATCTCAACTTACTCCCCCTGAAACACCAGAATGGAATGGGGTTTCTGAGCGGAGAAATAGAACCTTGTTGGACATGGTTCGATCAATGATGAGTCAAACTGACCTCCCTAACTCATTCTGGGGACATGCTTTGTTGACAGCAACTTTTACACTTAACGGTGTTCCATCAAAGGCTGTTATAAAGACACCATATGAGATATGGACTAGGAAATGACCTAGTATGTCTTTTCTTAAGATTTAGGGCTATGAAGCTTATGTTAAGTGTTAAAGTTCAGATAAACTCGGGCCCAAGTCAGATAAATGTTTTTTTGTGGGATACCCAAAAGAAACTAAGGGTTATTATTTTTACAATCCTATCGAGGGCAAAGTGTTTGTTGCTCGGAATGCTATATTCTTAGAAAGGGAATTCATCTCTACAAGAATCAGTGGGAGGAAAGTAGAACTTGAAGAAATTCAAGACTCACAAGGCATTGAAGAGCCAATGGTGGAAGTAGAGCAGGAACCACAAAATGTTATGATAACACCAGCTCCAGTAGCACAAGACTTGCGTAGATCAGGTAGAATACGTCAACAACCTGAAAGATATAGATTTCTTGTAACTCAGGAAGGAGATGTATTCCTAATGGATCAAAATGAGCCAACATCTTATGAAGAGGCCATTGCAAGTTTAGAATCTGAGAAATGGCTAGAAGCCATGGAATCTGAAATGGACTCAATGTACACTAATCAAGTTTGGAACTTGGTTGATGCACCTGAAGGGGTAAATCCTATAGGATGCAAGTGGGTTTTCAAAAAGAAAACTGACATGGATGGTAATATAAGTACCTTTAAAGCAAGGTTGGTGGCTAAAGGTTTCAAGCAAATACATGGTATAAACTATGATAAAACTTTTTCCCCAGTTGCTATGCTAAAGTCTGTTCGGATTCTGCTTGCTATTGCTGTATACCATGATTATGAGATATGGAAAATGGATATCAAGACTGCTTTCCTTAATGGAAATCTTCTTGAGGAAGTGTACATGACACAACCCGAAGGCTTTGTTAAGCCTAAAGCATCCAGGAAGGTGTGCAAGATACAAAGTTCTATATATGGACTTAAGCAAGCTTCCAGAAGCTGGAATCTTTATTTTGATGAAGCTGTTAAACAATTTAGCTTTACTAAAAATGAGGATGAACCTTGTGTCTACAAGAAGGTTAGTGACTGCACAATTATTTTTCTGGTCCTGTATGTTGATGACATACTACTTATTGGAAATGACGTTCCTACTCTTCAGTCTGTGAAGAGTTGGTTAGGAAGCTATTTTTCTATGAAAGACTTAGGTGAAGCAACCTACATGTTGGGAATTAAGATCTATAGAGATAGATCAAGAAAACTTCTTGGCCTAAGTCAGAATACATACATAGACAAAGTGTTAAAAAGGTTTAACATGCAAGATTCCAAGAAAGAAACTTTGCCTATGGCTCATGGCATAAGCTTATCAAAAGCTCAATCTCCTTCCACTAAAGAAGAAAGAGAACGGATGAATAAGATTCCATATACATCTGCTATTGGATCAATCATGTATGCCATGATATGTACCTGACCAGATGTCTCGTACGCTTTAAGTATGACGAGCAGATACCAGTTTGATCCCGGTGAAAGTCACTAGACTGCTGTCAAGAATATCCTGAAGTACTTAAGAAAAACTAAGGATTCATTCTTGATATATGGAGAGGAAGAAGAGCTCATTGTAAAAGGTTACACTGATGCTAGCTTCCAAACTGATAAGGATGACTCAAGATCGCAATCTGGGTACGTGTTTTGTCTAAATGGTGGCGCTGTAAGCTAGAAGAGTTCAAAACAAGAGACAGTTACTGATTCTACTATAGAGTCTGAGTATATTGCTGCCTTAAATGCTGCAAAAGAGGCAGTATGGATCAAGAAGTTCATAACAGAACTTGGGATTGTTCCTAGCATTGTGGACCCTATAAGTCTCTACTGTGACAATAGTGGAGCAATCGCACAAGCTAAGGAACCTAGATCACATCAACGATCCAAGCATATACTTAGGCGATTTCATCTCATTCGAGAGATCCTTGACCGAGGAGATGTAAAGATATGTAAGGTGCATACTGATGAGAATATTGCTGACCCACTCATAAAACCTCTTACACAACAAAAACATGAGGGGCACACTAGATCATTAGGCATTAGGCAAATGTCTGATTGGCTCTAGTGCAAGTGGGAGATTGTTGGTGTATGCACTATGAGCTTTTATGCTTTTTCATTTGTATCATTTTTCTGCTTATCAATAAAATTAATATTTCAGTTTAAAATTGTTTTAAAACGTATTTATCCTTGGAGTAATAGGTCATATAAAAGTTATTCCTAAAATATCCCTAGTTAAGTATTTACATGGGGACATGTAAATACACTGAGACTAGTATGTGAGTGTACTGATGACCTAATCTCACAGATCATAGATATAGATGATATCAAGTCTTCACACGGGTACACATTAAGAGTAATGATGTACTGGACAGACCCACCATGAGAACGTTGCATGGATCGTTACATGATTGTCATAAACGATTCTCAATGTGATAATGGTATATGTAGTCCTTCGACCTGAAATCACTACGATTCCTACATGAGGAGTTTATTGTTTTAATACAATTAAACGTCTTCTGTAACAAGAGGACTATAAAGGTTGTGATTAGGCAATGAACAAATTATGCAGAGGGATATGAGTGATGTAGATGGGATTTGTCTCTCTTATGTGACAGGAGTGATATCTATAGGCCACTTGATGGAGTAAGACTAAGAAAACGCATGGCCATGCTAGAAAGAATAAATATTAGATATTTATTCGGATCCAGTCTACTCCGGTATCAAGTAAAAATAAATTGGGCCGTACAAGGATAACGCGACCATGCCTTGGGCCCAATTAGGATATCGTGACAAAAGGAACAAACATATTAAATAATTATCACTTATAGGTTATGTTGATAATATTTGGACATAATGATGCATTGCTAGATGTCGCTCTTATTTTATATTAATAATAAAATAATTTATTATTAATATGACCGAGTGTTTTACCTGTAGGGTCACACACATAGAGTAAGCCCATCAGAAAATGTTGTCTTATTTTAGTTGGACTAAAATAAAGCTATTGGAACTAACTCATTTGGAATGAGTAAGGAGCCCATTTTTTAGAGAGAACAAATTAGGTCAAACCTAAGCCTATAAATAGAGTATAAGATGCTCATAGGCCGTTCACTCAAGCGAGACACAAATTCACAAAAGTTGTAAGAGCTACACGCCGTCAAACTAGCAGTTGGCAAGTGTTGCAATTCTGGTGGGAGTGCTCGTGTGGACTCCTAAAGGACGAGGCTACGACTGCTTCGGTGTTCTTCAAGAGGTAATCCAAAACGTTTTTGTGTTTGTTTTGTTCTTTGAAACACGGAACCTTGCAAATCCTATGGAATCCCTTTTTTTCTGCTGCTCATGTTTAAGGATTTCCTAACACATAATGGGTAACAAGCATTTTGTAACCGGTTAAAAAAAAGTTGGCAATTGTTGGTTATTAAATTATGGAGGGCGTTTTTGTAAAACCATATTCTGGGTTGGTTTAGGGAGCTATTGTCGAATTTGGAGACAGGGAAATCAAAGGAAGCTAAACGTGAAATTGGTCCTGGAATAAATATTCAAATGAGGGTTATGTTGTTATGTGCATTAGGTTCTCCACTGTACCATTAATTCATATTTGCATTGAGGAGTTCCCTTTGCTTGTAAAAGGTTTTGTTTGGTGAGTTTGAGTAGTAACCGTTATGGATGCAGCTCATGGTGGAAGACAAAATGAGGTGAGTGGTGATTTATTTAAAAAGAATAAATTTTATAAATAACATTGAAATAAAGTAGAACGCGATTTATTTGTAGAAATAGTAAAGTTAATTTTTTTTTGTTTGATTAAGGAAGTATTATGTTTAGGAAGTATTATGTTTATTTTAATTTAAGTAATATATAGTTTTCATTTTATTTGTTTGGGCAGAACATGGATGAGGATGTGGAAACAGAAAATATTGGACAAAGTTTTGTTGATGTGCTTGAGAAAATGGATGAATTTCACCATCGCAGGTTAGGCATTTGCATTTTGTAGTTATTGAAGAAGCTTACATGTTCTATAACCACTACAAGAAAATAAATGGGTTTAGCATTAGGAAAAATAGAAGGCAAAAGGATAAGAATGGGGAGTTAGTATGGTACCAATTTGTTTGTTCAGGGCAGGGTTTCAGGTGGCTAAAATACACTAACCTGCCAAATAGACAAAGGGAGGGACCATAGACGTAAGACTCGATTTGGCTGCCTAGCAGAAATGCAGATTGAGTTAGATCCACAAAGTAGACAATAGACTGTGAGTCGTTTTTTGGATGATCATAGTCATTGTTTGGTGGGAGATAGTTACAGTGGGTTATTAAGATCTCATAGGAAAATGCTGGATGCAGATGTGGTTTAAATGGAAAGTATGAGGAAAAGTGGGATTAGTACTACCAAAGTGTATAACACATTTGCAACACAGCAGTCTGGGAGGTATGATATGATTAGGTTTTGGTGCAAGGACATGTATAATGAGATACAAAAATTAAGGAGATTAGAGGAGTCAGATGTTGTTGAGGCAGAGAAATTTTTGGTTTCCCTTCATGATGTTGATCTGTATGTGTTTTGGAGTCATAAGATTGGGGATGATGGAAGATTACTTTATTTATTTTGGTGCGATGGAACTAGTAGGAAGGATTATCATATTTTTACTGATGTGCTTGCATTTGATGCTACTTATAAAAGAAATAAATACAAATACCCGGTTGTGGTTTTTAGTGGTGTGAATCATCATAAGCAAACTTGTGTGTTTGGTTATGTCATTATTTCAGATGAAAGAATTCCAACCTATGTTTGGTTATTAGAACAATTTCTGATTGTAATGAATGGCAAAACACCGAACTGTGTGATTACTGATGGGGATCAAGCAATGAAGCATGCCATAGTCGAGTGTTTCCAAATGCTTATCATAGGTTATGTGGTTGACATTTAATAAGAAATGTGACCGTGAAGTTTCATAATCCTCAATTCCCAAAGTTGTTTACTAACTGCATGCTGAGTGATTGTAGTGTTGCCCAATTTGAGGAGAAGTGGAATATGGCCCTATTGGAGTGTAATTTGGTTAATGATACATATGTTCTAGAGTTGTATGCCAAAAAAATTCTTGGGCGATTGTATACATTAAAGGGAGTTTTTTTGGAGGTCTACATACAACCTCACGATGTGAAGGATTGCATGCCCAAATGGGGCGCTACATTAAAAGCAGAAACAACCTTAAGGATTTTTTATTCAATTTTTATAGATGCGTGAAACACATGTGAAATAATGAAAAAGAAGAAGATTACGGGTCAAACTACTGTGAGCCAGTTATGGTAACTTTTGTTGTATCATTGGAGTCGTTTGCTTTAACCATATATACAAGAAATGTGTTTACTCAATTTCGATCTTTGGTGGAGAAGTCAATTGGATATCGGGTGGTGGAGGTGGTTCGTAGCCTGTCTCAAAAAAAATTTTGGTCTCGTTTGATGGATACGAGGACATGCAAAGGAGTGTATCGTATTGGGAAGATTATGAGGAGTTTCGTTGTTCTTGTCTAGGAATGGAATCCATTGGTTTGCCATGTGTCCATCTAATAACTATTTTGATTTATTTGGAATATGATCATCTTCCTGATTGTTTGGTGTTGAACAGATGGACCAAACAAGCAAAGTCTTGTTTTGCTGAATTGGATGACGCTATACATGACACCGTTGATCTAACGTCGAAATATAGGATTTGGTCTAGCGTGTTAACCTTTGCCTCGTGTGAAGTTGTAAATCTAGCTTGCCAGAGTTTAGAAGATTTCAAAGATATGCGCACTAAGCTAGCATTTGAAGGAAATAAGTTGATTCAAAAGCGAAGGCATGGTGGTAGTGTGGAGATTCCGGATGAATGTGAAATTGCTACTAATGGTGGTATTAGTGCTTTAGGAAGATGTAACAATGTTCCATCAAGGCAAAGATGTGTTAATAGGTGTTCCTGTTGTAGAGATTTTAGGCATACACGTAGGAAATATCCATACGCTAGACAAATTTCTAATATTAGATTTTCTGCAGAAAGCTCGTGTGTAAGGCCTGAGGTAACTTACTTTTAATAATTCACCGCATTTTACATGTAGCTGGTAGGGTTAATTATGAACTAAAATATTGGTTTCTTTAAATCGCCTTACAGGAAGTTGATGAAAGTGATAGCTCCGACTAATGTATGCTCTACAAAGGACTTATCCAGAAATTATCTACAAAGTAGTAACTAGGATGAACTATTTTATTTTACTGATTGTGATCATTAATGTTATCCGGATACTTAGTTGTAATTTTGTTCTCCTTTTCTACTCTGATTTATGAAAAATGAGTTGATCTATTTGGTGTCAAACTCAATGGCATTTTCATGTATTCTTCAAAAGTTTTAAACTGACACACGTAAATAAAATTAATGCCAACAAAATAGTTATCAACTATTAACATAGAATAAATTTCATGTTCACTAATCAATCATCCTTCTCCTGTGTATCTTCATCCTCTGATGCATTCTCTTTAGCTGGAGGTGGCTGTGACGATTGTCTAACTTCAGGAGGTCCATCTGTTCCTGGAAAAATAGGCATGTCCCCTGGCCAACCCATGTGAGCTGTGAACTGTGCAGGATCCATCCAGGGGTTGAACTGGCCCACTGGGATACTGTGATATAAACCATGGTGAATGTGCAAAAGACCTCTATCATTGGCACTCTGCTGTGCCAGGATGTGATTTTGCTTCAGGTTGAGCTAGTAAATACCATAAAGAATCATGGCATTCTCTGTTGTTAAAGATGCTGCTGGTGATGATCCTGCTGGAGCGATTAGAGGGGGTGCATTTTGTGGTGGAGTTGGAGCAGAGGTACAATGGTGCTCTATGAAGCGCCTATCAATGGGTGGTCTGATGGGTTTAATGTCTTGCATATCAACCCTATTTACTGCACAAATGTCAGTGATCAATGCTGGAAATCCTAGACTCCCCTGCACCTTTTGTCCTCCCTGAGAAATCCTTAGTTTAGCTCTGATAAATTTATGAATTTCATCCGAAATGATCTGAGCTAAATCTATCGTAATATTATCCTACCAAATATAATACAGTAAATAGCATTTGGCATAAATCAGATCAGAGACATGTGCATTAGGAGCCACATTTGCTAGTAAGAATGATGTCTACACTTGGGAGACAGTGGTCATGTCCTTTCTCAAGATTCTCAGTGGGTTATCTGATTGACCTGTTTTGAAGTGATGCCCAGGGATGCAAATTACTTCTTCAATCTTATGAGTTTTAATCAAGTCATTCCTTTGTTTCATGGAAGTATAGTCACACATTTCACTATCAGCCAATTCCATTATGTTTCCTAAATAGTTGTTTATCTCATCTCTACCATAGGAAAGCCATGTTCCCCTTACATAAGTCCTTCTGTCACCTGTACCATTTTTAGGCCATGCATTTGCATAAAATTCTCTTACAATGTCAGGATCAAACTTGTCTCTTGGGTAGCAAATTTTTAACCAATTTGTTCTCCTTATCATCTGTAGAAAAGGATCACAGTCTCCAAGAGCCAATTCTACTTTTCTCTCTAGGATAAATGTCCAATTTTGGATACTGTCATAGCGCCTAGCCCTAGCTGTGTCCCTGAACTTTAGACATGCATCTGCATCTTGAGTGCAGGCTCTTTTTCCTTTCCTTTTTCTGCTGGAGCCTTCACCTAGAGGGGAACCACCTGAAACCTATTTTGTTCTCGCCATCTGAGATGAAACAAGAATTTTTACTTAAAACAAAATACACACTCCAATCATATTATGGACATTTCATCGGACAGTTGGTGTGCAGCACCAAGAATCAACATAAAAGTTGCTAAAAAATTCTCTTAATCATTCATGCAAACCAATGAATCAAAGTAGTGAGGATTTAAAGGAAGTAGACTTACCTTATTTGCAGAATGAAAAGAGTTAAAGATACAGGAGATAGAAGAGATACACTTGGATTCTTGAACAAATAGAAAGGTAGATGAGAGAAGAGATACGATTTCAATTTTTAATGAATGGATAGTGGGAGTTACAGATTCATAATTGGGTAGTTTTCGCAGTAAATGGCAGTTACAAAACCATTCTATGAACACTGATGATCACGCTTGAGCCTGGTAGACTGTAGCACTTAAGCGAGATCGGATGACTTTGAGAATGTAGTGGGTCCTTTAAATACAACATGTTTGCTCGCTTAAGCTTTACAGTGCACGCTTACTTGTATTTCACATTTCGCTTAAGTGTCAATAGTTGCGCTTAGGCGCGATCGTGACTAGTACCTCCGCTCGCTCAAGCGTCATGCATACAACTTAAGCGCGGGTTACTCATGTTGATGCTCAAGCGTGGACAATGGAGCTTAAGCACTAAGCCTTACTGGGTAACTCATTCGAATTCGCTCAAGCATAGTCAATGGAGCTTAAGCGTGAGTGCCTTATCACCTCACCTCGCTCAAGCGTCATGCGTAGAGCGTAAGTGCGACTGACTCATGGTTGA
The DNA here is from genome assembly GCA_037962975.1 of Clitoria ternatea. Classification (NCBI taxonomy): domain Eukaryota; kingdom Viridiplantae; phylum Streptophyta; class Magnoliopsida; order Fabales; family Fabaceae; genus Clitoria; species Clitoria ternatea. The sequence goes on along the minus strand of CM075669.1, from coordinate 271,908,681 downwards.
CGCTCAAGCATGGACAATGGAGCTTAAGCGCTGAGCCTTACTGGGTAACTCATTCGAATTGGCTCAAGCGTAGTCAATGAAGCTTAAGTGTGAGTGCCTTATCACCTCACCTCGCTCAAGCGTCATGCGTAAAGCTTAAGCGTGACTGACTCATGGTTGACGCTCAAGCATGGACAATAGAGCTTAAGCGCTAAGCTAATGTGCCTATTGAAACGCTGAAGCGTGGACTGTGGCGCTGAAGCGTGGAGTATAGTGACGTGAATCAATTTATGTTTACGCCCAAGCTGAGATTTGAGAAACTTATGTTTACATTAAACACTAAGTTAAGAATAGCGACTTGAATTAAATTATATAAGCATATTCAAATATCACATTAATACATCATTCAAAATACATTGTCCCACAAAATAGTTTAACTAACATAGCTAATTCAGAATACATCATTGCATAACCAATGTCAGAAAATATAACTACTAACTTAAAAACACAATAAGTTTACTTGGATGGCAACAGAAAATACAACACTTGTTTGTCCCTAAGCTGATACTCCATCACTTTGACTTGTTGCAGTTACTCCAAAGCCTCTCTACGGCTGCTTTAACGTACTCTTTTAGTTCATTACTTTTGTCAAGTAATCCTTCAATAGCAATCCTTAATCTCACAGCAGGCTTATTCAACTGAATTACATGAAAAAACATTAATTTTAAATAAATTATAAGCATTTTAAAATAAGTCATAACTTTAATGGTGTGGAGTTACCACACCAATCAAGTTCTTTTGAAACCCATTCCTCATACTTAGCCAATCCAATACCCATATGGGTGAGTTGTTACTCGATCCCATGTTAGGGATACCGCGTGCCTCTTTTATATCCCAATTCTCAAAATCAGTCCCAGTTAGTATATGTGTCATCTCAAAGTATTCAGTCTTTAAAATTTGGCTGACAACAGAAGCCTACAATTTTGTATATCGATATATATTAACAAATACTTTAACTAAAAACCAATTTTAAATATTCACTTACTATTTTTCCAATGGTCCTCATTCTTTCAAAGTGCTTTTCCTCAGCAGGGTATATATCAAGTTTATAAATCACATGCTCATGCACACATATCACCATTAAATACATGTGACCATCATCTCTAATTGGGATATATATCTGTAACGTAAAATTAGTTATGCACTTTATATGATTTCAAGTTTAAATCAAACCAATTTATTTTATCAAACAAACTTTACATACATATTTAAGGTAAGCTGAGGGTATCATCCAATCCAACACGAAATCGGTAATCAACTCTCCTATTGAACGTCCTAACAACACATTGTGCTAACATGATAATAAATTAAGAAATAATTAGTCAATCACTATTAATCCTTTGGATAATGACATATACTAAACATTCAACTGAAACATTAACATTACTTATGGCAAATGATGGGGGAAGGCACCAAGTGGTTATTTTATCTTGCTCACAGTTGGAGTGTTTGATTCTCGCTGCCATCAACTTAAAAATCTATACAACTTGATACTATTAAAAATCTCATTATAGTTCTTATTTTAAATAAAATACTTGTTGAAATAAGTTTCCAACCTTCTATGAAGGGGTGCTGTTAAGAGTGAGAGATAGAAAGTCTCCTCTATTCAGGATTACATTCTTTTTCGAGTAAATAACATCACTGTATGGAGAAATGTTAAGTTAATAACAACAATGATAAAAATAACAAATATATTACATTTTTACCTCAAATCTAGTGCAAACCCAAAAATATAGTAGGCACACTTCAACTCTTCCTTGCTTAACCCATAGTCAATAATTATTTTAAAGTTACTCTTTAAATACTACATTGGTTGGAAATTAATACAAACTTAATGTCATTATTTTTGGCTTTTGCCTAATCTTATTTATTCATTTTGTAAAAATTTAGTCATAATATCTTATAAAGTAGTACCTTCGGGAGTATGTAACCAACTGCTCTTTTTGTTGCACTACCTTTCACTCTTGGCGCTAACGGTGGACTCTTGAAGGTGGGGGTGTTGTTGTTGAAATTTTTGTCAACCCATAGTTTAGAACCACAAGGGGAACCAGTTTTTCACATATTTTACTAGAGGAAAGACTTATCTTTGGGGATTTAGGACTTGGTCCTGCTTCATAACATAAAATACTCCTTTTGCATGGCCCTTCTTTTACATTAGTGTCCTAGAAAAAAATAACTCATACTTATTAATTTAAAGCAACAAAAAACACTATATAAAGATTGTAATACATGCTACTAAAATAAGTATAACCTTCGAGGGTGTCATGTTAGACGGACATCCACCAGAAGAGGAGTTTATGGGGGTGACATTTACGTTGATACCAAGCCCTCTCCCTTTCTGAACCACCATCTTTAAAGGGTCCTCAGCATCCATCACCATCATATCATTTGACATTGGGTCTACCAAATATGTATCTACATCCAACTCTTCTTCGATAACTTTAGCCTTTCCTCTATCCATCACCATCACTTTGTTCTCATCGAGTTTCATGACATCTGTGTTTTGTATTAACATACTATGGACTGATCCCTTCCCTATCACGTAAGGGAGCATTGATATTGTCATCTTCATATTTTCATTTTCATTTTCATTTTTCAACCAAGTGATGTTAGACTCAGCATGACTTAATCTTTCTGAAAGCTGTCTAACATAACCAAGGAGATCATCAATAAAAGTGGAAGGATACTGGACATAACCTCTACCACCTCTAACACCTGTATTTGTTTCACAAGTATTGCTAAAGGAATCTATTTTAAGAACTGATACTCTTAACTATATCAAGAAAGTAATGAAAGATACTATATCAGCGCTCACCTTACCGATTGCTATTTATGAACAAACACAATGGTAATAATTTAATTCACCTAATAATAATGAATGCATGGAAATGATTACTTTTAGTCATCTTTACACACAACCTCAGATTTGCCAAATCTTACCAATTAATATTCATGCAGAAATTGGCACAGTAGTAGCAATTAATTTGATTGAAGGTGTCATACTTTATTCTTAGTATTTTTATTTTCTGAAGAGTATGAACTTTTGAAAATCAAACAAGTACCAAACAATACAAAACAACAAATATAAACAATTCACCTATTTTGAACTTTTAACATAGTATTGAATCAATGAACAAAATATTATAAAATTACTTAATGATATTATATTCATTAAGCTATGTCTTATGATTTTATTTAAACCCTACTAATAGCATTATGATTTTATTTAAACCCTACTGATAGCATTATGATTTTATTTAAACCTTACTAATATCCTAATGATTTTATTAAACCCTACTAATAGCCTTCAAACTATAGCGGACACGTACAATTTTACATGCTTTAAGTTATTTAATGTTTCCATAAAGTGTTATCCACCAACTCCATTTGATATTAAACATTCATTAACAATTTTGTTCCCATTAATGAAAAATGAAACCTTTCGGTAACAGTCATCATTCAAACGTAAATTCAAAATCAAACAACACTTTCATAAACATTACAAAACAACTACTAACAACAAGCCATATTCTAGTAAAACAACTTCAAATCTCATAACCAATAACTTTATAACTTGGAAACATGAAGAAATTACCAACTTACATAACTTAATTTTTCTACTTCTCTAACTGCTTTAAATGTGTCAATCATCATTTCCTCCTTAGCTGAAGACAAATTCCTAAGACTAGTCCAACAATAAAACTCATCTTTATATTAAACTCCTTATCCTCATCAGTTGAAGAACATCCTTCAGAGATACATGTTTCGGGGTCTTCAGTGAATGCCTCTACACCTTTATTTGCCTTTTCCTCCCTTGAATCCATATCAAAGACCATACAACAATAATGCTTCCAATGTTCCACCGCGTCCGCGTATGTGGGAAATGATTCGTATGATGCTTTACGAAATCCACATACTTGTCTTTTGTAGTCACTCCAGCGATTGTAAATCCCAGGTTGAACTCCTTTATACATAACATACCACTTCTTCTTGGCCTTCTCATTTTTTTCCCTTGCAAGAATAGCCACATAACCGGTCCATCAGTGAAGGAGAGGGACACACTCACAATGCAGTTGGGTTCTGCGGGAAACAAAAGCCCTACAAATGGAAAAACTAGAAATGGAAAAAATAAGGGATAATGATGTTGGGAGTGTTTCTAACAATTAAGAATTGTGCCTAACCACATGTTTCTACCCATATAAAAATATAGAGCACATTCTTAATTAATCCTTATAAACCCATACCCTATTCATGATGAGAAACAGACTGCGGAAGCGTACCTGAATTTTCCATTGGGAATGATGAAAGGGATGGGAGTAACCGTAGGTATTTGATCTTCCAAATGTAGAGAGCCTTATTTTCTTCTCTGAGAGGATGATCAGGAAAAACCAGAAACTGAGTGTAACCTTCTCTCTCTACAAATGGGGACCATAACCTCCTTTTGTAACTTCTGTCAGTTATATATTAAAATATAATATCTCTAATTTGGCCCCTCATCAAATTAGAATATTACCATAGGTATCTACACAATAATCTTTCATGACAATTATGCCCTTAGCCATCACTTTAATATTAATTATAGACCACTTTAAATTTTGGCTAATTATATATTGACTTTAACACATTTAAATAATATATGTGATCCAAAATTACTAACAATCTCCCACTGGTCACATATGTGTCCTTATAAATGTGTTAAACTTTATAAGCTCAAAATGTTGCCAATATATATACCTCGAGCATACCCAAATATTCTCGTCCATCAATTATATCAGTATATAGAAGCAAAGGAGTTTTCATTATATCAGTCATAACCAAACCCATCAATGATTACTAATATTAACATAACCAAATGACATAGACTCATCATGAAATGTGTAGCATGAAAATTACATGAAGGTGGCCTGCACATGTGAATTTTCAACTGGTCCTTCTTTACCTCAATGAGATCATGTAATAACCATTTATACAAAGTGTATTACTATAACAAAAGCTTTATATTTAATCAAAAATATCCAAATCCAAATACAGAAAGTATGCATACATAATACCAAATGTAAAACATCAAATATATAAATGACAAACTCCCACTAAACTAAAGATTCCTCAAACTGTAAAACACCCATGTGAGCGGTGTGCTCATGAAAGAACTTAGGTGGAAGACCCTTCGTAAGGGGGTCCGCAATCATGAAGTTTGTCCCTAAATGTTCTATAGAAATCTGCCCACTTTGTACCCTTTCCTTAACAACTAGGAACTTAATGTCAATGTGTTTTGACTTGGTAGAACTCCTATTGTTATTAGCATATAAAATAGTTGATTTGTTGTCACAGTATAACTTAAGTGGTCTTTCAATTCCTTCCACAATTTTCAGCCCAGTGACAAAGTTTCTCAGCCAAATCCCATGACCAGATGCCTCATAGCATGCCACAAATTCTGCTGCCATGGTGGATGACGCAATAAGAGTTTGCTTGGCACTGTGCCAAGAAACTGCACCACTAGCCAACAAATAGATGTAGCCTGAAGTGGATCTAAAGTTATCTTAGCATCCAACAAAATCTGAATCAGAATACCCAATGATCTCTAATTGGTTAGATTTCTTGTATGTGAGCATATAGTCTTTTGTTCTCTTTAAATACCTCATAACCCTTTTGGCTACTTTCCAATAATCCATCCCTGGATTGCTTAAATATCTGCCCAACATCCCAACTATGTATGCAATATCCGGACTGTGACATCCTGGCGCTGTTGAGGGCGGGGAGTGATCGCCGGTGCATGGACACAGACAAGGAGTGGCTCCTGGCAGGCTTCCAGCGGGGAATGTGACATCCCGGGCACTGTTGAGGGCGGGGAGTGATCGCCGGTGCATGGGCACAGACAAGGAGCGGCTCCTGGCAGGCTTCCAGTGGGAGGGACACATGAATGAATCGAATACATACCGGAATGAGAGGGATCCAAAGACTGTATAGGTATGAGACTATACAGTCGAGGATAGCTTAAAGAAATGAATTCGTACTACCTATACCAACAAATGCATTAGCCTTTTCGGTGGCCTATCACATAAGGACTCCAAAGTTAAGCGTGCTTAACTTGGAGTAATTCTGGGATGGGTGACCTCCTGGGAAGTTCTCAGGAAATGTGTGAGTGAGGACAAAAGCACATTGGAAAGGTCTCGTATTGGTTTGTGGGGCGAGTCGTTCATTCCTGAAAAGCAGCCGGGGCGTTACAGTGGTATCAGAGCCTAGCCTCTCCTAGTACGGTATGGTTCGGGGACGAACCAGGCAGAAGCTGGTGGGCATGTGACATCCTGGCGCTATTGAGGGCGGGGAGTGATCGCCGGTGCATGGACACGGACAAGGAGCGGCTCCTGGCAGGCTTCCAGCGGGGAATGTGACATCCCGGGCACTGTTGAGGGCGGGGAATGATCGTCGGTGCTTAGGCACGGACAAGGAGCGGCTCCTGGAAGGCTTCTAGTGGGAGGGACACATGAACGAATCGAATACATACCAGAATGAGAGGGATCCAAGGACTATATAGGTATGAGACTATACAGTCGAGGATATCTCAAAGAAATGAATTCGTACTACCTATACCAACAAATGCATTAGCCTTTTCGGTGGCCTATCACATAAGGACTCCAAAGTTTAGAGTAATTCTGGGATGGGTGACCTCCTGGGAAGTTCTCAGGAAATGTGTGAGTGAGGACAAAAGCACTTGGAAAGGTCTTGTGTTAGTTTGTGGGGCGAGTCGTTCATTCCTGAAAAGCGGCCGGGGCGTTACACGGACGCGTACATACTTGGGCATACATTAGACTCCCTACAGCTGATGCATAAGGAATCTTCTGCATTTCTTGAATTTCTAAGTTTCCTTTTGGGCATTGGTTGAGACTGAACTTGTCTCCCTTAGCAACTGGAGTATCCCCCGATTTATAGTGTTGCATGCCAAACCTTTTAAGTACCTTTTCGATATAGCTTCTTTGTGATAATCCTAAAATACCCTGAGATCTATCTCGATGTATCTGGATTCCTAAAACAAAGGAGGCATCACCAATCTTTCATTTCAAAGTTTCTTGATAGAAATTTCTTGGTTTCATGTAATATGCCTATATCATTAGTGCAAGCAGTATGTCATCGACATATAAGACCAGGAAAATGTACTTACTCCCACTAAATTTGTGATACACATAATCATCAACAAGATTCATCTGGAAACCAAATGAGAGAATTACTTGATGAATTTATAGTACCACTGACGAGATGCCTGTTTCAGCCCATAAATGGATTTTGTCAGTTTGCAAACCATATTCTTTGGGTCTCCCGACACAAAGTTTTCTGGTTGCACCATATAGATTGTCTCGTCAATGTTGCCATTGAGAAACGCCGTCTTGACATCCATTTGATGGAGCTCCAAATCATAATGTGTAACAAGAGCTATGATTGTCCTAAAAGAGTCTTTCGATGAAACTGGAGAGAAAGTCTCTTTAAAGTCAATCCCTTCCTTTTGTGTATAGCCCTTAGCCACAAGACGTGCCTTATATCTTTCCACATTACCTATAGAATCCCTCTTGGTCTTAAAAATCTATTTGCAACCAATAGGATTCATAACTTCTGGTAATGGGACAAGTTCCCAAACTTTGTTATCTTGCATGGACTTATACTCCCCTTTCATTGCTTCAATCCACTTTTCAGAGTTGGAACCTTGCATGGCTTGACGGAAGTTAATTGGATCATCTTCTATTACACCATTATTTTCCTTATGTTCCTGGAGAAATACCACATAATCATTAGGAATAGCACTTCTCCTTTCTCTAGTGGATCTCCACAAAGGTATTGGTTCTTGAAGCATGGGTTCTTGAGGATCTTGAGTTTGTTCTTCATGAACAACCAAATTATCTTGTGTAGGGGAGTCAACAACAGTGTCTTGAAGAGGTGTTGAATTTGCTTTACCAATAGCAACCACATGAATCGGTTCTGGAATTGTTACCGATTCTTTCTCTAAGACAAAGTCTCTTACCTTATTCTTCCCCCCAAACTCAATATCCTTAAAGAACGTGGCAGTTCCCGTCTCAAAAATTGTCTTTAGTGTGGGATCATAAAATTTATAGCCCCTGGATCTCTCAGAGTAACCAATAAAGTAGCTACTCACAGTTTGGGAGTCCAATTTTCGTTTATTTGGCTTATAAGGCCTTGCTTCAGCTGGACATCCCCATACATGAAAATGTTTTAGACTAGGTTTTCGCCCAGTCCAAAGCTCAAAAGGTGTTTTGGCAGCTACCTTAGTCGGTACTCTATTCAGAATGTAAGCTGCAGTCTTTAGTGCCTCTCCCCAGAGTGACTCTGGCAAGGTAGAATGACATATCATACTCCTTACCATATCCTTAAGAGTTTAGTTTCGTCTTTCAGCCACACCATTCATGTTGGGTGACCCCGGCATTATGTACTATGGGACGATTCCACATTCCTCTAGGTACTTGACAAAAGGTCTCGAATGTTGTTCACCTGAACCGTCATATCTACCATAGTATTCACCACCACGGTCAGATCTGACACGCTTAATTCTTTTGTTGAGTTGATTCTTAACTTCAGCCTTAAATGATTTGAACACGTCTAAAGATTGTGACTTTTCATGTATAAGAAATAAATACGCATATCTCGAGTAATCATCTATGAATGATATAAAATATTGTTGACCATTCCAAGAAGGTGCAGGAAATGGTCCACAAATGTCTGTATGTATCAATTCTAAGATGTTTGTAGCTCTATACGCATCTAATTTCTTTGATTTAGTCTGCTTTCCTTTAATGCATTCAACACAAACGTCAAAATTTGTGAAGTCAATGGAATCTAAGATCCTATTTGACACAAGTTGTTCAATTCTATTTTTAGAAATGTGGCCTAATCGCTTGTGCCATAATGCACCTGAGATGGTGTTGTCAATTTTACGCTTAGTACCACGTGATTCTACATTTAAGGATTCTCCATAGGTAGATACAGTTTCAAGCAAATATAGATTATCATAACCTGAAAGTGAACCAGTTCCAACAATATTTGAATCCAAAGACAAACTAAATGCATTGTTTCCAAATGAACATAAATAACCTGACTTGTCCAAATAAGAAATTGAAACCAAATTCCGTCTAAATGACGGTACAACGAAAGTGTCTTTCAAATCCAAATAAAATCCAATACACAATAATAATCTAAAATTCCCTATAGCTTCCACCTCTACCGATTTGCCATCTCCAACATAGATCCTTTTTTCAGAATCAAGTGGCTTTCAGTAGCTCAGGCAACCCTGCAATGAAACGCTGATGTTAGTAGTGGCACCAGAGTCTAACCACCAAGTGTTTCTAGGTACTAAAGTTAAATTAACCTCAGAATAGACTAAAGTAAGAAACATACCTTTTCTTGCACGCCAAGCGTGATATTTGGCATACTTCTTCTTCACATGTCCAGGCATGTCACAAAAGAAACATTTGTCACCCTGAGTTTGTTTGTTTTATGCTGGACCCTTAGCAGCTTCATTCTTGGGTTTCTCAGTTCTTTTTCTTTTGCCCTTGTCTTTAGAGGTACTTGCAAAATGAGCACTTTCTGTCTTTTCTTGCTTCAACCTTTCCTCTTCTTGTACACAGTATAAAATGAGCTCATTAAGAGACCATTTTTCCTTCCTTCTAACAGTTATAAGAAATCTTAAACTGACTAAACTGTGAGGGAAGAGAAATCAGCACTAAATGTATGAGTAAGTCATCTGACAGCTCAAGTTTCAATGCCCTTAATTTTGAAGCAATGTTGGACATGCCCATAATGTATTCCATAACATTTCCTTTTCCCTGATACTTCATGGAAATCAAGTTCTGAAGAAGAGTACTTGTTTCCGCCTTATCGCTTTTTGCAAAGCGCTTTTCAATTTCAGCAAGGAAATCTTTAGCACTTGTTATCTTGTCAGAAACAGTACCCCTAAAGACCTCAGGAATGTCGCGCTTGACTCATACGATTTGAACGATCCCACTTCTCATAATCTTTCCTCTGTTCAGAGGTACTAGATTCTGTAGGAGAAGGGGGTTGCTCAATCCTTAATGCAAGATCTAGATCCATACAGCCAAGAACAATTTCTATGTTCTCTTTCCAGTCCTTAAAATTTGTTCCATTAAGAACTGGAATTGAATTCAGATTAGCAGATATTGAAGCAATAGTAGCTGAAAAGAACAAGACAAATAATACAATTATACTCACATAATAAATTCAATCATTAATATATTCAAATAATGAAATAACTCAATACAAGACACCTAGTGCACCATCAATATCAAGTCTTTGGACAGTAATATTAATTGCTAGTGGTATCCTTGTTGTAATAATCAAACATTGACAATTAAATATGTCACATAATGAACCCTTCTTTGGATTGATTTATCATGCACATGCTAAACCTTACAATTATCACATGTTTACTATCACAGGTGTGTACACAATCTGGCCAAGTTTTAAATTTTCCTTTGGGCCAATTAATACCCACATAGAATAGCATACACACAAACATTTAACATTTCACATGAAATAATTGCACAAGAAGGGTCACTTTGGTGATTTTTTGATTTAATTAATTCATTGAAAACGTTAAACTTTTGTATATAAAATACAAATTATATAACTAGTAGCCAAAATGTGAACACTAAATTTTCCAAATTCAAGAATTACAATATCAATTATAATAATTAAAAATAATAATGATCAAAAGTATTAATTCTTGAACAATTAATGTAATTAATTTATTTGATTGTATTTCATATGGTACAGTACGCAAGACATTTCTTCTGAATTTTAAAAAATATATATATACCGCAAATTTATATGGCCAAATGCACGCACATGGAACTTGGAAAAGAAATCCAAATGCACGCAACCCGAGAAAGACAATTTGCCATTGAAAAAAATACATATAGAAATATTGAAAGGATTGCACGCAATTCAATGAATTTCATAAACTGAATTTTCTTCTATGAAACGCACGTACAGAACATGGAACTTGAATTTTGCACGCACAGATACAAATTGAACATCGATTCACATTACATTTACGTCCAGTATATATAAATATATGAATATTGTAACACCCCTATTTTTATTTTTATATTAAAATTTTGAAGTAATTAGATTATGGCTCTTTAGAACTTTTTAATCTACGTATTATTTATGATTTTTTGGATTTTTTTGGAATTTTGGAATTTTTTTATATAAAATAATATTTTTTAATAATTTTAAATTCATATAAGTGACTTAAATTAAAAATATTTATAAGAAAGTGAATGTAAATTTTAAGAAAATTTTCTAAAATCCGTTTCAAGTAGACTTATCTAAAAATTATCGGTTTGAGAAAAATCTTGATTTTTTTCAATCGTTAAAAAATTGGAAACGTATTAATAAATTTTTATTAACAGAAAATTTTAGATTTTTAAAATTTCAACTTTATATTACATGTTATAAAATTAGTAAGGACTGATATAATATCGCTAAATTTCAAAAAGGACTCATTTTGAATATTTAAAATATACCAAGTGAAATGTTACTATTTGGCTTAATAATTCTGCCGACAGTTATTATACAAAACACTGTGCATGTATGAAATTTTCAAAAGGTGTACAGTAACCTGGAATAAAAAATTCAAAAATGTATAGTACTTTTATATTAAAATAATAGAATGCATAGTAAATTTTTTCCTATAAATACCGAAGGATTTCTTCTTTAGAATTCACAATTTCAGATTAAGTTTTCTTAATATAGTAGTGCTAGTGAGATAGTGGTGGAAGTGAGAGAGAGAAGAAAAGTTTTTGGAGAGAAGGTTCTGCCAAAATCCTAAGGTATGAATACTTCTCTTTTATATTTTTTGGGTTATTTTCATATCGTTTTTAGAAATCTGTTATTATACTGAAAATAATATTATTTTAAGTTACTATTCTGTATAGTAAATACTATTTCAATAGTAAATTACTATTTCAATAGTAAATTACTATTCAAATAGTACATTACTATTTACTGTTACTATTTATCATTATTATTCATGATTTACTATTTACCGTTACTATTCACGATTTACTATTTACCGTTACTATTCACAATTTACTATTTACTATTATTATTCATGTTTTACTATTTACTATTGCTATTCACGATTTACTATTCACTATTCACTATTCAAAATTTACCATTTCTGTTTTAAGTATTAATCTTAATTTTCGTCTTATGTTTATACTGAAATAAGATTGGTATTAATATTTCTAGAAATCGGAGGCGCAAAGCAAATTTCTTTTTGGTAACAACTCAAGGTAAGGGGGAGTGAGATAAGAGTATAATATGAAAAGACATAAGAATAATGGGAGGAGTCTCCTACTCCTTTTAAATTTAATAATATTATTATTTTAAAATATTAACTTTTTAACTTAACATTTTTAATAAATTTTAAATTAAATATCCGGTTTAACTAACTCTAACATACCTATGCAAGGACTTGGACCATTATGACCTATATGGACTGGACTATACCTATGCAAGGATTTGGACCATTATGACCCATATGGACTGAACTATACCTATGCAAGGACTGGATTATATGGACTTACATAGACCTATACGAGGAATTGACCAAAAGGACTCAAATTGACTATATTAATAACCATTAAACTTTGAATTATAATATTTATAAATAATGCTTTGTTGACTTGATTTTGATTGATATTTAATTGTGATTAATAATATTTGATGTGATTGATGATATTTAGTTATAATTGATAATGCTTGATTTTGATTGATGATTTTGTGACGTGGAGTTTGAGCATATAGCGAGCATGACGGAAAGCTAAATTCAGTAAGAATTTTCTTACCTTACTCTTTAAATTTTTACTTTAAATCTTCTCTTCTTAGAAATTATTTTTATTAACTTTATTTTCAATATTTAGAATAAAAAATTAGTATTTATTTTAGAAAGAAAACATTTTATGAGAATTAATTAATTAAATCTTGAGTTAAAAAAATTTTTTGTAATTTTAAGTATTTTTGGTTAATAATTATTCTCTTTTAATAAAACAATTTTTTTAAAAGAAAATTATTTTATTTTCCAACTTAATAACTAAAGATATTTAGAAATAATTGAGATTCCTAAATTTGATTTTGTTAAGATTTAATTTGAGAAAGATTATGTAAAGTTTTATGTGAGAAAGTTTTTAGATATTTAAGGCTTAGAAACTCAATTTCAGTGAGATTTGAAAACTGTACCAAATTTATTTCTGTGGGACAGAAATTCAGAGAATTGAGAAAATATACAGTTTATTGAAATGATATTGTAAACCTTTAAGGGATTTAATAATTGAGTTTCTAAAAGCCTTAACCAACTAAATACGCGAGTAGTTCATGCATCATGAATCATTAAAGTGAAATAAAATGATATTATCTGGGGACGGATTATAGAAACCGAGGATACATTAGAGGAGGCTTAATTACGAGCCTTGGGATGAGAGGGTGTGAAAGGGTGCTTCAGGGGACCTGGGGTTGCTCCCTAGTGTCGGGTACTTTCACAATAAAAACTTTCTCAATCTGACTAGTCTCTAAGTGTTTCCATGCCAGTTGAGCTGTTCATATTATTATTGATCCGGTCCTAACACCGGCCCCCAAGAGCATGGCTTCAATGCCCTGCCAGATCAGCATTTGGAATAAAGAGAAGTATTTTTCAAATACACTACAAATACAATACGGAGTGCATACCGCCAGGGCAAGTAACGCCGCCAAGGTTCATAACTCCGCCCAGGCACGTTACCCCGCCAAGGAACGTAACTCCGCCCAGGCATGTTACTCCGTCAAGGAATGTAACCTCGCCAAAGTTGTTACTCCGCCAAGCCATAGGCTCAACTCAGGCGGAATACTGAATTTCCCACACTGCGTAGCGAGCCCATACTCACAACCCCGGCACGAGATTGACTCTGTCTTGAGAGGTTAATAATGGGAATCACGCTGTCACGCATAAAGGGAAATAACAATAAAATATTAAAGCACTAACGCTTTCCAGACAAGTTGTGATACCTACTACAATAATGGTGCTAGTAAACGGCGCAGGGACCCACTACCTTTTCAGCATTATGCCTGGAAACAAGGAGCGGGTCCTACCAATAATGCAGCACCCGTGACAGGTATATAAACCTCTCTTGAAAAGGTATAAGGGATCTTTTTTCCCATTCTCTGAACCTTACACTCTATTACTTGCATAATCTTCTCTGATTATCTTTCTAAGTCTCTAAGTATTCTGAGATACTGACTTGAGCGTCGGAGAACGATTGCAGGTACCACCCCCAATTGGGTCAAGGCAAATCAGATCCCGTCAGGCGGACTGTGACACCGCCCCGCAGTACATTACACTCCGCCTCAACATACGAAGACTCTTTGTATTTATATTTATACATACATTGCTTTGTATCAAAACACACTTATATGTATATTTTGAGTTGTTCTACAAGCACACTTCTACACCCCCTGTAAAGAACAGTTCATTGGCACGCCCGGTGGGACCTGTAAACTAGGTAATCCCACAATCTTGATCAATCTTCATCATCAATGGAGGGACAAGGACCAGAGATGCAGAACGAGGATTCTCCTCCACGCAATCCCAGACGCCTTAACTTCGATGATGGTGCTAAGAAAAAAGCAACGCAGGCTGATTCTCCAGATCCGAGAGATGACATGATTCGAATCTTGAGAGAAGAACTTGCAGAACTTCGTCGTGAAAAAGCAAACCCAGCGCATGAGAAAGCTGGTCCCGCAAGACAACCACATCATGAATCACACATGCAGGAGGAATCAAGTACTCCTCACTACTCTCGTATTCCTACGTACATGGAGGAGCAACGAAGCCTCCCACTGGTAAATGCTCAGCATCAGGAAGGAAGGAGAGCAGGCTCAAACGCCTCCCCCTCAGGATATAAGATGAGTATCCCATTTTCCAAAAGGCTCATGAATGTACATGTACCCAGACACTTGCAAACCATGCAGCCCATTTCTATAGGGAAATATACTGGGGAAACAGATCCCTCTAAGCATTTAGATGCTTATATCTATGAGGCCATGTTTCTAGGAGCTGAGGAGGACATCATGTGCAGAATGTTTCCCAGAACTCTTACAGGTGAAGCTCTTAGCTGGTTCAAGAGCTTACCTTCAGGTTCCATTGATTCGTGGGAGGAGCTGGCCTCAGCTTTTGGAAGCCACTTCGTGATCTCCAGGGATGCACCCAGAACCTCTCATACCTTGGCTCAGATCAAACAAGGCGACAAAGAATCTCTGAAGGATTTCCTTAAGAGATTTTATAAAGAGGCGGCCATGGTCCCTGATCTGACTGAGGCAATCCAGTTGCATATTCTCATAGAAGCTATGCAACCAAAGTCACCTTTCGCTTTGTCTTTGGCAAAGGGACCTCCAACTACGATGGAGGAATTTCGCAGGAAGGCATCTAAGTACGTGGGTATTGAGATGCATCTGGAAGCCACTGCATCTCGCAGCAAACCACTCCCTGCAACTCCATCCCAAGACAAAGGGAAAGATAAATTGTTGAAGAATGACAAATCCCACCAAAGAGACAAAGTAGGGAACCAACCTTTTAAACAGCAAGACAGACGCGTGTTCAATTTTGCTCACTATGCACCACTGAACACAACCTGCGAGCAAATCTTGCGTGAGATAGGATGGACCACCCTCAATGTTTATGGAATTCAACGTCCACCCCCAATCAAGCGCGGTGGAAACCCAAGGAAATATTGCGAATTCCATGAGTCAGTTGGCCACACCACAGAAGAATGCAAGCAACTCAAAAACACCATTGAGGTGCTCATTCGAGAAGGTAAACTGAAACATTACCTGTTCAAAGGCAAATCTCATGATGAGCCAGAGAAGTTTGAAAAGCGACATCGTGATCGTTCTCCGGATCCTGATAGTACTCGAGAACCAAAACGTACGACAGTGTCAGATAAACAAAAAGGCATTGTTTTGGAGTCCGCCCAACGAGAACCGAGCCCTGAACCTAGGTCGCGAGGTAAAAGGCAGGTGGTGGACATGATTGCTGGAGGCTTCGCAGGAGGCGGACCCTCAAACAACGCCCGGAAAAATCATCATCGTATGATCTTATCTGTGCAGGGCAAGAACAAAGAATATCGCCCATTCAGGGACGGAGTTCAGACTCCGCCTATAACTTTCACAGATGATGATTTTGGCCCAACCATCCCTGAGGGAGATGATGCAGTAGTGATCATTGCGGTGATCGCTAATATGGATGTAAAACGCATCCTAGTTGACCAGGGAAGTTCCTGCGACGTTATTTTTTATGACTGTTTTAAACGCATGGGACTGACTGACGCTGATTTGCAGCCTTACACACAGGACCTCACAGCCTTTAATGGCGCCAAACAGCCTACTAAAGGCTACTTGGACACAAGGATTACCTTCGATGGTGAACCTGGAGCAAGGACTGTGAAATCCAGGGTCCTCGTCATTGATGTTAAATCTCCATACAATGGCATCATTGGGCGGCCTACTCTGAATGCCATGGAAGCCATCGTTTCAACCCCCCACTTGTTAATCAAGTTCATTGATAAAGATAATCAAGTCTCATCCGTCAGGGGTGACCAGGAGATGGCTCGTTACTGTTACAATTTAAGTCTTAACATGGTGAAGCTTGAAACCATGTCTAAGAAAAGGAAATTGAATGAAGGAAACAGTGCGGCGGCATCCGTCAACTTGGTGGATCTTGATCCCAGGGCGGAGTCTTCTATAGACCCACTGAACCCTTTGAAACCAACTCCTGAAGGTGGCTCCAAGTCTATTGTTTTGGGCAGCACCCCGGAGCAAATAACTAACATTAATGACAAGCTGGAGCCTAACATGGAAGCGAGACTGATTGCACTCCTCCATGAATATAAGGAAATTTTTGCCTGGACAGCCGCAGACATGCCTGGTATGGATCCTAACTTCTGTTGCCACCGCCTGGCGGTGTATCCTGAAACTAAGCCAGTGGCACAAAAGAAACGGCGTATGGGTCCTGCTAAGCAAAATGCTGCTTGCGAACAAACCGAAGAACTCCTTAAGGCGGGGTTCATCAGGGAACTCCGTTACTCTTCTTGGCTGTCCAACGTGGTTATGGTGCAGAAAGCCAATGGCAAATGGCGCATGTGCATAGACTACGTTGATTTGAATAAATGTTGTTCCAAAGATCCTTATCCTCTCCCCAACATTGACAGGCTGGTTGACGATTCATCAGGATACAAGTATCTATCCTTCATGGATGCTTACTCCGGATACAACCAAATTCCAATGTACGAGGATGATCAGGAGAAAACAGCATTTATCAACGACAGAGGGGTCTTTTGCTACAATGTCATGCCATTTGGGCTGAAGAATGCTGGGGCCACCTACCAGCGCATGATCAACAAAGTCTTTGAGGGCATGCACACAAAGCTGGTGGAGGTTTATATTGATGACATTATCGCCAAAACCCCAGAAGGAGGAGACCATGTTGAAGACTTACGCCTCATTTTTCAACGCCTACGGCAATACAACATGAGACTCAACCCACTAAAATGTACATTTGCTGTGCCTGGGGGGAGATTTTTGGGTTTCATGTTAACGCAAAGAGGCATAGAAGCTAATCCTGACAAGTGTCGTGTGATACAAGAGTTGCAGAGCCCCAAAACATTGAAAGAGGTACAATCCCTCAATGGCAAAATCGCTGCTCTAGCACGATTCATGCCAAAAATGGCTCATCGCTCTCTCCCCTTGTACAAGATGCTGAAGAAGGATAAAAAATTCAATTGGGGCCCAGAGCAAGAGGCGGCCTTCCAGAGCTTGAAAAATGTCTTAGCCAGCCCTCCAATCCTGGTAAAACCAAGCCCAGGTGAGCAACTCATCGTTTATTTGTCTGTTTCAGATGAAGCGCTGGCAGTGGCACTGGTCAAAGAAACAGTCGAAGGCCAACGACCGGTATACTTTACTGGTAAAACATTGCATGGTGCGGAGTGCCGTTATCAGAAGATTGAAAAGGCAGCACTTGCAGTTGTTTGGGCCTCGCGACGTCTAAGACCATATTTCCATGCACACCCCATCCTGATTCGCACAGACTTGCCACTCCGTACTATATTGTTCAAGCCAGACTTGGCAGGAAGGATGATCAAATGGGCCATAGAGCTCTCTGAATTCGACATATCCTACGAACCAAGAACTGCTATTAAGGCACAAGTCCTAGCAGATTTCGTAGTTGAATTAACAGGCTCTAGCCCAGATGCAGATCATTCACACTGGACAGTATACGTCGATGGGTCTTCAAACAGCAAAGGATGTGGGGCAGGAATCGTTATAGAAAGTGATGACGGGGTACATCTTGAAATTTCATTGCACTTTACCTTCACTACGTCTAACAATCAGGCGGAGTATGAAGCCTGCTTAGCCGGACTCAGAGCAGCACAAGATATTGGGGCCAAAACTGTCACCCTATGCAGTGATTCTCAACTAGTCATCTCACAAATTCTTGGTGAGTATCAGGCTAAAGAACCTCTACTGCAACAATATCTGGACTGCGTCAATGAGCTGAAACAGCGCTTCGATGAAGTAACTTTCAAGCATGTACCTCGCGAAGAAAATACGCGAGCTGATATCCTGTCCAGGTTAGCCAGCACAAAGAAGGCGGGGTGTACAACCACGGTTGTACAGAGTACTTTGGCCGAGCCAAGTATATCCCTTCCCTCTTCAATTCATATGATTAAAAGCCGCCCCGTTGATGATAACTCCTGGGTAACACCAATAGTTCGTTATCTTGTTAATGGACAATTACCCACGGATGATCTTGAGCGAAAGAAGCTAAGGAGGGAGGCACCCTATTATACGCTCCTAGATGGGCAGCTATACCGCCGAGGAATTTCTGTCCCATACTTAATTTGCATAAATGAAAACGAGGTGCAAGCTATTTTGGAAGAAGTCCATGAAGGGCAGTGTGGACATCATCCAGGGGCACGAAGTCTAGTGAGAAAAATCCTCAGGGCGGGGTATTGGTGGCCCACTATGAAGCAAGACACTGCCTCATATGTTCAAAAATGCGATCAATGTCAACGATTCGCAAATTTTCACCATACCCCAGCTGAGGAAATGTCATCATCAGTGACGCCCTGGCCTTTCTATCAATGGGGTATGGATATTCTAGGTCCATTCCCAACTGCGCCCGGCGGTATCAAATACCTGATAGTTGGTGTTGATTATTTCACCAAATGGATTAAGGCAGAGGCAGTGGTGCACATAACGTCAGCCAGGACTCGAAGATTCGTCTACGAGAATATCATTGCACGTTTCGGAGTCCCCGAACGCATAGTCACTGATAATGGCACCCAGTTCACAGATCGCAAGTTCACTG
This sequence comes from Clitoria ternatea, assembly GCA_037962975.1. Lineage (NCBI taxonomy): Eukaryota > Viridiplantae > Streptophyta > Magnoliopsida > Fabales > Fabaceae > Clitoria > Clitoria ternatea. Next base: position 271,889,219 of record CM075669.1, on the reverse strand, counting down.
AACTCTTAGAAAATCTCAGCATCACGCAGATTTTCTCTTCTGTGGAACACCCTCAAACCAATGGACAAGCTGAGGTCGCCAACAGAGAAATCTTGAAGGGCCTCAAAAAACGCCTTGGTGAGGCAAAGGGAGACTGGGCAAATCAGTTATGCCACGTTTTATGGGCATATAGAACCACCCCACACTCCACTACGAATGAATCTCCATATCGGCTGACATATGGAGTCGAGGCGGTCATTCCCATTGAATTAACAGCCCCCTCAGCTCGAGTCCTCTATTTCAATGAGGAAGCCAATCAACAGAACCTCGCACACGAATTGGAGGTTTTGGCGGAGTTGAGAGAGGAAGCCTTTGTGAGAGATCAAGCTGTCAAAGCAAAGGCCGCCAAACGGTATAACGCACGCATGTGTGAACGCCGTTTCCAAGAGGGAGATTTGGTCCTGAGAAGGGCCAACATTGGCAACAAATTTGCGCACCAAGGCAAGTTGGCACCAAATTGGGAAGGTCCATACCGAGTCACCGAGGTCTTGGGCAAGGGTACATACCGCCTAGAGAACTTGGATGGCACTCCGGTTAGAAATAAATGGAACATTTTGAATTTACGCATATATTACAGTTAGTTGGGTAATACGGTATGATCTTTTCTTCCTAACTCAAGGATCTTCCTCTGTATGCTTTCCTTGAAAAGGTTTCGAAAAGATATATCCCAACTCAATCTTTTATGTAATTCCATTCTCAATGAAATGCCTTCCTGCATTTAATCTTCACTCTAACTTTGAACTGATTATCCATGGCAGAATTTGTTCCCATGCAGATAAAACAACGACTCTAAAATTGAAGCACAAACGCATAACTCTTTATTCCATAAAGATCAACCAACATGCAACGCCGCTTCACAAACGGAGTCAACAAAAACTCCTTGGGGAATTGGTGTCTCAGCTATATGCTGCACCATACCGACCCTAAGGTACAGAAAACTCCTTGGGGGGAAAGGATTGGTGTCTCAGCTATATGCTGCACCATACCGACCCTAAGGTACAGAAAACTCCTTGGGGGGAAAGGATTGGTGTCGCAGCTATATGCTGCACCATACCGACCCTAAGGTACAGAAAACTCCTTGGGGGGAAAGGATTGGTGTCTCAGCTATAAGCTGCACCATACCGACCCTAAGGTCCTACAGGCCGCCTATGGAAAGAACTAGTGTCACAGCTATATGCTGCACTAATTCACCCCCAAGGTCCTGCAGGCTTCTTGTGGGAAGAGCTGGTGTCACAGCTATATGCTGCACCACGCTAACCCCAAAATCCAACCAATTTCTTGCAGGATGAATTGGTGTCACAGCTATATGCTGCACCATACCGCCTTGAAGGTTTAACCAAATTCTTGCAGGACGAATTGGTGTCACAGCTATATGCTGCACCATACCGCCTCGAAGGTTTAACCAAATTCTTGCAGGATGAATTGGTGTCACAGCTATATGCTGCATCATACCGCCTCGAAGGTTTAACTAAATTCTTGTAGGATGAATTGGTGTCACAGCTATATGTTGCACCATAGCAATCCGGACTTGATAATTTTCATTCGATCAGGAGTCGCACTCCAATCAAAATGCAAAAGGATGAACATTCCATCCAAAACTTGACTCTGCCTAACTCCCAACGTTTTACGGAGTACATAAGCAACAAACTCAAGCACTACCCAACAAGTTCAAGTAAGTTCAATACTTGTAAAATTGTGCTTCATCAAAATTCCTAAGGAGCTACTCCGCCTTCTTACGGAATCCAATTCCTTCAAAATTCCTAAGAGGCTACACCGCCTCCTTACGGAATCTATTTCTTTGGGATTCCTAAAAGGCTATTCCGCCTTCTTACGGAATCAACTTCACTGAAATTCCTAAGAGGCCACTCCGCCTTCTTACGGAATCTAGTTTCACTGAAATTCCTAAGAGGCTACTCCGCCTTCTTACGGAATCCGTTTCATCAAAATTCCTAAGAGGCTACACCGCCTCCTTACGGAATCTATTTCTTGGGGATTCCTAAAAGGCTATTCCGCCTTCTTACAGAATCCAATCTCATTGAAATCCCTAAGAGGCCACACCGCCTTCTTACGGAATTCAATTCCTTTTAAATTCCTAAGAGGCCACACCGCCTACTTACGGAATCCAATTCCTTTTAAATTCCTAAGAGGCTACTACGCCTCGCTATTAAAATCATTTCAATAAAATTCCCAAGAGGTTACTACGCCTCATTATTGAAATTACTTCAGTTAAATTCCCAAAAGGGCTACTCAGCCCCATTACTGAATTTGTTTCATTGAAATTCCTAAGAGGCTACTTCGCCTCCTCACTGAATTTTACTTCACCAGAATTGCAAAAACGCTATTCCGTCTCGTTATACTTAGTCATATTTCATTAAGTCCTCAGATGAATATTCCGCCTTCTCAATATCATTATACAAGGCATAAATACGACGGACTTAAACACTACATCTATGAACAAGTATACATTTGCAGGAAATATGTTTTATTGAATATTGCCAATATTAATAAAAATCCAGAGCCTATCCTGGAACAAGGCGATATCATTAAAATGCTAATAAAAACAAAACTTGCAAAGAGACTGAGGAGGAGACTGAGAAGCTGATCTTCAAGGGTCAGACGGCTCCCCTTCTTTATATAAAAAATAATGTATATAATTTATTCCGATAGTTTCTCTTTAACAATCATATCTTTAAAAAAAAATTATGAATTTTTCTAGAATTTATGAAGGTGTAACAGAGGGTGTTACAAATATCATACAAATTAGGATTTAATAATTTTCTGTTGAGAATGGGTACTCAAATTAAAATTAAATCCTAATTTTGAACCCTAATTTCAAAATCCCCAAAATCAAACATGAATTAAGTATGGGAAGGCTCTGATACCAATTGTTGGGAGTGTTTCTAACAATTAAGAATTATGCCTAACCACATGTTTCTACCCATATAAAAATATAGAGCACATTCTTAATTAATCCTTATAAACCCATACCCTATTCATGATGAGAAACAGACTGCAGAAGCGTACCTGAATTTGCCATTGGGAATGATGAAGGGGATGAGAGTAACCGTGGGTATTTGATCTTCCAAATTTAGAGAGCCTTATTTTCTTCTCTGAGGGGATGATCAGAAAAAACTAGAAAGTGAGTGTAACATTCTCTCTCTCTACAAATGGGGACCATAACCTCCTTTTGTAACTTCTGTCAGTTACATATTAAAATACAATATCTCTAATTTGGCCCCTCATCAAATTAGAATATTACCATAGGTATCCATAGAATAATCTTTCATGATAATTATGCCCTTAGCCATCACTTTAATATTAATTATAAACCACTTTAAATTTTGGCTAATTATATATTTACTTTAACACATTTAAATAATATATGTGATCCAAAATTACTAACAAATGAATTTCAAAAGACAACTACCACTTGCTACTGTACTACATATTCATACTGTACAACATTTTGTCTGTATGCTCATTTTAAATTAATGTTACTATGCAGAATTGCCAAATGACATGTGTAACACCCCTATTTTTATTTTTATATTAAAATTTTGAAGGAATTAAATTATGGTTCTTTAGAACTTTTTAATCTACGTATTATTTATGATTTTTTTGAAATTTTTTGGAATTTTGGAATTTTTTTAATAAAATAATATTTTTAAATAATTTTAAATTCATATAAGTGACTTAAACTAAAAATATTTATAAGAAAGTGAATTTAAATTATAAGAAAATTTTCTACAATCCGTTTCAGTAGACTTATCTAAAAATTATCGGTTTGAGAAAAATCTTGATTTTTTCTAATCGTTAAAAAATTGAAAACGTATCAATAAATTTTTATTAACAGAAAATTTTAGATTTTTAAAATTTTAGCTTTATATTACTTATTATAAAATTAGTGAGGACTGATATAATATCGCTAAATTTCAAAAAGGACTCATTTTAAATATTTAAAATATATCAAGTGAAGGGTTACTATTTGACTTAATAATTTTGCCGACAGTTACTATGCAAAACACTGTACATGTATGAAATTTTCAAAAGATGCACAGTAACCAGGAATAAAAATTTAAAAATGTACAGTACTTTTATATTAAAATAATAGAATGTATAGTAAATTTTTTTCCTATAAATACCGAAGGATTTCTTCTTTAGAATTCACAATTTCAGATTAAGTTTTCTTAATATAGTAGTGCTAGTGAGATAGTGGTGGAAGTGAGAGAGAGAAGTAAATTTTTTTGGGAGAAGGTTCTGCTAAAATCCTAAGGTAAGAATACTTCTCTTTTATATTTTTTAGGTTATTTTTATATCGTTTTTAGAAATCTGTTATTATACTAGAAATAATATTATTTTAAGTTACTATTCTGCATAGCAAAATACTATTTTAATAGTAAATTACTATTTCAATAGTAAATTACTATTTCAATAGTAAATTACTATTCAAATAGTAAATTACTATTTATTATTACTATTTACCTTTACTATTCATGTTTTTACTATTTACCATTACTATTCAAGATTTACTATTTACCATTACTATTCATGATTTACTATTTACTATTACTATTCATGTTTTACTATTCACTATTCAAAATTTACCATTTCTGCTTTAAGTAGTAATCTTAATTTTCATCTTGTAACTATATTAAAATGAAAATTGGTATGTTTTAGAACTCGGAGACGAGACGCGTACGGATCTTCAATAACGAATCAAGATACAAGAGGTAAGAGCGAGTGAGATAAGAGTATAATATGAAAAGACATAAGAATAATGGGAGGAGTCCCCTACTCCTTTTAAATTTAATAATAATATTATTTTAAAATATTAACTTTTTAACTTAAAATTTTTAATAAATTTTAAATTAAATATCCGGTTTAACTAACTCTAATACCTATGTAAGGACTTGGACCATTATGACCTATATGGACTGGACTATACCTATGCAAGGACTTGGACCATTATGACCCATATGGACTGAACAATACCTATGCAAGGACTGGATTATATGGACTTACATATACCTATGCTAGGAATAGACAAAAGGAACTAAAAAAATCAACTATATTAATAATCATTAAATTTTGCATTATGATATGTATTTAATGATATTTAATTAATTTGATTATGATTGATTTATGATTGATGATGTTTAACTGTGATTGATAATATTTGATTGATGATATTGTAATGTGGAGTTTGAGCATATAGCGAGCATGACGGAAAGCTAAAATTCAGTAAGAATTTCTTACCTTACTCTTTAAATTTTTATTATCTTTTATGAAATTATTTTTATATTTAGAATAAAAAAATTAGTATTTATTTTAGAAAATAGACATTTTATGAAAATTAATTTATAACAAATTGAGATAATTAAATTTAGAATTAAAGAAAAATTTTGTAATTTTAAGTATTTACGGTTAATGATTTAAAGATTATTCTCTTTTAATAAAAGAAAATTTTTAAAAGAAAATTATTTTTATTTTTCCAACTTAATAACTAAAGATATTTGAAAATAATTGAGAATTTGATCTTGTTAAGATTTAATATGAAAAAGTTTTGAGATATTTAAGGCTTAGAAATCAGTGAGAATTAAAAACTGTACCAAATTTATTTTTGTGGGACAGAAATTCAGAGAATTGAGAAAATATACAGTTTATAGAAAGGATGTTGTAAACTTTTTAAGGTATTTAATAATTGAGTTTCTAAAAGCTTTAATCAACTAAATACGCGAGTAGTTCATGCATCATGAATCATTAAAGTGAAATAAAATAATATTGTCTGGGGACGGATTATAGAAACCGAGGATACATTAGAGGAGGCTTAATTACGAGCCTTGGGATGAGAGGGTGTGAAAGGGTGCTTCAGGGGACCTGGGATAGCTCCCTAGTGTCGGGTACTTTCACAATAAAAACTTTCTCAATCTAACTAGTCTCTAAGTGTTTCCATGCCAGTTGACCTGTTCATATTATTATTATCCGGACTTATGGAACAGTGTAAACTCCTGGTTGACCCAGTGTAAATTAAAATTTAAGGGCCTACATATATAGGTAAGTTATGATGAAGATATTGCATAACATTCATGCATTCATAATTGATTGTGTATGTGATTGTGATTGATATTATTATGTATTGGTTTGTGAAAACCCTTTGTTGCTTATGTCTTAATCGAGAATATTATATTCTGTTTCTCACTCCTTTCTCCGTGTTTTTGTTTCATATATTCTAAATTGATGGTTCAGAGGGAAGGATCGAAGAATTTCGGCAGTAGATATAGCACGTTCTAGAAAGGGAGCTCGGTATGAATACCGTGGTCCAATGAATAAATAATGTTAATAAGTAATTGCTTCTGGGCCATGGAGTTTCCTCTCTTTCTTATAATGTTTAATGTTTATTTTCTTCGGATGAATGTACAAATACTTTATAAAGTTTTAATAATATTTATGAGGTATTTCAGAAATAATGTATATAATTTATTCCGATAGTTTCTTTTTAATAATCATATCTTTAGAAAAAAAAACTTATGAATTTTTCTAGAATTTATTAAGGTGTAACAGAGGGTGTTACAACATGCATGCCCTCCTATACATATAACCGGTTAAACAAGTCACCCTTCATCATCTGACCCGTTCATTATATCCACGGCCTGAAACCATTTCTAACCGTCGCCCCTTCGGTCAAACATCAAAGTTTGAGGGGATGTTAGAATTTTCCATTGAAAAGCTATAGCACAACGAATTCTAATAACAGAATGCAGCAATGAACAGAACAAAATAAGAAAAAGAACAACGTAAGAAGGTTGTACAATTAGATTTGAAAATCTTCCTTTATTTCGATTAATTGTACTCTGATTTATTTATTTTTATGATGGTTTAAGGCTTGGCACTTGGTAGTTCTGGGATGGCATGCTTGCAACTACTAAGGAAGTGTGAGTCTCGTTGAAGCCATTCATCTTTTTTTGATTGGCGAAATGGAAATAAACATTTTTGTTTTGTCAATATTATGTTTATTTTCTTCAACTGCTCTCACTCATTTTGAAATTTTTTACAATAGTTAATATTTATTTTATTGAATTGGTAAAGATTTTAGTTTAATCAAAACGTGACTAAATAAAAAATCAAACTATAATTTAATTAATTGTAATAAAGAATTGACAATGGATCCGGTCTAATTAAAATATAATTTAGATAATTAAAATTCCTTTATATAGGATTGAGACTTTATATAATATATAATATCATACACTTAAAATTAAATTTAAAATATAATTACTGTATGATTCTAAGATTTTTGTTATATTAAATTTATTTTTTGACGAAAGTTTTTAATTTTTTCCACTATTAACATATTTTAATTAAATTTGTGATAAAATTTTTATTTAAAAGGCTTTGAAAATTTATAAAAACTAAAATAAAGAAAGTAATTAAATTAAAATGCACCAACAATATTGTAACATTTTTTTACACAATTATGACTCATCAAATCAAAATTCTCAATTAAGTGAAATTAATTAATTTTAAACATAAACACTTTAAAAATTCTTTAATAATAAATATATTTATATATAATTATTTATTATAGAATATAAATTTATCATTATTTTGGCATAGTTATTTGTATTTTTATCACTATTTTGATTGGGTAACATTTTCACGTATATGCACCCTATAAATATTAATCAATGACTTTTAGATGCCTATAAGTAGCCAAAAATGAAATATAATTACACTGTATGTTGTGATTACATTTAAAAATAAATAAGAATAATAACAGAGACAAGATGTGTAAATTTTAGTTTTTGTTTATGTAAAATTTTTGTTACATTTTTATCTTTTATTAATATTTTTGTTTTCATCTTTCATTAACATAAAATATTTAGAAATAATTCGTCATTAATATAATTACTTTACTTTAGTCTCTCAATTTTTTGATAGCTGTAGTTTGTCAAATAGATCATCACATCATCATCTAATATATCCTACAATTATCTTACCGATCATCAAATTTAAAATTTATTAAAAATATATGAAAAATATGTAAATTACATGTATTGATTATTCTAATAAAAAAATCTAAAAAAATTAAATAATTTTACCTCAAACTCCTTAATTAATAAAATAAGATTATATATCAATAAATGATACATGTGAACATTGACTAAATAAATAAGTTGTCAATAATAACTTTCTCCAATAGTATGGACTATTTTTGAAATTTATAAGATTTAATAGGGACGAAAGAAATAAAAAGAAAATTTTAGGGACAATCTAAAATTTGCTAACTTTTTGAGACTAAAAAACATATTTAACTCATAATAATTTTTATTTATCATAAATGTATATTTAATTATTTGTTTATTTTATAAATATCTCGCCTCTTTTAATATAAAAATAGAAAATATGCGGCAACCATTTTTTAAATGTATCATAATGAATTATATATAGTAAGTTACGCAATTTCATAATTAGCCTTCTATTAGTTATTAACACAACTAATTAAACTATACAGTGGAATGAATTTCTATGTAAAATGGTTCTTCAAGCATTAGAAAGTATCATTTAAAAGATAAAATATACTTACATTCATTAATTAAAGTATTAAATTAATGATTATTAATTGGCAAGACAACTCAAAGGCAGTTTGAAGAGCCTATTGCAAAGCTAAAATTTAAGTCATGCATGCTTCCACACGTGGGAAAGAAAGAAACTTTGAAGCACAAGCCAAAAGTTTTTAGCTGCAATTTTCAATAGAATTAATCAACTACAACTTTACTTACTATTGTAATCAACAGTTTTAAGCTGCAAACTTGTTACAAAAAGATTCCAATTGACATCACAACAGAAAGCCACCACCATTTACAGCCAAATGAAACCGAGATCATGTGACAGAACTCACATCAGCAAAGAAGCATTATTAACAGCACCTCCATTTTCAAGACAAATAACCTATTATACAAAGATGCTATATATCTGGCATGCTAAATAACTATTACAGCAACAGGGAATGAATAAATAAGATGGAAAAAGGGTAATACATGATGAAGAAGGGTTCTTAGCAAACTATCTTGCTTCTGCAAGTTCACTTGACTTCTTGGAATCTTCCTCAGACTTCAACTCTATGACTGTCGAGCTATGACTCGATGCTTCTTTGGAATTACTGACAATTCCACAAACAAATTTGGTTATTAGCCAGTTTTGTTCAATACTAAATATTTAAGGGGTATGAAGATGTTGACAATGAAACAGTGAGAAAGAGAGAGAGAGAATCCATTTGAAATAAGCAACCACATGAAATGAAAATGTGTTGTTTGTTGAAAGACACGGGTATCACAATTACCTGCTCAAAAGTCAGGCAGGTCATCAAACATATCTCCTATCAACTTGAATGCCAGGGATGTCAGAAATTTTGTGCCAAATTTGAGGATGTTTATTCTCGCACTGTTCTCCCAGCAACGGAGACTCACGGATTTCGAGTTTTATTAGAGAGGGAGGCAGCCTTTCTCCCACCATATTCTTCAATTTAGGGCAGTAAAAAATGCTTAAATCTTGAAGGGAGGTGAGATGGAGAAGGCCACTGCAGTCTAATGTCTCTATATTTTTAAAGCGGAACAACTGTAGTGAGTGAAGGGAGGGAAGCTGAGGCAGAAAACCCTCCCATGGGAATGAATTGTCATTCTCAATTGATGCGTCATCAATGGTAAGATGAGTGAGACCCTTGTGCACACCTATTAAAGATAGACTCCTCAATAAATTCCCGCATTCCTCAATACGCAATATCTCTAAGTTCGGTGGAAGACCCCCTTCTGGAAATGCATCAATTTGAGGGCAACGCGTTATTTCAAGACGGTGTAACTTAGGGAGTAGAGTATTCATGCGAGAGGGCAATGACTTCAACACGGGGCAGTTATTGAGAAATAAAGTAGTCAAGTTCGGTGCCACCAATCCTTTTGTTGGGAACCCTTCAAAATCCGGACAAGAATATATCTCAAGATAGCCAAGAGCGAAAAGCTTCAAGTGTAACAATGACACGGTTAAAGTTTGCAGACCTCGACATCCACCCAATGTCAAACTCTTGAGATTGGGAAAGCCATCCAATAAGAAGGATGTCACTGAAACACAACTTTTATATATTTTTAGTGACTCTAAGTACTCATGTTGACTTGGTAATTCTAAATTTTCACAATTTTGAACCCCCAGTTGTTTCACGCATTTTGGTAAACAATTACCTGAAAATGACAAGACACACGAGCAACTTGAGATCTCTAAAAATTGCAAACAAGTTGGTTGGGTGCTTGTGATGATCCCAACCATGGACTTAACTAATTGGCATCCCTTAATATCAAGAGACTGCAATGACTTCAACATGGGGAACTCTTGCAGTCCTACACTGTTGCTATCCTGTATCTTCAAGTTGCGAAATGCAGGACCAAGCAAGAGTGAAGAAACAAGCTGCTCACACTCTTTAATTTCAAGAGTTTCCAAAGCAGGAAGTTGTTTCGGCAGATCTATTAAGATGGGACAACCTCTTATTTCAAGTTTTTTCAAGGCGGGGAAGTTGCTAGGCAGATCTCCCTTTAATCTAGGACAATTTGTAATTCTTAGGATTTGAAGTTGAGTAAAAACAAAGGATTCATATGAACACCACAACTCCCAACAAGACATGTTCTCAAGATATAGTTCCTCCAAGCAAGGAAAGGGTGTCTCTAGAGAACAGACATCATCATCATTCTTATAAAACTCATCACCAACTCTCACCACTGCATTCAAACGTGACATTTCCAGGTACTTGAGTTGAGGTAGCTGACCAAGTGAAGGAAACATACAACAGTTGTCACAAGACCAAAGATATACATAGGTCATATTGTCGTAGGAAGAATGCCCCACCCAATCAGAAAATCTTGTACCCCTGTATCCTCCGATGCCGAGCGTTTTCATTCCCTTGTGAGGTTGTAGCTCGTCAAGTATTTCTCTTTCAAGGTGTGTTGAGGTTGTAACAACCTCACCACTATGCTGAGACCATTCCAAGGTCAACTGATTGACGTGTGTCTTATCCTTCATCCTTGCTTCCTTTGCTTCATCACTATTCGCAACATTCTCCAATTTTCTAAGGGTTAGCGATCCTTGAATATTTGTAAGTTCTCCTAATTCCTTGATTCGATTTTCCTCATGCGGACCCACCACAAAGTAACTTAAAATCTGCAGATGCTTTAATTTGCCCATTCTCGGAGGCATCTCTTCTATACTAGTTCCTCGAATATCAAGATGTCGCAAGTTGACAAGGTTTTGCATCGCACTTGGCAGCATAGTTAGAGCATTACAAAAATACAACTTTAGTGTCTGTAGATTGTACAAGTTGCCCAAAGAATCTGGCAATGTTTTGATATCTGTTCGAGAGAGATTCAAGTAACGTAAATGGATTAGTTCACCTATTGAGTCAGGTAGCATGTCAAATCCCTGAAATCCCTTGAATGATAAAACCCTTGAGTGCTCCAGCTTTGGTATGATGATCTGCACTAGGTTCTTACAGCTGAACAATGGAGTCTGGAAACCAGTTGGAAGAAAAGTTCTCAAAGATTGTAGTTTATCAATGACATCAACATTATGTTGCAATGGATAGCTCAGCTTTCCATATGACAAATGACGAGTTTGAATTTTTATGTTGTTTGCTTTCCCAAGTTCTTCTGATCTACAATAGAAGTCTCCGGCAACATATATGGCCAAGTCATGCATCAGATCATGCATTACGAAAGTCCCGTGATAAGGACCCTTAATGAACCTTTTAAAAAATGATCCTAAAGTCAAGTCATCAAAACGCCTTTTAAAAAATGATCTTGAAGTCAAGTCATCAAAACACTCGGAACCAACTTCTTCCAACGTCTCTCCTTTTTTTGGTGCTCGTAAAAGATCTTCTGCCATCCATAACAAGACTAACTCATCTTTATCAAATCTATAATCTTTGGGAAACAGTGAACAATAACCAAAACATCGTTTTAGATGTGAAGGGAGATGATAATAGCTTACTTTCAGTGCCGGAATAATTTTACTGTCTTCTACATCAATTTCCCAAATTTCACTTCTCAGTGTAGCATTCCAGCTCCTGATATCATTCTTTGTTTGCAACAGACCTCCAAGTGTTTCTGCAGCCAAAGGTAAACCCCGACACTTCTTAACAATGTCCCTACCAATCTTTTCCATATTTGAATCACCACCAGATTCCGGAAAATGGGCATGCTTTGCAAACAATGACCAACAATATTCATCAGACAACTCAGAGAGAAGGTAAGGTTGAGTAGTTTGGACTGTTGAAGCAATCTTCTCACTTCGAGTTGTCACAAGAATTTTACTTCCCTTGATCCCATATTGGAAAGGCCTTTTGAAACGATTCCAACCATGACGGTCAAGGTTCCAGACGTCATCCAGAACTAGAAAGAATTTCTTCCCGGTGAGCTTTTCCTTCAAATCAAGTTGAAGCAAATTTAATTCCTTGTCATCACAAGCAGCTGAAGTTAATGCTCTTAATACACTCTTTGTAATATTGACAATATTAGATTCTTCGGAAACACAAACCCAGATCTTCCTATCAAAGTTCCCCACCAAAGTGTCATCATTGTACAACCACTGGGCTAGAGTGGTTTTCCCAACTCCACCCATGCCCCATATAGGGATGACAGAAACAGGATCTTCAGTAGTAGTATTGGGGTCTTCAGATGACAACAAGTTAGCGATGTTGACCTTGTCATGGTCTCTGCCAAGAATACAGGAAGGAGATGACAGCAAGAGAGAAGTAGATGGAGTTCTCCAAGAGAAGTCCTCGTTGGGGATGTCTTTGAGACCAAGAGTGTCTTTGTAATTCACAATGTTTTCAAGCCTGCTGGTGATGGCTTTTATTTCAGCCACCAGCTTCCTATCACGCAAATTGAGAAGGCGAGAGAAGAAGTTAGTGGTAGTTACCTCCTTATGAGTGGCGGCTTGAGTGAAAAGACGATCGAGCAAGTCATCGGCCACGTAGAAAGCGTCCCTGAGTTCAAAGAGCCAGTCTTGAACAGAAGGGTCATTGATTTGTTTGAGCTCAGCATCATTCAGGACAACTTGAACAGCAAACAGAGCATTCTTCAACGTGTCAACCAAGTCTTGATTAAGCTTCTTTCCTCTGATCAAGTTGGCAACTTCAGGGGAGAGAAGACGCTCCAAAACAACATTAGCAAAACCAGAAAGAAAAGCACCACCCACCGCTGATGCTGCCATATGGATTCAAAGCTCAGAAAATGGTTTCTTCTTCTTCAGAGTGCAAACACTGCCAAGGAGGAGGATACAATTCTACGCTCCGGTCAACTTTAAAGATTCCAATTAGCTGGCTATGTCTGCCACTAATGAATATTGTTCATTTTTTTTTAAGAGGACAAAAGTAACCAGCGACTAACTTACTGTAATAAAGACTTAAAAAAAATGAAGAAAATACAAGATTAGAAACAAAAACAAATATAGTATTATGAATATTTTAATGTGGATCTCCCTTCCCTTTTGTTCTATAAATAGAACTCAAGTTCTCACTCAATAACATACTTTTTTCACTCCTAATCTCTTTTACTCTCAAGTTCTTCTTCTAAATCTTCTTCTCATACTCTTATAATTTTAGTTTATTTTATAACACGTTATCAGCACGATGTTTTGACCAACTGAGATCTAGTCAAGACTAAGAGAGGTAATATATGATTATTATTATTCTTTATAAATTTTAATTTATATTATTTATGTATATATTATAAAAGTTCCTGAAGAACTTATATTTAAACATCCCAGAAGGATGTATAAGATTATATCTATATCATAAAAAAAATATAAGTTCCTGAAGAACTTATTTATAAATATCCCTGCAGGATATATAAAATTAATAGTCAGAATTCTTGAAGAATTCTTAAAAATATTTTTTGATAGTTCCTGAAGAACTATAACAATTTAAAATAATAATAATAAATAAATATATAAATCATACATTTAATGTTTTAGCCGATTACATGATTATACATTTGTGAGGATTATTTTATTTTGTGCTTAATGTGATACATTATTTTATATATGTTTTTTTTTATGTCCCAGTGTAACTTCACGTTGCAATTAATAAGCTGTCACGCAATGCTCTTGTAGCTTCTTTTATATTATTTTATTGGCAATATAATTGGTACCTTGGCATACTACACTATAACTATAACACTAGGCTGCTTGTGCTTCACGTTGGACTCCATTGACATGCTTTTATGCTAATTGCAAATTATTTCTTTTTAAAAATTATATGTTACCATAATTAAAATAATAATAATAATTAAAATTAAAATTAAAATTTATAAGTTAAAGAATTGGAATTCAATTAACTTTACTGGATGTTGATTGCAAATTGTTTCATTAACGTATATGTTTTTGTTATTTATTTCATTTAGTTATATGTTTTAGTTGTTTTTCGTTAGAATTTGATTAATTATTTTGATTTTTAATTGCAAATTAAAATTTAAAATTTATATAGAATCTTGATTGCATTAGAATTCCCTTTTGTTTATGTACTGCATTTTACACTATATTTGCATGCTGAATTTTACACTAATTTATATATTTTTAACTAATTGGCACACACTAATATTTTACACTAATAATTAGTATTTATAAATAAAAATAATAGTCATTGTTAACTTATTTTATTACTATTGTCATTACCATCATTATTAAATAATTATAGATAATATATTGAGTATTATCTGATTTATTTGTAATTTCTTGCATAGAAATAACTATGTCAAATATTATCAACCTTGAGTTCGTGGCTCTTGACATATCTGAAAAAAACTATCTATCATGGACATTGGATGCTGAAATCCATTTAGATGCTAAAGGTCTCGGAGACACCATTGAAAATGGAAATCAGACATCTAGTCAAAATAAAGCTAAAGCCATGATTTTCTTACGTCAACATATCCATGAAGGGTTAAAAAATGAATATTTAACAGTTAAAGACCCTCTCATTTTATGGAATAATCTAAAAGAGCGATACGACCATCAAAAGGATATAATTCTTCTGAAAGCCCGATATGAATAGATGCATTTGCGCTTTCAAGATTTTAAAACTGTAAATGAATATAATTCTGCGCTATTTAAAATTACTTCAAAATTGGAGTTATGTAGAGAAAAGATCACTGAAAGTGATATGTTAGAAAAGACATTCTCTACTTTTCATGCATCTAATATGCTCCTGCAGCAGCAATATCGCCAAAAGGGCTTTACCAAATACTCAGAATTGATTACTTGTCTCCTTGTGGCTGAGCAAAATAATGAATTGCTTATGCAAAATCATGAATCTCGTCCAACTGGAACTGCTCTATTCCCAAAAGTGAATGTAGCAACACACGATCATAATACTCATGGTCGTGGTCGTGGTCGTAGCCGCGGTCGTGGACGAGGTAATGCTCGGGGACATGGTATTGGTCGTGGATATGGTTATGGCTGTGGTCATGGTCGAAATGATAAGAGATCATCATTCACATGAAAAAATAAAGAACTTATGAAAAAAGGGACAGATGCTCAAAATAGCGAACAAACTAAAAACATCTGCTATCGTTATGGTAGCAAGGGACACTGGTCTCGAGTTTGTCGCACACCAAAGCATCTCGTAGATCTATACCAAAAATCCCTTAAAAATAAAGGGAAAATAATAGAGACAAATTTTACTGGTATAGATAATGATTTCTCTGATTTTAGTGTTGATGATTTTCTTACTCTTTCTGAAGAAGAAATTGACCACTCGGTTGGAGAAGGGAGTGCCCCTAAATAAATTATTTTAATGTTTCATGTAATTTGTTTTGTTGTAAATTTTGTCTTTATCAATAAAATTTTGTTAAATATTATTGTTAATTATATTTTTACTCATGATTTATTTTATTTATTTAATGAAGAATGAATGCTCATATGAATGACGAAGATATATGTCTCGCAGACAGTGCAACAACTCATACCATTCTCAAGAATGAGAAATATTTTTACCATATAGTAAAACAAGAAGCCAATATTAATACTATATCTGGTAGTATAAATATAATTGAAGGCTCCGGTAGAGCCAGTATTTTGTTACCTGGAGGAACAAAATTGCACATTGAAAGTGCATTATATTCTAAGAAGTCTCAAAGAAATTTGTTGAGTTTTAAGGATATCCGCAAAAATGGATATCATATTGAGACCACAAACGAAGGAAAAGATGAATATCTTTACATCACAAAGTTAATTTCTGATAAGAAATGTATATTGGAAAAATTACCTTCATTTTCCTCTGGTTTGTACTATACTTATATTAGTACAGTTGAAACAAATGTTATTGTAAACCAGAAGTTTACAAATAAGAATGACTTTGTTATCTGGCATGAACGATTAGGCCATCCTAGATCAATTATGATGCAAAAAATAGTTGAGAATTCAAATGGTCATTGTTTATCCAGCAGACAAATTATGCAAACTAAGAATATGCTGCTTGTTCTCAAGGAAAATTGATCATTCGGCCATCACCAATGAAAATTGGGAATGAATCACTCACATTTTTAGAGCGTATACAAGGTGATATTTGTGGACCAATACACCCTTCATGTGGACCATTTAGATATTTTATGGTTTTAATTGATGCATCAACTAGATGGTCACATGTTTGCTTATTATCAACTCGCAACCAGGCGTTTGCGAGATTACTAGCTCAATTGATTCGTCTAAGAGCTTATTTCCCTGATTATCCAATTAAGAAAATACGCCTTGATAACGCTGGTGAATTTACATCTCAATCATTTAATGATTATTGTATGTCCATTGGAATTGATGTTGAACATCCTGTAGCACATGTTCATACACAAAATGGACTTACTGAATCATTGATTAAATGTTTGAAATTAATAGCAAGACCATTGTTAATGAGATCAAAACTTCCAATTTCAACTTGGGGACATGCAATCTCGCATGCGGCAACACTTATTCGCATCAGGCCTACAAGTAATCATGAATATTCCCATTTACAATTGGTTCATGGTAAAGAACCAAATATTTCCCATCTAAGAATCTTTGGAAGTGCGGTATATGTTCCTATCTCTCCTCTACAATGCACTAAGATGGGACCTCAAAGAAGGTTAGGAATATATGTTGGATATGAAAGTTCATCAATAATAAAATATCTTGAACCTTTAACAGGTGATTTATTTACAGCTCGTTTTGCTGATTGTCATTTTGATGAATCTATTTTCCCACCATTAAGGGGAGAAAATAAACAGTTGGATAAAAGGATCATTTGGAATGAGATATCTCTCTCACATCTTGATCCTCGAACAAAGCAATCTGAACTAGAAGTTCAGAAAATAATTAGTTTGTAAAATTTAGCAAACCAATTACCTAATACATTTGTTGATCCAAAAAGAGTGACTACGTCACACATACCAACTGTTAATACTCCAATAAAGATTGATATCCCTGAAGGACAATCTAAATTTGCAAATGAGTCTGAAGCCAAAATAAAACGTGGCAGACCTGTTGGTTCTAAAGATAAAAATCCTCGGAAATGAAAAGTAAATAAAGAGGATAGTCGAATTGAGGATATAAAGACTCCAGTAGAGTCTCCTAACATAATCAAAGTTTCAAATCCAGAAGAAACTAAGGTACCTGAAATTGATACAAACAAAGAGATCTCGATAAATTATGTCATGGATGGTATACAATGGAATCGACCTGAAGTCGATGTTGATGAAATTTTTACATTCAAAGTAGCTCTTGATATTATAAATGATGATAAAAATTATGAACCAAAATCTGTTAAAGAATGTGCACAGAGAAATGATTGGCCAAAGTGGAAAGATGCAATGCAAGAAGAGTTAAACTCACTTGCAAAACGTAAAGTTTTTGGGCCTGTAGTCCAAACACCCAAAGGTGTAAAACCAGTTGGGTACAAATGGGTCTTTACGAGAAAAAGAAATGAAAATGGTGAAATTGTGCACAAAGCAAGACTTATTGCACAAGGATTCTCACAAAGACCTGGAATTGATTTTGAAGAAACATATTCACCAGTGATGGATGCCACTAGTTTTCAATTTTCTTGATAAGTTTGGCAATCCGTGAAAGGCTTGACTTACACCTTATGGATGTTGTTGCAGCATACTTATATGGATCACTTGAAAATGACATATATATGAAACTCCCTGAAGGATTTAATTTGCCTGAAGCATACAAGACAAATCCTTGAGAAAATTATTCAATTAAATTGAATAAATCTCTTTACAGACTGAAACAATCTAGACGTATATGGTATAATTGCCTCAGTGAATATCTGTTGAAAGAAGGATACAAAAATGACCCGATTTGTCCATGCATTTTTATGAAAAGATTGGGAAAAGAGTTTGTTATAATTGCAATTTATATGGATCATTTAAACATCATCGAAACTCCAGAAGAGCTCTCAAAAGCTGTAAATTGCTTGAAAAAGGAATTCAAGATGAAAGACTTAGGAAAAACAAAGTTTTGTCTAGGATTACAATTAGAATATTTAAAGGAAGGAATTCTGATGCACCAAAAGACTTATACAGAAAAGGTGCTAAAGCGGTTTTATATGGACAAATCACACCCATTGAGCAGTCCAATGGTTGTAAGGTCACTAGAAGTGAGCAAAGATCCGTTTCGACCTCAAGACAAAAATGAAGAACTATTTGGTCCTGAAGTACCATATCTTAGTGCAATTGGTGCACTAATGTATCTTGCTAGTCATACACGACCTGATATATCGTTTGCTGTCAATTTGTTAGCAAGACATAGTTCTTTACCCACAAAAAGGCATTGGAATGGGATTAAACACATATTCCGCTACCTTAGAGGTACAATGGACATGGGTTTATTTTTTTTCATATACATCTAAGGCAAACCTAATTGGTTATGCAGATGCGGGGTATTTATCTGATCCTCATAATGGTCGATCACAATCAGGATATTTATTCATATGTGGTGGTACAGCAATTTCATGGAGATCCATAAAGCAAACAATCACAGCAACATCATCTAAGCATGCTGAAATTCTAGCATTACATGAAGCAAGTCGGGAATGTGTTTGGTTAAGGTCTATGATTCAACATATTCAAGAAACATGTGGCTTACATGCTGGAAAATTACCACCAACAATCTTATGTGAAGATAATGCAGCTTGTATTTCTCAGTTAAAAGAGGGATATATTAAAGGAGATAGGACAAAACATATTTCACCAAAATTTTTCTTTACTCATGATCTCATAAAAAATGGTGAAATAAATGTCCAACAAGTCTGATCATGTGAGAATCTAGCAGATATCTTCACAAAATCATTACCAACCAAAGTCTTCGAGCAACTAGTACAAAAGATTGGTCTTCGATGCTTACATAAGTGTTCTGATGAGGGGGAGAATTAAATATCTGTATATTTAGTTATTTATTTTCTTTGTAAAGAATGTTGTACTCTTTTTCCTTCACTAGGTTTTTATCCCATTAGGTTTTTCCTAGTAAGGTTTTAACGAGGCACATTCTAAAATAGGGACATCCAAGGGGGAGTATTATGAATATTTTAATGTGGATGTCCCCTCCCTTTTGTTCTACAAATAGAACTCAAGCTCTCACTCAATAACATACTTCTTTCACTCCTAATCTCTCTTACTCTCAAGTTCTTCTTCTAAATCTTCTTCTCATACTCTTATAATTTTAGTTTATTTTATAACATATAGAAGCTAAAACGCAAAAAAGGTACGAAACACTATAAAAAATAATTAGCTATGGGTAACTACAAAATGATCCAAGAAATTTACAGGGAATAAATTATGTTGTTATTATCAATTCCTAATGTAGTTCTATTCCTAGTAAAAAACAAATATTCTGCATGAAATAAAGTATTTCACATAAATAGATGGACTTGCTTTCATGTGTTTTTCTTGTATAGATCTTGGTGGAAATTCTTTCGAATTTTTACATATTATTTTTAGGATATGAATTTTAAAAATTTAAATAATCCCATTTGAGTTTTTTTAAAATCAACTAAAAAAAGTATATAATTTTTAATCGTCTTTCATTACAATTTTTTAAAAGGGATTTTGTTTCAATAAAAATAATATTTTTATCAAAATGACTAATTAGATTGTTGCTAAAAGGCAGATAGACACTAATATAAATTTAATTATCATCAATTTAATCATGATTAAATCCATAATGCTTAATGATCCGGTCTGGATACCGGTCCCTAAAGTTATGACGTCAGAGTGACATCTTAGAGGAGTAACCGGTATCGTAAGAAAATAAAGCTACACCGATCATCCATCCTCACCTCATCCATCCTCACTTCATCAAATGCCCTATCCGTCCTCGCTACGATAGTCGCTCCATCCGACCTTATCTCCACGGCATGAATAATCGTTTGCCTCAAGATCACTGTGAGATAAGAGTTCATAATAGCTTATCAGCGAAGATACCCTGCATAGCGAAATGTGTCTATGTCAATTATCTCAGAGAGTAAATACAATTGTCAGCAAAATATGTGAAAAGGTGATTATCCTCCATCCCTATTACAGGATCGTACTATGATAATTGACCTACCCCCCTGACATACTCTGAGCACTGAGCCATATTGATTGACATGATTAACACGCTATCAGAACAAAGGGGCCCACTTGTATCCAACGATTCATTTCCTACGTTCGACTATAAATAGCTTATTTCAATACACATGCAAGGTTACGTTGTTCTAACTCACTTTTTTCTATTGCATTGCTTGAGTATTCACTGAGTTCATACACTATTCTAACTTGAGCGTCGGAGAATCTTCGCAGGTGGCACCACCTTTCGCCCTCTCTCAACGCGAAGCTCTGGTGTGAAGGATCTCCAGGGCAACAAGACCGGTTTCTCCCACTGAGAGACCGGACTACAATACCGGATACCTACTGTACCGGTGTATAAACCCTAAAACACCTGTATTCTTATGGCTGGTCCCACACCGGATCCTAGACCCCGGTTCAGACCAGTTCATTGGCACGCCCGGTGGGACTCGTTAGAGTTATTCCCACTTTTTATAGAAGTTTGGTAGTCAGAATGGAAGGCGATGGACATGATTTTGTTGACGGTTATGTGGAAGACGTGACCCACCAGCAAACTGGGAGGAGACTCGTCTTTGAATCTCCTGTCACCAACACCCGAAGGATGGTGCAAGTGCCAACCCCTGATCCTCGTGATGAGGTTATTAGGCAGCTCAGGGAGGAGTTGATGGAGTTAAAGCGGGAGAAGAGAGGAGCTGGGGACAGGGTGACGTCCCAAGCAGAAGAGGCCCACCATGCATCTGCGAGGGAGAGATCTATGATCCTCCAGTACTCAAAAATCCCTACGTACGAGGAGAGGGAACAAACTCAAGACTCTAGTGATAGAGTCAGTACCAGGAGAAGGGAGCAAGCAGTGGTGACCTCTGGAGCTTATAAACTCAGCGTTCCTTTCTCAAGTAGACTTATGAGTGTCGTTATCCCTAAGCACTTGTACGACTCAACTACTGTCGATTAGGAAGTACAATGGAGAAACTGATCCCACTAAGCACCTAGATGCTTATGTCTATGAAGCTATGTACCTGGGAGCTGATGAAGACGTCATGTGTAGGATGTTCCCAAGAACATTGACAGAGAAGGATCTCAGCTGGTTCAAGAGCCTGCCTTCAGGATCTATAGATTCCTGGGAGGAAATGGCAGCTACGTTTGAAAGTTATTTTGTCATTTACAGGGACATCCCAAGGACTTCTCACACCTTGGCCCAAATAAGACAAGGAGAAACTGAAACTCTTAAAGAGTTTTTGAAGAGATTCTACAAGGAGGCTGCGTTGGTCCCAAATCTCACAGAGGCCATACAGCTCCATATTGTGGTTGAAGCTCTACAACCTGGTTCCGCTTTTGCCCTATCTTTGGCAAAGAGACCCCTAACAACCTTTGAGAAGTTTCGAAGGAAAGCTTCCAAGTACGTGGGTATAGAAATGCATCTAGAGGCTACAGCAGCTAGAATGAAGCCCCCAGTACCCCCTCAACAGCCACGGAGGGAGAAGGAGAGGGTGAGACTAGAAAAACATACCTTCAGAGAAGATTTTGCAAGCGTTCAGCCTCATCAATAAGACAGGCGTGTCTCATCTTTCAGTAAATATGCTCCTCTGAACGCTAGGCATTCCTAAATCTTGAGGGAAGTTGGCTGGCCAGCGCTCAGTGTCTTTGGTATAAGGAAGCCATCCCCAGTCAAAAGACTTGGTAACCCACGTAAATATTACGCCTTTCACGAACAAGCGGGTCACCACACAGACGAGTGCAAAGCGTTGAAGAATACTGTAGAGACCCTCATTAGAGAGGGAAAGCTGAAGCAATATCTGTTCAGAGAAAGATCCTTAGACAAGCCTGACAGGGTGGATAAAAAGGGGAGAGATCTAGATGATGAAGGTGACAATAGTTGTAACCCAGTCAGGAGGTTTACTGCGGCTGAGAAGCAAAAGGGAGTGGTGATCGCTGGAGGAGCCCAGTAAGAAGGCATGCCTCAGCAGCAGAGACAGGGTAGGCGTAAAGTGATCGAGATGATTGCTGGAGGGTTTGCAGGAGGAGGAGCATCGATCACTGCCAGGAAAAATCACCACCGGATGATTTTGTCTGTATAAGGCAAGCCTAGAGATAACCGCCCTTTCAGGGATAGTGTGGCAGCCCCAATGGTGTCATTCACTGATGATGACTTCGGCCCGACGATCCCAGGAGGAGACGACGCAGTGGTGATCATTGCCGTCATTGCTAACAAAGATGTGAAGAGGATCCTCGTCGATCAGGGAAGTTCTTGCGATGTAATTTTTTATAACTGTTTCAAAAGAATGAGTTTTAATGATGCAGATCTGTAGCCATACACGTAAGAACTCACAGCGTTTAATGGGGCGAAGTAACCCACTAAAGGGTATCTTGATACCCTCATTTCTTTTGAAGGAGAACCTGGTGCGAGAACGGTGAGGTCGAGAATCCTGGTGATCGATGTGGAATCCCCTTACAATGGGATCATAGGCCGCCTCACCTTGAACGCAATGGAAGCAATTGTGTCTACTCCTCACCTCCTAATCAAATTCATTGACAAGGACAACGATGTGTCCTCCCTCCATGGAGATCAAGAGATGGCTCGATACTGTTATAACCTAAGCCTCAACATGGTCAAGATGGAAGCGTTCAATAAGAAGAGGAAGCTGAATGACGTAGGAACAACGACTGGGTCTGTCAGTCTGATTGACTTGGACCCCAGGGCAGAATTGAAGATCGACCCTCTTAACCCCTCAAAGCCCACACCGGACGGTGGTTCCAAGGATGTCATCTTAGGGGATTCCCCAGAAAAGGTCACGCACATCAATGATAGCCTGGAGGCAGGCATGGAGCAACGTTTGTTGGCTCTCTTGTAGGAGTTTAAAGACCTTTTTGCATGAACTGCGGTAGACATGCCTGGGATGGACCCTGATTTCTGTTGTCACAAACTCGCTGTGTACCCAGAAACGAGACCGGTGGCCCAGAAGAAGAGGAGGCTGGGACCGGAAAAGCAGAAAGCAGCGTATAAACAAACTGAGGAGTTGTTGAAAGCCGGTTTTATAAAGGAGATTCGTTATTCATCTTGGCTTTCCAACGTAGTGATGGTGCAGAAAGCTAATGGCAAGTGGAGGATGTGTACGGATTACGTGGACCTTAACCGGTGTTGCCCCAAAGATCCATATCCCCTCCCAAACATTGATCGTATGGTCGACGACTCATCTGGTTATCATTATCTCAGTTTCACGGATGCTTATTTAGGGTACAATCAGATTTCGATGTGGGAAAGAGATCAGGAAAAGACAGCATTCGTTAATGACCGTGGTGTCTTCTGCTACACCGTCATGCCGTTTGGATTGAAGAACGCCGGTGCTACCTACCAGCGCATGATCAACAAAGTATTCGAAGGCATGCACACCAAGCTGGTAGAAGTGTATATCGATGACATCATTGTGAAAACTCTCACCGGAGGAGACCACATCGAAGATTTACGCCAAGTGTTTACTCGGTTGCGGCAGTACAACATGAGGCTGAACCCATTAAAGTGTACCTTTGCAGTCCCGGCTGGGAAGTTTTTGGGTTTCATGTTGGCCCAGCGGGGTATTGAGGCCAACCCTGGAAAATGTCAAGCAATACTAGATATGCAGAGCCCTAAGAGTCGGAAGTTGTAACACCCCTATTTTTATTTTTATATTGAAATTTTGAAGGAATTAAATTATGGTTCTTTAGAACTTTTTAATCTACGTATTATTCATGATTTTTTGGAATTTTGGAATTTTTTAAAATAAAATAATATTTTTTAAATAATTTTAAATTCATATAAGTGACTTAAATTAAAAATATTTATAAGAAAGTGAATTGAAATTATAAGAAAATTTTTTAAAATCCGTTTCAAGTAGACTTATCTAAAAATTATCGGTTTGAGAAAAATCTTAATTTTTTTCAATCGTTAAAAAATTGAAAACGTATCAATAAATTTTTATTAACCGAAAATTTTAGATTTTTAAAATTTCAGCTTTATATTACTTATTATAAAATTAGTGAGAACTGATATAATATCGCTAAATTTCAAAAAGGACTCATTTTGAATATTTAAAATATACTGAGTGAAGAATTACTATTTGACTTAATAATTTTGCCGACAGTTACTATGCAAAAAACTGTGCATGTATGAAATTTTTAAAAGATGCACAGTAACCAGAAATAAAAAATTCAAAAATGCACAATACTTTTATATTAAAATAATAGAATGCATAGTAAATTTTTTTCCTATAAATACCGAAGGATTTCTTCTTTAGAATTCACAATTTCAGATTAAGTTTTCTTAATATAGTAGTGCTAGTGAGATAGTGGTGGAAGTGAGAGAGAGAAGAAATTTTTTTGGAGAGAAGGTTCTGCTAAAATCCTAAGGTAAGAATACTTCTCTTTTATATTTTTTGGGTTATTTACATATCGTTTTTAAAAATCTGTTATTATACTGGAAATAATATTATTTTAAGTTACTATTTTATATAGTAAAATACTATTTCAACAGTAAATTACTATTTAAATAGTAAATTACTATTTATTATTACTATTTACCATTACTATTCACAATTTACTATTTACCATTACTATTTACATTTTACTATTTACTGTTACTATTTATATTTTACTATTTATTATTACTATTCACAATTTACTATTTACTATTCATTATTCACTATTCAAAATTTACCATTTTTGTTTTTAGTAGTAATCTTAATCCTCATCTTATGCCTATACTGAAATAAGATTGGTATTAATATTTCTAGAAATCGAAAGCGCAAAGCAAACTCTCTTTTGGTAACAACTCAAGGTAAGGGGGGGTGAGATAAGAGTATAATATGAAAAGACATAAGAATAATGGGAGGAGTCCCCTACTCCTTTTAAATTTAATAATATTATTATTTTAAAATATTAATTTTTTAACTTAAAATTTTTAAATTAAATATCCGGTTTAACTAACTCTAACATACCTATGCAAGGACTTGGACCATTATGACCTATATGGACTGGACTATACCTATGCAAGGACTTGGACCATTATGACCCATATGGACTGAACAATACCTATGCAAGGACTGGATTATATGGACTTACATATACCTATGCTAAGAATGGACAAAAGGAACTAAAAAAAAATCAACTATATTAATAATCATTAAATTTTATATTATGATATGTATTAATGATATTTAATTTGATTGATTTGATTATGATTGATTATATTTGTGATTGATGATGTTTAACTATGATTGATAATATTTGATTGATGATATTGAAATGTGGAGTTTGAGCATATAGCGAGCATGACGGAAAGCTAAAATTCAGTAAGAATTTCTTACCTTACTCTTTAAATTTTTATTATCTTTCATTTCTTCTTAGAAATTATTTTTATATTTAGAATAAAAAAATAGTATTTATTTTAGAAAGTAGACATTTTATGAAAATTAATTTATAATAAATTGAGATAATTAAATTTTGAATTAAAGAAAAATTTTTGTAACTTTAAGTAATTACGGTTAATGATTTAAAGATTATTCTCTTTTAATAAAATAAAATTTTTAAAAGAAAATTATTTTATTTTTTCAAATTAATAAATAAAGAATATTTGGAAATAATTAAGATTTCTAAATTTGACCTTGTTAAGATTCAATTTGAGAAAGATTATGTAAAGTTTAATATGAAAAAGTTTTGAGATATTTAAGGCTTAGAAACTCAATTTCAGTGAGAATTAAAAACTGTACCAAATTTATTTCTGTGGGACAGAAATTCGGAGAATTGAGAAAATGTACAGTTTATAGAAATGATGTTGTAAACCTTTTAAGGTATTTAATAATTGAGTTTCTAAAAGTCTTAACCAACTAAATACGCGAGTAGTTCATGCATCATGAATCATTAAAGTGAAATGAAATGATATTGTCTGGGGACGGATTATAGAAACCGAGGATACATTAGAGGAGGCTTAATTACGAGCCTTGGGATGAGAGGGTGTGAAAGGGTGCTTCAGGGGACCTGGGGTAGCTCCCTAGTGTCGGGTACTTTCACAATAAAAACTTTCTCAATCTGATTAGTCTCTAAGTGTTTCCATGCCAGTTGAGCTGTTCATATTATTATTATCCGGACTTATGGAATAGTGTAAACTCCTGGTTGGCCCAGTGCAAATTAAAATTTAAGGGCCTACATATATAGGTAAGTTATGATGAAGATATTGCATAACATTCATGCATTCATAATTGATTGTGTATATGGTTGTGATTGATATTATTATGTATTAGTTTGTGAAAACCCTTTGTTGCTTATGTCTTAATCGAGAATATTATATTCTGTTTCTCACTCCTTTCTCGTGTTTTTGTTTCATATATTCTAAATTGATGGTTCAGAGGGAAGAATCGAAGAATATCGGCAGTAACTATAACACGTTCTAGAAAGGGAGCTCGGTATGAATACTGTAGTCTAATGAATAAATAATGTTATTAAGTAACTGCTTCTAGGCCATGGAGTTTCCTCTCTTTCGTATAATGTTTAATGTTTATTTTCTTCGGATGAATGTATAAATACTTTATAAAGTTTTAATAATATTTATGAAGTATTTCAGAAATAATGTATGTAATTTATTCCGATAGTTTCTTTTTAACAATCATATCTTTTAAAAAAAATTATGAATTTTTATATATTTTATTAAGGTGTAACCGAGGGTGTTACAAAGTGATATCAGAGCAGTTAATCTAATAGGCCTGGGGAAAAGGTCTATCTTGCTTTGTCTGTAAACTCTGTATAAGTGATAGAGAATAGAATATCTGACTTGGTAGTAACTGTGATTGATGTGACAAATCTCAGTTACTGTGAAACAGGAAACTAATGGCTGGAAACGATCTTGCTGGAGTTGTAGAACGTTTAATCAATGCAATGGGAGCACGTGAAGGTCAAGGTAACGATGCTTTGAGAAGGCTGGACCTATTCGAAAAGCGCAATCCACCTCGTTTCAAGGGAGGATATAACCTTGATGGAGCACAAATCTGGATTCGAGAGATAGAGAAGATCTTTCGAGCATTGCAATGTAATGAAGCTGATAAGGTAGTCTTCGCTACTTATGCCTTATCTGAGGATGCCGAACATTGGTGGGATAGCATGCGTAGACAATTCGAAGTCAACGACGTGGAGATCACTTGGGATTATTTCAAGGATATGTTTCTGGAGAAATACTTTCTAGCTGATGTTAAAGAGAAAAGACAATTCGAATTCCTGTCGCTGACCCAAGGAAATATGACCGTTGGAGAGTACACATTCAGGTTTGAAGAGCTATCTCATTTTCATTCTCATTATAATGATACTACTAATGAAAGAGATCGGTGTGCAAAGTTTGTAAATGGATTGTGGCCAGAAATTAAGGAAACTATACGAATGCAGGAAATCCGTGAATTTTCTGTATTGGTAAATTGCTGCAGGATCTTTGAGGAAGATCATAAGGATAGAATGACCAAAAGTCGTCAGCCCATTCACAAGGCAGGAGAAATGAGAAGTAGAGGACCTCACCATCACCAAAGAAGAGACTTCAGGAGAAATAAGCCTTACCAAGTGCCATTTCACCGGTTTGGAGCAGCATCTATTCCTAACAGACCCCAAGCTTCAACTGGAAGCTATTACCCGACATCTGCACCAAATTTTAAATGTTTTATCTATGGAGGACCCCATTTGAAAAGGGATTGTCCTAAAAACACTTATGTTTGCTTTAAGTGTAACAAACCAGGTCATCACATCAAGGATTGTCCAGAGATGAAGAGGGAAAACCCTGAAGGTGCAAGTACAAGCATAAATACTCAAGGAGGCGTGCACAGTGCAGTCGGAAGGCCGAAGGCAAAAGGAAAGGTTTTTACAGTCACTGGAGAAGAAGCATCTCATTCTGATTTCATGGTGGAAGGTAAGTGTATCATTAATAAGATTCCTTTAACTGTTATGTATGACTCAGGTGCATCACATTCCTTTATTGCCAATGACTGTGTAGAAAAACTAAAATTACCTGTGATAGAACTGCCATTTGACTTATCTGTACATACTCCTGGAAACAATCTCATTGTTACTTCTAAAGCCTGTTGGAAATGCCCTATTGTCATAGATGGTAGGGACTTTAAAGCTAATCTTTTCTGTTTACCCCTTTCTGGTTTAGAAGTTATTATTAGGCTAGATTGGTTGTCTGACAATCATGTTCTAAAAGATTGTCATAATAAAACCATAATGTTTAAAGAACCAGTGAATTTGAATCCTGAGGATTTGAGATTTCTAACCGCCAACCAAGTGAGTACCTCTTTAAAAGGAGGGGCTCAAGGATTCATGTTATTGCTTTCAACGAAAGGAAAGCAAGAATCAAAAATCAAAAATCTGTCGGTTGTGTATGAATTTCCTGACATTTTTCCTGAAGATATCCATGGTTTACCCCCAGAAAGAGATGTGGAATTCGCCATTGATCTAGTACCTGGAGTTGGACCCATTTTAATTGCACCATACCGAATGTCACCTCTAGAATTAGCAGAGTTGAAGAAACAACTTGAAGAGATGATAGAGAAGCAGTTTATACGACCCAGTGTATCCCCCTGGGGTGTACCAGTGTTGTTGGTTAAGAAAAATGATGGTAGCATGAGGTTGTGTGTAGATTATCGGCAACTGAACAAGGTGATGATCAAGAACAGATATCCTCTGCCAAGGATTGATGACTTGATGGATCAGCTACGTGGTGCCACGGTGTTCTCCAAAATTGATTTGAGGTCTGGATACCATCAAATAAGGGTAAAGAAAGAAGATATACCAAAAACTGCTTTTAGAACACGCTATGACCATTACGAATATCTAGTAATGCCTTTTGGTGTAACTAATGCACCAGCCGTATTCATGGATTACATGAATAGGATTTTTCATCCATATCTAGATAAATTTGTAGTGGTGTTCATTGATGATATATTAGTGTACTCTAAAAGCAGAGAAGAACATGTTGAACACTTGAAGGTTGTATTGGAAATCCTGAAAAAGAAACAACTGTATGCAAAGCTGTCGAAGTGTGAATTCTGGTTGGAAGAAGTGAACTTTTTAGGACATGTAATTAGTCAAGGAGGAATAGCTGTAGACCCTTCCAAGGTGGAAGCAGTTTTAAAATGAGAGAGACCAACCACAATCACTGAGATTAGAAGTTTTTTGGGTTTGGCTGGATACTATAGGAGATTCATTGAAGGATTTTCAAAGTTAGGATACCCACTGACCAAGCTAACACGGAAAGGACAACCTTTTGTATGGACGACACAATGCGAGAATAGTTTCCAAGAGCTGAAAGATCGACTTACTTCTGCGTCGGTGTTAGTACTCCCTGATCCACATCGAAGTTTTGAAGTTTACTGTGATGCGTCTAAACAAGGACTGGGAAGTGTACTCATGCAAGACAAGAAGGTTGTAGCCTATGCGTCATGCCAATTAAGGCAACATGAGATTAACTACCCTACCCATGACTTAGAGTTAGCCGTTGTAGTTTTTGCCTTAAAGATTTGGAGGCATTATCTATACGGTGCAACATTCGATGTGTTTAGCGATCATAAGAGTCTCAAGTATTTATTCGACCAAAAGGAGTTAAACATGAGGCAACGAAGATGGATGGAGTTCTTAAAGGACTACGATTTTGAGTTACAATACCATCCTGGGAAAGCGAACATAGTAGCTGATGCTTTAAGTCGAAAGTTTACATGCGTCCACAATGATAATTAAAGAGCTGGAATTGATAGAGAACTTCAAAGATCTTAACCTAGCAGTAAAGGTTAATGCTAACAGCTACAGATTAGGAGCGTTGCAAGTGACAAATGAATTCCTGAGACAAGTTTTAGAGGCTCAACGAGATGATGAATTCCTACAAGAAAAGAAAGAACTTTTGAAACAAGGAAAAGAAGTCGAGTTCAATGTAAGAAATGACCAATTACTAAGGTATAAGGATCGAGTGTGTATCCCTGATCAAGAGGAGTTGAGGAAAGCAATTCTAGAAGAAGGCCACAAAAGTTATATGAGCATTCATCCTGGAGCTACTAAAATGTATCAAGATTTAAAGAAGTTATTTTGGTGGCCTGGAATGAAGAAAGTAGTGGCAGAGTACGTGGCTGCATGTCTAATTTGCTAGAAGGTTAAAGTGGAACATCACAAACCCCCTAGAATGCTATAATCAATGGAAATACCAGAATGGAAATGGGATAACATTACCATGGATTTTGTGACTTCTTTACCCAAAACTCCATTAGGACATAATTCAATATGGGTAATAGTTGATAGACTAACAAAGTCTGCCCACTTTATTCCCATCAACATTCGTTACTCTATGGAGAAGCTAGCAAAATTATACATCGAGGAGATTGTGAGATTACATGGAATTCCTTCAAGTATCATTTCTGATCGGGACCCTCGTTTTACATCACAATTCTGGAAGAGTTTGCACAAGGCTTTGGGAACAAGACTGCGTTTGAGTTCAGCATATCATCCTCAAACAGATGGACAATCAGAAAGAACAATCCAATCTCTAGAGGACTTGTTACGAGCTTGTGTGTTAGAGCATAAAGGAAGTTGGAATCAATTCTTACCATATGTGGAGTTTACCTACAACAACAGTTTCCATGCTAGCATTGGCATGGCACCTTTTGAAGCATTATATAGAAGAAAATGTAGGACCCCGCTATGTTGGTTTGAGACTGGTGAAAACTTGATGCTAGGACCAGAGTTGGTACAACAAACCACGGATAAAATCAAAATAGTTCAGGAAAAAATGAAGGCAACACAGAGCAGGCAGAAAAGTTACTATAACAAAAGAAGAAAGCCGCTCGAATTTCAAGAAGGCGATCATGTATTCTTGAAAGTCACACCTATGACTGGGGTCGGTCGGGCAATGAAATCTCGAAAACTAACTCCTAGATTTATTGGTCCATATCAAATAATTCATAAAGTTAGTCCTCTTGCTTACAAAATAGCATTACCACCTTTTCTTTCTAATATCCATAATGTTTTTCATGTGTCAAACTTACGAAAGTATATATCTGATCCTACACATGTTATTGAACCTGATGTCATACAAGTTAAAGATAATCTTATATATGATGCACCACCTGTTAGAATAGGTGACAGAAGAATAAAAAAGTTAAGAGACAAGACAATTCCGCTTGTAAAGGTCATTTGGAGTGAAACGAAAGGAGAAGATGTTACATAGGAACTAGAAACTGAGATGAAAGAGTCTCATCCTCATTTGTTTTACTGATTAATGTAAATTTCGAGAACGAAATTTTCTAAGTGGAGTAGAGTTGTAACACCCCTATTTTTATTTTTGTATTGAAATTTTGAAGGAATTAAATTATGGTTCTTTAGAACTTTTTAATCTACGTATTATTTATGATTTTTTGGAATTTTGGAATTTTTTTAAATAAAATAATATTTTTTAAATAATTTTAAATTCATATAAGTGACTTAAATTAAAAATATTTATAAGAAAGTGAATTGAAATTATAAGAAATTTTTTTTAAATCCGTTTCAAGTAGACTTATCTAAAAATTATCGGTTTGAGAAAAATCTTAATTTTTTCCAATCATTAAAAAATTGAAAACGTATCAATAAATTTTTATTAACCGAAAATTTTAGATTTTTAAAATTTCAGCTTTATATTACTTATTATAAAATTAGTGAGGACTGATATAATATCTCTAAATTTCAAAAAGGACTCATTTTGAATATTTAAAATATACTGAGTGAAGAGTTACTATTTGACTTAATAATTTTGCCGACAGTTACTATACAAAACACTGTGCATGTATGAAATTTTCAAAAGATGCACAGTAACCAGAAATAAAAAATTAAAAAATGCATAATATTTTTATATTAAAATAATAGAATGTATAGTAAATTTTTTTCCTATAAATACCGAAGGATTTCTTCTTTAGAATTCACAATTTCAGATTAAGTTTTCTTAATATAGTAGTGCTAGTGAGATAGTGGTGGAAGTGAGAGAGATAAGAAATTTTTTTGGAGAGAAGGTTCTGCTAAAATCCTAAGGTAAGAATACTTCTCTTTTATATTTTTTGGGTTATTTTCATATCGTTTTTAGAAATCTGTTATTATACTGGAAATAATATTATTTTAAGTTATTATTCTATATAGTAAAATACTATTTCAATAATAAATTACTATTTCAATAGTAAATTACTATTCAAATAGTAAATTACTATTTACTATTACTATTTACCGTTACTATTTATAATTTACTATTTACCGTTACTATTCACATTTTACTATTTACTGTTGCTATTTACATTTTACTATTTATTGTTACTATTCATGATTTACTATTCACTATTCACTATTCACTATTCAAAATTTACCATTTCTGTTTTAAGTAGTAATCTTAATCCTCATCTTATGCATATACTGAAATAAGATTGGTATTAATATTTCTAGAAATCGGAAGCGCAAAGCAAACTCTCTTTTGGTAACAACTCAAGGTAAGGGGGGGTGAGATAAGAGTATAATATGAAAAGACATAAGAATAATGGGAGGAGTCCCCTACTCCTTTTAAATTTAATAATAATATTATTTTAAAATATTAATTTTTTAACTTAAAATTTTTAAATTAAATATCCGGTTTAACTAACTCTAACATACCTATGTAAGGACTTGGACCATTATGACCTATATGGACTGGACTATACCTATGCAAGGACTTGGACCATTATGACCCATATGGACTGAACAATACCTATGCAAGGACTGGATTATATGGACTTACATATACCTATGCTAAGAATGGACAAAAGGAACTAAAAAAAAATCAACTATATTAATAATCATTAAATTTTATATTATGATATGTATTAATGATATTTAATTTGATTGATTTGATAATGATTGATTATATTTGTGATTGATGATGTTTAACTGTGATTGATAATATTTGATTGATGATATTGAAATGTGGAGTTTGAGCATATAGCGAGCATGACGGAAAGCTAAAATTCAGTAAGAATTTCTTACCTTACTCTTTAAATTTTTATTATCTTTCATTTCTTCTTAGAAATTATTTTTATATTTAGAATAAAAAAAATAGTATTTATTTTAGAAAGTAGACATTTTATGAAAATTAATTTATAATAAATTGAGATAATTAAATTTTGAATTAAAGAAAAAATTTTGTAATTTTAAGTAATTACGGTTAATGATTTAAAGATTATTCTCTTTTAATAAAATAAAATTTTTAAAAGAAAATTATTTTATTTTTCCAACTTAATAAATAAAGAATATTTGGAAATAATTGAGATTTTTAAATTTGACCTTGTTAAGATTCAATTTGAGAAAGATTATGTAAAGTTTAATATGAAAAAGTTTTGAGATATTTAAGGCTTAGAAACTCAATTTCAGTGAGAATTAAAAACTGTACCAAATTTATTTCTGTGGGACAGAAATTCAGAGAATTGAGAAAATGTACAGTTTATAGAAATGATGTTGTAAACCTTTTAAGGTATTTAATAATTGAGTTTCTAAAAGTCTTAACCAACTAAATACGCGAGTAGTTCATGCATCATGAATCATTAAAGTGAAATAAAATGATATTGTCTGGGGACGGATTATAGAAACCGAAGATACATTAGAGGAGGCTTAATTACGAGCCTTGGGATGAGAGGGTGTGAAAGGGTGCTTCAGGGGACCTGGGGTAGCTCCCTAGTGTCGGGTACTTTCACAATAAAAACTTTCTCAATCTGACTAGTCTAAGTGTTTCCATGCCAGTTGAGCTGTTCATATTATTATTATCCGGACTTATGAAATAGTGTAAACTCTTGGTTGGCCCAGTGCAAATTAAAATTTAAGGGCCTACATATATAGGTAAGTTATGATGAAGATATTGCATAACATTCATGCATTCATAATTGATTGTGTATGTGGTTGTGATTGATATTATTATGTATTGGTTTGTGAAAACCCTTTGTTGCTTATGTCTTAATCGAGAATATTATATTCTGTTTCTCACTCCTTTCTCGTGGTTTTGTTTCATATATTCTAAATTGATGGTTCAGAGGGAAGAATCGAAGAATATCGGCAGTAACTATAGCACGTTCTAGAAAGGGAGCTCGGTATGAATACCGTGGTCTAATGAATAAATAATGTTATTAAGTAACTGCTTCTGGGCCATGGAGTTTCCTCTCTTTCGTATAATGTTTAATGTTTATTTTCTTCGGATGAATGTATAAATACTTTATAAAGTTTTAATAATATTTATGAAGTATTTCAGAAATAATGTATGTAATTTATTCCGATAGTTTCTTTTTAACAATCATATCTTTTTAAAAAAATTATGAATTTTTATATATTTTATTAAGGTGTAACCGATGGTGTTATAGAAGTACAATCATTGAATGGGAAGGTGGCCGCTCTAGCTCGATTCATGCCCAAGATGGCGCATAGATCCCTTCCTCTGTATAAGGCGTTGAAGAAGCACAAGAGTTTTGAATGGGGAGAAGAGCAGGAACAAGCTTTCCAGCAGCTTAAGGTCGTGCTTTCAAGTCCACCAATACTGGTGAAGCCTGACCCTGGTGAGACTCTGATCCTGTATTTGGATATTTCTGATGAAGCCCTAGGCGTGGCTCTTGTTAAAGAAACTTCGGAGGGACAGAGGCCGGTGTACTTCACCAGCAAGACATTCCAGGGGGCTGAAGGTAGATATCAAAAGATAGAGAAGGCCGCCCTAGCAGTGGTGTGGGTGTCACGTCGGTTGAGACCGTACTTTCACGCGCATCCAGTACTGGTGAGAACGGACCTGCCTCTCCGATTAGTGCTTAGTAAACCAGATCTTGCTGAAAGGATGATCAAATGGTCCATCGAGCTTTCTGAGTTCGAAATTTCTTATGAGCCTCGAGGAGTTATTAAAGCTCAAGTTTTGGCAGATTTTATGGTGAAAATGACAGGGTCGGATCCAGCCACACCTCGAGCGCATTGGACTATTTATGTGGATGGGTCGTCAAATAGTAAAGGCTGTGGAGCCGGTGTCGTGGTGGAAAGTGATGATGGCGTACATTTGGAGATTTCCCTCCGGTTTAATTTCAAGACCTCCAATAATCAAGCTGAGTATGAGGCATGCTTGGTCGGCCTCCGAGCGGTGATCGACATCGAAGCGTCAGAAGTTACATTGTGTAGCGATTCACAGCTGGTGATTTCGCAAGTCCAGGGAGAATATCAAGTTCGAGAGCCACAACTTTAGCTGTACCTGAATTGTGTGAATGAATTGAAGGGGAGATTCGACGTGCTAGAATTCAAGCATGTACCAAGAGAGGAAAATACCAGAGCGGACATCTTATCGAGGCTTGCAAGTACAAAGTAGCCTGGCAGCACAACGACGGTGGTTCAGAGCACACTGACATCACCTAGCATCCCTCTGTTCCCTTCTCTAAACGCTATAATGGTCAGTTATCCTTACGAGAACTCTTGGGTCATCCCTTATATCCGTTATTTGGCGAACGGACAGCTTCCCACTGATGAGAAGGAGAGGAGACAAGTGAAAAGGGAATTGCCATACTTCACCATGGTCGATGGTGTTCTTTACAAGAGGGGATTCTCAGTCCCATACCTCCTTTGTTTAAGAGAGGATGAGGTACAAGTAGTGTTGGAGGAAGTACACGAGGGGCAATGTGGGCACCATACCGGGGGCAGAAGCTTAATGAGAAAAGTCCTCAGGGCTGGATATTGGTGGCCCACGGTGAAACAGGACTCCGCAGATTTTGTGAAGAAGTGTGATGCTTGTCAAAGATTTTCTAATCTCCATCACATACCGGCCCAAGAACTCTCTTCATCAGCTGTGCCATGGTCGTTCTACCAGTGGGGCCTTGATATCCTGGGTCTGTTCCCTACCACCCCAGGTGGTATTAAATATTTGATCGTGGGGGTAGACTACTTCACCAAGTGGATCGAGGCTGAGCCAGTAGTGCATATCACTTCTGCGCGGATAAGGCGTTTTGTATATGAGAACATCATAGCTCGATTCGGTGTCCCAAGGCGGATTGTGACTGACAATGGCACCCAGTTCACTGATAAGAAGTTCACAGACTTGCTCGAAGGACTGGGGATAGTCCAAATTTTCTCATCTGTTGAGCACTCTCAGACAAACGACCAAGCAGAGGTGGCTAATCGAGAGGTACTAAAGGGGTTAAAGAAGCGCCTGGGAGAAGCAAAGGGAGGTTGGACCGATCAACTATGCCATGTTCTGTAGGCGTATCGTACTACACCACACTCCTCCACTAATGAATCCCCATATCGGCTGACTTATAGGGTTGAGGCGATGATCCCAGTGGAGCTACAAACCAGATCAGCCCGAGTGGAATATTTTTCAGCTGAAGACAATAACGCCAATCTGGCATCAGAGCTGGACGTTCTCTATGAACTAAGGGAATGAGCTTTTGTTAGAGACCATGCAATAAAGGCGAAGGCAGCTCTTCGGTACAACAAACGTGTTCAATACAGAGCATTCAACACTGGAGATCTTGTTTTGAGGAAGGCGAGCGTGGGGAATAAATTCGCCTACCAAGGGAAGCTAGCACCGACATGGGAAGGCCCTTACAGAGTTTTTGAGGTGACTGGAAAGGGATCATACTGGCTTGAGAAGCTCGACGGGACCCCAATACGCAACAAGTGGAACACCCAGAACTTACGTGTTTATTACAGCTAGTTGGTAAGACGGCATATACTCTTTTTCCTTACTTGAGTTTTTTCCCATTGGGTTTTCTCAAGAAGGTTTTAACGAGGCATGACCCCAACTACGCTTCCTTTGTAATATATTTTCAACTTAATGAAAATGCAATTTGTGACTCTATCAATCTCACTCTCTCATTTGTATGTTGTGATGTATAGCTATAAGCTGTTTTCATATAAAGACCCTCAGGACGGATGATCTCAATCACCCATTCTGTGTATTGACGATGTAACTCCTTGAGGGATGAACGAAGACCCTCAGGACGGATGATCTCAATCACCTATTCTGTGTATTGACGATGTAACTCCTCGAGGGGGAAATGGGTTATAGGATTAAACCGAACCCCATTTGAAGGCCCGGATTATAGGAATTAAACCGAACTCTGGGTACAGTTAGTAAGTTTGGCTGAACACCGTTTGAAGGCTTGGATTGTAGGATTGCACCGAACTCCAAGTATGGTTAGTAGGATCGAACCAAACACCATTTGAAGGCTTGGGCGCAGTAAGCTGGTTCTTCTTCAAGACCACGCTGAACCCCGAGTAACGGGTGCAGTAGGTCCAGGATTAGCCCTGATCTGAACCCTGTGTTCAAGGCTCGGATTGTAGGATTAAACCAAACTCCGAGTATGACTAGTAGGTTTGGCCAAACGTCGGTGAAGAACTATGAATGGGTAAAACCAAACACCGATTGAAGACTTGAGTTGTAGGATTAAACCGAACCTCAAGAAGCGGGTGTAGGACTTAACCTTTTTCAAGATCATACCAAACCCCGCATGAAGACTTGGATGGTAGGATTGAACCGAACTCCAAGTATAATTACCGTCCTCCTCTCCGAAGCACTCATCACAGGGCGGCTGAATGCAAATATTGTCGTCCCACATCTTCGAGATCGAAAGAACCTTTCTAATTTCCAGGAAGTTAAAGGTAACGTTTTACAACAGATATTCCCTTCCCAAAATACTTATACTTAGGGACAGGGCATACTTTAACTTAAGTGTTGCTTATTTGTTACAATTTCTGTTATTTTACTCCGGGGTGACAAATACGCTTTAAACAACAATACGGTTAAACAAAGCGGATTTGTAAAGTATTAAAAAGGTAAAGTAGTGTGTATACGACTAAGTTATCTGGCAACCATATACTTGTCACAAACGAAAGAAGAAAAACGAAAATAAATTTTATTTCTATGAAGGAAAATTTTATATGTTTCAAGGCATCAAAGCTGGAGCTGATCCCAGTACACAACTATAAATAAAAGCACAAAATCAAATAGTAGATGGTTGGTTCTCTGACGTGGGCACTTCTGCTCTCCCTTCTTCAGCTCCCTCAGTCTGAGTCTTATCCGCTTCGGTCTCTGGGCCGGCTTGGATATCCTCTTGTATCTCACCCTCGGGGCCAGGAGTGGTCAGTGTTGGCTTCATGCTTTGACCCTCCGGAAGTGGAGGTAGTTCATAAAGAGCATCGGGAGGATCCTGGTGCGAGCCGTCACTCTTCACTTCGACAAGTTTCCCTCCGTGGAACTCATAGAACGAATCCAGTCCGTACAGATTAAGCTTCACGTCGGGGTTACGATAAAAGACTTGACAAAGTGCCAGGCCAAAGGATTTGAAAGCCA
Source organism: Clitoria ternatea (assembly GCA_037962975.1). Taxonomy (NCBI): domain Eukaryota; kingdom Viridiplantae; phylum Streptophyta; class Magnoliopsida; order Fabales; family Fabaceae; genus Clitoria; species Clitoria ternatea. Next base: position 271,850,225 of record CM075669.1, on the reverse strand, counting down.
CCTTCTTGTATATCTCCAAGGCTACCTTCTTGCATATCTCCAAGGCTTTGGCAGCCTTGGCCTTAGAAGTAGATAATTTCTTTTGAAGCTTGGCAAAATCCTCCTCTGACGGCCCAGTGCTCGTACTCCCCTTCCTTAGCTCTTCGATTTGAGTCTGCATCTCCTTCCCAAGGGCCTCCCACTCTCCTAGGCTTTTATTGTGGCCGGCCTCTATCGTCATGAGATCGTCAGCTAGCTTGGCCGACTTCTTCTTCTCTAATTGCAGCTCTTCTTCAAGGAGGGGAATGGATTTATTTTGCTGCTGAAGTTCAATAACCTGCCGCTCTAGAGATTTATTGGTGAAGTGGAGCTGGCTTATTCTTTTGTCTTCTTCTGTAACGTTTCCTTGGCCTTAGACAGTTCAGCCTCCACCCCTCTATGAGTCTCAGCCTGCTTGGCCGCCCAGGCCTCCTTTACGGCGATGTCGGCTTCAAGTTTTTCAATTTGCTCCATGTAGTCTGCCTTCTCGCTTAAGGAGTCCAAGAGGCCGGATAGCTCATCCAGCTGCCAGCGGACGGCCTTGCATGCGCCTCGAACTTTGGCAACATCGAGTGAGGGGCGGAGACAGTACCTCGCCTTTGGAAGAGTGGGGGGCATGGACCCTTGGAACTAGAGATACGGTGAGAGGAAGGAATCACGAGGAGGGTCAATCACAGGAGGAGGACCGCTCTCGGAGTCCGGTTCTGATGTGGCCTGAGAAGGAGGGGCAGAGGAGTCAAGGACAGGCTTCTTTCCCTTATCTTTTATCAACCCAGATTCCTCGAGAGTCTTCTGGCATTTCTTTGCAGGGTCACCAGAGGAAGGCTTCTCCACATCTGCTGTCTTGACCAGATGCCTCTTTTTCTTCTTCTTCTCTGGGGCGGCTTCTTCATTACCTTGCCCTCTGGCATCTTTTTGTCTTTTAGGCTCCTCCTCATCAAGGAGAGGGACCTCGTCTCCACGGCCGAGGTAAGAGGAATTGTTGGAGCCATGGCCTTGGTGGAGTTTCTCTTGGCTTGAATCTCGTTCTCTTCAGAAGAAGAGTCGCCATCCGCCAGCATAGACTTCAGAGACAACATCTCTGGGAGACTTTTTCGATTTGCTCTACAAAATAAGGAAGGTTAAGTTAAAACATAGAAGAAAAAATAATAAGAGCGGAATGAGTATGCAACATAACCACAGTTTAAGAGCGGCTATTACGGAGATAGGTATCCCGGACAGCGGCATCTCCCAGGAGAAGCTTGCAAGAGAATCCTTTGAGGGCCTTTGAGGCCGATTGCATGGCACTCAGCACCTCAACAGAGTGAGAGGAAAGCTCACTCTCCTCAGTATAGTAAGCACGGCTCAGCAGTAGAAAATGCTCGTGTGACCAACTAATGGGGAATTTGGTGAACCCTTCTTTGTTGAGCCAGAAGACTGGCTTATTGGATTGAACTCGGACCCGCGTGTAATAGTGTTTGAAGGATCGTCCATCCACCTTAACGGATTCAGTGTAGGACTTGAAATTCACTACCCTTGAGTCACAATGGAGTGTTATGAACCCAAGGTTGCCCTTCTTGTTGGCACGGCGGACCACTTGGCAGTAGTAAAATAGTTTGGCCACAGTGGCGGTGAAGTTGAAATGCTCTCCCAGAACTTCGAGAGCGCGCACCAAGCCCCAGCCATTGGGATGCAGTTGAGTAGGGGCGCAGTCGAGGAAGCGTAGGACGGCCATCTGAAACTCCGTCATGGGAAAGCGGACTCCCAGGTTTTGAAAGATGAAGTCGTACATATAGACCGACCTCTCGTCTGGGACGCGGTGGCAGACCCTCTCAGTTGGACAGGGGGCAAGGAAAAGAAAGCGTCCCTTGTACTTCTTATCAGAGTAAATTTTACAGTGGAGAGTGACTGGGTTTCCCTCTTTATTTGCATGACGTGAGGGGATTTCCAAAAATTCCTCCTCAACCCAGCAGTACGGCTTCTCCCTGTTCAGCTTTTCCCAATTCAGCCGGTGTGCTACGATGTTGACACACCCTTCAGTAGTTCGTAGAATCATCATTTTGCCAGACCCTAGAATCTCCATGATACCTGATGCACGATGGAACGCGTGTGTGCTGTGGTAGAAGGCAACATCGTCGGAGAGATAACCTTCATTACTTGACCCATCATTAGAGCAGCTGGTAGCCCTCGAGTCAAGGGGATCCTCAGAGCGACGCCGATCAACTGGCGCTCACGAGGAAGAAGTTTCAACTCTCTCTGAGCGACGAGGCCCAGCCACAGGAAGATTCATTGGAATCCTTCCTCCACGGTGGCTAGAGGGGGCACGAGAGCTCAGACTCCCCCTGTTTGAGGTACCAGCGCTGCTTGTTCTAGGGCGCATGGTTAAAGCAAAACGACTAAAAATGATATGGAGGTAAAGGATAGGGAGGTTACCTAAAAGAAGGAGGAACTTTGTGAAGAGGAAAGACAGCAAGGAAATCTTCAGAAATTTAAGCAGAGGTTCACTAAGCTTGATGACAGAGATGAATTCCAAAACTCATTAAGTGTCCCTTTTATAGGTAACGAAGAAGCACAGTGTTCTGCTAAAAGTCACGACGTTTATTTCAAAACGCAACCTTTTGAATTCAAACGACTTCGTCGTTTCGTAACTTAAAGCGCGAAAGTGGTAACGTTTCAGTAAAGGTTTTTACGAAACGGGCCTGTGGAAGTTGAAATTCAGGCCCAATAAGCCCAATCAACGGTTACACTCTTGGGTAATGATGGTTCACGTGTTAAAAAGGGCATTTAATGTCCAATCATTTCAGACGCATTTAATGCACCCCAACCACTCTCCGAATACCAAGAGTTTTGATTTCCAAAAACTCTTAGGATTTCCCTCGTTGTGAACCCTTGTCTGAATCCGTTGTGGATAGCATTAGAAGAGCGGTTACCTAATTGACAGAGCGGATGCGTTGGTAAAAAACCAAACACGCGTATGTTAAAGAGTTTTCAGAAGGAATTTCTAGAGTGTTCCTCCGGCATCCAGACTTCTCAAAGGCTGTATAGCTCATGTAAGCAACCTAACAGTCCCTCACATAAGCTAGGGGACAAATGATCCGGTCTGGATACCGGTCCCCAAAGTTATGACGTCAGAGTGACATCTTAGAGGAGTAACCGGTATCGTAAGAAAATAAAGCTACACCGGTCATCCGTCCTCACCTCATCCGTCCTCATTTCATCAAATGCTCCATCCGTCCTCGCTACAATGGTCGCTCCATCCGACTTTATCTCCATGGCGTGAATAACCGTTTGCCTCAAGATCACTGTGAGATAAGAGTTCATAATAGCTTATCAGCGAAGATACCCTGCATAGCGGAATGTGTCTATGTCAATTATCTCAGAGAGTAAGTATAATTGTCAGCGAAATATACAGAAAGGTGATTATCCTCCATCCCTATTACAGGATCGTACTCTGATAATTGACCTACCCCCTTGACACACTCTGAACACTGAGCCATATTGATTGACATGATCAACACGCTATCAGAACTAAGGGGCCTACTTGTATCCAATGATTCATTTCCTACGTTCGACTATAAATAGCTCATTTTAATACACATGCAAGGTTACGTTGTTCTAACTCACTTCTTTACTATTGCATTGCTTGAGTATTCACTGAGTTCATACACTCTTCTAACTTGAGCGTCGGAGAATCTTCGCAGGTGGCACCACCTTTCGCCCTCTCTCAACGCGAAGCTCTAGTGTGAAGGATCTCCAGGACAACAAGACCGGTTTCTCCCACTGAGAGACCGGACTACAATACCGGATACCCACTGTACCGGTGTATAAACCCTAAAACACCTGCATTCTTGTGGCTGGTCCCACACCGGATCCTAGACCCCGGTTCAGACCAGTTCACTTAAATTAATATTTTTTATTCAATAACTAATATGATTTAAACAACATTAAAATAATCTTGCAACAAAAGATTTAAAATTTAACACTTTTTTTTTCAAAAAAATATCTTTTTAAACCAATGTGTTTGAGTGGATGACATCTTCACATCAAACACCATCTAATAAAAATACTCTTTAACAAAACTTTGATTTTAAGTAATCATGAGTAAAACTCAAAGTTTATGTGGTAGGCTATAAATGTCGATTTATTTATTTATCTAATAAATTAATGGAAACTTAACTTAATTAGAATATGGACCTAAGCAAATGAACCAATTTAAAATGGCTCCTTTGGTACTCTAGAAATTCCATGTATGAACCATGTTTAATTTTTTTCCCATTTAGCTACTTTAGGTTGGTATGTAAGTCCTAAAGAAGTTAATTGTAGACACCTTTCAATTTGAATTCCAAAGTACTTCACTTCATTCCTTGTATCATATTACACCTTACAACTTGTATTTAGTAGGTACAATTTATTTTAACAGTGCAACTAAAATAGTGGTTTGAAATATTACAAGTTATAGTGATATTTATAATGTAGGTGGACAACATAAGTCAAATTAAAGATTTGATTAATAGGTTACTCATGTATTAAGTTATATGATATAAACACATGTTAAATTTATGTGACACATAAGTAAAAGTTAACAATTTTATGAGGAAATTAATTCAAAGACCTATTAATCAAACCAAAGTTATATATAACGATCACACATGAACTTTTAAAAAATAATACACCTATTAACCCATTGTAATAAAAGACTAAAAAATATGTTTACTATTAATAAAGTGATGAATAAAATGATTCGGAAATGGACTTTATTTCTAATGATGTAAGAAGTAAAATGGTAGTAAAGGTGCATTAGAAATTAGAAGCTTTTACCTTTCATTTTTCTATAGTAATAATAATAATAATATAATATTACATATTTGTCTACATGAGGAAGATTAAATTTTGTATTATTTATTATGAATTTTGATTTGAAACTGGAACTAATGTTAATCCGGGCCAAGAAAATTGAATCAATGTAAGCCTACTCTGACTTAACATTTGACAATCTATTTGAGAAAGTTTTGGCGCATTATAAGCTGAGCCCCTTCAACTAGCATCTTTACCACTTCACCAGACACGATGTGGAGCACTAGGCCAACTTGCCCTCCCAAATACATCCGTGCACTCAGATTCATCAACTTCAACTAATTTTCTCTTTTATTCAGGATGTGCATAGCTTTCCTCGGTTTCCACAAACCTGCAAACAACACCCTAAGATGAAAACATATATAAAATACATAACAGTGCCACAAATAAGTCCAATTTATGTTGAATATCTGGTAGTGATCATGAACCAAGATAATCCGATCTTAATTTCATTAGGAATAAGTAGTGAAATTCGTTAGCCTGCAGGTGGACTTATTCTATGTAGGCAACTATGTATGACATTATTTACTTCAAGATTATGATCACAATTTCTTTAAATAAATGCAAAAATAAATATTTCAAAACCTGGTTCCTAGACAGATGCCTTGGGCACCAAGTGCCAGAGCAGCAACATAACCACGAGCATCCACAATTCCTCCAGCTGCAATAATTGGTATCCCTCTGTCACCAACGAGATCAACCACCCTTGAACCAATGAAATTAAACCATCCTGCAATTAAACCATTCTCTCAATTGAATACATGATTCACTCATTCACATTAGCTATTGAAGATCAATAAATATCAGACAATAAAAAGTTACCGAGAACATGGCATGCATAAGTGACGATTTTCTGCTGTCAACAACTAAGAACATCAAGCAGTATATACAGAAAATTTTTCTTTTTAATTCATTAATTCCTCAAATTAAGGTTTTCCTGATTTCTACAGAGTTCAAAACCCAGCAAAATGACCCAAAAATCAACTAGAGAAGCAGGATGCTGAATGACCCCAACTGCATAAGTATCTCCATATCTAAATACTTGTCCCAATTAAATTTTCCAATCAAACACAGATGTAAAGACACCAGTGTCGTTGTAGTTAATTGTGAAGGCAGGAATTGTTTAAGGCATTAGCCACATTACTGAGAAAAGCAACCTATTATACCATCTTATGCTTGAATTGACATAGTAAATCAACAGATAGTCTTATTATTCATCGGCACTAAGACAAGCTAAGCTACCTATTCTCCACAGTCCATACATATACATCAAATTATGATGAGCGTGCACACCTGACCAAAGACATGACCACCAGCCTCTCGTCCTTGTACAATTATTGCATCAACACCTGCATCTATTGCCTGTTTCGCAGCTTCAACAGTCCCTACCTATAATATAAGATTACAAATAAAAAATAACAGGTCAGATACCAACAACAGACAGTAAAATGAAAATAAACTCCAGGAAAATGTTTTCTGAACACAAATAGGGGATAAAAAAAAGTTATCCCTTTGATTTTAGTATACATAAAATATAAAGTGAGAGATAGAAATAACTGTATAAGATGTCATGCAAGGGGTGAATTTATCTTTATGTTCAAATAATGAAACTATAACTTTGTGGCATACAACAGTAATCTAAAATTATGAGCCAGAATGCCTAAATAAAAGGGGCACTGTATGTATCCCTTAACAACTGACCTAATAACAATCATCTAATTGCACTTTCAACATAGCATGGAAGAAGAATAATTGAATACAAACTCTGCAGTGATAGACTTTTGATCTGAACACTCTATGTCCAAGAAAAATGATATAGCAGGCTGAGAGGAGGTTCACTTTCTTGAAATAAAATTCGAGTTCAACTACCTTATATTTCAAAGTAAATGGGCACGGGCTAACATTAGCTCTGACAAACAATTGTGATGTATGACTACAATTTCCCCTTGGTTCATTGATTTTGAATTCTTTTAGATAAACTCAAATAAATAATCTGACTTTTTTGGGATTAGAATAAAATATGTTACCAATCAACAGATGAATTGACCCACTAATTCATTGTACTATATTACTTAATTAGTTGTTTATGTACAATAACTTTAAAACTATGAATTCTCAAAAGGTAAAAACCAAGCGCAAAAGGAAACCACAACTGCTTTAATTAACCTTTACATGCTCTCTGTCTAAATGTCTACCCTGCTCTTTTAGTTACTTAAATATATCTAATTAAGATGACATACATACATCATAGGATTTAAAATGATGATTGCATAAATCATATACATTTATAATTTCACCTAATTAACAAAATTATAACTTTCCTTTTTCATTTTCATATATATAAATCTGCAGAAAAAAGTACAAACTGTCATAGAAGGTTGATTATTTTCATGGTATAGCCACCTCAGTATGTATATAGCAGCCGACTTTTGTCATAGTTCATCATCCACATATTTACTACCTAATAACCCAAGGATTACACTCACTTGAGGCTTGATCAGGTCAAATGAAAGAATTTTATACTGTGTACCACAATACAACAATACATCCTACCATTTTAGATGTTGTTGCAAGAGCAAAGAGTTTCTATGGAGATATTCAAATTATATTAACAAGGCATTCAGTGGGAGGGGCAATGGCTGCATTTTGTGGGCTTGAAGTTATTCCGGTTGATCATATGAATCAGCATGAATACTGTCAGTTTGTAATTGCAATTGCAAACAACAATTAGCAAAACTGATTTATAATGTACAAATTTTCAGGTAAGTTAAACAAGAACAAGTTTGTGCTACAACTGAAAGTACAAATGTGCAGCAGGAAATGAGGAGCAGAACCCAAATATGCCTAAGGTTCTAACAAGTAACAGCATCTAAAAACTGAGAGCTAACACCACCCCTCTTTCTATTTATACATCCCTCCTAATAACATAAGAAAGCAACCAACCTATAGCCTAATAACAGAAAACAATTCTTCAATTGTTTTAACTTGATGATAAAGCATAGAATACACACATTGAAAGACAATTAACTTGATATCAGGAAGGTAAAAAGCACAATTATTCAATACAGTTCCACATTCATAGGAAAATATAACTGCAATATTTGCAAAATTAGTTCAATTCTTGAACTCTAAGCAAAATCAACGAAGGCACCACTTTACTCGAGATTACGTAGCACTATTCTTTCAAACCCTTCTCACCCCACCCTCCCAAAAAATAAAGTAAAAATACCGTCCAATCGGGAAGAAAATTCTCATTGCAATCACGCAAGAACAGAAATTCTTATTGTTTGTTGTTGTAATAGCTAAGATTTATGGATTACATTTTCGAAGATGCCAACACCAAAACTTAGCGAAATTCAAACAAGGGAGAATAACAAATTATAAATGAATAAAGGAAACAAAATTGAAAACTACCAGAAGATCACCCATTCAATGAAATCACGAGAAGAAACTAACCTGAAAAAGTTCGATGCTCGTGGTGCAATGCGGCGTCATTCTCAAGAGCACACGAGATACGGTCTGAATAGTGGCGTGTGATGGTGTAGAACCTCAGTCTGTGGAAGAGTGGTTCCAAGCAGAGAGCTCTAATGAAGAGAACTGATACCATAAGAGAAATACAAAGGCAGAGAAAGGAAGGCTCGGAGACTTAATTAAACTAGTAAAATATCAGTTTAATTAAAATGTGACTAAATAAAAAACCCAAACTATAATTCAACAATAATAATAAAAAATAAACTTAAAATAATGATTTAATCAATTCACGGTTCATCCAATCAGATTAATGAATCTGATCTGATTAAAATATCATTTAGATGATTAAAATTCTTCTATATAGGATTGAGATTTTATATAATATATAATATCATACACTTAAAATTAAATTTAAAATATAAACTTTTATTCTAACAATAAAATTGTTTCATTTATGTAGCAGTTGGACATCAAGACGAGAAAAATTCATGATTTGTTTTTTGTGAACATTACATAATTGAAATATATTAGAAGAATATGGAATTGAAAAATGGAGACTCTTCTAAATACTTTTGCATAAACCTTTCATTTTATAAAGTTACCAAACAAGAAACAAGTAAGATAGTACTTGATTTATGAAACACTAGGTCTTCACTTGCTTCCTATGCAACACTTACCCTCTTTATTTTTTATTATGGGGCTACCAATTTAACATATGAAAAGAAACTGTCACATTCAGGTTCATTTTGATATATTATTTTTTAACGTTAGAAATCTCCTTAAACATGATTTTCAATATAATTATTGTATGATTCTAAGATTTTTGTTATACTAAATTTATTTTTTGACGAAAGTTTTTAATTTTTTCCACTATTAATATATTTTAATTAAATTTGTGATAAAATTTTTATTTAAAAGGCTTTGAAAATTTATAAAAACTAAAATAAAGAAAGTAATTAATTTAAAATGCACCAACAATATTGTAACATTTTTTTTACACAATTATTACTCATCAAATCAAAATTCTCAATTAAGTGAAATTAATTAATTTTAAACATAAACACTGTAAAATTTTTTTAATAATAAATATATTTGTATATCATTACTTATTATAGAATTTAAATTTATCATTATTTCGGCATAGTTATTTGTATTTTTTTATCACCATTTTGATTAGGTAAAATTGTCATGTATGCACCTCATAAACAGTAACTAATAACTTTTGGGCACTTTGTAAGTAGCAAAAAATGAGATATAATGACACCGTATGTCGTGATTACATTTCTAAAAAAGCAAAATAGTAATAATAACAACGGAGACGAAATGTGTAAATTTTAATTTTTGTTTATGTAAAATTTTTGTAACATTTTTATCTTTTATTAATATTTTTGTTTTCAACTTTCATTAACATAAAAGATTTAGACATAATTCCTTATTAATATAATTACTTTATTTTAGTCTCACTTTTTTTATGATTGTAGTTTGCTAAATAGATCATCACATCATCATCTAATATATCCTACAATTATCTTACCTATCATCAAATTTAAAAATTATTAAAAATATATGAAAATATGTAAATTACATGTATTGACTATTCTAATAAATTAAAAAAATTAAACTTTTTACATCAAAATCCTTAATTAATATAATAAGATTATCAATAAATGATACATGTGAACATCGGTTAAATAAATAAGTTGTCAATAATAACTTGCTCCAATGGCATGGACTATTTTTGAAATTTTTAAGATTTAATAAGGGCGAAAGAAATAACAAAAAATTTGTAGGGACAAAAACTAAAATCTTCTAATTTTTGGAGACTAAAAAACATATTTAACTCATAATAATTTGTATTTATCAAAGTGATAAATGTATATTTAATTATTCATTTATTTATTTTATAAATATCACCTCTTTTAATATAAAAATAGAAAATATGTCTCAATCATTTTTTAGTGTATCATAATGAATTATATGTGGTAAGTTCTTCTATCAGTTATTAACACAACTAATTAAACTATTCAGTGGAATGAATTGCTATGTAAAATTTGGTTCTTCAAGCATTAGAAAGTACTATCATTTAAAAGATAAAATATATTTACATTCATTATTTAAAGTATTAAATTAATGATTATTAATTGGTAAGAAGACTCAAAGGCAGTTTGAAGAGCCTATTGCAAAGCTAAAATTTTAAGTCAGGCATTCCACACGTGGGAAAGAAAGAAACTTTGAAGCACGTACAAGCCAAAAGTTTGGGGCAATTTCCAATAGAATTCATCAACTACAACTCTACTTACTTTTGTAATCAACAGTTTTTAGCTGCAAACTTGTTACAAAAGGATTCCAATTGACATCACAACAGAAAGCCACCAACATTTACAGCCAAATGAAACCGATAATCATGTGACAGAACTCACATCAGCAAAGAAGCATTACTAACATAACAGCACCTTCATTTTCAAGACAAATAAGCTATTATCCAAAGATGCTATATATCTGGCATGTTAAATAACTATTACAGCAACAGGGAATGAAAAAATAAGATGGAAAAAGGGTAATACATGATGAAGAAGGGTTCTTAGCCAGTTCACTTGACTTCTTGGAATCTTCCTCAGACTTCAACTCTATGATTGTCGAGCTATGACTCGATGCTTCTTTGGAATTACTGACAATTCCGCAAACAAATTTGGTTATTAGCCAGTTTTGTTCAATAGTGAGAAAAGTTGATGATATCCAAGTAGTATATATAACTAAATATTTAAGGGGTATGAAGAAGATGTTGACAGTGAGACACAGAGAGAGAGAATCCATTTGAAATAATAAGCAACCACATGAAATGAAAATGTGTTGTTCGTAGAAATGCACGAGCATCACAATCACAATTACCTGCTCAAAAGTCAGGCAGGTCATCAAACATATCTCCAATCAACTTGAATGCCAGGGATGTCAGAAATTTTGTGCCAAATTTGAGGATGCTTCTTCTCGCACTGTTCTCCCAGCAACGGAGACTCACGGATTTCGAGTTTTATTAGAGAGGGAGGCAGCCTTTCTCCCACCATATTCTTCAATTTAGGGCAGTCTCGAATGCTTAAAACTTGAAGGGAGGTGAGATGGAGAAGGCCACTGCTGCAGTCTAATGTCTCTATATTTTTAAAGCGGAACAACTGTAGTGAGTGAAGGGAGGGAAGCTGAGGCAGGAAACCCTCCCATGGGAATGAATTGTCACTCTCAATTGATGCGTCATCAATGGTAAGATCAGTGAGACCCTTGTGCACACCTATTAAAGATACACTCCTCAATAAATTCCCGCATTCCATAATACGTAATGTCTTTAAGTTCGGTGGAAGACCCCCTTCTGGAAATGCATCAATTTGAGGGCAATGCGTTATTTCAAGTCGGTGTAACATAGGGAGTAGAGTATTCATGCGAGAAGGCAATGACTTCAACATGGGGCAGTCAATGAGACGTAACTTAGTCAAGTTGGGTGCCACCAATCCTTTTGTTGGGAACCCTTCAAAATCCGGACAGCGCGATATGTCAAGATAGCCAAGAGCGGAAAGCTTCAAGTGTAACAATGACACGGTTAAAGTTTGCAGACCTCGACATCCACCCAAGCATGGACTTAACCAATTGGCATCCCTTAATATCAAGAGACTGCAATGAAATGGGGAACTCTTGCAATCCTACACTGTTGCTATCGTGTATGGTCAAGTTGCGAAATGCAGGACCAAACAAGAGTGAAGAAACAAGCTGCCCACACTCTACAATTTCAAGAGTTTCCAAAGCAGGAAGTTGTTTCGGCAGATCTATTAAGTTGGGACAACCTGTTATGTAAAGTTCTTTCAAGGCGGGAAAGTTACTAGGCAGATCTCCCTTTAATCTAGGACAATTTGTAATTCTTAGGATTTGAAGTTGAGTAAAAACAAAGGATTCATATGAACACCACAACTCCCAACAAGACATTTCCTCAAAAAATAGTTTCTGCAAGCAAGGAAAAGGTGTCTCTAGAGAACAGACATCATCATCATTCTTATAAAACTTGTCACCAACTCTCTCCACTGCATTCAAACGTGAAATACTCAGGCGCTTGAGTTGAGGTAGCTGACCAAGTGAAGGAAGCATACAACAGTTGTCACAAGACCAAAGAGATACATGGGTCATATTGTGGTAGGAAGAATGCCCCACCCAATCAGAAAATCTTGTACCCCTGTATCCTCCAATGCTGAGCACTTTCATTCCCTTGTGAGGTTGTAGCTCGTCAAGTATTTCTCTTTCAAGGTGTGTTGAGGTTGTAACAATCTCACCACTATCCCGAGACCATTCCAAGGTTAAATCATTGATGTGTGTCTTATCCTTCATCCTTGCTTCCTTTGCTTCATCACTATTCGCAACATTCTCCAATTTTCTAAGGGTTAGCGATCCTTGAATATTTGTAAGTTCTCCTAATTCCTTGATTCGATTTTCCTCATGCTGACCTACCACAAAGTAACTTAAAATCCGCAGATGCTTTAATTTGCCCATTCTCGGAGGCATCTCTTCTATACGAGTGATTTGAATATCAAGATGTCGCAAGTTGACAAGGTTTTGCATCGCACTTGGCAGCATAGTTAGAGCATAACAACCATACAACTTTAATGTCTGTAGATTGTACAAGTTGCCCAAAGAATCTGGCAATGTTTTGATACCTGTTCGAGAGAGATCCAAGTAACGCAAATGGATTAGTTCACCTATTGAGTCAGGTAGCATGTCAAATTCCAGAAATTTCTTTGAATGATAAAACCCTTGAGTGCCCCAGCTTTGATAAGATGATCTGCACTATGTTCTTATAGCTGAACAATGGAGCCCGGAAACGAATTGGAAGAAAAGTTCTCAAAGATTGTAGTTTATCAATGACATCAACATTATGTCGCAATGGATAGCTCAGCTTTCCAAATGACAAATGACGAGTTTGACTTTTTATGTTGTTTGCTTTCCCAAGTTCTTCTAATCTACAATAGAAGTCTCCGGTAACAAATATGGCCAAGTCATGCATCAGATTATGCATTACGAAAGACTCATAGGGAGGATTATTGAACCTTTTAAAAAATGATCTTGAAGTCAAATCATCAAAACACTCGGAACCAACTTCTTCCAACGTCTCTCCTTTTTTTGGTGCTCGTAAAAGATCTTCTGCCATCCATAACAAGACTAACACATCTTTATGAAATATATAATATTTGGGAAACAGTGAACAGTAACCAAAACATCGTTTTAGATGTGGAGGGAGATGATAATAACTTACTTTCAGTGCTGGAATAATTTTACTGTCTTCTACATCAATTTCCCAAATTTCACTTCTCAGTATAGCATTCCAGCTCCTGATATCATTCTTTGTTTGCAACAGACCTCCAAGTGTTTCTGCAGCCAAAGGCAAACCCCGGCACTTCTTAACAATGTCCCTACCAATCTTTTCCATATTTGAATCACCACCAGATTCCTGAAAATGGGCATGCTTTGCAAACAATGACCAGCAATATTCATCAGACAACTCAGAGAGAAGGTAAGGTGGAATAGTTTGGACTGTTGAAGCAATCTTCTCACTTCGAGTTGTCACAAGAATTTTACTTCCCTTGATCCCATATTGGAAAGGCCTTTTGAAACGATTCCAAGCATGACGATCAAGGTTCCAGACATCATCCAGAACTAGAAAGAATTTCTTCCCGGTGAGCTTTTCCTTCAAATCAAGTTGAAGCAAATTTAATTCCTTGTCATCACAAGCAGCTGAAGTTAATTCTCTTAATACACTCTTTGTAATATTGATAATATTAGATTCTTCGGAGACACAAACCCAGATCTTCCTATCAAAGTGCCCCACCAAAGTGTCATCATTGTACAACCACTGGGCTAGAGTGGTTTTCCCAACTCCACCCATGCCCCATATAGGGATGACAGAAACAGGATCTTCAGTAGTAGTGTTGGGGTCTTCAGATGACAACAAGTTAACGATGTTGACCTTGTCATGGTCTCTGCCAAGAATACAGGAAGGAGATGGTAGCAAGAGAGAAGTAGATGGAGTTCTCCAAGAGAAGTCCTCGTTGGGGATGTCTTTGAGAGAAAGAGTGTCTTTGTATTTCACAATGTTTTCAAGCCTGCTGGTGATGGCTTCTATTTCAGGTACCACCTTCCTATCACGCAAATTGAGAAAGCGAGAGAAGAGGTTAGTGGTAGTTACCTCCTTATGAGGGGCGGCTTGAGTGAAAAGACGATCAAGAAGGTCATCGGCGACGTAGAAAGCGTCCCTGAGATCAAAGAGCCAGTCTTGAACAGAAGGGTCATTGATTTGTTTGAGCTCAGCATCATTCAGGACAACTTGAACAGCACGCAGAGCAGTCTTCAACCTGTCAACCAAGTCTTGATGAAGCTTCTTTCCTCTGATGAAGTTGGCAACTTCAGGGGAGAGAAGACGCTCCAAAACAACATTCGCAAAACCAGAAAGAAAAGCGCCACTCACCGCTGATGCTGCCATATGGATTCAAAGCTCAGAAAATGGTTTCTTCTTCTTCTTCAGTGTGCAAAGACTGTGTTTATAATGTAAAGTATAACAACGAAAGAGGAGGATACAATTCTATGGTCCAGTCAACTTTAAAGATTCCAATTAGTTGGCTGTCTGCCACTAATGAATTATTGTGCGTAGCCTTTTATCAACTGATATCGTTCAAGCCTTAAACTTTTCAATTTCTGTATTTTTGTTTTCTTTTAGTTTTAGTTTCAAAAGTTTATATGTATATACTTGTAAAAAAAAAAGAGAAAAAGAGAGGGTAACGCATAAACGAGAGAGACCAACTAGTGATTTTCCTCGTAATATTGATGACAAGAATCTACTTTTATTTTTTGATTTTCCATATCAAATTTCAATTATGTAAATTATGGATTTCTCTTATTTGGCACTAAAAAATATATATTTTATGAGATCTATATACTCATCATACTGGGCCTCTAAAAATATCGGAAATAACCCAACATATATCCTCGAATGCTTGGAAACTCTATCGATTATTATTATAAATTTGGAGTATTTGGTTTTTTCCCAAAATAAATTAGGTGTATATTTGACAAAACATTTAAATTAATTGAAGTGTAATTTTAAACAAAATAGAACTCTACAACATCATAGACTCATAAGAATGATTAACTTTGTACATTGGCATCCTTTGCCTTGTTATTCTTACTTGAAATTTTTTTATTACATATGTATAAATTGATTCTCTGTGATAAGGCTGATGAATGTATTTAGGAGACAACTGCAATTAGTGTTGCTCTTGAAAATAGAGGCCCAGAGCAACAGGTATATTTGTAGTTTTCAAGAAATGATACAACTCCAATGCAGAAACTCACTGAAGCCTTCAAAACCAACCCTAAGCAATTACCATTATGAATGGAATGCAGTTTATAACTTAAGAAAATAAATAATTTGATGACTTTAAGTTATTGTTTGAAGGGAAAATGAAATTGGATGGAAATTTTAACCTGGCTTGTGATGATTAAGTAATTGTTTTTGACCATTACAACCCTTTGTTACTTTACAGGCAAGTTTGGTCAAAATTGTGCACGAATTTCCTCGGACAGCTTCCAACAAATTAATGAGAGTGTTGAGATATCAAATTAACATGAGCTATCAGTTGATTCAGTTCATTATTAGGAGTAGTAATGTATTCTTAGAATATGTGATGTAGTTGACCAAATGTAGCACTCCAGACATGTCTTTTCTTTTCTTTTTTATACGTATGTTTTTGAGATTTTATTAGAAAATTATAGGATTAATTTATCTACAAAGCTGAATCATAAATGATTGACGTAAAGGTTAAAAGAAGTATTTTAATCATATTTTTAGTTAACATGAAATTTATCTCAACACCATAACACATATCTTATGATTAGGATTGGACATTTGGTGTGTGAAAGTTATAAGATTACGCATATGCGGGTGGTCTGCCATAGTGAGACTTAGGCTGCGTTTAGTTACAGAAAATTATTCTAGTTTTCTAAGAAAAGTTTTCCGCTTGTTTTCCAAAATTTTCATTTCCTAGAATAGCTAGAAAAATTTTGAAAATTCGTTTAGATAATGTGACAGTTTTTTAATTTAGAAAACTAGAAAACTAAAAAAGTTGTTCAAGTGCTCAGTTTTCCAAATTTTTTCCAAATATTTTTTAATTCAAATTAATTGAGATATGTCTTATATATATTATTTATAACAATATTGTATAGTATATGCGTCACATAAAAATTATGACAAAAATTTAAAGTAATATTAAAATAAGAGCAAATGAGTTTGTGTTTAAATATATTTCAAAATAGTATCAGAACTTTTCGAATTAGTAACAGTTTGTTTCATATTCTTATTTGGTTATAACAGTCTCTATCTTGTATTTTAGTTACCTTATCTTGTATTTCAGTTACCTTATCTTGTAATTCAATTACCTTATCTTGTAATTCAGTTACCGTTTTTTTCTATTTTTTCATTTTTCTTATAAAACCTTTTTAAAGAGTTTTTTGATTTTCTTAAAAAAAATAGAAAATTAGTTTTCTATTTTTCTATAAAAAAATTTAAATAATTTGTAAATAAACAGTTTTTCTATTTTTTAAATTTTTCTACGAATAATTTTTTATTTTTTTAAAAAAACTTATAAACTAAACGCAGCATTAACATCTTAATATCCCCATGCGTCGCGATTCAATATTTGGTGGATGAAATTTACAAAAGTGGAACCGGACATTTTAACACACTCCTTTTATGTCCGGAATTGGGCATATAATGCGGTAAGTTTGCAACTAGATGTTTACAAGTTGTTCAACATTCAAGACGAGTCTACCAGGTAAAAAAGAAGAGAGAAAGCAACACATGAATTGGAAACTTTTCTGTATGTTCTATTATCTCATCAGGTAGAATTTATAAACAAGGAAAAGTAAAGCCGTACGAAATGAATTTACACATATATACACATAGTTATAGCATACCGAGTTCGAATAACAAAATGCAGCAACAAATAGGACAAAATAAGAAAAAAAACAACTATTATATAACTGTACAATGGATAAGGAATGCTATACAATCAAATTAAATAATCATCCTTTATTTTGCTTAATTGTGCTCTGCTTCTTCTTTTATGGTGGCTTTGAAGGCTTAGCACTTGATGTTAGTAATTTTGGATCACATATATTATTTAAATGTGTTGAAGTCAATATATAATTAGCCAAAATTTAAAGTGGTCTATAATTAATATTAAAGTGATGGCTAAGGGCATAATTGTCATGAAAAGATTATTGTGTAGATACCTATGGTAATATTCTAATTTGATGAGGGGCCAAATTAGAGATATTATATTTTAATATGTAACTGACAGAAGTTACAAAAGGAGGTTATGGTCCCCATTTGTAGAGAGAGAAGGTCACACTTAGTTTCTGGTTTTTCTGATCATCCTCTCAGAGAAGAAAATAAGGCTCTCTACATCTGGAAGATCAAATACCTACGGTTACTCTTGTTGTTCAAGTGGCCTCAATACTCAAGAGGGGGGGTGAATTGAGTTATAAAACTTTTGCTTGGAATCCCTTTGAAATTGATTTCTATATCCAAGTTTATGAGATTATGCAAGTGAAAGCAAGTAACAATGATATGCAATGCACTACAAGAGGTAAGTGTTGTTGAAGCAATTTAGCAAACACTTGGTGTGCAATATCTAAAGTATAGCAAATTAAGCAAGTTCAAGTATGTTCTTCTCAACCAAACAATACCAATCAACAAATATGCAATGTATAGAAGTAAAAGAGTAAGGAAGAGAAGCTTGCAAACCGATGTAACGAGTTCCACCCAATCCGGTGTACGTCTCGCCTCTAAGCAACCCACTTAGAGGATTTTCCACTATTGTAGATTAGAGATACAACTTTGAGCAATTGCGGCTTCCTAGTGTCCCACACTCAAGAACCCAATCCTCACAAGTATAAGGGCAACCCACCCAATCTCTCAATCTCACAATATCCCAAAGGTTGAGTCCACAACCTTTGTAACCACTCAATCCTAGAGTGAACAACCACTCAACCTAGAGTGAATAACTTTGTGTGTTTGGAGTTTGTGTTTACAATCAATATACTCTCTTAATAGAGCAGATATACAAGTGAAAAGCTCTCCAAATTCTAATCTCTCAAGATGAGAGGATATACAATTGAAAGTACAAAAATGCAAGAGATAGGCTTACAAAGCACAAAAATAGAGCTATGAATTGTTGCTACTTGGTTGTATATTTGTGCTTGTCTTCCTCTTCAATTTATAGACCTAAGATTGCTGTTGAAGAGTGCCCTAGTCCCTCATAGCCGTTGCAGTTAGTGGAGATTTGAAGAATGGTGGAGACATGACCTGGTTTCCCACTTAAATCTATTTTTCCACTATCGTAATCGATTACACCCTCGCGTTGTAATCGATTAGCTTCAAGTCAGAGAGTAACTAATCGATTATCTCATTACCTGTAATCGATTAGCATCTTGTATCTGATGCATTTAATTTGTCTTCGCAGCATCCTAATCGATTAGCATGTCTTGCAATCGATTACCTTAAATTCCAGTGGCTTCCTAATCGATTATATGGCTCTCTTAATCGATTAGCATGTGTGCCTGATGCATTTAATTCCATTTTTGATTGCTGTAATCGATTAGTCTCAAGTGTGCAATCGATTATCTTAATTCCAGTGAGTATCTAATCGATTGTGTGGCTTCCTTAATCGATTATCTTCAACTCTGATGCAATTTCTTCCAAGACAGAAAGCTTCTAATCGATTAGCATCTATGGCCTAATCGATTAGCTTTGCTGTTTCTTCAATTCTGATTTCATGTCTTTGTTTTTGCATTGTTTCTTCAAGAGTACTTGTCATTATCAAAATCCTTGCACATCTTTTGGACCTGTTAATATATTCAAACACATTCTCCCCCTTTTTTATGATGACAACTATGTTCATCTCTTGAGGGTTGTTAGTTTAAATAATATAGGCTTATCTTTTGCAAAAACAACTCTGCTACATTATAGCAGATGACAATTTTCAAAAAACCAATTCAGCAGCCAATGTCTTATCTCATTTTATCCATTGTTTATTATCTCTTATCTATAATTCTCCCCCTATCAAAAAGAGTTTAACAAACAGATAAGATTTTGCAAATTGTTAACAAGGCATCTATTATCCATATTATCAGAGCATATTATCAGAGCATATTATCAGAGCATATTCAGAATTATTCATATTTTGTATCAGAGCATTATCCAACATATGAACATCTATTCTTCTCCCCCTTTGTAATCATCAAAAACAAATAGAGTGGTGAAGAGAAATTATATAAACTCAAATAAGATACTTTTATTAAATAACAAAGGGAAATACAAGAAGTAAATTTATTCAAAATGCAGAAAAGCAACAAACAGAAACCAACATAACAAAAAAAAAATCTAATTGTCCGGGTTGAAGAAGCGGATTTCTGCAATTTGGTGAGCCAGCTCCTCATAGCGCTGCTGCATCATCTCAAAATGTTGCTGCTCGGTCATGGAAAACTCTTGGAGGGAGTTCCCAAGACGATCGAAGCGGCGATCAAGATGAGCGTAGAGAGATGCAAAAGGGTCAACTTGTGGGGCAGATGAAGAGGCTGCAGCTTGTGGTTGAGGTGGAGAAGGAGGAGGAGCAGGTGCTTCTTCAGCAGGAGCTTGGAAGGGAATGTTGGCATAAACGCCCTCCATGCGTGAGTACCATGCTCCATTGGTGAAAACAAGACCCATTTTGGTGAGGTGATGGGTGCCAATGCAAGCTCTAGGGGGCACTTTCTCAGAGAGTTCCCCTGCTAAGTCTACTCCACAGAATTTGAAAATTTTGGTGAGGAGGATACCATAGGGGAGCTTTTGTTGGTCCTTGGCATGGCGCATGTGGAACTTGATCAACTGAACCCAGTTGATCTCTTTGTGGTTCAGCATGGCCCACATTAAGAGGACATCATCCTCTTCAACCAGAGCATAGTTCCCACCACGGGGAACAATCATCTTGACCAAGAAGAAGTGGAGCAGGCGGTTGTTCATGGTCAAGTGGCCAACTAGTTTGTGGTTGCTCCTTGGACGGTCAGCTTTCCATAAAGATTGGCGAGCAGTAAGAGCATTGAAGCCCCATTCATCCTCGGGTTCGCCTCCATCAAAGTCAGCATTGTTGAGGGGCAGTTTGGAAATCTCTGCAAACTGGGCATTGGAGAGTTTGATGGTGGTGTTTTTCACCTTGGATTCAATCATCCCATTGACAAGGCGGAGGTTGCAGTAGAATACTCTCATAAGCTCAGGATAGTATTCTTCTTCTTTGAGGGATAGGAAGGGGAAGAGGTTGTAGTGGTTGAGGCTTTGGGTGAAGGTAAGGCTTGGGTTGTCAAAGGTTTCAGCAATGGTGTAGTGAGGAGTCATAATCTCCTTTTCAGAAAAATTCTTCATAAAATTCTGAAGATCTCTAGGAGAAGAGAAAAACCTTGAGAAGTCAAGGGGATTATGAGCTTGAGCAGCAGAGGACCTAGCCCTTTTGACATTCCTTGAGGAAGACATGGTGAAAAATGCTAAAAGAGGAGATGAAGAGAGATGAGCTCTAGAGAGTTTTGAGAGACTTGGGAGAAAGGAGGTAGTGTGAGATGAGAAGGTGAATGAGGGGTTATTTATAGTTGAAAATTAGGTTTAGGAAGGAGGAAAGAGAGTTTAGGGAGGAGTGAAGTGAGTTAAGAGAGGGAGAGTTTCGAGTGAGCCTAGGAAATTGGAGTTTTGACTCATCAGAACGCATACTAATCGATTACATGGCAGGTGGTAATCGATTAGATCACTGTTTCTGAGGAATTTCAAACGTTTTGTGCAGAGGGTAATCGATTAGAGGCTTATGGTAATCGATTAGTTTAGAAACAGAATCGTCCTAATCGATTGGGGCAATGTGGTAATCGATTATGAAGAAGAGGAAACGTTTTGAACTGGAAACAGAAGCTTCGTAATCGATTATGGATAATGTATAATCGATTATCTTAAAAACAGAATGATTGTAATCGATTATGGGTGAGTTCTAATCGATTACCCTCGAAACAGAAGCTTAGTAATCGATTGGGATTAACAAAGTAATCGATTATGGAGTCAAAAACTTCAAATATATCAAACAGCAAGGTTCCAAACATGAAATGTGATGTATATCATGCATTATGCCATTCAACAAAATATTCAAACACAATTGGACATGTCAAGAATGCCTAATTCTCTTCTTATGTGAATGAATTGCTCTCTAGCCAAGGGTTTTGTGAAAATATCAGCTAGTTGCTTAGAAGTTTCTACATGTTCAAGTACACAATCCCCTTTTAACACATGATCTCTAATAAAGTGATGCCTAATCTCAATGTGTTTGGTTCTAGAGTGCATTACTGGATTCTTGGAGATGTTAATGGCACTTGTATTATCACATTTAATGGGTACTTTATTCAAGGCAATACCAAAATCAAGAAGTTGTTGTCTCATCCAAAGAATTTGAGCACAACAACTACCAGCTGCTACATATTCTGCCTCAGCTGTTGACAATGCAACACTTGCTTGTTTCTTGCTATGCCAAGAAACAAGGGAACTACCAAGCAAATGGCATGTACCACTAGTGCTTTTTCTATCAAGCTTACACCCCGCAAAGTCGGAATCAGAATATCCTAAAAGATTACATTCAACGCCTTTGGGATACCATAAACCAACACTTTGAGTACCCACAAGATATTTCAAAATCCTTTTTACGGCAGTCAAATGTGATTCTTTGGGACATGCTTGATATCTAGCACACATACATACCGCAAACATAATATCAGGTCTACTCGCAGTTAAATATAGTAAGGATCCAATCATACCTCGATATTTGGTGATTTCAATGTCCTTACCCTTTTCGTCTTTGTCTAGATAGCAGGATGTGCTCATTGGTGTAGCTATCTCATTTGCCTTGTCCATTCCAAACCTTTTAAGTAGTTCCTTACAGTATTTGGTTTGGCTAATGAACGTTCCATCAATGGCTTGTTTTATTTGTAGTCCAAGGAAGAAGGTGAGTTCTCCCATCAAGGACATTTCAAACTCATTCTGCATAATCTTGGCAAATTCTTGACAAAGATTTTCATTAGTAGCACCAAATATTATGTCATCTACATAAATCTGTACCAAGAGGATGTCATTTTGTTTGCGTTTTATAAACAATGTAGTATCAACCTTTCCTCTTTCAAAGTTGTGTTCTAAAAGAAATTTGCTTAATCTCTCATACCAAGCTCTTGGAGCTTGCTTCAAACCATATAAGGCTTTTCTCAATTTGAAAACATGGTTTGGAAATTTATGATTTTCAAAACCGGGAGGTTGATCTACATAAACTTCTTCTTGAATGTAGCCGTTTAAGAACGCACTTTTGACATCCATTTGATACAATTTGAAATCCATACAACATGCAAAAGCTAGCAATAATCTAATGGCTTCTAACCTAGCTACGGGAGCATATGTTTCTTCATAGTCTATTCCTTCTTCTTGGTTGTATCCCTTTGCTACTAGTCTAGCTTTGTTTCTAGTTATTATTCCGTTTTCATCTAGCTTATTTCTAAACACCCATTTGGTGCCTATTATTAGATGATCATTGGGTCTTGGCACAAGTTCCCAAACTTCATTTCTTTCAAATTGGTTTAACTCTTCTTGCATGGCCAACATCCAATGTTCATCAATAATGGCTTCGTCAATATTCTTGGGTTCTATTTGGGATACAAAAGCCAAGTGATTGCATGCATTTCTAATGGCGTTTCGAGTACTTACCCCTTTGGTTATTTCTCCAATGATTTTTTCTAAGGGATGATCTTTCAATGTTACCCAATCTTGTTGTCTCTCAATTTGTGTTGCACCTCCATCATTGTTGACTTCTTCTTCTTTGTCTTGTAAGTTCATTTCTTGAAAGGTACCAATATTTCCAATGCCTAGGATTCTTCCCTTAGTGTTGTCTCCATAGGTGACGCTTCCTTTTCGTTTGGGAGTGAATGATGTAAATTTGGTTATATCTCCCGTCATATGCTTCGAACACCCGCTATCCAAGTACCAATGGGTGTTGCTTGCCTTGAAGCATACCTACAAAACAAAATCATTTTAGAGAACTAGGTACCCATTTTATGTTGGGTCCTTTAAGGTTAGCTTGTGGGAACGTTCCTTTGGGAACCCACACCTTTCTTAAGACCTTTGGTCCTAGTTTCCTAACACTACACTTATATGCACTATGTCCTTTGGTACCACAATGATTGCATTTCATAAAAGGTGAGGAGGACTTGCTTGGTGGTGCAAAGAAGTTTTTGTAGTGCTTCTCCATTTTATGATTACTATGTTCTTGGTCATATCCTAGACCGGTTTTACTAAACATGCATTTTTGTTGCCCAAGTAGGATATTCAAATTATCTCTTCCATTAGTGAATTTCTCTAGTGTCCTATTTAGGTCTTCAACCTTGGTTTCTAACACAATGCACTTCTTTGCAAAATCACAAGGTTTATCCCTAGAGCATGTTTGAACTTTCTCTAGTTCTTCTTTTAAGCTCTCATTTTCTTTACATACTTCCATGAGATGCAATTCGAGAGTATCACTAGTTTTCCTAGATGCTTTGAGTTTACTAGAGATTTTTGTAAATTTATCATATAATTCCTCAAATGCATCTAACAGCTCATTTTTATCTAGGTCAAGAAGATTTACCTCATTTTCCTCTTCTTGATGATTTGCCATTAAGCAAAGATTGGCTTGCTCATCTTCCGAGTCGTCGGAGCTGCTCACATCATTCTCATCCCAAGCAATATAGGCTCTTCTTCTTCTTTGTTTGTCCTTGCCCTTCTTTTTGAGGTTTGGACAATCGGCTTTAAAGTGCCCTTCCTTGCCACATTCAAAACAGTTGGGTGAGGGAGAGTTTTCTTTAGTGATAGGTTTCTTACCTGAGCTTTTGAAGCTTCTTTGGAAGCGTTTGCCTTTCATGAATTTCCCGAAGCGTTTCACAAATAGTCCAAATTCTTCTTCTTCATCAAGTTCACTTCCGGATTCTTCTTCTTCATTTGTGGAAGTAGCCTTGAGAGCAAGACCCTTTTTCTTGGAAGATTTTTCTTCCTCTTCCGCCATCTTTAATTCTTTCAGCTCTTGTTCTTGTTCCTGCAACTTACCAAATAAAGTGGCGAGAGACATTTCGTTTATGCTAGGAGATTGTTTGATGGCGGTAACTAGCGGTTGCCATTCTCTGTTAAGACTTTTCAACACTTTATGAATGAGTTCTTTGTTAGTGTAAGTCTTTCCAAGTGTAATGAGTTGATTAATGATGAGAGTAAACCTTTTTTGCATATCAACAATCGATTCATGAGAGTTTAATCTAAAGCATTCATATTGACTAGTAAGAGTACTAATCTTTGAGTCCTTTACATCATTAGTGCCTTCATGGGTTACTTGAAGAGTATCCCACATTTCCTTAGCAGTTTGGCATGTCATTATCCTAAAAAATTCATCTTGACCTAAAGACATAGTAATAAGATTTTTGGCCTTGTAGCCATATTGGACTTTCTTTTCTTCTTCGCTTGTCCATTCATCTATAGGTTTTTCAACATTCTTGCTATCTATAGTATGCATTGGTATATAGGGACCATTTTCAATGGTATTCCATATTCTCAAGTCAATTGATTGAATGAAGATTTTCATTCTTTCTTTCCAAAACGCATACCCTTCCCCATTGAAAGCGGGAGGTCTATTTATCGCACCACCCTCGGGAAAAACATTTTGAGAACTTGAGGCCATTTAATCTCTTGAAGCTGTTAAGCTTGATCTACCAAGAGTCAAGCTCTGATACCACTTGTTGTTCAAGTGGCCTCAATACTCAAGAGGGGGGGTGAATTGAGTTATAAAACTTTTGCTTGGAATCCCTTTGAAATTGATTTCTATATCCAAGTTTATGAGATTATGCAAGTGAAAGCAAGTAACAATGATATGCAATGCACTACAAGAGGTAAGTGTTGTTGAAGCAATTTAGCAAACACTTGGTGTGCAATATCTAAAGTATAGCAAATTAAGCAAGTTCAAGTATGTTCTTCTCAACCAAACAATACCAATCAACAAATATGCAATGTATAGAAGTAAAAGAGTAAGGAAGAGAAGCTTGCAAACCGATGTAACGAGTTCCACCCAATCCGGTGTACGTCTCGCCTCTAAGCAACCCACTTAGAGGATTTTCCACTATTGTAGATTAGAGATACAACTTTGAGCAATTGCGGCTTCCTAGTGTCCCACACTCAAGAACCCAATCCTCACAAGTATAAGGGCAACCCACCCAATCTCTCAATCTCACAATATCCCAAAGGTTGAGTCCACAACCTTTGTAACCACTCAATCCTAGAGTGAACAACCACTCAACCTAGAGTGAATAACTTTGTGTGTTTGGAGTTTGTGTTTACAATCAATATACTCTCTTAATAGAGCAGATATACAAGTGAAAAGCTCTCCAAATTCTAATCTCTCAAGATGAGAGGATATACAATTGAAAGTACAAAAATGCAAGAGATAGGCTTACAAAGCACAAAAATAGAGCTATGAATTGTTGCTACTTGGTTGTATATTTGTGCTTGTCTTCCTCTTCAATTTATAGACCTAAGATTGCTGTTGAAGAGTGCCCTAGTCCCTCATAGCCGTTGCAGTTAGTGGAGATTTGAAGAATGGTGGAGACATGACCTGGTTTCCCACTTAAATCTGTTTTTCCACTATCGTAATCGATTACACCCTCGCGTTGTAATCGATTAGCTTCAAGTCAGAGAGTAACTAATCGATTATCTCATTACCTGTAATCGATTAGCATCTTGTATCTGATGCATTTAATTTGTCTTCGCAGCATCCTAATCGATTAGCATGTCTTGCAATCGATTACCTTAAATTCCAGTGGCTTCCTAATCGATTATATGGCTCTCTTAATCGATTAGCATGTGTGCCTGATGCATTTAATTCCATTTTTGATTGCTGTAATCGATTAGTCTCAAGTGTGCAATCGATTATCTTAATTCCAGTGAGTATCTAATCGATTGTGTGGCTTCCTTAATCGATTATCTTCAACTCTGATGCAATTTCTTCCAAGACAGAAAGCTTCTAATCGATTAGCATCTATGGCCTAATCGATTAGCTTCGCTGTTTCTTCAATTCTGATTTCATGTCTTTGTTTTTGCATTGTTTCTTCAAGAGTACTTGTCATTATCAAAATCCTTGCACATCTTTTGGACCTGTTAATATATTCAAACACAACTCTCATCCCCTTCATCATTCCCAATGGCAAATTCAGGTACGCTTCAGTCTGTTTCTCATCATGAATAGGGTATGGGTTTATAAGGAATAATTAAGAATGTGCTCTATATTTTTATATGGGTAGAAACATGTGGTTGGGCACTATTCTTGATTGTAAGAAACCAACAATTGGTATCAAAGCCTTCCCATACTTGATTCATGTTTGATTTTGGGAATTTTGAAATTAGGGTTCAAAATTAGGATTTTATTTTTTGGGATTAATCTAAGAAATTTTTAAATCCTAATTTACGGTGACTGTATGTGAATTGATATTTGGTACTCAATTGATTTTTATGTACAAGTGTACTGTACCATGCTATATTATTGCGTGAAATTCATATGCTTTGCGTTTACTTGGAGTATGCGCGTGAATTGAAATTCTGTGTAAATTGATATCATGCAAATTCAGTACGGTGCCATATGAAATATACTTACAAAATTCTGCGTACAGGCCATAAATTATTCATATGAATTATGTTTATTATTCATATATTTCATAATGATTCACATGAATTACTATTGTTTGGCACTTTGCATTTCATAAGTCTGCTGTACCATGTGTATGTAATGGTGCATATAATTAATGGTCTGTTCATTCATAATTAATGGTTCAGTGCAATCATGAAACTACATGCCTATGTAATATATATATATTTTTTTCTTCTTTCGTTCTCAATGTAAAGTTCTCACGTGATTGCAAATAAGCATATATCCTGATGCCATTGTCTATATATATATATATATATATATATATATATATATATATATAAATTCTTATATCTTAATTCATGTGATTATATTGCCTTTCACTAATTCAGGAATTAATAATTTTGTTTCATTATTTGTTATAATGGCAAATTCAGATTTGGAAAATTCATGTTCAAATTTTGGTTATTATTTGTATATTTTATATACAGTGATTTAGCATTTTAAATGAATTAATTGAATCAAGAAATCACCAAAGTGACCTCTCTTGTGTAGATAGTTCATAAAAAAAAATGTTTAAATGTTTGTGTGTATGTTTATCCATGCGAGTATTAAT
This sequence comes from Clitoria ternatea, assembly GCA_037962975.1. Taxonomy (NCBI): domain Eukaryota; kingdom Viridiplantae; phylum Streptophyta; class Magnoliopsida; order Fabales; family Fabaceae; genus Clitoria; species Clitoria ternatea. The sequence continues at coordinate 271,822,505 of CM075669.1, read as the reverse complement.
TAGCCCAAAGGAAAATTTAACACTTGGCCGGATTGAGTACACACTTGTGATAGTCAACATGTGATAATTATAAGGTTTAGCATGTGCATGATAAATCAATCCAAAGAAGGGTTCATTATGTGACATGTTTAATTGTCAATGTTTGATTATTACAACAAGGATACCACTAGCAATTAATATTACTGTCCAAAGACTTGATATTGATGGTGCACTAGGTGTCTTGTATTGAGTTCTTCCATTATTTGAATATATTAATGATTGAATTTATTATGTGAGTATAATTGTATTATTTGTCTTGTTCTTTTCAGCTACTATTGCTTCAATATCTGCTAATCTGAATTCGGTTCCAGTTCTTAATGGAACAAATTTTAAGGACTGGAAAGAAAACATAGAAATTGTTCTTGGCTGCATGGATCTAGATCTTGCATTAAGGATTGAGCAACCCCCTTCTCCTACAGAATCTAGTACCTCTGAACAGAGGAAAGATTATGAGAAGTGGGATCGTTCAAATCGCATGAGTCTTATGATCATTAAGCGCGGCATTCCTGAGGTCTTTAGGGGTACTGTTTCTGACAAGATAACAAGTGCCAAAGATTTCCTTGCTGAAATTGAAAAGCGTTTTGCAAAAAGCGATAAGGCGGAAACAAGTACTCTTCTTCAGAACTTGATTTCCATGAAGTATCAGGGCAAAGGAAATGTTAGGGAATACATTATGGGCATGTCTAACATTGCTTCAAAATTAAGGGCATTGAAACTTGAGCTGTCGGACGACTTACTCATACATTTAGTGCTGATTTCTCTTCCCTCACAGTTTAGTCAGTTTAAGATTTCTTATAACTGTCAGAAGGAGAAATGGTCTCTTAATGAGCTCATTTCATACTGTGTGCAAGAAGAGGAAAGGCTGAAGCAAGAAAAGACAGAAAGTGCTCATTTTGCAAGTACCTCTAAAGACAAGGGCAAAAGAAAAAGAATTGAGGAACCCAAGAATAAAGCTGCTAAGGGTCCAGCACAAAAGAAACAAACTCAGGGTGACAAATGTTTCTTTTGTGACATGCCTGGACATGTGAAGAAGAAGTGTGCCAAATATCACGCTTGGCGTGCAAGAAAAGGTATGTTTCTTACTTTAGTCTGCTCTGAGGTCAATTTAACTTTAGTACCTAGAAACACTTGGTGGTTAGACTCTGGTGCCACTACTAACATCAGTGTTTCACTGCAGGATTGCCTGAGCTACCGAAAGCCACTTGATTCTGAAAGAAGGATCTATGTTGGAGATGGAAAATCGGTAGAGGTGGAAGCTATAGGGCATTTTAGATTATTATTGTGTACTGGATTTTATTTGGATTTGAAAGACACTTTCGTTGTACCGTCATTTAGACGGAATTTGGTTTCAGTTTCTTATTTGGACAAGTCAGGTTATTTATGTTCATTTGGAAACAATGCATTTAGTTTGTCTTTGGATTCAAATATTGTTGGAACTGGTTCACTTTCAGGTTATGATAATCTATATTTGCTTGAAACTGTATCTACCTATGGCGAATCCTTAAATGTAGAATCACGTGGTACTAAGCGTAAAATTGATAACACCATCTCAGGTGCATTATGGCATAAGCGACTAGGTCACATTTCTAAAAATAGAATTGAACGACTTGTGTCAAATGGGATCTTAGATTCCATTGACTTCACAAATTTTGACGTTTGTGTTGAATGCATTAAAGGAAAGCAGACTAAATCAAAGAAATTAGATGCGCATAGAGCTACAGACATCTTAGAATTGATACATACAGACATTTGTGGGCCATTTCCTGCACCTTCTTGGAATGGTCAACAATATTTTATATCATTCATAGATGATTACTCGAGATATGCGTATTTATTTCTTATACATGAAAAGTCACAATCTTTAGACGTGTTCAAATCATTTAAGGCTGAAGTTGAGAATCAACTCAACAAAAGAATTAAGTGTGTCAGATCTGACCGTGGTGGTGAATACTATGGTAGATATGACGGTTCAGGTGAACAACGTCCGGGACCTTTTGCCAAGTACCTAGAGGAATGTGGAATCGTCCCACAGTACACAATGCCGGGGTCACCTAGCATGAATGGTGTGGCTGAGAGACGAAACCGAACTCTTAAGGATATGGTAAGGAGTATGATATGTCATTCTACCTTGCCAGAGTCACTCTGGGGAGAGGCACTAAAGACTGCAGCTTACATTCTGAATAGAGTACCGACTAAGGCAGCCGCCAAAACACCTTTTGAGCTTTGGACTGGGCGAAAACCTAGTCTAAAACATTTTCATGTATGGGGATGTCCAGCTGAAGCAAGGCCTTATAAGCCAAATGAACGAAAATTGGACTCCCGAACCGTGAGCAGCTACTTTATTGGTTACTCTGAAAGATCCAGGGGCTATAAATTTTATGATCCCACACTAAAGACAATTTTTGAGACGGGAACTGCCACGTTCTTTGAGGATATTGAGTTTGGGGGGAAGAATAAGGTAAGAGACTTTGTCTTAGAGGAAGAATCGATAACAATTCCAGAACCGATTCATATGGTTACTATTGATAAAGCAAATTCAACACCTCTTCAAGACACTGTTGTTGACTCCCCTACACAAGATAATTTGGTTGTTCATGAAGAACAAACTCAAGATCCTCAAGAACCCATGCTTCAAGAACCAATACCTTTACGGAGATCCACTAGAGAAAGGAGAAGTGCTATTCCTAATGATTATGTGGTATTTCTCCAGGAACATGAGGAAAATAATGGTGTAATGGAAGATGATCCAATCAACTTCCGTCAAGCCATGCAAGGTTCCAACTCTGAAAAGTGGATTGAAGCAATGAAAGAGGAGTATAAGTCCATGCAAGACAACAAAGTTTGGGAACTTGTCCCATTACCAGAAGGTGTGAAACCCATTGGTTGTAAATGGATATTTAAGACCAAGAGGGATTCTATAGGTAATGTGGAAAGATATAAGGCTCGTCTTGTAGCAAAAGGCTATACCCAAAAGGAAGGGGTTGACTATAAAGAGACTTTTTCTCCAGTTTCATCAAAAGACTCTTTTAGGACAATCATGGCTCTTGTCGCATATTATGATTTGGAGCTCCATCAAATGGATGTCAAGACGGCGTTTCTCAATGGCAACATTGACGAGACGATCTATATGGTGCAACCAGAAAACTTTGTGTCGGGAGACCCAAAGAATATGGTATGCAAACTGACAAAATCCATTTATGGGCTGAAATAGGCATCTCGTCAATGGTACTACAAATTTCATCAAGTAATTCTCTCATTTGGTTTCAAGATGAATCTTGTTGATGATTGTGTGTACCATAAATTTAGTGGGAGCAAATACATTTTCCTGGTCTTATATGTTGATGACATACTGCTTGCCACTAATGATATAGGCATATTACACGAAACCAAGAAATTTCTATCAAGAAATTTTGAAATGAAAGATCTTGGTGACGCCTCTTTTGTTTTAGGAATTCAGATACATCGAGATCGACCTCGGGGTATTCTAGGATTATCACAAAAGAGCTATATCGAAAAGGTACTTAAAAGGTTTGGCATGCAGGAATGTAAATCGGGGGATACTCCAGTTGCTAAGGGAGATAAATTTAGTCTCAACCAATGCCCAAAGGGAAACTTAGAAATTCAGGAAATGCAGAAAATTCCTTATGCATCAGCTGTAGGGAGTCTAATGTATGCCCAAGTATGTACGCGTCCGGACATAGCATACATAGTTGGGGTGTTGGGAAGATATTTGAGCAATCCAGGTATGGATCATTGGAAAGCAGCCAAAAGGGTTATTATGAGGTACTTAAAGAGAACAAAACACTACATGCTCACATACAAGAGATCAGACCAGTTAGAGATCACTGGGTATTCTGATTCAGATTTTGCTGGATGTCAAGATAGCTTAAAATCCACTTCTGGCTACATCTATTTGTTGGCTGGTGGTGCAGTTTCTTGGCGTAGTGTCAAGCAAACTCTTACTGCATCATCCACCATGGCAGCAGAATTTGTGGCATGCTATGAGGCATCTGGTCATGGGATTTGGCTGAGGAACTTTGTCACTGGGCTGCAAATTGTGGAAGGAATTGAAAGACCACTTAAGTTATATTATGACAACAAATCAGCCGTTTTATACTCCAATAACAATAGGAGTTCAACCAAGTCAAAACACATTGACATCAAGTTCCTAGTTGTTAAGGAAAGGATACAAAGTGGACAGATTTCTATAGAACACTTAGGGACAAACTTCATGATTGCGGACCCTCTTACAAAGGGTCTTCCACCCAAGGTCTTTCATGAGCACATCGCTCACATGGGTGTTTTACATTTTGAGGAATCTTTAGTTTAGTGGGAGTTTGTCATTTATATATTTGATGTTTTACATTTGGTATTATGTATGCATACTTTCTGTATTTGGATTTGAATATTTTTGATCAAATATAAAACTTTTGTTATAGTAATACACTTTGTATAAATGGTTATTACATGATCTCATTAAGGTAAAGAAGGACCAGTTGAAAATTGACATGTGCAGGCCACCTTCATGTAATTTTCATGCTACACATTTCATGATGAGTCTATGTCATTTGGTTATGTCAATATTAGTAATCATTGATGGGTTTGGTTATGACTGATATAATGAAAACTCCTTTGGTTCTATATACTGATATAATTGATGGACGAGAATATTCGGGTATGCTCGAGGTATATATATATTGGCAACATTTTGAGCTCATAAAGTTTAACACATTTATAAGGACACATATGTGACCAGTGGGAGATTGTTAGTAATTTTGGATCACATATATTATTTAAATGTGTTGAAGTCAATATATAATTAGCCAAAATTTAAAGTGGTCTATAATTAATATTAAAGTGATGGCTAAGGGCATAATTGTCATGAAAAGATTATTGTGTAGATACCTATGGTAATATTCTAATTTGATGAGGGGCCAAATTAGAGATATTATATTTTAATATGTAACTGACAGAAGTTACAAAAAGAGGTTATGGTCCCCATTTGTAGAGAGAGAAGGTCACACTTAGTTTCTGGTTTTTCTGATCATCCTCTCAGAGAAGAAAATAAGGCTCTCTACATCTGGAAGATCAAATACCTACGGTTACTCTCATCCCCTTCATCATTCCCAATGGCAAATTCAGGTACGCTTCAGTCTGTTTCTCATCATGAATAGGGTATGGGTTTATAAGGAATAATTAATTATGTGCTCTATATTTTTATATGGGTAGAAACATGTGGTTGGGCACTATTCTTGATTGTAAGAAACCAACACTTGACAGTTCCAACCAGCAGTTGAAGTGATGGAACTGGGATGGGTATGCTTGCAAGTTGCAACTACTAAGGAAGTGGGAGTCTCCTTGAAGCCATTCATATTTTTTTTGATTTGCAAAAATGGAAATAAACATTTTTGTTTTGCCAATATTATGTTTATTTTCTTCAACCGCTGCCCCTCATTTTGAATGTTTTTTTTCCAATAGTTAATGATTTTAAAACTGAATGATTTATTGATTTGTTGAAGATATCAGCTTAATCAAAACATGACTATATTAAAAATCAAGTTATAATTTAACTAATAGTAATAAAGAACTGACGTAAAAGTTAGAATAGTCATCTAATAAGTTTATTGTTTATTTGATCTAATTAATCGATCTGGTCTAATTTAAATATAATTTCTCTGGTTAAATTTTTTATATATAGGATTGAGACTTTATATAATATCAAATACTTAAAATTATTTAAAATATAAAAATATATTTTAATTATGTTAATAATTAATAGTTAGTTTAACATTTCAAAACTATAAATAATTTATGTGTAATTTAGTTAGTTATATCAATAATTAACGTAATTAATGGCTTAAACTAAAATAAAATATTGTTTTTTTTAAAAATTCCAGAGAAACCCAAACTAATTATATATTTTGGTTTTGTTTTGGAAATTCTTAATTTTTTTTGGCTAATTGAACTCTAATATGATTTAATTAATTTAAAATAAAATAGAAGTCGTGTGCGGGTGCAAGGAACAAAATTTGTGAAATGAAATGCAGAATATATATATTAATTAATTAAGGAAGGTGGCATGAGATGAGACTAGAGTCGTGGTGGTTTTGGGGTGAAAGTGAGATTTGATTTGATTAGGGAAACCCTCCGAAAACCCAAAACCCTCTTTGTTATGCATAATATGGATTTCCAAGTGGTTGTTCTCGGCGGTGGCGTCTCCAAGAAACTCCTTCCTCTCGTCTCGCAGGTTCACTTCCCAAATACCAAACCTTATTATTATTATTATTATTAATTTCGAATCAAATTAAGCATTGTTTTTACTTTCGCAGGAGGTTCCAAACGCTTTACTTCCAGTGGCGAATCGGCCCCTTCTATCGTATGTTCTGGAGTACTTGGAGCAAAGCAACCTTAAAGATCTCATTGTCGTGGTTGAAGGCGAAGAAGTCGCTCTTCTTGTCGGGGCTTGGATTTCCGGGGCTTATGCTGATCGTCTCCATGTTGAGGTTCTCTCTCTCTCTCTCTCTCTCTCTCTTGTTTAATTCCTTAATACATAAAATTATAAATGCTAATCTACGTCTATGTCTAATTTCAATTCTCCACTTCAGAAGCTGTAGTTCAATCTAATTTTGAATATGACCTAGCTCATATTTAAATAATCGGTGCCTTGGAGCATTACAACAAGGAGTAAAATGTTTTCACTATTCCTGTAATAAAAGTTTTAGTAGGATATAGATTTTTACAAGCTTCACTTACGTGCCAATCATAGATTGGATGACAGTATGTAAGTAGTTTAATTTCATAAGATATTTAAAAATACGAGTTTTATGATGAAGTTCACTTGGAAAGATGCCACATTGAGCATTTGATTGTAAAGGAGAGGACTGGCTACAGGGCACCCTATATATGTAGATTGTAAGATCAATTTCCCACATCATCTGCACGTTCCAATGTGAAATTTGTCTCTTGAGATTAGCTGGCCTCACATTCTAATTATGCTTAATGGTTCAACATCAAATCCTCCCTCTTGTAAAACTAATGGAATCTTAACTTTAAATAAACTAGGGGAACAAGCTCTACTGCCATAGTTTGAAAGGCTGTGGTGAGGAATGATTATTGTTTGTTCTTTTTCTGAATTCCGATGTCATTTTTTACATACTCACCAGAGCTGATTGCCTCTATATTTATGGTGTGACTATAAGCATATGGGGCCTATTCACTTTTTCTTTTTAAAAGGCAAGGGAAATTTATTAAAAATGAGGGAGTACAAGTTGTACTCAACCAGATTACAATGTAATGTGCAACACATCACTTCCAATATAATGCGCTCAGGACCAGGAAATTGCTTAGACCGTGAACACAATTATTAATCTAAACTCACCAATTGAAAAGCCAATGAAAAACCAATGGTAAAAGTATGCCATCACATCAGTTGTTGTAACAAGAATTGGCCATATACCATATGACATCCAGGAATGTGAATATCAAATCAAAAATAAAATTCAAACCAATTCATTGCTTCACACCTTTAGTTCCTTCTCATGAACCTTCAACCGGAATATTGATACTCTATCCAAATGTGATGACTTTTGTTTACAAATTTTCCAGGTTGCTGCAGTTCCTGAGGATGTGGGGACAGCTGGTGCAATCCGGGCCATTTCACATCACCTAACTGCAAAAGACATTTTGGTGGAATATCTCTCTCCCTTGCTCCTGAACTCTGAGATGTAAATAATATCACTCTTTATTGTTGTGTTAATTTCCTGCAGGTTGTCAGTGGTGATCTTGTTACTGATGTGCCACTTGGTGCTGTTGCTGCTACTCATAGACGACATGATGCAGTTGTCACTGCTATGCTTTGCCCTGCTCCTGTAAGCGGGCCTTCAGAATCAGCATCATCTGGTGGGAAAGACAAAACCAAGAAACCTGGCCGCTATGATTTGATAGGGCTGGATCTCACAAAACAGTTTTTAGTTCACATAGCAACTGGTTAGATACCAAGCTTTCCCTCTTATATGGCATTTTATTATTGTATGTGTTGTCATATGAAACCTTGCAACTCTTTTCAGGAGCTGAAGTTGAAAAGGATCTTCGAATTCAGAAGAGCATAGTGCCTGCAGTTGGGCAGGTATTCTTTTTCCTTGTCTATAGAACTTCATAGTTAGTTCCTCCTGCCTATAATTTCACTGATGTTAAAAACCTATCACTCTTCTAGTGTGAAATGTAATTGTTTGTTCCAAAACATTACTTTCGTGATTTATTGCATCTTTATCCAACACATTAACCAACATTATTATGGTTCTTTTCTGTTTGTCTAGATATGGAAAGTGATTGTTATGAAATGCTTATGTTCAGAGTAAGATAAATGTTGAGAAGCTGTTTGGTTTCAGAAAACGTTTTTATTTTCACTCTTTTTCACTTTTAATTACAAAATTATCTCCTTGTTTTCTGTTTCTAATAGTTTGTATAGGAAACAGTGAAAAAAAAAGTTGTGTTCAGTGTTTATTGTACAAATTTTTAAAAACAAATTATAAGATGAAAGTTTTGGAATTATAAGTGAAATAAGAAATGACAACAAAAAATGTTTTTTCAAACCAAATGACCCTTAATCTTATAGAAATAACATCCTTGTGTGAAAATAGGAAGTTGTCATCTAAGTAATAGAAAATTAAAATGCAAGACGTTTGCAGTTTTTATTTATCTTTGGTTATCTTTTTATTGTTATTTGTCCTTCATGTAGATAGAAATACGTGCTGATCTGATGGATGCCCACTTGTATGCATTTAAAAGGTATATTCATTTAGTTTTTAACTTTTCATATTCTAAATTTTAAATTACTCATGTTCGTATCCTGAAGCAAAATTTTCTTGCAGATCAGTTCTACAAGAAGTTCTAGAACTTAAGGGTGCATTTCATAGCTTAAAGCATGATGTATTGCCATATCTTGTCCGGAGCCAATTGGTTAGTTGTTTAAGCTTTTTGCAGGGATATAGGTTAGTGGGTGTTATGCTTTCAAGGTTCTAATCTGGTTCAAATTTTCTAAATGAGAGTTAGAAATCAGATGATGTATTATTAAACGGTATGCCACAAGCAGAAGAAAATGGAACCGAAAAGGTTATATCTCAAAGCAATCAACAAATGCTATCTCAAATACTTGCTAATGCATCTGAACCAACCTTTCATCTTCAACATGCACTCAGTCCTTATGGTTCCACTTCTGTTCGGCAAACCCATAAATGCTGTGTTTATATTGCTGGAAGCAGCAAGTACTGTACACGCTTAAATTCTTTACAAGCATACAGTGACATAAACCGAGATGTGAGTTGTTATACAATTATGGCTTTTATCCGACACTTGATATTACCTTACATTTTCTCTTTCGGTACAGTTCTGCTTGCTTGGGCTTTATTCATTTTTTGATGTGCCAGTTGATAGGAGAGGCTAGTCATTTATCAGGGTATTCCTTCTCTGCTCAAAATAACATCATTCATCCTTCTGCGGAGCTTGGGGCAAAAACAACAGTGAGTTAGTTACTTCAATTGTGCTGTCTGATATTGCTAGACCAGAAAATACTGTCTCAGAAACATTACTTTTGTTCTTCCCATTTTTAAGTTCATGTAAATCCTTGTCATTTGTTTTAGGTTGGACCACATTGTATGCTGGGAGAAGGTTCACAGCTGGGTGACAAGTGCAGTGTGAAACGGTCTGTCATTGGCCGTCACTGTAGGATAGGTGCCAGTGTCAAGGTGGGATGAAATATTATCTATACAAGTTAATGATAGGAAGTTAGTTTTTGTGATTTGATTTATCTTTGACACCATGATCTCCAACCCTCTGATTGTTAAGCAACACTGATTTGGAATCTAACTAATGGGCTGTATTTAATAGTGGCATTGCTAAGTTTTCTACTAGCTTTTATGCATGCAGGTTGTTAATTCAGTAGTTATGAATCATGTTACCATTGGAGACTGTTGTTCAATCCAAGGTTCTGTCATCTGCAGCAATGTACAGCTCCAAGAACGTGCTGTACTAAAAGATTGCCAAGTAATTCGTTTCACCTTTTCTATAGCTATTATTAATGACTAGATTTTTAATCGGAGTGTGACTTTGTCTGCCTTGGCAGGTTGGAGCAGGTTTTGTGGTCACTGCTGGTAGTGAGTACAAAGGGGAGGTATTAGCTAAGAAATGAAACTTAGATGTGAAAGTCCAAGCCGGAGATATACGTAGCAAATTGACTTTAATTCTGCTTGAGCATTGCATGGAGAAAATTTTGGGTTGGCAGCAGTTACAATTGGAGCAAAGCAATTTTAATATTTCCGATTTGTATTTCTGTCCTTCGCAGTTTTTTTCTCTTGCAACTCAAGTTTGAAAATGGTAGCTTCAATTGGTGTTGAGGATCCATTTGTATAAATTGTTTCCTCTTCATCACAATTTCCTGCCATTATGCATGTCACATGAGACTTACGGTTGGTATCTTACTGCTATATCAAAGCGGTATAATCCAGTGCCATCAGTTTTGTAAGATCAAATATAGTACTATAGACATATCTCTTACTTCCTTTTTTATGTATCTTTATTTTACTTTTTGAAATCTCGTCATCACCTTGGATTTGATCCCTTGCTTCATAATCTCTTGTGCTCAACTTTTTTTTCTCTGCGTTTTGCGGGAGAGTGATGGTTCTCAATGCTTAGCACTCGGCAGAATTAATCCGCAAATGATGTGTCTGTTTGGTTCTCATTTAGGTTTTTTAACTGGGGTTAGCTAGAGATAATTTTTTATTTTGTTGGTTAAATAAAGTTTTATTGATCTTATTTGATGTATAAGATCAATATTAAATATTAATTTTTTTTCACAATTTTGTAAATATAATATGATGAGATAGGGATGAGAGATGTATGTTGAAAGCATGCTCTAAATGGCTTCAAGGAAGTGCTATCCTAAATGAACCATGTGCAGTTTTTTTCTTTGTTAAAATGAACATAAACATTTTTGCTTTTCCTGATTTTGTTCAAGCGCGATAAACATTTTTTCTTGGTAAAATTGAACATAAACATTTTTCTCGGTATTTGTTTTAGATCCCTTTAGCAAAAGGAAGAAAGTGCAAGTTAGAAAAAAAGTAAATTGTTATTGTCTCTAAGGTGCAGATGCCATCAATTTAATTATTTTTTAACATAAAATTATTTTTTTAAAATGATTAAATTATTCAATGTTTTGTAATACGAAGGATTTCTCCCCGGTTTAGTTTATGCATCACGCATTCCAAAGTGTTTGGTATATGGCATTGCGTCCATGAACTGCAAGTACATGAAAGGATTTTATGCATTTCTTGTGCCTTGTAGCCGTAATAAAAATAAAATTAGTTACTAAAAATGCTCAATTTCAGGAACAAGTGGTAACCCAGAGATGAGAAAAGTCTAATTAACATAGGTTTTTTTTATAGATGACAAAATTTTGAGGGGCCAAAAGTTAATAAAATTTTAAGGTGGTTAAGCATATATTTAATCCAGAAAAAAAAATTAAGCGTGCGAAATTTTTCTTTGACTAATTTTGTCTTATGTTGAATAATTTTTATGATAGGACCACTAGTAAAAATAATCTCACCAAATATGGTGAGAAAATATCATGTGATAGACTTTTAATCTAGAAGTATCATTTTCCTCTTGTAATATATGTAGGATATTAATTTGATTTAAATATTTTTATAAACTTTTTTCTCATAAAACAAAAACATGGTAGAAAAGTAATTTCAAAATTTTCATAGTATTATCTGACAACTAAACCAAACTAGTAATTTTCATGAAAAGTATGCTTTTGTCCCTTTACTTTTTTATGTAATTATTTTTAACCAATTTCTACGCCATGCAGAAAAAAAGAGAAAGAAACTTACTATAAAAATATCACACGCAACTACTTTTTCCACGTTGACTGTGATGATTGACATTTCAGTCTCCTTTTCCTATTAACTACATAGCTATATCTAACTTGTTCATCTTTCTTCAAACTGAATATTGATCTCAGAGTGGTTGCACACAGAACTATGACTATGGTGGCCACAGATACAAGTGAGTTAGAGAAAGATGATGAATCCACATATGACAGAGTTGCTGAAGTCAAAGCCTTTGATGAAACAAAACTGGGTGTCAAAGGCCTCCTAGATTCCGGAATCACAAAGATTCCTCGTATGTTCCATTGTTCCAAGTTTGACCCCACTCCTCACGCCTCAAACTTGAGTGTTCCCATCATAGACCTCAAAGACATAGGCACAAACTCATCCCTGAGAGTTCAAGTAGTTGACCAAATCAAAAGTGCATGCAAGGAATGGGGGTTCTTTCAATTGGTGAATCATGGTATTCATGTTGAGGTTTTGGATGAGATGATATGCGGGATTCGTAGGTTTCATGAACAAGATGGTGAGGTAAGGAAAACCTTTTACACTCGTGATAGCAATAAAAAAGTCACATATTTTTCCAATGGTACACTCTACAATGACCCTGCTGCTACCTGGAGGGACACACTTACTTTTCTTCGTAATCCTGATCCTGAAGAAATTCCAGCAGTGTGCAGGTAATGTTATTGTTACTAAGTTTTACATTAGCACCATAACGTACTCTATTCAGGCTCCAGTAGGATAAGATTATGAGTAGTAAAGTTCTTCTAACTGAGTTTTAACGTAATTGCATTTGCATTTCCTACATAGCTCAAACTTGAGATTTCAGATTAAGTTAGCATAATTCCTTACTAGTTGATTTTCTCATCAATCATTGATTTTGCCATCAATGGGTAAGGTTTTATGCTTTTCCCTTTTAAATTGAAGACTTACTTTAGAAGAGTTGTATTTGTGTAGGAGCAAAACAGCTACAGATGACATGATTTGCAGGAAATTTTCTGTTTTTATCTTCTCTTATTGTTCATGGTTTCTTTAACTTCATTGGTAAAGTAGATCATATTTCTATACTTACCATTGAAAGAAAAATAAATCCATGTATGCAGCATCATCAGTAGTTTAGAGCAATCCATGAGGTCTAACTCAGTTGGTTCAACAAGATTCGTGAGTTGTTGTAAACTCTTGATACTATCTTTAATTCCTACGGATAAAAAAAAACAGTAGTTCAGAGTAGTATCTTTGGAAATTTTCCATATATGTCATGTTTGTTACATCATATATAGTCCAAGTCAGATCGTATCAAATTTAGACCCTTTTCCTTTATCTATGATGAAATAATCATTTATTTGCAGAGACATAGCGATTGAATATTCAAAGAAAGTAAAGTTGTTGGGCTATACAGTGTTTGAGCTATTCGCAGAGGCACTTGGCCTTCATCCTTCATACTTTAATGAATTGGAACCTGCCGATGGACTCTTTACTACGTGTCACTACTATCCCCCATGCCCTGAACCTGAATTAACTTTTGGAACTCCAAAACACACTGATATTAGTTTCATGACCATTCTTCTGCAAGACCAGATGGGTGGTCTCCAAGTCCTTCATGAGAATCAATGGGTTGATGTTCATCCAGTCCATGGATCTCTTGTTGTAAACATCGGGGATCTTATGCAGGTAAGTAGTTTTAGTAGAACATTTATACTAGACATATTTCTCTATTTTCTTGTGGCATTCCTGTTAGTGATTATTTTCTTTTTAAGAAAGGAAACTGAGAAATAATTATATAATGAGTTGCAATGTTCAACAGAACAGGTAAGAAAGAAATCAATGTCATTGAATAAAAATGAGACCGTACCAAACCTCTTCATACTGACTTTATATTTGTTGTGTAAACTTTCATATTTTGCACCATCTCTATCTGCCCCAATGTTTGTTAAATTGTTATTACTTTCATCAAATGTTCTTAGCATTTATTTTCCTTAATCTTTCATGTCTGGTCAATTAAAAATATATAAGATGAGAGTAGTCCTCATTTTATAAGTTAGCTTTTAGAATTGAATTAGACTCAACTAAATTTAGGAAATTACATGTTAGTTGACCTTAGTTTGTTAGTTTGAGAGAGATATCTTGCCAATTGTGAAAGAATTGTGGGATTTAGGCATTGGGAGATGCACACCTTCAAAGTTTTGCAATGTTGTAATTAGAGGATGTTTTCCTTATTCTTTGTAACAAGATACTTGAATCAGAGTATCCCCTTAACAAACTAACTATTCATTAATGCAACTAACAAATGAGGATTGAGGATTACCTAACATTGCAGCTATAAAATGGAAACATTTTACGACTAAATTTTTTCCAGCACCTCTATTAGCTGGTTACTAGGAAGAATGTCATAATCAATGTTATGTCTTATTCTTGAAAATTTGGTGTTTCTGCTATCTATTGTTATGGTTTATATGTCAAAAATGAATTACACAGCTTTTGATGATTAAATTTTATCAATCTCCTTATTGGTGCAGCTTATAACAAATGACAAGTTCTTCAGTGTCTATCATCGGGTTTTATCAAGCAATTTAGGCCCCAGAATTTCAGTAGCAAGCTTCTTTATGAACCCATCGCCACAGGGTAAATCGAAGGATTTTGGTCCAATAAAGGAATTGTTATCAGAAGAAAACCCCCCACTCTATAGGGACACTACCGTGAAAGATATCATGGCACATCATCTCAAAAAAGGCCTTGATGGGAACTCTTCCTTGCAGCCTTTTAGGTTGTGAAGTAACTATTGAGAATTGGATTGGAGCACCTGTTGGTTTTAGTGTGCATTTTACCATGTTTAACTTGTTTTGATCATATGATGATAAGATGCTACGAGGAGTTAGAAACATTAACTGTTTAAGTTAGATATACTGTTTATCACTATTAAATTGTTAGTCTTTCATGTTCCCTTGAACCTATAAATGTGTTGTGCTTGTTGTATTGGTATCACCAATATTATTAAACCAACCATGGCATTTTAAATGAATCCTTTTTTTTCTTTGATCTATATGGTTACTGGACCTATCAATTTGGGAGTTATTTTCACTTTTCAGTTTCCTGTGAATTTTAAATAAACAGCATAAGTTTTAGAGACGGAACAAGGTTAAGGCAGAATTCATTATTTTATTTGTACTACACAAGAGCAAAGCTTATAGTTTCTTTATTATGATAATATATTACAGACTGATGAGTATGCATGTCATTCCTATAGTACTATATGAATTTATTACAGGTAACATTCTCATGAAAGATTGGTTGGAGTTGGAGTTTTGTAGCAGAATATAGGAAATAATTATGTGCATGTGCATGCATAGTAAGATTGATAGATACACCACATAATACTAGCCCTGTATAGTGTCTAAACACTGAATCATTCTTCTCAGTTTGTAGTTTTAGAAGATAATGTTTTTAGACAAACAGAGAAAACAAGGAGAGAATTCTTCTGCAGAGGAATGGAATAATTGCTCATTTTACTAAACTGAATCATTACAATTTAAAGAGAAAAAAAAAACTGCCCACTAACAACATGATCCTAGAATAAAGCCATGATCTGCAACAAAAAAACTGAATTGCTCTCTAAGAACTTAACTGCTTCCTATAGACCAGGAACTTAACAACTGAAACAAAACAACAAAAAAAAAAAATGCACGTAGACATATTCAGCTCTAAAGCAACTTCTAACACTCCTCCTTGCTTTAGACGCTGCAAACACCAACTTTCTGTCTTAGAAACTTGAATTTGCTAACTGGAAGTGGTTTGGTAAAGAGATCTCCCAACTGATCTTCAGATTTGCAATGAACTAGAGTTACAACTTTATCTTTCTGCACTTCTCTTAAGAAAAACAACTTGATGTTGAAATGCTTAGTTTTTCCATGAAAAACAGGATTATGGGAAATGGCAATGGCAGCTTGATTGTCTACAAAAATCTCTGTACTTTCCTTTTGCTCTAGATTAAGATCGATTAAAATCTTCCTCAGCCATAAGACTTGATTAACAGCAGCTGTTGCAGCAACAAACTCTGCCTCAGCAGTGGATTGAGCCACTGTTTCTTGCTTCTTTGAGTTCCACGAAAAAACAGCAGATCCAATCGTAAAACAGTAGCCTGAAGTGCTTCTCATATCATCAACAGAACCTCCCCAATCACTGTCAGAGAAACCAACCAGCTTGAACTCCTTGCTCCTTGTGAATTTAACACCAAAACCACTTGTCCCTTTGACATATCGAATCACTCTCTTTGCAGCCTTGAGATGGAGTTCACTTGCACAATGCATAAATCTAGACAAAATATTTACAGCATTCATAATGTCAGGACGAGTTGCTGTAAGATACATCAAGCAACCAATCAACCTTCTAAAATACCCTTCATCTATTTTATTGGTACCATCTTCCTTGCACAGCTTCTCCTTTTGATTCATAGGAGTATTTGTCTCTTTGCAATCCTCCATTCTGAATTTTTTTAGAATCTCCTTTGCATATTTCTTTTGACAAATGAAAACCTGGTCCTTTTCTTGATTGATCTCCATTCCAAGAAAATAAGTCATCAAACCAAGATCAGTCATTTCAAAAGCCTGCATCATATCTAGTTTAAACTCATCAATAAGTTTTGCACTGCTCCCAGTAATTAAAAGGTCATCCACATAAAGAGAAACAACAAGAATCTCACTGCTATTGTGTTTAACATAGAGCGTGGATTCTGAAAGACTTCTTTCAAAGCCAAGGCCAAGCAAATAATCATCTATTCGACTATACCAAGCTCTTGGGGCCTGTTTTAGGCCATAAAGAGCTTTGTGTAAGTGATAGACTTTGTCTTCTTTGCCTTCCACAACGAAACCTTCGGGTTGCTCGACATAAATTTCTTCTTCAAGGATCCCGTTAAGAAATGCTGATTTGACATCCATCTGATGAACTTTCCAGCCAAGTTGTGCAGAAATAGCAAGAAGTAACCTGATTGTATCAAGCCTGGCAACTGGCGCAAATGTCTCAGAATAATCAACACCAAAAATCTGTGCATACCCCTTAACTACAAGCCTTGCTTTATGCTTATTGATTGAACCATCAGCATTTAACTTGGTTCTAAAAACCCATTTTACCCCAATTACCTTTCTGCCTTGGGGTTTATCAACAAGCTCCCATGTTTTGTTCTTCTCAATCATAGACAACTCCTCCTTCATTGCAGCCATCCAATTTTGATCTTTCTCTGCTGCTTCAAAATCTGCAGGCTCACAAACAGCAATGTTGCACCTCTCATAAATATCAGAGAGTGATCTAGTACCTCTTACAGGAGCATCATCTACCAATTCATTTTGCCAGCTTTCATCTTCATTCTGCTCTATGTCTGAAGCTGAAAACTTGAACTTCACATCTGTAGAGGCCAGATCTGTCTTCTTTGTATCATCCCAATTCCATTCTTCATCTTCCACAAAGTGAACATCCCTGCTAATAACCATTTTTCCGTTTTGCGGTTGAAAGATTTTATAGGCTTTGCTAAATGTGCTATAGCCTATAAAAATTCCTGCTAATGCTCTTTTATCTAGCTTATCTCGCTTGCGCTGCGGAACATGAGTGAAGCACAAGCAACCAAATATCTTAAGAAATTTCAGAGATGGTTTGTAACCATACCAGACCTCAAATGGTGTTTGATCCTTCAACGCTTTTGTGGGAAGTCTATTTTGAAGAAAAACAGCTGTACTTGCTGCCTCTGCCCAGAATTTCTTTGGCAAATTCTTCTCATACAGCATGCATCTTGTCATCTCCAAGATATATCTATTTCTCCTCTCACTAACCCCATTTTGTTGTGGCGTATAGGGAGCAGTAAGTTGATGTTCAATGCCGGAATCTTCACAAAATTGATTAAACTTTTCAGATGTGTACTCCTTGCCATTGTCTGACCTCAAGATCTGAATTCTGAGACCAGTTTCATTCTCAACTTTAACTTTGAACTTCCAAAAAATTTGAGCTACCTCTGATTTGTACTTGAAGAAAAAAATCCAACACATTCTAGTGAAGTCATCAACAAATATAATATAATAAAGGTTACCTTTTAATGAAGGTGTTCTTTGAGGACCTGCAACGTCAGTGTGAATTAATTGCAGCTTCCTTGATGCTCTCCATGTTACCTTTGGAAAAGCTTTTCGATTTTGCTTGCCAAATTGACAAGCTCTGCAATTAGAAATTCGATCCTCAAGCTCAGGAACATCAACTGCCAACCCTTTTTCACTCAACTGCAACAGCCCTTGGTGATGATAATGTCCGAGCCTCTTGTGCCAGATTTCTGTCACATTTTCCTTGATTTGAAAAGCAGTTTGCTCTTCTTCCAATGGATTTAGAGCAAAGCTTTTCCCTTTCATTTTTACTTTAAAAATATCCTGACTGGTTGCATCTCTAATCAAGCAAAAATTATCTTCAAAAGTGACTTTGAAGCCTTTTTCAATCAATTGTCCAACACTCAGCAGATTTTGTTGAATCTCAGGTACAAAAAGGACATCAGAAATAAATTTTGTACCTGAGCAACTTGTTATTGCAACAGTCCCCTTTCCTTTGACTGAAATATAATCACCATTGCCTATTCTGACTTTGGTGATGTTGGTTGGCTTTAAATCTTTGAAAAGCTCCTTGTCGTTGGTCATATGATTTGTGCAACCACTATCAATCAGCCAACTTTCACTCTCTTCGCTGCTGGCAAAACAAGTGGCCACAAATAGTTGATCCTCCTCCTCCTCCTGCTGATCAACAATTTTAGCTTCTTCCTCTTGCTGCTGATTTTTGCTCATGCATATGACTGCTTCATGCCCCATTTGGTTACACTTGTTGCATTTAGCATCAGGTCTCTTCCAACATCTAAATGGAGGATGGCCCATCTTTCCACAGTGCTGACAAGGTGGGTAACTTTTCTTTTCACCTTTTCCTTTGTTGTAATTATTTGCATTGTTCTGATAATTGCTGGCTGAATGGTTTTTCTTGTAATTTTTTGCTTGTTGGCTCTTGGCTAGAAGAGCACCTTCAACAGCATGATCTTCCCTCATCAATCTTCGCTGCTCCTGGGCCTGGAAGGCATGTATCACTTCAGCAAAAGTAATTTTTGACAGATCCTTTGTGTTCTCCAATGAAGCAATAGATGCTTCATACCTCTCTGGCACTGTTACCAGAATTTTCTCAACAATTCTAGAGTCTGCAAAATCAGTGCCCAACAACTTTATCTTGTTAGCAATACCCAACAACTTGTCTGAGTATTCCTTGATTGTGTCAGACTCTTTCATCCTCTGAAGCTCAAATTCCCTCATTAAGTTAAGCACCTGCATGCTTCGAATTCTTTCATCTCCAGCATATTCTGTCTTTAGATAATCCCAAATTGCTTTTGCCGATTTGAGAGTCATTATCCTAGTAAAGATGGTTGTGGAGACACCAGCAAAAAGGCATGATTTTGCCTTTGCTTTTCGGGTTTTTTTCTCCTTATGATTCTTGATCTGGGCCATAGTGGGATTGTCTGGCAGCAGAGGGACTTCATAATCCTCTTCTACAGCTTCCCAAAGATCCAAAGCCTCTAGGTAAGCCTCCATTTTTACAGCCCAAAGATCATAGTTTTCCCCACTGAAAACTGGAAGAGCTACTTGGGAGAAACTTGTTTCAGAATCCATTCTAAAGGTCCCGTAAGAAAAAAAGCTTTGATACCAATTGTAGTTTTAGAAGATAATGTTTTTAGACAAACAGAGAAAACAAGGAGAGAATTCTTCTGCAGAGGAATGGAATAATTGCTCATTTTACTAAACTGAATCATTACAATTTAAAGAGAAAAAAAAAACTGCCCACTAACAACATGATCCTAGAATAAAGCCATGATCTGCAACAAAAAAACTGAATTGCTCTCTAAGAACTTAACTGCTTCCTATAGACCAGGAACTTAACAACTGAAACAAAACAAAAAAAAAAAAAAAAATGCACGTAGACATATTCAGCTCTAAAGCAACTTCTAACACAGTTCATAATGTCGCAGAAACATTTTTCCTCTATTTCGTAATGCTTCCTTTTGATGAATCCAATTCCCTAATCGTTCTGCTGTATAAATAATTGCCGTCAGGATCCTTTTATTATTATTATACACAACAATTACCGCAGAATAAATTATTTTCTTTATGATCCGGGTTCAAACCCATCTCTCACCACTTAAATGTTATTAACCGAGCTGATCTTGAAGGACATTTTTTTGGCACATTGTAAGAATATGTTACTACTCCTAACTTCAACCTGTAAGTGCCAACATCACAGTTACTGTTACACTCATATTTAATAATAGATGACCGATCATGACAATTATTTTCAGTTCCCGTCAAAGTTTGCTATGAAGTGATTGCTCCCCCTTCATTTGATGTCTTAAAACCCTCCTCAGTAATTTGTTGGAAGCTGTCCGAGGAAACTCAGGCACAATTTTAACAAAGCTTACCTGTAAAGTAACAAAGACTTGTGAAGGTTAAAAAACAATAACTTAATCATCACAACAAGTCAGGTTAAAATTTCTTTCAAATTCAATGTCCCTTCAAACTCAGAATTTCATGAATCTTCAAGTCATCAGAGTATTGCCTTTCATAAAGTAATGAGCCATTCTATTCATAATGTTAATTGCTTTACAGTGAAGAAAAGGTCAGACCTTGAACAAAGGGTTAAGGTTGGTTTGAATGGCTTTAGTGAGCTTCTTTTTTAGAGTGTCTGCATTGGAACTGTATCCTTTCTTGAAAACTACAAATATAACCAGTTGTTCTGGGCCTCCATTTGCAGGAGCAACACTGATTGCAGCTGTCTCCAAAATGCATTCATCAGCCCTATCACAGACACGCTCAATTTCTACAGAACTTGTCTGCATGTATTAACAGAAAATTCCAAGTAAGAATAACAACCAGGCAAAGGATGCTAATGTACAAATTTAAGAATTTCTTACGAGTCCATGATCAGTTACAGGTACATTCATTTTCATCTCCAATCAGTATAGAACTGGGTCGGAGAAGGAGCTAAAAACACAAATATAGAGGGTGATGTGTTTGTTACCTTTATTCCACCAAGATTCATGGTGTCATCAGCCCTCCCTTGTACAACAAAATGACCTCCAGAAGTTCTTTTGATTATATCCCCATGTCTTCTGAGAACCTGGTTGTATCATGTTAGACGTGACAAATTCTAGATAAATAAACCAATTGAAAAAGAAGTAGACAACGACAACAGAACGAGACTATTTTGTCTTTCAGGCATGAAAAAACTAACATTTAGGATAGCTGCATCTAAATGTGAAAATCATTTGTCGCATTGGCACCAAGCAAAGAAGATTAGTTGAATTGTAGATACCTTTCCTTTGTAAGTGGGCATTCCCTTAAAGTAAATCTCCTCATGATCAGCATTAAGCAGTCTATCAGTTGCTCCCATGTATAGAGGGAATAGTCCCACTTCACCAACACAGGGAACATCCTCTGGCTGTCATATTGGTCAGAAAGATCAAACAAATGAGAAAGCCTAAAAATAATTAGTCTATTCCTAAAGATAGGATTGCTATTATAAAAGATAATGAACATTTATTGAAGACGGTCAGGTTACCTACCAGAGAAATGCAACACACTTTGGAAGAGTTTAAAATACTCAAGAGAATTGAAGAGTGTAATAGGATATAAATGTTAAATGAAAATTTGGTGGCCAAAGGATTAGTTTTAAAATTACACGATTAATAAACAAATGGTGAAGGAGAATCCATTGGGCATTCTAACTGATGACCATTAGGAGTTCAGAAGACAGTCTCAAGATTTTGAGACCAACAAAAGTTAGCCCTTATTGGTCCCAACTCCCGAGTCTAGATTATGTAATAAGCATTAGGCATCCATTACCCATTGCAACAACAAAATTATATGTAGGCATTGCCATGATGGAAAGAAGTGTTAATTCAGTGGCAGCATAATCCGAAAAAATTATATGATCAAAAAATAGAAATATGGAGAAAATACTCTTACATAAGGAACTCCATTTTCATCAAGAATGACAAAGCCAGTTGTCATTGAAGGTGTGCTAAATGCTCCAAAAGCTTGAGGCTGCAGAGGACATCCCAAGATGTAACTAGATGCAAGCTCAGTGCCTCCACAACATTCGATGATTGGTTTGTAATATGACTTTGAAGAAAGCCAAAGATCATCATCAACATTTGAAGTTTCTCCGGTTGAACAAAATGTTCTGCATATAACTAAAGGTTAGTTCATTTTTCAGACTAATTACTTGATTGTTCAAACTTAAGAGAAAATTACTTTATCTTTGTCCAATCCAAGCCCTCCATGCATTTTGTATTCTTCCAAGTTTTGACTAAGCTCGGAACTGTTCCCAAAAGAGTAACACCTGCATCCTGAACAATTGTAGATGAATTAATAAAGTGGTTCTCAGTGCAATGTATCAGATTCTATTGATGAAGAATACAGCATCAACTAATTCAATTATTATGACATTTTTGCTTTATTGCTGCATTTATGTTTGACCCTCACCCCATCCAGACCTTATTTAACCCCTTTGTAGCTAACTCAAGTGCTAGCAACAAGAGACAAGGCATTTTCAAAAAATATGAGAACTTTTTTTACCTTGTTTTAACACCAGTGGAATAGAGTTGCAATATGTTTTCACAAAGGATAGGAAAGTTCATGGGTTGCCATTGTTCATAACTTATCTGGGTCTAATATTGGCACTGGTATCATAAAGCTCATATAGACACTTAGACAATGTTATCCAGTATCCACAAGACCCTTGGTATCAGAGTCTTCATAACCCATGATAATTGGATTAATGCTTAGGCCGCTATCATTCATAGGTTAACGGTCCGTACTAGAAAGCACTTGCGAATGTGTCGAGAATTACTATGTCCATTTTAGCTTTCCCCACACCTTACAGAAAAGGCACTAGCATCATTACGAGGATCCACCATCCCACTCTTTAAATACACAACATTCATTGCACGTAAGGTACGTGTGTTTGAGTTCCAATATCGTATTGACTTAAGCATTAGACTGTCTTTGTAGGTGTCACTCAAATTCGCCCCATAACGCGAGTACACCGAATTGGACAAAATACAGCAAGACCTGTTAATTAATCCCCATTGGACTTGATATAAACAAATAGACACATAGGTCTGTAACCCTCATACCAGTTAGATCAATAACTCTTAACTTACCATCATTTTTCCCAATGCCTCTACATCCTACTTTATCGGAAAGGAGGTAGAATTTTAATTAGTCTATTTCATCCATGATTTTAAAGAAAAAAATAGCTAGTCTAGTTCCAACTCAGTTGTAATACTAGACATCACTTTCTTGTTTGCATGACCATTTTGTAGAATAAAACATGTTATTATTATGTTAAGCATAAATAATATAGGGTATGAAACACTAGAGTTGGAGGAATCACCTGAACAAACTTTCCAAAACCATGGCCTAGGGGAGATCCATGGTACAAAGCAAGAGTTGCACCATATAAAAAGCATGAATATATAAGAGTTGGGCCCATCACCCATCCTAAATTTGTAGGCCAGCAATAGACATCTCCAGGTTGAATATCAATGAAAGCCCATCCATCAGCAGCACTCCGTATTGGTGAAAGTTGAGTCCAAGGAATTGCTTTTGGTTCTCCTGAAAAGCAAAAATGTTACCAGAAAATAAATAACTACAATAGAAGTTTCTGCTTGATGTGTTTTAAGTGAGAATTCCGACCTGTGGTTCCAGATGAGAAAAGTATGTTAGTTACAGAATCAATTGACTGATAGACCGGTGAGTAGTGATGTGACCTGCCATCATATAAATGGTAAGATGAAAGAAAACATAAGAAAAATGTAAGATGAAAGAAAACCTAAGAGAAACAATACAACTTCTCTCACTTTTTTTTGTTTCCAGGATCAATGGTAGTGAAAATTTTGGTTAAGATAAATTGCCCTTTATTTAGATGAATATATAGTTCTTAATAGAGCATATTTAAATGTGTATTACCTGGCATTCTTTCTGCTAGAAGAAAGAAAATCATTCCATGATAAGTCATGCTCTCTTAATTGCACACCTAGAGTATCGCCTACCACAGGCAACACGATAACTTTACATGCAGCTGCCTCAACGACTCGACTGCAAGCAGAAACTAACAGAATGAGGCCAATGGTCTATTTGTAAAAAGAACAGCATATGTCTAACATAAATTCACATAAATTCAAAGATGACAGCAAAAAAGCTTGGAACATTTCAAGTTTTTTGCATGATAAAATAGTGTGCAAGTGGCATTCGTGTAAAGTAAACATTAGCTAGGAAATTAACATCTAGATTACCAAGTTTGGCCAATTCAGAAGCAGTAGGGCATTTGTTTCCAACAAAATCTGTTGAGGAAAGTCTATGCACATCACAACAATGCTAAGAAAATGACATTTCAAGTAGATGAATCAAATTCAAGCAGGATTGAAGAAGGCCTAAAATTATACTCTCTTTGTTTCATGTTACAAGCCCCTAAACCAAAAAAATGGGTGTTTCATTTTATAAGCCCCTATAAATAAATTTATGAGAATTTATTACATTTTTCTTATTTTACCCTTAAGCATTAAATGATTTTACATTTGTGCAACGAATAATTGATACTAGAGTTTGACTTTAAATGTGAAAAAACTTAGAAAGATAAAATTGTTTTTTACAAGATCAAGACAATCTCTCCTAAAATCGTGTACCCTTATAAAGAAGGACTTATAATATCAAACAAAGGAAGTACGTATCATCTCTAGCATGGAAAAGAATGAAGTATGCACCTGATAGAATCCCGTATTAGAATTTGAATAGGTGATACATAAAATGACTTCAGTGGCTGAGATTAAGATGTCATTTCTATTGAATAAGTGAAAAATATAATCTCTCACAAAAATCCTTCTTATTTGATCCTACTAAATAATTTGACTCATTCCTGTTAAATTAATGAGCTGTAAAACTGTTATTCTTTACTGCTGTAATTATGTTTATTTATTTCAGTCACTTTGCTTGTGTCAATAATAATTTTCAGTCATGGATTTAATCTAATTTGGACAGTTTGTACTCTAAATGTAGTGGGTACATGATCTTTTGTTGACAGCATGTATGAGTATGGTGATGGGCTTTCATTTCTTATGTATTTTGCTTTAATATGATTCAGAATATGAAGTTCAACACGGTTTAGCA
The DNA here is from genome assembly GCA_037962975.1 of Clitoria ternatea. Lineage (NCBI taxonomy): Eukaryota > Viridiplantae > Streptophyta > Magnoliopsida > Fabales > Fabaceae > Clitoria > Clitoria ternatea. The sequence continues at coordinate 271,797,361 of CM075669.1, read as the reverse complement.
GCAAATACGAAAATTGCTCTGTTTCTCTTCACCACTCTTCTCTTTTCATGTCATGGTTCTGTTTTATATCCATTTGGTTTAACAGTGGTATCTAGAGCAGTGTTCTTATAGGCTATGGGTCTGAAAAGAAGCATGCTACAAAGGAATATGAAAGTCAGATTGCTAAATTTGATTCTTGATGCTCAAAACCAAGTCTTTGGCTGAAATTTATGACAAATACAGCTTTGTGGTCAATGAACCTTCTTGTTTTAAAGTAGCTACAATGCAAACGGAATGGAATGATGCAATGAAGGAGGAGCTAACTATGATTAACAAAAACAGTACTTGGAACTCACCTCAAAAACACAACCATATGATTGGTGTAAAATGGATTTTCAGAACAAAGTGACATCCTGATGGTTCTATTCACAAACATAAAGCTATATTTGTTGTGAAGGGATATTCTCATATGGCTGGAGTTGGTTATGGTGATACATTTGCATTGTTGCTAAGCATGAAACAATTAGATTAATTGTTGCTTTATCGGCTCAATATGGATGGAAAATCTTTCACTTAGATGTCTAATCGGAATTTTTAAATAGTGTTTTGGAAGAACAAATTTATGTTGAGCAGCCTATTGGTTTTGTTGTTGCAGGTCATGAAAAGAAAGTTTATAGGCTTCACAAAGTCTTGTATGGGCTGAAACAAGCTCCAATAGCTTGATACAGCAGAATTGACTCACATCTTTTGCAAAATGATTTCAGCAGGTGTCAAAATCAGCATACTCTTTATATGAAAGGTTGTGGCTATGGGAAGAAAATTATTGTGTCATTTTATGTTGATGATTTTCTGGTTACAGGTGATGATATTGATGAAATTTACAAGTTTAAAAAGAGCATGTTGCAGGTTTTTTAAATGATCGATCTTGCAGTTGAGGTAATTAATGGAAGTGCAGCAGCTTGATGATGGAATCTTTCTCTCACAGAGAAAGTATGCAAGTGATTTACTGAAAATTTTCAAATTGGAGAGTTGTAATTCTATTTCAACTCCTCTTGCTATAAATGAAAAGTTGTCCAAGAATGATGGTGATGAAAAGGCTAAGGTAACTCAGTATATAAGTTTGGTCGGTTGCCTTCTTTACTTGACTGCCACTAGAACAGATTTGATGTTCTCTTGTAGTTTGCTTTCAAGGTTCATGCACTCACCAAGTTTTGACACACTTTGGTGCAGGCAAAAGAGTGTTGCGATATTTGAAAGGTACTACTGATTTTGGTATTTGGTACTGCTAAGGAGATGGAAGGCTTGAAGGTTATGTTGATATTGATAGTGATTAGGCTGGTTCTATTGATGATTCAAAGATCACAACTGGTTATGTTTTTTCACTTGGCAGCAGAGTGTTCTCATGGAATTCTAAGAAGCAAGATGTAGTTGCTCAATCCTCAGCTGAAGCAAATTATATTGCTGCAGCAGCTGCTTCAAATCAAACTCTATGGATCAGAAAAGTTTTTAAAGATTTAAATCATATGCAGGAGGAAGCTACTGTTTTATGGTGTGACAACAATTTTGCAATAACTATTGCTAAAAATCCAAATCAACACTGGAGAACCAAACATATCAATGTTAAATATCATGCTATAAGAGAAGCTGAGAAGAATGAAAATGTTCAATTGCTGCATTGCAGGTTTGAAGAGCAAATTGCTGATATTTTAACCAAAGCACTTCCATGTGCTAAGTTTAATGAGCTAAGAAGCAAGAATGGAGTCTTCAAGAAAAGTTTTAAGGAGTGTTAATTTAATTGGCTGTAAAGCTCTTCTTTTTTATTGCTGTAATTATGTTTATTATTTCAGTCAGTTTGCTTGTGTCAGTAGTAATGTTCCATTGTGGATTTACTCTGATTTTGAACAGATTGTACTGTAAATGTAGTGGGTACATGATCTTTTGTTGACAGCATGTATGGTATGGTGATGGGCTGTCATTCCTCATTTGCCTTAAATATGATTCAAAATATGAAGTACAATGTAAAGTGTGATTTTCATATTGCAGCAAGTATAACATTAACAATTTTTTACCTGTACAAAGGGAATTTTCTGCCACCTCTTGATATGAAATCCTGAAACAAATTTAAGCTGAGTGAAATGCAGCAATCTTATTTGATTCATTGGAAGTTCATCACGTAAGTGCTTATTTCAAAGACCTCAATGTGAGGGCAGCAAGGATCAAACTCCTCATCACTGGATTAGGAGACTTTTATACCATGACAAAGAACAATTTCATAAAAGTTTAAGCTGTTGGATGAAGGCTTATGATGTTTTTATATCTGTTGAGATCCCATATCAACTACAGATGTGGCCGAAGTACAAGTTATAAAGGTTTGGACAATCTCCATCTTGTGCACTAGCTTCTGCGGTTGAGTTAGGCTCAGCCAAATTCAAATTTAAGAATATCTATTAAAATGCATAGGAAACCTATGCAACTTACTTTACAGCAATGTGTTTTTATCTCTCCTTCCTTAAAGTTGTTAAACAATCAAAGTAGATTCATAGTGTCTACAGATTCTTTAATATTCTGCTCTGCATAACTCAAGGTATAAACAGAAGAACAAAGAAGATGCTGAAGATTGATCAGTAATAGCTTTACTATAGTCATATACAATACAGATTACAGAGTTTTATTTGGTTCCTTATTGTGTTTTGTTTTAATCTTCATTTCTAGCTGACATTTGTAATTTGAATATTGCTTGATTTTAGTGCTTTGTGGCCTAGGCTCCCCTTTTCGACCAAAAACAAAAAGTCATACACCATACCAAATTTACGGATCACCTGTGTGAAAATACCCTTTGCTTTAGAAACACGTAAGCGAGAAGCAATTTCTTTTGGTGCAAAGCTATCAGCTATTGATACCACAACACATCCTGCTAGAACAATGGCTAGATATATAATCACGGCATTGACTGTCATTTGCATGTCAATAGCGATTGCATCTCCCTTTGAGAACATGGCATCTACTGCATTTGCTACCAACCTGGAAACAACATGGAAAGATCTAATTTCAAACATGATTGAAGAAGTAAATAAAGACACTACAGATTGAAAATTACTTCAAAAGTAAAATCTCAACAAAGGACCAAAAACTAAAGTGACATACAAAGCATGAAAAGAATGGGGAAAAATATAATAGCAGAATGATACACAAACTAATCCTGATTTAATATTTAGTAGTAAAAATGAAAGCACTGATGAAATTAAAAAAGAGAACAACAAACTGTTGAATGAACTAACTTAACAGAAGTTACTACTACTAGTCAAAGAAAAGTTCAAGAAACCACCCACTTAACTTGAAAAGCAAGTGTGTCAGTTAAAAAGCTTACATTACTTGGTCTCGGAGTTGTTTGAGCGTGATACGGTTAACCTCAGAATCATCAAAACCTTCATCTCTCCAAACTATGGCTACACCATCATCTGGCTTGTAAGGGTGTGAGCAGGGTTGCAAACAGCAATCTGCAATATTGAGGACAGAACCAGGAAGCCAAGTGCCTCCATGTTTAGAGGGGTCAGAAGTATCTAAAATGCACTTTGGAGCTTCAACAAATGAGACTGAAAGTTCCTTCAGAACAAGAGACCAATACACCTGCATTAACAATAACAAACAAACAATATATGTTGAAAATACAGAATGGAAGGGATCAAATTCAAAAAAGGGAATAGAAGAGAGAGGGTAGTAAGTAGTAGTTGCCTGAGGGTGTTGAACAGAAAATTTGTGAAAGAGAGAATAACTAGTAATAGGGTCCTTGTAGGACGCTCCTAAAAGCTTAGGACCATAAGTTTCCATCAGACCGCCCAGGTTGGTTCGCCTCGACTGCTCTCTAATATCAAAATGGAAAAGTGAACAACAAACACACATCTTATTTAACAATAGAATGTAGAAAAAGAATCAAGTAATAGGTATCATAATTATAGATATAGAGGCACTAAGACATGAATGCATAGAGTGATAAGTTAGTATTGTAATGATAAGTGATAAGGAAAGGCGAGTAGTTGAGACTTACAGAGAAGGGAACCAATAAAGAGGAGGGGAAGAGTGATGGTGATGCTGATCATAGACAGAGTAGTATACAAGTTGATGCAAGGAATGAGGGTAAGATGGTTTCAGCACTCTCCGAGTAACAAGGTGGCGCCATATATCTGAAGGTTTGGTGGGTGAGTGGGAGAAGATGTCAGCTACAACACTGTACAATTCATTGGCTTCTGACACTGTTAAACCAGCATTCACAAAGTCCTGCACCCTCAACTCCCTTATGCTCTTTCCCATCGTTTGCTTTCTGTGTCTTGCTCTAAGTTGAAGGTTGCAAGCTTCAAATTCAATGGTTATTGAATGAATATAGTTTGTGGCTGCTGAAGTGGTTGTTGAGTTATACGGTCCCCACGCAGTGCCTTCCCATCACCTAACCTAACTCATTGAGGTGGTAGGTAGGTAAGCCGAATGAGTTTGCATTCTGTCAAATTTTTTTTCTCTTTCCATTTACTTCTGTACCTTTATATATTCAGCAAATCTCATATTTGGTAGGGAGATTTTGACGGCTTATGACAATCCTACCGAATTTAAATAAAGTATATCAAACAAAAAACTATCTCACAGGTTCATCATTCTTTTTCACCTTCAACTATAACACTCCATATTCACAAGGGAACTAGAACATACTATATTCATATAACATTCTTTTGTAGTCGAAATCCGACCTGAACTTTTGCAAGCGGCTCGCATGTTTTTTTTCAGTTACATATTTGCAAATCAAATAGGTCATGATATCGTAAAAAAAATCAAAGATTTATCCAAAATAAAACTCCACATTTTTCTAGATACCATAAAATAAGAAAAATAACATTAACATATTTCAATATTAATATAATTTATGAAAATAAATATTAATAATTCAATGTAATAAGTTAGTAACAAACCCAATAATGGATGTTACCCTCGGGATTTCAGTTTATTTGGATGTAGTTTTGCTCTTCTTATTTTTTTATTTATAATAATGTGAATTCGAACCACCCGGGTAAATGCATAATTTAAAAAAAAAAATTATCAAATTGCCACTAAATTACTTGCTTCAAAACTTTTAAAATTTCATATCTCAATCCAGCTTGTGTCATACAGTAGAATAGAAACTGAAAAACAAGGCTTCATTTCATCATGCAGCAGATCATCTTTTAGTTAGGAGAGAACACCGCCTTGTTTATAATCAAAGCTTTTGAGAAGGAAATACTATAGTTACCATTAAGTATGAAACTATTAACTATCATTCTCATTTACATAATATTGGAACATGATATACAAGACGTAAGCCAATGAAAACGCCCTTGTATCCTATTCACTTGGCAAATCGAACAGTCCACTCTGCAGCAATATCATCATGTTTTGCCCTGTCTCCCAAATACAAGTGAGCTATGCCGGGAACAACAGCATTATCTGCAACAATAAGGATAACTACACGTTAGGCATTCCAAGATATAAAAAAAAATGCCTACATAGTGTGTATTGATTGATTGTAACTGTTGGCATTACCAATATTACATATTTGAAAATTATGAAACCGTCTGGTTTGAGATTTGAGAAAATATCCTCAGTTTCCATTTCCTATTTCCACAAATCCACAAATAATTACAAAAATGACATCTCATTTTCACTTAATTTCATTCTTTTCAAAGATTTTCACAAGAAAAAGGAAAACAAAACCAGATTTTCACACCATTGCTTCCTGCATAAATCTTTGAAAACAGATAATCAAGGGAGAACATTGGAACATTTTTGTAATTATGTTGTAAAAACACGAAATGTTTCCTCAAGGAAAACAAACCCTTAATTTAACTGCATCTAAAGTGTCAAAACTCAAAAGACATAAACATCAGTAGTGTTCACTATAAGCATATAAAATACCAAAATCCTAGAGAATTACTCTAGGAAAGTAAGGTTTACTTCTCAAAATGTCACTTAAATACACGGGGGCTCTAAGGTTTTGATTTCGATCCATTATTTATTAGATAATGATAATTTACTAAGATTACGGAGGAGTAAAGATATCTTCCTAAAATAAAAGAGGAATGGGGGACCCCTCCCGATCTGGGAGGGAACAAGTTGGTTTCCTGTTACAACATGCTGCTCTTCAATATAGGGCAAATAACAAGGTATGCCTTGTTTGCTACCTTAGCAAAAGATTAAAGAATAGAACAAATATCCAAATTAACCACCATTTTTATGAAGGAAAAAGAAAATAGTGGGGGTTGAATTAAATTAATACACAGACCTAGGCAGGAGTTACAGGGTTGATCTAGTGGTTTGGAAAGGGTAGAGGGAGAAGGGAGTGGGGAGTGGTCATGGGTTTGAATCACTCATGACCCTTCTACCCAAAACTAACAAACTAACATTTTTAAATAAAGAAATAGCAAACAACTAATGTGATAAGATAAGATGGTCTAGTGATAAAGGAGACAAATCAATGTTCAGCTTCTTCCGCTAACAAAAAAAAACACTAACAAAATAACTATTAACTCATTTAAAAAAAAAAGATTAAAAACTGATATTTGTCTGTTCGGAAAATAAATAAATTCCGATCAATAAAAGAATACACAGACCAAAGCCGTCATAGAGATGAGTAGTTTCTTAGAAGAGATATGAAGAACTTACAATGGTCAGGATTTGTCAAAATTGATCTCACTGCGAGCAGCACCTTAGTGATAGTTAGCGCTGGACTCCAACCATCCTTCAATATTCCCATACTAACATTGCCATCAGGGTCAACATTGCAGTGATAAATGCGAGTTTTGAAAGTTACCTGCAGGATTAATTCTTAAAATTCAACACTGAAAAGAGATGATGAGTGAAATTGAAAGATTTTAGAGTAAAAAAGAAGAAATGAAAGCGCTTACCTGTGGAGGCTTGAAGGGATAATCAGTTGGGAATTTGATGTCAAGGAAAAAGATGCCACCTTGATAGGGGGTTCCTAGAGGGATAGAAGGTTACAATTATAGGGTTAGGGTAAGGGTAAGGGTTCGGAAGAGAAGAAAGAGGGGTGAATTGAATTGAAGAGAAGAAAAGACACCTGGGGCACCGATGATGGTGGCGATCCAGTGATAGAGATTATCACCCTTGGGACCAGCAGAGGAATGAGGAGGAGGGTCGCTGTTGAGTTCAATCATTTCCCTCTGAATCCTCTTTCCAGATGCAGAAACAGAAGTGGTTGGTACCCATGAAGATGTTGAACATCCTCCTCCACCTCCTCCTGATTTCATCATTACCAACTAAAATGTTTCATTTCATCACCCACTCACTTCTCTTTTTGTTATGTCAAATTTGATTCCTGATTATTAATTAATCAGCACTGCTAATGCCAGTGTCAACTTCACTGCAAAATTGGTACAAAATCACTTGTCTGCATTCTCTGGATTAAAGATTTCACCACTTAATAACAACGATTTTTTTATAAGAAATCTAACACCGATTTTTTCTTAAGTGTGTCACATTTTATAGTTTAAGAAATATAAAAAAGGAAACTTGTTGTTAATATAATCTTTATATAATTTTTAATAAAAATATTCTATTTCTTAATTTTTAAAACATATTAAAAAAATCATAATAATAAATAATAAAAACTAATTTTTTTATGTCTTTGAACATATTTTCATTCGGTAAATTTTTATTAATAAAAGTTAATTCAGTTGATTAAATATTGAATTTATGTTCATAGGTCATAATTTAAATCCACTGATGTGAGAATATTATTGATGAATGATTGTTTATCAACTTTTGAGACATGTATGATTTTCCTATGTAACTCAATTTACATAAATTATTTAAAAATAAAATAAGAAATTTAACCAAACTCATGTTAGTTTATGATTTATAGTTAAAAAAACAAAGTGTGTGTTCTGAAAAGTTTGACGAGAGAAATTAGTAAAAGAAAATCAACTTTATCCTTTAAAATGGTTTAATCTAATTCAGATTTAAATAAGATATAATAATAATTTTTAAAAATAAATGAAAGATTCTATAAATTTTTATACGTAGTTTATATATATATATATATATATATTACAACTTTTTATATTTAAAAAAATTATAAATATATAGTCTTAGATGGTATACTAAGAAGCATTTCTCTTTATCAATAGGATGGATACTGAACCATTTGGGAATCCGACTTAGATGTCTTAGGTGTCTTCTGGAGAATGATATTTGGTCTGTATGCTTCTTGCAGCCAACATCACCTCCAACCAACCTATAAAAATACCCATAACGAACCAAAAGGGAATGTGTCCCTTAGGACATTTTTTATGCTTAAGTCACTAGATGTCAGGGTAAAATGACTAATATGAGAGTAAATAATAGTTGAGATGTCATAGAGTTTACCTTTGAATTGAGTGTTTATAGGGGGAGATGTATAAAAGTAATGATGAGTGTGTTAGGTGTCTTTTCAGATATTGTTGGTGATGTGATATAAATGACTAGTGTATCGCCCAAGGGTGCATATCTCTCGAGAAGTGTCTTGACCTACATTCGAGAAGTACCATCCAAGGGTGTATCCCTTCCGGTAGGTGTCTTGACCAAGGTCTAAGAAGTATCATTCAAAGGTGCATCCCTATCGAGGGTTATCTTGAAATAGGTTTGGGAGTTATCGCCCAATGGTGCATCCCTCTTAGGAGGTATCTTGACATAGATCCAAAGGTATAGTTAAAGAGTGCATATCTCTCAAGAAGTGTCATAACATAGGTTTGAATCTAGATCGACATATACTTGACCAATATATCCTTACGCATATGTCCCTCAATTTAAGTTGTTATTATAACAACAACTTGAATTGGTTTGCATTAATCTAGAATACATGATTCTATGTGAAGTAGTTAATTGAAATGATGTATTAAAGTACACACATGTAAAGTTTGGTTACAAATTGTTTCAATGAACTTTGCAAAAGAAAATCCTAGTTTACAAAGAAAAACTTAAAAACATATCATTTTACCGAAAAGATTTCAGCATTTCTTATAATAACTGTTGTAGTACAGTTTAGCAATGTTGGTAAACTCAATGAAGTATAGATGAAAAGGGGGAAGTTGAACGTCTTGGCTTGGGTGAACCAAGCACCTTAAGACTTTTCCATTTTCTAATAAAAACTCCCCATCAAAACCTTGTGTAAGAGCGCCCATTATCCCCTATTTCAAAGTGCTTGTATGTTTTTACTACCGTAACAAATTCCCCAGTGCAATGTCTCGACGGGATGCTTCATGTCTTTTCTATGCTTCCTAGAAAGTTGGTACCCAACAATACACTTAAGGTAGAATTTTCTTCTTTAGCTAAATTATCACTTAAGAGCATAAATTGTCTGCGTTTCACATGCTAGTAATTTGTAAAGATTATGTTAGTACGATAATATTTTACGGCTATGCATACTTATAGAATAAATTTCCTTTGTAGCAACATAAAAGCGATCTTTAATTATCTATTGGGTATTGTTATAATGGTGAGTATTTCCACTTGTCACGCAGACAACCTGTTTGATCCCGGCAATGAAGCCAAATGATGTAGTACAACTTTTTAGGGATCATGAACCCAACAAAGTATAGATGAATAGGGAGAACTTAAACATCCTAGTTTTGGTGAACCGAGCATGCATAGTGGAGTGTTCTTTGGTAGGGAACGAGATATAAAAAAACCGGTATAATAAATCATTATGAAAGACAATCAATTAATATTTTTCTTTAATTTTACAAATCCAAGGCTCGAATTTCCTCCTACGCACAGCTTTTTGTAAAAACTCTGCATAAAGGGAAAAGGGAGGATGCTTAAGGCGCTAGTCCATATCCAAGAACGTCCACTGTGTCCATTTCAAAACGCTTTGTACAATTTTACTCAGAGGTGTCTCAACGGGAGTTCATTCATGTCTGCTCTTGATACCTTCATATCTTTTCTATGCTTCGTCAAGAGTTGGTTCCCAACAATAATCATTTCATTTTTCTCTTGTTCCAAAGTTTAAATATAACCAAAAACCTAGTGGTCCACGTCTGTATACTCCACTTTTCTTTTGTGTGTACTACTAGTATCATACTCGTATGATATCCTACCACTAACACCATTAGTTGCAAGTAAAAATATTAAATATAACATGTTTCTAACTTGGATGGGATGAAGGGAGGGGAAATCAAGTTTTTTGGCACAGGGGGAATTCATGTTTGAAGCTGCAGGCGGGATTTGAAAATTGTAAATATTAATGAATAGTTGACCCAAAAATTTACTATCTAAAATGATTTTTAACCCATTAGCAATATAAAAATATTCATATCAACGTTGAATAAAAATTAAACTTGAATTAACTTTTCATCAAGATCATAATTTTATTCTCTGCTAAAATATTTTCCTTGTTTTGCTGGGGGAAAAAATCCCATGAGCATGTATTGACAAAATTATCAGCGAGCAAACAACTAGTTTAGTCATTGCAAAATGAGAATGAATATCAAGGTACACTTAGACAGGGAATGTGGAAACGTGGACTCCCAATAATTTTCACTCTTTGGACAGGGATTCATTTTGAATCACTAGTAGTACTAGTGTATCCAATTCCACTGTCATGCTCTTCTTGGACAGGGTGCAATACCCTCCATTTCACATGTAAAATCCTTTCCCCATATTGATTCTGAAATAACTGAATCCAAAGAAATGGGGATAGCTAGATCGATCAATAAGAAAACTTGTAGTTGTAAATGAATTTTGAATGACATTCATAAAACATAGCAGATTGAACCTTGAAATCACAATACATAGTTTACAAAAGGACCACAAGATGGTGCAGTTAAAAATTGCTTATGGCTAATAACAAAAGCCTCAACCTATTCTTAACAGCATATAACATGAATTATTAAGTTGGCAAAGTCAAGACACGACTCTGCAAAATGTTCTATGTGCAGTGAACTGCCCAGGAAATAATCTGACTTTACTAAGCCTGATATTTCTAAGTTCTTGTTCCAAATATGATTCCAGGCAGTTGCAGATGCTAACCTCAGTCATTAACAAGTAAGCCTAAAGCGTATCGTGCTGAACCATACCATTTAATCTGTGCTAACCTTCTCAATACTTGAATTGCTAAGTATTACCACACCGATTATTATAAGCAGGGCACCTGCAAACCACTGTGGAACAGTTTGTTGCATCAGAAAATGCACCAATTCAGTTAAGTTGAATACATAAGAGGCAAATAACCGGGGCATGATGATAATTTTGGAGGTTTAGTTATTTAGAATTGTCAGCTAGAGTAAAAAAACAAACTAAGAAAAACAAAAGAGGTCCTCTACTTTGTGTAGGTTCTACAGAAGCAGAACAACTTCAAGTGTGTCATTCGTGGGTCTGAAATGCGAATCCCCCCAGCTAATACTTCTAACAAAACTAACAATCAACATTTGCCGTTTAAACAAAAACGTACCATCACTTTGGTGCCACTTAAAAAATTGAAACCCAAAGATGAGCTTCATGCGAAAAGTTGAATAAATAAAAGACTCATCCCTGAATTCTTCAGTGGAAACATTGAAAACGGTCTGAGGTTTGGAATGGATTTGTTTGGTTTCCAGCTGAAAAAGGGTTAATCAAAAACTATTTTCTAATCCGTTAGTTAGACGGAGTTAGATCAACCTCAAACAATATGCAAATCAATATTAATCATTGGATAACTCAGTTTCCACAAATCCATTTTCACTCACAGCTGGTTGGGCGCATAAATAGCAATGGAAATTAAGGGGGTACCTGGAAAGAGAGTGATTCGTGGAAGAAGAAGAAACCAGCTAAACCGGAAGAGATGAAATTGGTGGCGAAATTGGTGACAGTTGCTTGAAGGGAAGAGAGAGCTTTGAGGCTATTGACATAAGAAGCCCACATGGTGACATTGAACAACAAGATGAGGGCATACCTAAGAAACTGTTGCGAAAAACAAAATGTAAGATTGAATTGAAAAAATGGTAGGGTTAGGGTAACCTTAATCCTTACCTGGTGAATGGGGAGCTTAGCGGAAATGGCAGCAAGAGCGGCATTGAATCCGGCGGATAGAGCCCACACATACCCTTTTCGGCCCATCTTCCCATCAAAATCACAATTCACAGATTGTTTAATTATTTGCCATCACCTTGTTCAAACGATTAGGTTCTTGAGACGATGATGGGTTTACACAAAAAGGAAGAGCATCACATGAGTATGAGTAATTTCTCTTCATTTGTTCATTCTGTTTGGTTAATAGTTTTTGGACACTTTTTTTCATTTTACACTTTTTTCAAAAATTCACAATTAAATTAAAATATTAAATTACTCTGCATACTGAAAAACATTCAAATCAAATTTTAAGAACATCATCTTTGTCCTTTTAAAAAAAAAACAATAATGATATTCCTTCTAAAATATAACATGTTATTTCATTACATTAAAGAAAACAGTAGTTTGAAACTAAGGAAGAAATAATAAATTGTATAACTAACATTTTCTTTACCTTTTTTTTGATTGATGTAATGTCTCAATTAAAATTTAGGTTATTAACGAATGATTGATTCAAATATATTTAATTCCTCTGATATAAAATATTAGTTTTAAATATTGCCTATGAAAAATTCATGGCATTATCTTGTTGGATGTTGTCAGCTTAAAAGAAATCTAAAACATTACTTGTGGCATAAATTAAACTTTGAAAAAAAATGATAATATTAAATTATTTTTAAGAGTAAAGAAACAATATTCCATTCGGTGAGCAAAAATATTCCCCCATGTACTTCATTTTTACGAATCCGTCTCAGCCCATGAACTATTATATTCATTGGCCTCATGCTAATTTTTCTTAATATTATGAACCCACATTTTTGTTCGAATAAATTGTATGCAAATTTCATTAATAAAAAACTTACGAACCCAATGGATAGAAAATTAGTTAACAAAGTAAGATTCTAATTTTACTTTTCAAAAAAAAAAGAGAAAAGAAACCAGACCACCTAAGGGATTCTTTGATTTGTATTTTTATTTCCTTTTTCATATTTAATTACAAAATTATCATTAAATTTCCTGTTATCAAGAATTTATACAGGTTAAAGTAAAAATAATAAATGGAAAACAATAAATATAAAAAAATCAATATTTCATATGCAAAATTTTAAAATTAGACATCAAGATAACAGCTTTCTAATTAAGACTGAAAATAAGAAAAATGAAAACACAAATCAAACAACCCCAAGAAATTCCTCCTAAGTTTGTCCAAAATGTTACCCTAAATTATTATTTTACTTCTCAACCCAAACGGAGGTCCAAAGGGAAGGTAAGAATGATCATAAGTGCAACATTTGTTGGTTAGAGAATGATGGCAATCAGTCCTTCATCATGGCACCATATTCATATTCAGTTGTCTAATGCATCTAAAGCACTAGATTAAGCAACTATCTATCTTAGTTAAAAGATATAAATTACATTGGCCCCAAATGCACAAGATGGGACATATGGGTGAAGAACAAAATGGACCATGGTCAGAAACAAATCGGTGAAGACTACATTACACGAATCCTTGAATTGCAATTCAAAGTGCATGGTCCTTTTGGTCATAACACCACCAGAGCCAAAAATACACCAATAGCAGATATTAAATACTGAAGGCTAGACACTTGCATGTTCATACTTGCACCAAAGGGGCCTGAAGGTCCAAGTGCGGTAGGAGGTAAACTCAGTCCACCAGTGCTTGAATTGGAACTGTTGTCAAAATATTCCATCATCAGATAATAATTTAAAAAACATAACAATTACTTGAGGCTAATAAGTAGAAGATGTATGAAGATTAAGGTTCTGCTTTGATTGTGAATACGTTTCCTGTTTTCATTTCTTGTTTTTCAATTTTAAATACAAAAACTGTCATCATGTTTTCTGTTTTCAAGATTTTGTACAGGAAACATTGAAAACAATTTTATTTTTGTTTCCTTTCACTTTTTTAAGTATAAATTTTTTGCAACAGAAAACATAATAGCAGTTTTATAATTATAATTGAAAACAGGAAACATTTTTACAATCCAAACGGGGCCTAAGATTCCATACCTTCCAGTAAACATACAGGATGAATAACCTGCAACAAAGTACACAGAATTAATTGCTTGAGTAGCTACTACAAATCCTCAACATAGGGATATGACAATTCATGAACACCCATATTTATAAGATGTGTGTATCTAAGAGAGTCCATCACTAGTTTCTCAATTATGCAATCCATTTTTATTAGTCTCAGGTTGCAATAAGATAGTGTTTGGTTGTAGAAATAGAACTGTGTAAATGGAATCATTCAATGGTTCAATCGTTAATATCAATCCTACAAGCAGTTCGAGATTGATCAAATGGTTTGACCAACATATTAGAAAATAACTTTTGACTAACTCCAATTGGAAAACCCCAATTAGGCACCAAACAGGCTCTAACAATAGGCTAGTTGGTCTCATGAAGTTTCAATCTAGGGTTTATATCTAGGCCCCTGAGGATCAAATATACTACCATATTCCCAAACCAAAAGAAGGAACTTCTTTGACTCTAACAAACATCAAAGAGTTGACTTGTTAGGATGATTAAGTTAGTAAGTTCGTTGGACTTCTCTAGGGCTAGTTTGGGTCTTCAGGAGTTCAGAGGGATGGTAAAGGAAGGAGAAGGGAGGAGTTAGGAAGGGAAATTAAGGACATTATAAATTGTATAAGAAAGAATGACACTCGCAAACGGAAGGGGAAAAGGGCATCCAAAAGACTTTGCCCTTCCCTCCCTTCCCTTCCCCTCTAAAATTTAACTTGCAAACATATCCTACCAGATTCTGTTAAGAAGCTGTAACTAACTCACATCAAACTAGGTACTAGTATATGAACCATATGTATGCAAATGCAATGTATGTTTTTTAATTTGAAAACAAAGTATAGATTTTACAGTTTTCTCTCAATCTCTCCCACTTTCCTTCTTTATCTACTTTTCATTCTCACATTACATAACTATAACATAAGTGGTTTTAACATAGAGCCTTACAAGTTACAAGTAAGAGACCAGTTATTACAGCAGATTAATGGGGAAACTAGACCCATAGAATCAGCACATCTGCCAAGAGATGCACCCAGTAAACAATGATAGTATAATACTGATACAATCAACTGGGCCCAGAGGCAGTTCTATAAAACAAGTAAATAGATGCTTGAAGAGAAACATGCTGACACTATTAAGCAAAGAAACTGGACCCAGTGATAATTTTGCATTATATTATGGTTCATGAAATAAGAAAATTAACACTTATTCATTTTAATATGCTAATGTAAGCTTATAGGAAACAGGAACTACACTTGAAAGAAGTTGGAACCTGGAGGTCACTAAAATTCAGCATGATGGTAAAGATAGTAAATAAAATCAATTTGCACTCTATAAACCCAAGACTTTATGTCATTCAGAATTTCAAGGAAAGATTAAAGATAATTTTCTCCTAGTTAAATTATGCATAATTAATGGACCATAGATCCAATTTTAAAAATATCACATTTTTCTGCAAGTAATTCATGCAAAGCATGGGTGTTTCAATAAGTATACAAATACCAAAAATTCACTTTAAATTACAAACAATTCATTACTCCCAATGATATATGTGGTTCTTCAATGTAATGAATTAAATAAATTTTAAACCATGCCATTAGCCTGACAAACAAAAAGGGAAATATGCAAAATGACTAACAATATTTTGATTAAACAGGATCTTCAAGTTCAAATAAAAACAAACAGCAACTGTTTTGTTGCCATACTATTGCAAATGCAATTAATAGAGGCATGTTACCAACCAAAGAATTTACAAACCGTAAGTGTAATTTGAAAAGCACATGGGTATATGACTATAACTTGAATAATTATTATAACTATAATTGCTTTCTTGTCTCATTGGTCTTTCAAATAGAGATAAAGACTAATGACTCTCAAATCTTAAATCTATGATTTACTCCCTAGGGCTGTTTTTACAAAGGAAGGGGTGTCAACAGATTCCAACAACTGTAAGTATGTGCACAATTTAGAAACAGATAAAAGACATAGTAAATGTAACAGTCCAAAGAACTCAAAAGTGTTACAACTTACAAGAGTACCATATGATACCAGAACATGGGAGTTAAAATAGGAACAAGAAGTAACTTACTAGGATCCTTGGTAGTAGTTGTAGCAGTGCCATCAAAGTCACAAGTTCCACCACTACTACGCTTTTTCTGATAGTAATCATTATAAGCATAAGAGGCATGGCTTTTTAGATTATTTGGGAGATAGCATGGTTGCCCTGGTTGAATCGCAGCACAATTTGCTCCACCTTGTCCACAAGCCCAGCTAAGGCCATCTTGCAGCTTATCAGTGTCTGATCCATCTTTAGCCACACAAAAAACAGCTGAGGAATTTCCAGTAATCTGGTCAGAAGCACCAAAATGCAAAGGATAAACAGTACTTCCATTAGTATAAAAGATGCCCCAATTTTTCTCTGATATGGGCCCATTCCTCTTATCTTCGTTGAATAATTCATATATGTATGTATTAGTGGCTATGTCTGGCTGACTAGGAGGACCTGAATCATTCAGGACCCGCTGAATCATATTATTATTGTAGGTTTCAGCATTTTCTACAGTAGCATCTTGCTCATTTGCTCCACCAAACCATGGCCAGCCAGTCTCTGTGACCACAACGGGTATATTATTGAAATTTAAGGCTTCTATGGAGTAATAGGTAGCATCCACCATGGCATCAAACATACTGTTATAATGGAACAGAGTGTTCGGGTCAACAATTTGCTTCACTGAAGGAAGCGGTTGGAAAAGAGCATATTCAATAGGGAAAATGCCATCTCCTTTAGTGTATCCATAATAAGGGTAGGCATTTAACATGAAGGAAGAATTTGTGTTCTTCAAAAACTGAAGGAGTTGGTAGATAGTAGAGTTCCATGAAGAGTTAAAGGTGGCAGTGGAAGGAGGAAAAGGCTTAGGGATAATATCCATAGACTGCGGAGTTGAAACTTTGACACGGAAGTTAAGGTTAGCAGCAACCAGGGCTTTGTGAAGAGAATTCATGGCAGGAACCAAAACAGGGGCAACATTCGGGATTGTCGAAAGAACCTCACTGCCAACTGCTATTGCTGTGATATTGGTGGATGGTACGTAAGCAATCACATTTTTATTAATCCAGGCTGCAGCTGCTGAGGGAGATTCTCCGATCCTCAGCACCTCCTCATTGGTGACACCAACAATTACTTCAATACTTGTGTTTGAAAGAGCTTGTAGTAAGTGTGCATTAGCATCATACAGACGCACATGAGTAATTTGACTAGCTTTTAGAATGGAAACAATATTAGAAGCAGACGGAAGATCAGAAACATCAGTGCCAATGTTTACCCCCACAAATGCACCTACAGATTCAACAACTTCATTTAGAATCAACTCAAGGATAATAGAATTTCAATTATCTGTCATACATCGATATCCCTACCTTAGGCAATCATCTCAGATATAAAATAAACAGGCTGAAGATGTACAAGGCATGCAATAATTCATTTTAAGATATATATACAGCAATTATAAAAAAAAGGAGGGGAATGTGCTATTTTACCTAATGTGGTGGTTAGCATAGCAATAGCTAGCAACAAAACACTCGCAAACCATCTTTTAAGCTTCATCACATCCAATATCAACTCACTCAACAACTTCAGCCCAATAATATTGCAGCCCATCAAAGCCTTATCTATCAAACTTGAGCAATATGTAAGAGAACACACTTTGAGCAGCTCAAATTACAAACATAACATAAATAGAAAACAGAAAGATAATTAAACAAAATCCAGATGAAACAATAATAATATATAAACAATGACTCATGTATTTATGAACTCTTACATGAAATTAACGCGCACAAATCAAATCTAGCAAAATAAAAACACTACTCTCTATCAAACCATTATGAATCGTTGGCTTTTAGCCAAAAAGGTGCAGCATTGTACATTTCAAGGCATAGTTAAAACATCGTAGTGAATAAATGAATGAATAAAAATGTGCCCTTTTCTGGAAATTTTTCTAAAAATGAAAAGAAAGAGAAGAATGATTCTTTACTACAAAAGGGTATAACCCAACCAACCCCATATTTAAACAAAGGGACTTGCAAAAAAAAATACAAGCTTAAAAAGTGCATTATACCTGATCTTTATGAGAAACCCTGTAATTGTGATGTTGGTGTTGAGTAGGTAGGTTGTGGCAGAAGAGAAGAGTGAGGGAGTGAGAAAAGGAAGAAGCTAAAACCCTGCAACCATTGGGTTGAAAAGATTTAAATAGCAATGTGATGTGATGAAGGGTGCATCTAAGTTGAGAGTGGAAACAGGCGAGAGAGGAGAAGGAAGTGAAGGGGTAAGGGGGGAGTAGGGAACAGTGCCAAGTATGGTTTTCACTTTAATGAAACACTGCCTACTAAGTTATTACAACCAGACAATACACATACACATCATTGCCGTTCATTTTGCCCTATGCTCTTCCTTTCCTCTTCTCTCATATCTTCCATTTTTCGTTTATTTAAGACAACTTTTTTATAGTAAAATGTATTCTTTTTTGCTTAACTATGTTTTTTACATTAATAGTTGTTAAATTTTATTATTAGTCTCTTTAAAATTTCTTGTCATGTATTAATCACTGAAAAAATTTAAATGTCTATCCTGGTCCATATTTTATTAATTAATGACAGTGTCAGTGATAATATAATAATAATTTGTTAGAGACTAATTTTAATCACCAATCATTTTTGGTAAAATCATTAGTATTTACAAAATTAAAGACTATATAAAGATTTACTCTTAATTATTTTTCTTAACTAACGTTAAAAAAATTGTATGCCTGAATTTAATAGAGTTGGGTAAAATAATCCCGTTGGATAAAAGGAATAAAAGAAAGAGTCGGTAACTAGGCCTTTTTTGAGTTAACTTATTTTTTGTTTGAATTTTTTTAAAAGTTAAAACTAAAAAAAAATTCAAACTAAAAAAAAAAGTTACTTTTGACTCTTTTAATTGTTTGACATAAATGATACTTTTAATTTAAAAGTTGTTGGTAAATATTAAAAAAAACAAAATTACTTTTAATAAAAAATCAAATTAATGATAAATGTTACAAATTTTATCTGGTTTAAGGGTTTGTTTAGTGTATGAAATTGGTGACAACGATGATAGGGTGGCGGTGGCAACAAAATGATGATATAGTGACCACAATAATAGTGGTGGTAGCGATGACGACAAGGATGATGGCAACGACAATGATATAGTGGTGGCAATGATGATGACAGTGGTGACAACAATGGTAGTGATGGTAGCAACGGTGGTTGTCGTTGTTGTGATAATAATGCTAATGGTAGTGGTGATGCCAACAATGATAGTGGTGGTGGCGCCGTGACGACAGTATGACGTTGGTGATGTCAACAATAGTGACAGTGACAATGACAATGGTGGTGGTGATGATAGTGGGGCAACAATGATAGTGCTAGAAACAGCAACAATAACGGTGATGATTATGACAATGATGATGGCATTTGTGACAATGACAACTATAGGGTTGTTAGGGCAATAATGCAACTAATGGTAGTGATGATGATGGGGTGGTGGTACCAATGGTGTAGGTGATGGTAATGGTGATAGTAATGAATGAGTGGTGGTGATAGTGGCAACAAAGAATAGGTGGCGGTGGCAATAAAGATAACACTGTTAGGGGCAATAATGATGATAATGATGGTAGTGGTGACAACAAAGAATAGGTGATGGTAGTAATGACAATGGAGTTGGGGGCAATAATGACAATGGTGGTGGTGACAACGATAACGGCGATAGTGGTGACTATAACGGTAATAACAATTGTGATAGAAATGGTAATGCGGGTGTTACATGGAATTACTAGGACAAAAATGAAAAGTTAGAAGTAAATCTCATTAACTTTTGATTAAAAGCTCTTTATTCCAAAAATATTAAAAATAACTTCTCTTTTTTAAATAAGTAGTAAATATTTTTTAAAAATTATTTGACCTAACTCGTCCTTAAAATGAGAAAGAGAAACTTAAAATAAAGTTGTATCAAGTTTGGTCCCTTTATATTACTTTACCTTTATCTTAGGGCTGATTGTTCTTTTCTTGTTATTTTTCTTTGATTTCTTTTTTCGTTCTTTCTTTTGGCTTAAACAGTTTTTGTTATTTTTTCTTAAATCAAAATGAAAACTTAAAAACTCAAAATTGATAATCAAAACTCAATTATATACTTTTGAATCTTTGTCTTGAAATGTAACTTTAAAAATAAAATTTGTTCAAACTAAATAAATTTAATTTATTTTTAGTATATTTTAATACCATTTAAAAATTATATTTAAATCCATAAAATTTGATTTTCAGCTTTTAGTTTTGAGTTTTCAAACTAGCAACCACTCCAAAGAAAGAAATAATGGCCTTTGTAATTAGTTGGTAAAAGTGAAAAAAATCCCATAATTAATTTTATACATTGTTTGACAAAATCAAATTTTTATTGAATTAATGATTTTTTTTTAACTTAACCTCAGTTTAATGGGTAGCATATAATTTTTAAATGTAACCTCCAAATTGATTTGAAAATATATTCAAACACCTTATTTGATTTTTTTTTCTTAAATTACGTTTTTCTTTTAAAAAAACTTACAATCAATTTCTTCCCTTCTCCTTTTCTTTCTATTTGCTCAGTTCATTTTACATGAATCCGATAAACATATTTGTTTGTTCGTTTTCTTGATTGAGTCAACTGTTTCATTTCATAGAACTTCTACAATTTTACGTGTACGTGTTTATGCTTTTAAATTTTATAAAAGATACGCATGCTTATAAAATAAATAAATAAGAAAGAAGATGTATTATCCTTTGACAAAAATATGTAGTATACTATTTTATTGTAATTTTGAATTAAATGTTTTATTTTAACGTGGGTCATTTTATTTAATTAAAGTTGATATTATATTTATATATTAAATCTTTTAAAAAAGACACTTACAATGCACACCATCATGTCATGTCAGTAATGTGAGCTACTCCTTAAAAGGTGATGATCTCTCTAGATATCCTAAATATAAGTAAACAATGGAATTCATCCTAAAAAATAGGTGATGACTAATTATATTTCTTTTTTTAGAGACTAGTTATATTTTTTTTTTTATGATGATTACAAATAAAATATTTCAATGATAAATTTCATCACCATATTTATTATTGGACTCTTTTTTAGTGGTTATAAACAATAAAAATTGTTAAAAGGGTCATTTTAACCACTAAAAGACTGTCTGGTAAATAATTTAGTGAACAAATTAATCTTTTAATGATTTGATTGGTGACTATAAGTATGCAATGGGAGGGGTAAGGTAGAGGGGAATTTTGCTCTTTCATCCCCATTTTTATCAAGATCATGGTGGGTTTAGATCGAGTTTAAGTAAGATGTGTTTGAACTCATAAGACTTGGCATCGTTCCCCTATACGGTTCTTACCCTCCTAAATTTTTAAAACTGGATAATTTAGTAAATAAAATTAATAAATCTGGTCTAAGTGAAATAATAAAAAATAATATTTGGATATATTAAATGGTAAGTTAAAATAAGTGTACTTAAATTAGATTTTAACTAACTAAAATTTGATTGCCTAATTAAATTAATTAGACTGAATTAATTAACCTTTTAATCTAATTCTATTTCTAAAACTAATATTCTAAATCCCTAAACAATCCATTCTTTTCTTTATTCTCTATTTTTTTCCCATTTGCAAAATAGCCTCTTCATCTCTCTTGTTACAGCACACGCACTACTTTCTGCAATTTGTTGCCATTTTCATTCCACCATTGCATGACCATTGCTCCACCATCATTTTCCAGTTTTTTGGCCCATTTGGGGTGCTTTTTAAAAAAATTTGACGGTTTGGGGTAAAAAAACAAATTTAGTTGTCTGGGGTGAATGTTGTCTAATCAGATTTTAAAAACGCAAGACGACAGTGCGTTTTATAAAATGCATGATGAAATAACGTTTTCTGTGATGCCAAAACGCAGGTCCAGATAGCGTTTTCATTACATGAAGGACAAGTGGCGTGCATGCAGGGAGATGGGACGTGGGAGCAGAGGTCAAAACGCAGTGTGAACCAGTGTTTTCCAGGCCTCGAGCAGCGGGTAAAAATGTC
Source organism: Clitoria ternatea (assembly GCA_037962975.1). Lineage (NCBI taxonomy): Eukaryota > Viridiplantae > Streptophyta > Magnoliopsida > Fabales > Fabaceae > Clitoria > Clitoria ternatea. The sequence continues at coordinate 271,775,152 of CM075669.1, read as the reverse complement.
ATTCCATAGGACGTTTTGCAGAGACAAAAATGCTACATGAAGTTGCGTTTTCTGTGTGCGATTGACACTTGGCATCACGGGAAGCATGGCACGACTGAAAACGCAACACGATAATGCATTTTTTGTGTCCTCTCGACATGTGGCATCACGGGTGGGATTCCAAGTTGCTTAAAAGCATGGTCCCCTTGCGTTTTTGAATCTGAAAATTGAGAGCTGAAGGAGGCAGTGGGTTTCTTCCATCTTCTTGTTCATTTTGCTTGTTGTTTTCTTAAGTTAGTTGGCCCATTTGGTTGAGTTGTTGGGAAGTTTAGTAGAGTTTTTTGTGTGAAGTTGTGGTAGAAGTGGTATTCAGCTTTGAGGTTAGTATTTAATTTATTTAAAATAATATTTTTAGGGTAGTTTTGTTTTATATAATATGTTGTTTTGAGTAAGTTTGTTTAAGTAAGATTGTTTACCTCATGTAGTTTTTTGAGTTTTAAAATGTGTATATAAATGTGTTTATATAATTATTGAAATTAAATTATTTAATTAACTAAAATTTTGACTAAGGTAAAGTGAATAATAAAAGTGATGCACCACTTTAAATATGAAATATATGTTAATATTCAAATTATTTTAATAGTTGAGTACCGATGAGTGTTATTAGTAAAAAAAATGTTAAACAAATTAAAGTAGATATACTAAAAGTTAAAAGTAGAATTAAAATGGATTTAGTTTAGTTTTTATGTATTGAGTTAGTTGTGTGAATTTTAAATACTTTTAAAAATAATATGACAAAAATAGTTGTGTATAATATGAAAATAATATAATAAGAATAATTTTTTGAAAATAATATGACAAAAATAGTTGTCTATAAGACTAACAAAAATAATATTTTAAAAATAATATGACAAAAAAAGTTTTGGATAACTCGCAGGATTTACAAGATGGAGGCATCATTATCTTCGATGCATGGATCACGAGATGTAAACCCCGGCCCCGAGGACCCGTCACTACTGCAATTCCAAAACGTTCATGTGTCAGAGGCGGTGTGGAATGGAAAGCCTGACCGCATATTAAAAGGAAGGCGTGCATTAGCTTCTCGAGGTAGAGGAAGGTTAATTCCGGAACAAATAGTTCCACTTTCGCAAAGAGTTGGTTTCTTGGGGGTTGCCCAATTACACTTTTTCCAAGTGGAACCTGCATTATTATCTGCTCTCGTGGAGTGGTGGCGACCAGAAACTCATACATTTCATATGCCATTTGGAGAATGCAGTATTACATTGCAAGACGTGGCTATCCAAATTGGACTTCGAGTGGATGGTTGGCCAGTAATAACCAATACCCCTCACCCACCACCATGTTAAACTGATATGTGTAATGTGTAATGTAACAGGGCGTTTTTATGGTCAAAAAAGCTTTTCCAGAAGGCGTTTTATAAAACGGCATGTAACAGGATGTTTTGCAAATATGATTTGACCACTTTCACCTCAGACAACTAAATTTGTTTTACACGCCCCAAACCTTCAATTTGTTTTTTGAAATAGACCCCAAATGGGCCAAAAATCCTCATTTTCCTTCTTTGCCTTGTCTTCATTGTTGGGAGCCATTAGCTAGGCTACCACCTTAATTTTAGTAAGTCAACACTATTTTCTTCCGACTTTCTTGTAGGTATCATGGGGTAAACATGTAATCGATGATTTTCCCCTTTAGGTGTTACTTATATTGCCAAGTTTGTTGCTATTAGAACTTGGGTCTTCATTTTAAAGCTATAAAGAGATAAGGCCCTTTGTCTTTTCATCATATACCTCACGGCCATGAATGAGAGACACACCTATGTTTCTAATTTCTCTTTTGGCCCATGCATTTGGGTTAGATAGCAGATGATATTTGGTTAAGAAGGGAACAGCAAGGTTTTAGGGGTTGCGAAATTATCTCTGAAGATATAAGGTAATAGGTTCTTAACCTCTTCAAGATTCCAGCGGCTCCATAATTCCCTACCATGTGATCGTTAAATTTCTTTTTAATTATTGTTAGGCAACTATCAAACAAGTATTTTAGAGGAAACCGACGAACGGTTAGAGTATTGGAAGCATATTGAAAAGGGGTATTCAAATAATGGGATTATATTTGGTAAGTTGATACTCTTAAAACCATGTTGGGTCCTTCAAAATAATATCAAAACCTGGTAAATATAATTTGTAATTGATTTCAATAATTATTTATAATTTTAGGAATCCAAATTAAGGCATATTGCTTCCCGAAAAAGTCAAATTGAAAGGCGGAAAATGTAACATCCTGCTTTAATAGTAGTTCAATTATGTAATTTATGAAGCATGGAAGGCCTGTAAGTGTTGATCAATGAATAAAACGCTCTATGGATGGTTTATAATACTCCAAAAAATTCCATTTTTGGGTATAATTATAGAAATTACATAGACCTGTATTGATAAGATCCATTTTCCGGGTAAAATATGCCTTAGAAACGAATTTCCGAGTGAAAAAGGGACTCTGTCCGAGTAAAGAATGAAAATTCTGAGTGAAGAAGGAAAATTTCGAGTGACTAAGAGAAATTCTGAGTGAAGATGTAAAATTCCGAGTGAAGGTTATGCTTTCCGAGTGGAATATGGCCGAGTGAGTTTATTCCGAGTGAAATTCCTGCACCCGAGACACTTATGTGTGAAGTGGAACTGATAGAACCACTTCTGGGTGAGAGAATCTGAGTGACACATCTTGGGGTGACTCACTGCCAAGTTAAATTAATTAGAGAGACTTATTTCCGAGTCAAATACTTCTGAATGACTCGTTTCCGAGTCACTCATAGTCAGACATTGCAGTTCCGAGTGAAAACTCGCTGAGAATTTTCATTTCCGAGTGGAGTACAGAGGAAAATATATTTCCGAGTAGCAATGGACTTGATGGACTCTGAGTGAAACGTAGTTGAAGAAGTTGGTTTGATCTTGACTAAGTGGTGATTAGCCGAGTGAATCCGAGTGAGGCTATGGTATTTTCCGAGTGAGAATAGGCAAAGATACCGAGTGGAAGTTTGAGTGAGTGATGGTCAGTGTTGTATTAAGTTTACTGAGTGATAGATTGATTGAGGTGACTCGGTTTGGAGGTGGATCACCGAGTGATGACTGACCTGATGTTGAGTCGGTTTTGGCAATGAAAAACTGAGTGATTGGAGTCAGTTTCAGGAGATTTACCGAGGGGACTCAGTTTTCCTTTTTCTTCACACGACTGGTAGAATTCCAGTCAGACTAGAACTTGACCGAGTGAAAGGATGAAGGAAGAGGAGTCAGCTGAGTGAGATCGGAAGGAACACTTCTGATCCGTTCTGAGCTCCAAGGTTAGGACGACTTCAAGACTTCAAAGAAGAAGATCAGATGTCAACTAATGCCTTGGCGGAGTAATAAGCATTGACGAGGTCAAATGCCTTGGCGGAGTAACGTGAACGTCTTTTAGGGCATGGATATTTCTTAAGAAACACTCAACACCGCCCTTCACACTCAACACCGCCCTTCACACTTAACAACGCCCTTCACACTCAACACCGCCCTTCACACTCAATACCGCCCTCACGCCATACCGACCTCTGCAAATCATTCAACACTGAACATTTTTTTTTAATTCCACTTCAGCTAGTGATTAGCCCACTTAATCACATGAATCCAAAAATAAGTGGCACAACGAACCAATCACAGGGGAAAGTACATCTATTATAATACTTTTGAATATTTTATTCCAATCAATGCAAAACTGACTCTGAAAAGGAGTCAAAAGGCTTCATTATTCCACCTAATCCTTCAACTAATGTTCCCCACTTCTCTTGCATTATTAATCCTGCCATTTTTGCTAGACCAGAACGGATTAGAACAAAGCTAGTGAAATATCTTTCATTCAATTTCCTTCCTTTCTAAATCACTCCTTCGAACAGAAGCCAGGACAGCAAGAGACCATTTTCAGTCGGCAAACCAAGTAAGAGGGGACAGGGTTGTGAATATTTATGAAATGGGTAGAGTTGTATGCTGTCCTAGGATTCCAGTTTTATTTTCGTATCTTGTTGCTCAGTTTTAAGATTGAAAACGTGTGATTTTGACTCTGACTTCTTCATGAAAGTTGTATATCTATTTGTTATCTAAATTTTGAGACCTGAATCAATTAAATTGAGTATGTATAGCAAAAGTTATAGCCAAAACACTACTGCATGTCCGAGTGAAAGATTTATTCTATGTTTTGTGCATACTTTGATATTCTGGGAATTATACATGCATAATCAGCCTTTCATGTCTTCACTAAAGTTGTAGATATTCATGTTAGGGATCTATAGAAAGTGGTTTGAAGTTAAAAAGATTCTTGTAGCTCTAGTTATGCTCAAAATACAGAAGTATGTTCATGATGAAAATCTGTTAACTATGAAATCTGAATTTTGTTTTCAATACTGGGAATTTTGTAGTATGAATTAGTTGTTGGTGTCTTCATCAAAGTTGTAGATAATTATGTTAAGAGTATTTTAGAACTGGTTTCATGTTAAAATCATTTGTGTAGCTCTAAAAACGTTGAAAATACTAATATATGTACGCTTTGAAAACTCACCTGGAGGCAGTGTTGTATTTTGTGGATAAATGGTATTTCTGCTTAGACTTTGAATTTATGATCCTCATGAAAATTGTATATATTTGTGTTAAGAGTAATTTAGAACTGGTTTCATGCAAAAATCATTTTTGTAACTCCAGAAACACTAACATTACTAACATATGTACGTTTTGGAAAACTCACCTTGAGGCAGTGTGGTATTTCGTGAATAAGTGATATTTCTGTTCAGAATTTGAAATTGTGTTCTTCATGAAAGTTGTAGAAAATTATGTTATTGAACTAAAGAAAGTGGAATCACCTAAAAATGAGTTGATTTGCTCATATTATGACTGTTTTACTAATGCATGTCGCTGTTTGGAAATGCTGAAATTTACTTATGATGGTTATTATGGATAAAAATGATGTTTTTTTTATGAGTAATAATTTATTATTGAATTCTTGAGTGTTTATGAATTATTATGAATGCTGTTGAGTATCATACAATTTGTATATTGTGATAGTGAATAATTATGAATAACGAAATTAATTTATATGTAAATGAATGCCTTTTGGTTATTGACATATGTGGTTGAAACAGTAAATCCATGATTCTGTGAATTATTATGTGTTGTGTCCCTTGAAGACTTGTATTCTCCGAGAGGTTTTGGAAATATGGATATCATGGTATGTTAAATGGTAATAAGAATTAAAGGCATTCATGCATCATAAGCATTTGGACGCACCATGGAATTTAGGGGTTCCATGATTGCCTACCCTGGTGGGGGGTTACTCTATGATGAGTTAAAGCCCTATTTTTTTTTGTGATGTGTTGGTCATGGGGTTGTAGGGATCCATGACTATATTAATTCCTACCGATGTGTTGGTCATGGGACTGTAGGGATCCATGACTGTATTAATTCCTACCGGTGTCTCTATGAGACCTTTTACTGCAGTATTCCCACCAAACCAAATGGATCCAGCATGACATCATTGACTAATTAAAGACTCATTAAATATAAATGAATTCGTCTGGCATATCCATCATATCATCATGATTTGTTGATTGTGTTTGTGCAATTTTATCTATTTTATACTTATTCTATATTCTGTCTCACTCTTACAACAATTTTTACAGTGAATGCCACGCAGAACGAAGATTGATGCCATGATTGACGAATATTTGAATTATTACTTGGACTTTGATTTTAATGAGTTGTAATAAATATTATATGCTAAGTACTGTTACTTCTAAGTTGTTTTGCTAAGCAAATATTTCCATAAATTTTATTATATACGACTAGCATACATGATTAATATTCCGCAATTATCAATCGTTACGCGAACTCTGATTTAACTTATGAATTTTAAAATAATCTTTTAAAAACATGAAAAATTTATTCAGAAAATTACACGGGACGTCACATTGGTGGTATCAGAGCATTTTCAAAAATTCAGGACCAATTGCTATGACATGTACTGTTTCTTGATATAATATGTGAAATGTTCGATTCTTTATTTGATAACATGTTAAGTGTGTACTATCTGACTTGTGCCTGACTGATTAATTGCAAAATGATTTGTTTGATTATTATTGGTAATATGATAAATGTGTTATACAATTTATTGCTTAATTGATAAACTGTAGAATATTTATAGTTAGGTTATAATACAATATATTTTCCCTTAGAATTAGTATAAACCAAACTACGAATGTAGGATGGCAAGAAACAACAACGATATGGCAGCAGCTTTCAACCGCTTAGCTGAAGCCATAGAACGACAAAACCAACCAAGGAGCACTGGAGGAATACATGGATTAGATCACTTTCTAAAAAGAAAACCTTCACAATTCAAAGGAGGTTATAATCCAGAAGGAGCATATCTTTGGGCCAAGGAAATGGAGCGCATCTTTCGAGCATTGCCCTGCACTGAATGCGAAAAGGTGGAGTATGCCACCTATATGTTGGTGGAAGAGGCAGAAAACTGGTGGATTCATGCTAGAATCCGTATGATCGAGGCTGGCAGACCCTTGAACTGGGTCAACTTCAAAGACTGTTTCCTAGAGAAATATTTTCCAGCAAGTGTGAAAAGCCGTAAAGAGCTAGAATTTATGGAGCTGAAACAAGGCTCAATGTCTGTTGGAGAATACGCTGCAAAATTTGAAGAACTATCTCTCTTTTACCCTCCTTTTCAACAGGCTGGTGCCGAAGAATTGAAATGTGTTAAATTTGAGAACGGGCTGAATCTGGAAATTAAAGAGGCGATAGGGTACCAAGAAATTCGGAGTTTTCCTATTCTGATCAACAAATACAGAATTTTTGAAGAAAATCACCAAGCCAGACTGGCACATGAAAAGGCCAATAAACAACTCAAACCTCAGTCAGTTGATTTCAAAAGGAGAGGGACGTTCTATCCAAATCGTTTCAAGGGAGGATCATCATCTTCCCAAAGACGCAGCAATCATACGAATATCAAGTGCCATAATTGCGGAGGTAATCACCATATACGCGATTGCACCCGACACCTGGGAGAGGTTACCTGCTATCGTTGTAATCAGAAAGGACACATCAGTCCAAATTGCCCGCAGAACCGACAAAACAACAACAGCAACACTATGAATAATCAAAAAGGCTCTAACTATCAGGGAGGTCGTGGAGTAAACACATGAGTTGCTCAACCTCTAAGACAGAACAGGGAGTCAACAGACCAGAGGTTACAACCAACAACTGGGAGAGTATTTGCCATCAGTGGTTCAGAGGCAGACCAAGCTGATGACCTCGTATAAAGTAAGTGTAAAATCAATGGTACAATCTTATCTGTGTTATTTGATTCTGGTGCTACACATTCTTTTATTTCTGATGAGTGTGTTCGACGCCTTCAATTACCTGTGAAGTCTATGACATACAATCTGATTGTTTCCACTCCCACCGGTACACAACTTAGGACTACTAAGGTGTGTAACGAATGTTCTATGCTCATAGAAGGTAAAAACTTTCTAGTAGATCTTGTTTGTTTACCTCTGAAGGATCTGGAAGTAATCCTAGGGATGGACTGGTTATCGGTAAATCGAGTCTTGGTGGACTGTCATAACAAAACTGTGATACTTCCATCAGAAGAAAATCTTACTTCCGACAATCTCAAACTCTTTGCCTTACAAGGTGAAAGCCAATTATTTGCCTTATTTACTCTTTCACAAGGAGATGGTGAATCTAAAGCAATCGAGATGCCAGTTGTTTCTGAATTTCCTGAAGTATTTCCTGAGGATGTCTCAAGTTTACCTCCAGAACGTGAGATAGAATTCTCAATTGATTTAATTCCAGGAGCAGAACCAGTATCTAAGGCTCCATATCGCATGTCACCTATTGAACTGGCAGAACTAAAGGAGCAAATTGAAGAGTTATTAGAGAAGCATTTTATCAGGCCCAGTGTGTCGCCATGGGGAGCGCCAGTATTACTTGTCAAGAAGAAAGATGAAAGCATGAGATTATGTGTAGATTATCGTCAGTTGAACAAATTGACGGTGAAGAATAGATACCCTTTACCCAGAATTGATGATTTGATAGATCAATTGAGAGGCGCTACTATATTTTCCAAGATTGATCTACGATCGGGATACCATCAGATTCGTGTCAAGTCTGAGGATATTTCAAAGACAGCTTTTAGAACACGCTATGGCCATTACGAGTATCTTGTGATGCCCTTCAGAGTAACCAATGCCCCAGCTGTATTCATGGATTACATGAATCGAGTATTCCATTCATACTTAGATCAGTTTGTTATTATCTTCATTGATGACATTCTGATTTATTCTAAGACGTGGGAGGAACATGAAAAACATCTTCGAGTGGTATTACAGATTCTGAAAGAGAAACAGTTGTATGCCAAGTTGTCAAAATGTGAATTCTGGTTGAAGGAAGTAAAGTTTCTAGGTCATGTAATCTCAAGCGAAGGAGTGTCTGTGGACCCTTCTAAAATTGAAGCTGTAACAAACTGGGAGAGACCTACTTCAGTCACTGAGATACGAAGCTTCCTGGGATTAGCTGGTTATTATCGGAGATTCATTGAGGGGTTTTCTCAAATTGCCCTACCAATGACTCGTCTAACCCGGAAGAATCAACCTTTTGATTGGACGTCAGAATGTGAGAGAAGTTTTCAGGAACTAAAAACGAAGCTTACATCTGCTCCAGTCTTAACCTTGCCTGACCCACAAGAAGACTTTGTGGTTTATTGTGATGCTTCTAAGATGGGCTTAGGTTGTGTCTTGATGCAACAACGAAGAGTAGTTGCCTATGCTTCTAGGCAATTGAGACCACATGAGATGAACTATCCAACGCATGATCTAGAATTGGCAGCAGTGGTATTTGCCCTGAAAATCTGGAGGCACCATCTGTATGGAGTCAAGTTCGAAGTGTTCAGTGACCACAAGAGCTTGAAGTATTTGTTCGATCAAAAGGAATTGAACATGAGGCAGCGAAGATGGATGGAGTTTCTTAAAGATTATGATTTTGATTTGAAGTACCATCCAGGAAAAGCAAATGTAGTGGCAGATGCACTTAGCCGAAAGTCCATACATATGGCATCTTTGATGATAAAAGAGATGGAGATGATAGAATAATTCAGAGACATGAACTTGGGTGTGGAGATGAAATCTTCAAAGAGTTTGATCTTGGGAACTCTGAAGATAACCAATGATTTTCTAAAGCTGATAGGTGAAAGACAGAAAGAAGATTTGCCATTACAAGAGTTGAGAGACTTGCAGGCAAAGGGAAAAGATATGGGATTACAAGAAGGATCAGATGGAATTTGGAGAATCAAAAGCAGAATTTGTGTACCAGATGATGTTGGTCCGAGAAGAACAATCTTAGAAGAAGCGCATAAAAGTATGTTGAGCATTCATCCTGGATCAACCAAGATGTATCAAGATATGAAGAAAAGCTTTTGGTGGCCAAGGATGAAGAAAGAGATAGCTGAATATGTGTCTTCATGTCTGGTGTGTCAAAAAGCCAAAGTGGAACATCAAAAGCCATCTGGTGAACTACAATCATTGGAGATTCCTGTCTGGAAATGGGATGACATTTCAATGGACTTTGTGTCAGGATTACCAAGAACATGTTCAGGGAACGATGCAATCTGGGTTATTGTAGACAGATTGACAAAGTCTGCTCATTTTCTCCCAATGAATATGAAGAACTCTCTACAAAAATTAGCACAATTATATGTGAAGGAGATCGTAAGACTTCATGGTGTACCATCTAGTATTGTGTCAGATAGAGATCCAAGGTTCACTTCCCGATTCTGGGGAAGCTTGCATCAGGAATTGGGTTCAAAGCTTCGATTAAGCTTAGCTTATCATCCCCAAACAGATGGACAGTCAGAGCGTACCATACAAAGTTTGGAAGACTTACTGCGATCTTGTGTGCTTGAACATGGAGGTAGTTGGGAGCAGTTTCTTCCATTGATAGAATTCACGTATAACAATAGCTACCATAGCAGTATTGGTATGGCTCCATTTGAAGCATTGTATGGTAGAAAGTGTCGAACGCCTCTTTGTTGGTTAGAAACTGGTGAGAGTTTGGCGTTAGGACCTGAAATTGTGCAACAGACTACTGAACAAATAGAAATAATCAGGGAAAAGATGAAGGCATCCCAAGACAGACAGAAGCACTATTACGATAAGAGGAGGAAACCACTTGAATTCCAAGTTGGTGAGCATGTATTTTTGAAGGTTTCACCTCACAAGGGGATTGGTCGAGCATTGAAGAGTAAGAAGTTGAGTCCAAGGTTCATTGGAGCATATGAGATCCTGAAGAGGATTGGTACAGTGGCGTATCAGATTGCACTTCCTCCTCACCTGGCAAACCTGTACAATGTGTTTCACGTATCACAACTAAGGAAGTATGTACAAGACCTCACTCATGTGATTGCTGCTGATGATATTGAAGTTAGAGAAAATCTGACCATCTCCACAGAACCTACACAGATTCTAGAAAAATCGAATAAACGTCTGAGAAACAAGAACGTACCACTAGTGAAGGTTGCATGGAAACAAGGAAACGAAGTAACTCTGACTTGGGAGCGTGAAGATGCTATGAGGACGCAGTATCCAGGATTGTTTCACTGAGGAGTATGTTAAGTTAAATTTCGAGGACGAAATTTTTATTAGGGTGGGAGAAATGTAACATCCTGCTTTAATAGTAGTTCAATTATGTAATTTATGAAGCATGGAAGGCCTGTAAGTGTTGATCAATGAATAAAACGCTCTATGGATGGTTTATAATACTCCAAAAAATTCCATTTTTGGGTATAATTATAGAAATTACATAGACCTGTATTGATAAGATCCATTTTCCAGGTAAAATATGCCTTAGAAACGAATTTCCGAGTGAAAAAGGGACTCTGTCTGAGTGAAGAATGAAAATTCTGAGTGAAGAAGGAAAATTCCGAGTGACTAAGAGAAATTCTGAGTGAAGATGTAAAATTCCGAGTGAAGGTTGTGCTTTCCGAGTGGAATATGGCCGAGTGAGTTTATTCCGAGTGAAATTCCTGCACCCGAGACACTTATGTGTGAAGTGGAACTGATAGAACCACTTCTGGGTGAGAGAATCTGAGTGACACATCTTGGGGTGACTCACTGCCAAGTTAAATTAATTAGAGAGACTTATTTCCGAGTCAAATACTTCTGAATGACTCGTTTCCGAGTCACTCATAGTCAGACATTGCAGTTCCGAGTGAAAACTCGCTGAGAATTTTCATTTCCGAGTGGAGTACAGAGAAAAATATATTTCCGAGTAGCAATGGACTTGATGGACTCTGAGTGAAACGTAGTTGAAGAAGTTGGTTTGATCTTGACTAAGTGGTGATTAGCCGAGTGAATCCGAGTGAGGCTATGGTATTTTCCGAGTGAGAATAGGCAAAGATACCGAGTGGAAGTTTGAGTGAGTGATGGTCAGTGTTGTATTAAGTTTACTGAGTGATAGATTGATTGAGGTGACTCGGTTTGGAGGTGGATCACCGAGTGATGACTGACCTGATGTTGAGTCGGTTTTGGCAATGAAAAACTGAGTGATTGGAGTCGGTTTCAGGAGATTTACCGAGGGGACTCAGTTTTCCTTTTTCTTCACACGACTGGTAGAATTCCAGTCAGACTAGAACTTGACCGAGTGAAAGGATGAAGGAAGAGGAGTCAGCTGAGAGAGATCGGAAGGAACACTTCTGATCCGTTCTGACCTCCAAGGTTAGGACGACTTCAAGACTTCAAAGAAGAAGATCGGATGTCAACTAATGCCTTGGCGGAGTAATAAGCATTGACGAGGTCAAATGCCTTGGCGGAGCAACGTGAACGTCTTTTAGGGCATGGATATTTCTTAAGAAACACTCAACACCGCCCTTCACACTCAACACCGCCCTTCACACTCAACAATGCCCTTCACACTCAACACCGCCCTTCACACTCAATACCGCCCTCACGCCATACCGACCTCTGCAAATCATTCAACACTGAACATTTTTTTTATATTCCACTTCAGCTAGTGATTAGCCCACTTAATCACATGAATCCAAAAATAAGTGGCACAACGAACCAATCACAGGGGAAAGTACATCTATTATAATACTTTTGAATATTTTATTCCAATCAATGCAAAGCTGACTCTGAAAAGGAGTCAAAAGGCTTCATTATTCCACCTAATCCTTCAACTAATGTTCCCCACTTCTCTTGCATTATTAATCCTGCCATTTTTGCTAGACCAGAACGGATTAGAACAAAGCTAGTGAAATATCTTTCATTCAATTTCCTTCCTTTCTAAATAACTCCTTCGAACAGAAGCCAGGACAACAAGAGACCATTTTCAGTCGGCAAACCAAGTAAGAGGGGACAGGGTTGTGAATATTTATGAAATGGGTAGAGTTGTATGCTGTCCTAGGATTCCAGTTTTATTTTCGTATCTTGTTTCTCAGTTTTAAGATTGAAAATGTGTGATTTTGACTCTGACTTCTTCATGAAAGTTGTAGATCTTTTTGTTATCTAAATTTTGAGACCTGAATCAATTAAATTGAGTATGTATAGCAAAAGTTATAGCCAAAACACTACTGCATGTCCGAGTGAAAGATTTATTCTATGTTTTGTGCATACTTTGATATTCTGGAAATTATACATGCATAATCAGCCTTTAATGTCTTCACGAAAGTTGTAGATATTCATGTTAGGGATCTATAGAAAGTGGTTTTAAGTTAAAAAGATGCTTGTAGCTCTAGTTATGCTCAAAATACAGAAGTATGTTCATGATGCAAATCTGTTAACTATGAAATTCGAATTTTGTTTTCAATACTGGGAATTTTGTGGTATGAATTAGTTGTTGGTGTCTTCATGAAAGTTGTAGATAATTATGTTAAGAGTATTTTAGAACTGGTTTCATGTTAAAATCATTTGTGTAGCTCTAAAAACGTTGAAAATACTAATATATGTACGTTTTGAAAACTCACCTGGAGGCAGTGTTGTATTTTGTGGATAAATGGTGTTTCTGCTTAGAATTTGAATTTATGATCTTCATGAAAATTGTAGATATTTGTGTTAAGAGTAATTTAGAACTGGTTTCATGCAAAAATCATTTTTGTAACTCCATAAACACTGAAATTACTAACATATGTATGTTTTGAAAAACTCACCTTGAGGCAGTGTGGTATTTCATGAATAAGTGATATTTCTGTTCAGAATTTGAAATTGTGTTCTTCATGAAAGTTGTAGAAAATTATGTTATTAAACTACAGAAAGTGGAATCACCTAAAACGGAGTTGATTTGCTCATATTATGACTGTTTTACTAACGCATGTCGCTGTTTGGAAATGCTGAAATTTACTTATGATGGTTATTATGGATAAAAATGATGTTTTTTTTATGAGTAATAATTTATTATTGAATTCTTGAGTGTTTATGAATTATTATGAATGCTGTTGAGTATCATACAATTTGTATATTGTGGTAGTGAATAATTATGAATAACGAAATTAATTTATATGTAAATGAATGCCTTTTGGTTATTGACATATGTGGTTGAAACAGTAAATCCATGATTCTGTGAATTATTATGTGTTGTGTCCCTTGAAGACTTGTATTCTCCAAGATTTTTTGGAAATATGGATATCATGGTATGTTAAATGGTAATAAGAATTAAAGGCATTGATGCATCATAAGCATTTGGACGCACCATGGAATTTAGGGGTTCCATGATTGCCTACCCTGGTGGGGGGTTACTCTATGATGAGTTAAAGCCCTATTTTTTTTTTGTGATGTGTTGGTCATGGGGTTGTAGGGATCCATGACTGTATTAATTCCTACCGGTGTCTCTATGAGACCTTTTACTGCAGTATTCCCACCAAACCAAATGGATCCAGCATGACATCATTGACTAATTAAAGACTCATTAAATATAAATGAATTCGTCTGGCATATCCATCATATCATCATGATTTGTTGATTGTGTTTGTGCAATTTTATCTATTTTATACTTATTCTATATTCTGTCTCACTCTTACATCAATTTTTACAGTAAATGCCACGCAGAACGAAGATTGATGCCATGATTGACGAATATTTGAATTATTACTTGGACTTTGATTTTAATGAGTTGTAATAAATATTATATGCTAAGTACTGTTACTTCTAAGTTGTTTTGCTAAGCAAATATTTCCATAAATTTTATTATATACGACTAGCATACATGATTAATATTCCGCAATTATCAATCGTTACGCAAACTCTGATTTAACTTATGAATTTTAAAATGATCTTTTAAAAACGCGAAAAATTTATTCGGAAAATTACACGGGACATCACAGAAAAGCTTTTAAGGTATGCTTTAACATACAAGGGGGGTCCAATTAAAGCATTGAATAGAAATCACTATTTTAGAAATGATTGTTTATAGTTTATTTTGTGCCTACGGATTATCTTGTATGTTAAGGAGCTAGATGCCAAGATTGAATTATGGGAATAAAGTGTTATTTTAACTTGATGAATATATTATAACTTTGATTAATTAGAGAATACAACTGGTATGAATTGGGTGATGATGATTTGGTAAAAATGGATTTTTAGGAAGGTGATGAGTTGAAGTATTTAATTGTTGTGTAATGGAATTTCATCATGATGGGTGTTATATCTTATTTTTTCTTTAGAATAATGGTAATATATATATATACATATATAGTTGAGATTATGGTGATGATGTTTATAAGATTGTTGGTGGTGGTAACCATGTTGTTAATAATGGTGAATAACTACCCTATTGTCTGGAATCCATTTTCGATGATATTCCTACTTGATAGAGTTTATAATGATGTGTATGAGATTAAGTGGTGGTGTAATTATGTATGTTTGCACGCTACGATTTGTATTTTGAATATGGATTGCATGTCATTACATCACATGCATTATATGGTGCTATGATTCGTCCAACACTTTGATTTGCTGATGAGACTGTCGATTATACACTATGATTCGTGTGCAGTTCTCGAGGTGCCACCCTTTATAGTGTTATTGATCCGGGGTGGAAACTAATGTTCAGGATGGGGTCCAAAAGCATTACGCCATGTCATTTGAAAAGGTTGGCAAGGCTGTGACCGGAGTCCTAAGTTGTAGAGTGACTACGGACTTATCCCTTAACCCCAGTCCATTACTGACAAACCAGACACTAGGTCAAAAGAGGTATGGGTAACCTGACCCTGCAGACACTGTAGTAATAGTAAGATAGGAATATGGTCAAATCACCTCCTAAACTAAGGTAAACACTATAAATACAACTCATTTATTACAGAGGAGAGTTTTGTTCTAATCTTGTAAGTCACCTCCATAATATCTTTTACTTAAGTATCCGTACTGACTTAAGCATCGGAGAATCTTCTGCAGGGGCACCTCCGGTGTGGTTATTTACTTTAGGACGGACTGAGCATCAACAGCTACCTATACTTGAGGAACCTTGGATTTCCACTGAACCCAGGTGTAAAATACCGTACTCCATTGAGGCAGTGTAAAACTGAGTGATAGAGAGGTAACTATGGTCAGGGAACATTACCTCTGACCCCGATCAAGACCATTAACCCTTGACCCCGGTTCTTGAACAGAACATTGGCACGCCTGGTGGGACCGTGTAAATTTCTGAGTCCCGCATCACACTAAACAGAAGTCATGGAGCGCCCAAGAGGAGATGAAACCCCAAAAGGACATGTCCAGAATGTAGCACAGACGGTGGATTATAATGAAGGCATAATAGAAACCCGCGGGACAGAGTTCAAGACTCAAGCTATAGTACGTTCAGACCCTAGGGACAAAATTATAAGGTAGTTGCGCCAGGAGATACAAGCGCTATGAAAGGAAAATCAAAGTGGTGAGCAGAGGCAGCCTGAGAATCTCTATCAACAGGAGAGGTCCTTAACATATGTATATGACGAGCAGGAATCTACGCATGGGACTGAAGAGATAAGTAGCAAAAGGAGGGCAACACATCATGACAGAGGGCGGTTTAGAATCCCATTCACTAGAAGGATGATGAGTATCCCAATACCAAGACACCTCCAAACCCCACAGCCGTTGTCTGTTGGGAAATATACTGGGGAGTCAGACCCCGGTAACCACCTAGACGCATACATAAATGAGTCTCTATTCCTAGGTGCGGAGGAGGATGTTATGTGCCAGATGTTTCCAAAGACGTTGTCTGCCGAAGCTCTAGGATGGTTCAAAAGTTTGCCAGCTGGATCGATTGATTGTTGGGACGATATGGCCCATGTATTTTTACAACATTTTATGGTGTCTATAGATGTTCCTAAGACGTTGCACACCCTAGCATAGATCAAACAAGGGCCAGAGGAAAGCTTGAGATTTCCTAAGAAGGTTTTATAAGGAAGCAGCACTTGTTTCGGGGTTGATAGAGGAGATACAAATGCACATTGTGGTGGAAGCCTTACAACCGCGGTCACCTTTTGTGTTATCACTAGCCAAAGGTGTAACGTCTCGCCTAAATATTAGGTGCTAATCACGTGATTAAAGTTAATTAAACATACCATGTTATTCTAATCAATTAAAATACAGAGAAAATTTTTTGCTAAAGGAAAATACATCACCATCGAATGAAAATAATCAAGCATTCTCAATTTAAGGAGCCTAAATAATAAATGAATGGAAATAAAATAAATAAATTAAATAATAAGAAAAAGATTGATTAAATGAAACAAAAGAAGAAAATAAGATCAAGGGCTTCTCGCTTGAGCGAAGTCCTGACTCGCTTAAGCGAAACCAGTGAAGGTTGCTTGAGCGAGTCCCTACTCGCTTGAGCAAGTTTCTCATTTCATTCCTAAGCGAACCCCGAACGCGCTTGAGCGAGGGAGTCAAAGCGCATCAGGTCCCTATTTCACTTGAGCGAGGTTGTTTCGCTCGGGCGAAATCACTCCAGTAACTAAACTCCACTTATTCGCTTGGGCGAGTTACATTCGCTTGAGCGAAATAACCACAATGACATCATCAACGTAATTCGCCTAAGCGAGAGGTCTAAACAACCAGTTCGCCATGGCGAAAACACTCCAGTAGCTAAATGCCTCTCTACTCGCCTGAGTGAGTATAACTCGCTTGAGCGAAACTAACCCAGAATCTATTCCTATGGCCTTCGCTCGAGCGAGGCTTAACTCGCCTGGGCTAAAATCCTCCAGTAACCATTTTCATCTGACACATGCACATCTCGCTTGAGTGAGAGTCATACCCGCTTGAGCGAGATTTGGCCAGAGGCCACTGACACAGAGCACTCTCGCTTGAGCGAGAATTCTCCTCGCTTAAGCAAATTATGCAGTACATGCGTGGAAACTTAAAGTTTTTACACAAATTAGCATGCCTAAACATTCATATGCACTATTTGGCCTAATTTGGCCATTTACACATATCCAAACATGCAAATGGGATTGATTTCAATTAAATATGCACTTCACTTCTAATTCCAATCCACTAAATGTATACCAATCATCGAGGCACTAAACAATTCACACATAATCTGTATCATTCATATCTCATAATGATATACAAGACCTGTCTATAGCAATTCATCATCCATACCTACTATTGGCTCCATGCCAATACACATCAAAATCATGAAAATCAACATTTCTTACTACTTATCACAATCATTCATATGATAAAGTTAATCCAACACACACAAGAAACATGTAAGCATAACATACATAAAACACAATACACATGGTACACATCATTTCATTCATAATTTCCTCTGCTCCTTGGCATCAATCCTCTGCTTGGCGCACCTCTGGGGCTTCGACCTCTTCCCTGTCACTGGTTACTAAATTAAAAGAAAACCACAGCAAGGGTAAGTGTTTGGTATCATAATTAATCTAGAACGGTAATTAAATAACAAGATACATGTTTACTAACTCTACATTATGCAATTAGTCTCGCCTTGTATCATTAACCTATACTTACCAATTATAAACTTCATTCAAATTCATTATTCTCAAAATGCAAATCACAACCAACAAATATAATAAAGCACATACACATAATCACACAATGCCAATAAATTTCATCAATTATCACTACTGACTCTCACATAAAATCAACGCCTAGTATCCGGATACTAAAGGATCGGCCTTCAGCTGGGGGTCCTACTTGACACCCTGTGAACCCTGCTTGGTCCACCGAGTCCTACTTGACTCTCCACCTTAACCACTGGGTCCTACTTGACCACTGGGTAGCTCAACTGGGTATAAAAACCACGAGAGCCAGAAATGAGGGGCTCTACATACTGTCGGCCGTCCCACACCACATAATCGTACATGTATATATATCACATTCCTCATATCATATATCAAGTGGCCATCAATGACAGATCATACTCATCAAATGGGCGACCTACTTGTCAAGCCCGCTATCACAACGCCACTAAACACATCAATTTGTCACAATGTAAAACACTTTAATCTCATAATCACCATAAACTAATTACACTTCACATTCCCACATACATACATATACAATTATCATTCAATAACTATTCTCATTATTCCAATGTTTGATTAAATAATTCAATTCCGTCTACGTACCTATTCTAATTAATTACAACCCGAACACCCCCTTACCTCGATTCCAAGCTTTGACGATTTGTTCTTGATGTCGGTTGCGTCCTCTAGATGCTTAGTTCAAGTTCCTACTTCCAAATCCAGCACCTGCTTCACCACTCGATCCTTCGACGTTCGTTTCGCTACCTACGGAGGTCGAAATACAAAACTCATTAACGTTATACTACTTTCATCGTTCTAAATACCGTTTTCAAGCTCACATGCACTAGGGGAGTAGAAAACAGAAGTTCCTCCCTCCATGCAAGGCCATCGGCTAGAGAGAGAAAGTGAAAAGGGAGAAAGATAACTCAATTTGATGGGTCCATAACGCTCACCTCGAAGTCACGATTCCAGAAATGTAGTTACTTCGAAGTTTCGACGTTGAACGAACCTTCCCTTGGAGCATGTAAGCTCACGGCAATGTGAGGGAGAAGAAGAAGAAGATGTTGGTGTGAAATGAGGAAGAAAAAGGTGAAATTTGTTATTATTTAAGATCCAAGGGTGAATGGTCATTTCCCTATTTCTTTTATATTTTTCTTTTAAAGTTTTAATTAAAACTTTTACTTTTAACCCTTAGTGGTAACTTTTAAATTTACCTTTATCTAATTACACCTCATTTAACTTTATAAATAAACAATCAAATAAATTTATTTATTCCCGTAATATTTAATTATTTATAATTGTAATAATAATAATAATAATTCCCAAAAATCTCAAATAAATTTGAGAACAATTATTAATATTTTCCGTCAATCATAGATTTTAACTTAATTATTCGGGATGTTACAAAAGGCCCACCTAGACTTTTAAAAAGTTCAGAAATAAGGCGACAAAGTATGTCGGAAGAGAAATGTATTTAGCAGCTGCCAAACAAAGGAGTACGGATCAGGAGGAGAGCCAAAGAATGGAGAGAAGGGCGAGACCTGAGAAGAAAAGATCCAGTAGGGACGTACTCCCAAGACCGAAGGAAAGAAGAAGCGTGAATGCAGTACAATACACTCTATTAGCAGTACGGCTCAGTCAAATTCTGAGAGAGGTTGGCATAGGGGGGATGATAGTGTATGGAGTGAGGAAGCCTTTACCTATGAAGAAAGGGGGACACCAAACAAGTACTACTAGTTTCATGAGCAGACCGAATATTCCACTGATGAATGTCGGCAGTTGAAGAAAGCCATCGAGATGCTGATCAGAGAAGGAAAGCTGAAACAATACTTGTTCAAGTAGAGGATGAGTCCGAAGCCAGAAAGAACAGCACCCCGGAGAAGAGAGATTGATCCGGTGGAGGAAGAGGCTCGTGGGTTCAAAAAAGCCTGCGTTAGATAAGCGAAAAGCTGTGGTTGATAATATTGAAGATGATGATGAATCGTAGATGAAGCCATCACCCAGTTCAGGAAAAAGGGATGTCACCGATATGATTATTGGAGGATTTGCTATGGGAGGAGTGTCAAACTTAGAAAGAAAAAACCATTTGAGAATGATAATGTCGGTGCAGAGGAAAGTGGATAACAGGCCATTTAGGGATGCTGTTAAAACTTTGACCATCATTTTTACTAACGACGACTACGGTCCGATGGTGCCAGGAGGTGATGACGTGGTGGTGATTGAAGTCGTGGTGGCAAACAAAATAATCAGGAGGATGCTGGTGGACCAAGGGAGTTCCTGCGATGTAATCTTTTATGAGTGTTACAAGAAAATGGGACTGTCAGACTCTGACCTACAACCATACACTCAGGAGCTAACGACATTCAATGGAGCAAAGAATTCCACTAAAGGCTATCTGGATACCAGGATGACATTTGAAGGAGAGCCAGGGTCGAAAATGGTGCGCACAAGAGTCTTGGTAATTGATGTCAAGTCCCTATTCAATGGGATTATTGGGCGCCCTTCTCTAAATGTTATGGAAGCAATTGTATCAACGCCGCATCTGTTAATAAAGTTTATAGATAAGGATAACCAAGTATTCTCTGTTTGGGGTGATCAGCAGATGACGAGGTATTGCTATAACCTCAGCGTGTTAATGACTAAGGCAGAGGAGTCCATAAAAAGGAAGAGACTGAACGATGGTGGGCCAATACTAGAATTTGTAAACCTGATAGATCTTGACCCAAGGGAATAGCTGACTTTAGACCCAGAAAACCCTCAGAGGCCAACACCGGAAGGAGGAGTAAAGAAAGTGATGTTGGAAGAAGACCCCGTCATAGGAACAAAGATTAATGATTCCTTAGATTAAGGAATTGAGGGACGGTTGGTCAAGTTGTTAAAAGAGTTTAAGCGCTTGTTTGCATGGACCGCAGCCGAGATGGCAGGAATTGACCCGAACTTCTGCTGTCATAAGTTGGCAGTTTATCTGAAGTCCAGAGCAGTGGTACAGAAAAAGAGAAGACTAGGTCCAGAGAAACAACAGGCGGCGTGTGAGTAGACTGAAGAATTACTAAAGGTCGGATTCATAAGGGAGGTGCAATACTCTTCCTTGGTCTCGAACATAGTAATAGTGAAAAAGGCTAATGGCAAATGATGGATATGCATAAATTTCACGAATCTGAACAAATGTTGCCCCAAAGACCCATATCCCTTGCCAAGTATTGATCAGATGGTGGATGATTCATCGGGGTACCAATTCCTATCTTTTATGGATGTGTACTCCGGCTATAATCAAATTCTGATGTGGAAAGAAGATGAGGATAAAACAGCATTTGTGAATGACAAGTGAGTCTTCTGCTATACTATGATGCCATTTGGGTTGAAGAACGTAGGGGCTACATACCAGAGAATGAAGAACAAGGTCTTTGACGGAATGAGGTCAAAAATGGTCGAGGTGTATGTAGATGATATAATAACCAAGACTTCGGCTGGAGGGGACCATATTGAAGATTTGAGAAACGTATTTTAGAGACTGCAGCTCTACAATATAAGGTTGAATCCCCTGAAGTGCACATTCGCAGTACCAGCAGGAAGGTTCCTAGGATTCATGTTAACGCAGAGGGGTATAGAAGCTAATCCAGACAAGTGCAAGGTAATGAAAGAACTACGAAGTCCGACCAACGTAAAGGAGGTACAGTTGTTAAATGGAAAAGTTGCAGCTTTATCCTGCTTCATGCCAAAAATGGTACACCGGTCATTACCCCTTTACAAGGCCTTGAAGAAGAATAAAGAGTTTCAGTGGGGAGAAGAGCAGGAGAAAACGTTTCAAGAGCTGAAAGAGGTTTTAGCAAACCTACCAGTATTGATGAAGCCTGACCTCGAAGAAAAATTATTTTACTTGTCTGTGTTTGATGAAGCAATCGGGGATGCATTAGTGAAAGAAACGGTCGAGGGCTAGAGACCAGTATATTTCATGGGAAAAGTGCTACAAGGATCGGAAGGCCGATATCAGAAGTTAGAAAAGGCAGCGTTGGCATTAGTCTGGATGTCTCGACATTTAAGACAGTACTTTCATGCACATCTAATCATAGTCCGGACGGATCTCCCACTTAGAATAGTTTTTCACAAACCAGAGTTGGTAGGAAGAATGACGAAATGGGCAATTGAATTATTAGAGTTTGATATTTCCTCTGACCCTGAACAACCATAAAAGCTCAGGTCCTGGCGGATTTTATGACGGAGTTGACTGGAGAAGCCCCAACACTACCACAGGAGCATTGGAAGATCTTTGTTGATGGTTCATCGAACGGAAAAGGGTGTAGGGCCGGAGTAGTAATTGAGAGTGAAGATGGAGTGAGTATGGAGATATCTCTCAGATTTGACTTTAAGACGTCAGATAATTAGGCAGAATATTAGGCATGCTTGGCAAGACTCAGGGCAGCCTTAGATGTGGGGGCATCCACGGTGGTGCTCTGTAGCGATTCACAGTTAGTGATCTCGTAGATTAATGGGAGTTATCCAGCAAAGGAGCCGCTGTTGTAACAATGCCTTGTTAACCAAGTGGCCTCAATTACTCAAAAGGGGGGTGAATTGAGTATTAAAAATTTTAGTTGGAATCCTTTTGAAATTAATTTTTTAATAAATATGCTTGATGAGAAAGATAAATTTAATCACAAGTAAATAACAATTTATACACAAGACAAAATAATAAGCATTTAATGTATGGCAAGTGAATTCACTTAGAGAGTTTAAGTAATATTCGAGATAACAATTAGGAATATCAAATTAATCGTTACACTATTTTGAACACTTAGAAAGTAATAATTAATTTTAGCACAATTAATTCAAGAATATTACTTAAATAACTTTAACAATTTTAATCTAAGTGATTTACAAATTTTATCAAACTAAAAGAACATGCACTTTAATATTAACAAGTAAATTAATAAAGTTGCTTAATTAATTAGATTATAGACACAAATATTTAGCAAGCAATTTTAAGTACACAAATTAAATGAGTGTAGGGAAGAGAGATTTGCAAACCGATATATACGAGTTCCACCACACCGATGTACGTCTCGCCTCTAAGCAACCCACTTAGAGGATTTCCACTATTGAAGATTAGAGATACAACTTTGAGCAATCGCGACTTCCTAGTGTCCCACACTCAAGAACCCAATTCTCACAAGTATAAGGGCACCCCACCCAATCTCTTAATCTCACAATTACAAGGTTGAAACCCCACCCCAAACCTCTAGAATTTTTGGTGTTTAGGTGTACAAAGATAACTCTCCAAAAGAGTGGATATACAAATTAAAGCACTTGAGAATATTTTCCTTTCTAAGAAAGAATATGCAAATTTAGCACACAAAAATTATTTTCATCTCTTAGAAAATAATGTGCAAATTTTAGCACTCAAAATGATTTTTCTTTCTCAAGAAATAATATTCAAGTTTAGCTCTTAAAAATAATTTTACTCATCAAACTCACTCTCAAAATAATTTGCCAAATAATAAAAAGAGAGAGCAATTGAGAAACAGAGAGCTTTATACTTAGAGAATAAGAGAGAAAGAAGAAAGCAAGGAGTTTTTCGTTGCTGTGAGGTGTGTTTCTGCCTCTTCACTTCTTCTCCTTTTATAGGCGCTTCAAGGGACTTGCTGCCAAAAACGTATTTCCATTGGTTCCTTAATTTATGCATTGGAAGACTTAATCTGCCAGCAATCCATGTTTCCTGACTTGAGAAGTGCAATTGTCTGCCTCAATTAATGGAATCTCCATTCAATTTGAGTCTTCGAGAGAGGAATCAATGGAGTTGAGTTTCTGAAAATGCGTACTGATATTTTCCATGATTCAGTGCATGATTCCAGTGAAGAATCGATTCCTCCAGGCTATTTTTCCATTAAAAACAGTGAATGAATCGATTCCTGGCAAGAGGAATCGATTCCTAATAGCATGAATCAATTCCTTCAGTCATTGAATCGATTCCTGGGGTATTTCACTATGATGAATCGATTCCTTAATGCTGTGAATCGATTCCTTAATGTTGTGAATTGATTCCTCTGCTTGTGAATCGATTCCTAGAGCTTTTAATAGGTATGAATCGATTCCTTTGGTATGGTGAATCGATTCCTTGCAATCCTGGACCTGTTTCCTTGCATTTTTTGATGTATTGTGATGCGTTTTGGGTCTTTTGATGTGTTTTTGTTCATGGTTCTTGATTCCTTTCATTCGTTGACACATGGAAGATTATTATCACTTATTTAAGATTTTTATAAATGCCTTGACTCAACTCTTTTGTTGTTCATCAATCCTTATGCATTTAACTCTTGAATCCTTGACCCGTTTTGTTTGAGCTTCATGATTCAATTAATCGCTTTGCTTAACATCCTTAATATCTCTTCATTTGTTGTGTCATTATTAAAACCTATATCAACATATAAATATATACCTGGCAAAGGTTAAGGAACTAGGAGAAAAGTTTGCTGATGTGAAGTTTAAACATGTCCCTAGGGAAGAAAATGTCAGAGCCAATGTTCTATCTCGGTTGGCAAGCATAAAAAAGGCGGGGTATATAACTACGGTGATATGGAATACGTTAGCTGCTCCAAGCATCTCCAATCAACTTAAGGTATACGCCATCCAATTCAAAGCACATCCGAAGAATTCTTAGGTTAT
Source organism: Clitoria ternatea (assembly GCA_037962975.1). Lineage (NCBI taxonomy): Eukaryota > Viridiplantae > Streptophyta > Magnoliopsida > Fabales > Fabaceae > Clitoria > Clitoria ternatea. Next base: position 271,750,453 of record CM075669.1, on the reverse strand, counting down.
TCCAATTATCCGGTATATGGTGAGTAGACAGCTTTCGGAATGCCTAGTCAAAAAGAAGAAACTGAAAAAGGAGTTACCAAACTTTGCATTGGTAGATGGAGGCTTGTATAGAAGAGGAATGACAGCACCTTATCTAAGGTGCATAAATGAGGCAGAGGTAGATAAAGTCCTGTTCGAGGTACATGAAGTCCTGTTTGAGGTACATAAAGGGACTGTGGTAACCACTGCGAAGGCAGAAGCTTGGCTAGGAAGGTATTAAGGGCAGGTTATTGGTGGCCTACTTTAGACAAGGACGTGGTGGAATATGTCAAAATGTGTGACGTATGTCAGAAGAATAACAACGAGCACCATGTCCCTAGTTGAGGAGTTATTCACATCTGCGGTCCCATGGCCCTTCCATCAATGGGGCATGGATATTTTAGGACCTTTCCCTAAAGCTCCTGGCGGAGTTAAATATTTAATTGTCAAGATGGACTATTTTACAAAATGGATCGAAGCGGAAGCAGTGGTGCATATCACCACGGGACGCGAAGATTCTTTTATGAAAATATCATCACAAGGTTTGGAATACCAAGAAGGGTAATAACGGATAATGGGACGCAGTTCACAGATTCCAAGTTCAAAAGCCTACTCGAAGGACTACATATTAAACAAGTATTCTCATTGGTTGAACACCCCCAAACCAATGGTCAGGCCGAAGTCACGAATAGAGAGATCTTGAAAGGGCTAAAGAAACGTCTTAATAAAGCAAAAGGAGAGTGGGCCAACCAGTTATGTCATGTTTTATAGGCATATCAAATGACCCCCTATTCATCCACTAGTGAGGCCCCATTTCAGTTGGTGTATGGAGTAGACGCAGTGATACCGGTGGAAATAAATTTAATTTCTCCAAGATTTCAGCAATTTGATGTGATGGATAATGATCAAAGATTAAGAAATGAGTTGGATTTACTACCTGAAGTCAGAGAAGTAGCTTTCGTCTGGGATCAAGCTGTTAAAGCCAAAGCCGCATTACGATACAACGTGAAAGTCCAGCAAAGAAGATTTAATGTAGGCGACCTCGTCCTAAGGAAAGCATCAGTTAGGAATCGATTTGTGCATCAAGAAAAATTGGCACCGACATGGGAAGGGCCATACCGAGTGAACAAGGTCACACCAGGGAGAGCATATTTGTTGGAAACTCTAGAGGGTGAGGTGTTCAAAAATAAATGGAATGTAAAGAACCTACGTGTATATTATAGCTAACCGGTGCTACAAGTCATGCACTCTTTTTCCCTACCTAAGGTTTTTCCCACAGGGTTTACTTGGGAGGTTTTAATGAGGTATGTAGTCGGGGTGCTATTCTATCAATAAATGAAGTTTTTGGAATATGCATACTACTGATTCATGATCCAACAATGTCTCTCATAATCCTGGCATGGTCTAAGGACCCGAGTGGTTAAGTTTTATTAAACCCCAGAGTGGTCTAAGGACCCCAGAGCGGTTAAGTTTCATTAAACCTCAGAGTGGTCTAAGGACCCTAGAGTGGTTAAGTTTTATTAAACCCCGGAGTGATCTCAGGATCCCAGAGTGGTCAAAAGTTAAGTTATTTAAGTAATTTAAAGAACCTCAGAGCAAATTAAAAATGGGATGGATGAATAAGCATTCTTATATGAACTCAGAAGTTTAAGCGATGAAAGCAAAAATCAAGAAGAGACGTTGTAAGCAAAACATTGATATCATTAATAAAATAGTTACAAAAGGAATGGCACTACGGCCACAAGGTAATCAAAATTCAAAAAGGGGCGGAGCTCATCTCGCCTACAGAGCAAAAAGATCAGAAAATATTCAAAGGTTGGAAGGGCAACCTTCCTCTTCCTCCCCTTCAGCGCCGACGTCGCTTTCCCCATCCTCGTTTCGACCCTCTTCAGCCGGAATGTCATTTTTCCCCTCTACCAAAGGTGTAAATCGAAAAGGTTCATCAATAGGGCTATTGGACTTTCCACCAAACTCGGTTACCAACTCTCTATTCCGGAATCTATTAAAAAAGCCGATCCCATTCAGGTTAAGCTGAAGCCCTGGGTTGCGAAAGACGACCTAGCGGACAACATAGCTGAATGCGTCCATAGCGGCCCGGGCGAACATAGTCATGTCATTCCTATACTTCGCCCGCTCATCCTGGACCGCAATGGTTATATCATCATTTTTCTTTTAAAGGTCAGCCATGCGTACCTCTATGCCATCCATCTTTTGTTGAAGTCCATCAGCAGTCATCCTCAGAGTTCTGAAGAGCTTGATTTTCTTCGTTGAATGCTTTGACCCATTGATGAGCCTTCCCACAGTCCTTAGAGAGACTGGATGATTTCCCTTTTAGTCGCTCTATCTCCCTCTGAGGACCGTCAGTAGCAGCGGAATAGAGGGCAGAGAGGGTCTTGACGTTATACCATATGGCGGTCTCTAGAGCAAATCGAAGGTCTTATGGATTCAACCCCTCTTTGAGATGCCATGGGAGGACAATTCTGATGTCAGGAGGGGTGGTCTTTACCAGAAGCTCTTCCAGTGCATCCATGCCAAAAATAGGAATGAGAGGATCCACATCGACCGGTTCTTCAATTATAATCCCCTTGCCCTTGTCTAAATCCTTAAAAACGGGTTTAGTCTTTTGTTTTTTGGAGGCGTTGGTGTCTTGCTTCCTTTCCCTCTTTTTAGCAGGACCATTGTCTAGAGCAACCATGCCACCGAGGATGGGAAGATTTAAAGCTTTCTTTATTTTTAGAGCAATTTGATTCTCTCCAGAAACGTTAACCTCGGATTCCTCGAGGTGTTTTTGGGGTGCCTCTAAAGCATCAACACTCATGTTTCCTAAAAAAGACAGACTCATGTTAGTATGAACTGAGGCATAAAGAAAACTTAAGGAAGGAGAAAAGAGAGGTACCCAGAAGAGTGAAATACTCATTCCGTGTCTCCAAGGATCCTAGAAGGGAGCGACAACGGAGAGGGGAACCCCGGGAGAGAGTATGAAGGGTATCAACGATGGTGAGTGATGTCTCAGAAAGGGAGCCCTCATCGACAGAATACACTATACTCTCCAAGAGAAAGTGCTTATAGGTCCAGCTGGTGTGGATCAAAAAATTACCGTGCTTATCCTTCTAGAAGGGAGACGCGGTCTTCTCAACAAAAAAAATTAAAATATGCACTCTTAAAGGAAGAGTCATACATCTTGCACAAGTCGGCATAAGCTTCAAAGTTGACGATGTCGTTTTGACATCAAAGATTAATAAGCCCATTCCGGTGCCAGCCCGATGCATCACCCGAGCATACTTAAAAAACATGGCGACGGTCGGGGTGAGGTGGAAATGCTTTCCAAGAACTTGGAGGGCCATTACCAAGGCCCATTCATTCGGATATAGTTGACTGGGGGCGACGTCCGAAAATCATAAAACCCCCATCTCATACTGATTCAAGGGAAACCGGACTCCCACCTTTAATAGTGTTAAATCATGAAAGAAAAGCAAGCAGTCCCGGGGAATATGATAAATCCAATCCGCAAAAGTTAGACGGATAAGGCAGAAGTCCTTCTCATACTTCTTGTTTCGCCAAAAAGACTCCGCCTCAAGTTGAACATCGTCTTCATCAATGACATGAAAACTGTAGGTGGCAACTACATCTTTTGCCACCAAAAAATATGGGTCTTCGGCCTTTCAAGCAAGCCAGTTTATCTTGTCGGCGATCATAAAGGTTTTATCTGGGTCATTCCTGAAGATAGAAGATTCCACAGTATCCATGGTGACTACATGAGCTAAAAATGGGATAGTGGAATAAAAGTCAGCATCATCAGCGCAATAATGTACTACACTAGAATCCTCACCCCGGTATGGAGACACAAGGGCCAAAGGTGATTTAGGTTCGAGGACTTCAGAAGAAGATGACTCTAGTTCTAGAGGATTACCCTGGTTGACTAGAGTCACCAACCTATAAATGTTTGTTTGCATAAGCCGAGGCCCGCTACGAGGAACCCCGGCAAGCCAAGAGGTAGAAGGGTTCGACACTATTTCATAAGAATTATCTTGGCCTTGACCGTTATTAGGGGAAAAAGCAGACATTGCAAAATAAAAAGGATAGAAGGCTACCTGTGTTTACGATCTGAACTGTTCTTCTAATACGGGCCAGGACGAAGGAAAGAAAAATTTGGGACTGCAGACGGATAAAGTTTTGGGAAAAGGATGCAAAGTGAGAAAAATGTGGGAACTTTTTACCTTAAATAGGCATCGAAAAATCATGGGCCGAAGTTCAACCGTCACTGCCCATGGACGACATAGAAGACGAAGTGTCGAGGCCTAAAATGAGCGTCGTTTCACCTTTGAAGCGCCATCAACTGACAACGCGTGAGTAAATGACCAATCACGACTGGACATGTCAGCAATCCGCTTGAAATGGCAGCTTTACAGGTGAGGCGCATTAAATGCCCTACCTAACCTAAAATATGTCTAACCACGGGTGTATCGGCACAGCGGTACTCACACCCTGACAAATTTTTCAACCGGAGTATAAATAGTTCATTTGTTGTAGCAATACTACAAAAATAAACTAAGGGGAAAATGATCCAGGGTGGAAACTAATGTTCAGGACGGGGTCTAAAAGCACTACGCCATGTCATTTGAAAAGGCTGGCAAGGCTATGACCGGCGTCCTAAGTTGTAAAGTGACTACGGACTTATCCCTTAACCCTGGTCCACTGCTGACAAACCAGACAGAGTCAGAAGAGGTATGGGAAACCTGACCCTGTAGATAGTGTAGCAATAGTAAGTTAGGAATATGGTCAAATTACCTCCTAAACTAAGGTAAACACTATAAATACAACTCATTTATTACAGAGAAGAGTTCTATTCTAATCTTGTAAGTCACCTCTGTAATATCTTTTACTTAAGTATCCATACTGACTTAAGCATCAGAGAATCTTCTATAGGGGCACCTCCGGTGTGGTTCTTTACTTTGGGACGGACTGAGCATCAACAACTACCTATACTTGAGGAACCTTGGATTCCCACTAAACCTAGGTGTAAAATACCGTACTACACTAAGGCGGTGTAAAACTTAGTGATAAAGAGGTAACTACGGTCAGGGAACATTACCTCTGACCCTGATCAAGAAGATTAACCCTTGACCCCGGTTCTTGAATAAAACATTTATGATTCAATGGTGGTCACCTGGTACCATAATTATAGTGCTATAATTCATTGGTTGGGATACCATGGCACCATGATTTGCCTTGAAATTGAGTCAAATCCACGTTTGCATTTTATGCATGACATACAATTGAGTAATTCATGAGTTTATGATGTTCGATGTAATAACTCATGATTGGGATTCACATTGTTGATTGAAAATGGGAGAAGGATTCAGTATGGTGTGTTTTGTTAGAAATGCAACAAAGGAGATTATTAAATATTGATTGTGTTAATGGCTTTATGTAAAACTCTAGATTTAGATTCCCATTTATTGCTTTGAATTGTCCTCACCCTTTTATTTGTGGTTTAGTGTTGCTAAGCAAAGGATTCAAGGAGGCGGAAATGAGTGAAGATGCCACATGGATACTTTTTTTATGTGTGTGTGTTTTATGCATTTATGTATATGACTATGTTTTGAGTGACAAATACCAAGTTATAACTTTTTGGGATTCTAAATATAAGGTTATGGATGACTAGTATATTTTACAAATTGAGTATATAGATATATATATAGTGTTATGAGTAGCTATCTTGAGATAAAATTTGACATAGTGTGGCTTAATTTAAAATAGGTGTTTCATAGATATATGTGACTTGGTGTAAGTATGGATTGATGAACATTATGTGTTGTGTGCATAGGCAATGGTGAGATTAAAGGTGGAATACGGTACATGTATGTGGAGGTGAAGTCTATATGAAATCTTGTATGCATTCATAAGCAAAGTGGTAGCAATGTGACTATGTATGTATTTATCATGAAATAGGCATAATGCCTTATGTTGATTTGTGTGAAAGTAATATATATATATATATATATATATATATATATATATATATGTGTGTGTGTGTGTGTGCTTGGTGATGATTGGCGGGTTTTGTGTAATTAGTGTGACCTTGAATCATGTGTAAATGTTGATTTATTGCATTATAAACTATATGGGCATGTTATATTTGTATATAATGAGGATTGGTATAGTCATACAAGACTTTTATGCATAAGTAAGTGATTTCATGGAACTTGGATGACCATATTTTGATTTGGGAAGCTTTTGGACCTTTGGATTGGTGTCGTAAGTCATATACCATATTAAAAACATGTATGCATTGGTTTTAGTCCAAAAAAATAGAGTTTGATAGCTTTAGAATGGTCATTTGACTTTATATTACCCAAAATGCATTTCATTGCATAATTATTTTATTTTATGAAATTTTGAGATGAGACCACTTGCAGTAAATCATAATTAGGTTACATATACTACCTACAAAATTTAGTGTAATTTGGAGTTCATTTGATAGGTTTAAGGTTGTGTAGAAATTGAATTTACATGAAAATTCTACATAACTAAAGTGTTGTCAAATGACAGATTTAACACCTGTTGTTCCTGCCTTCTACGCCTGTCACGCAGCCGGTGTAAAAAGTGCTGTCAAGCAACAGATTTAACACCTGCTATTTCCTGTTTTCTACACCTAGTACGTGATTGGAGTAAAAAATCCTCGATTTTCCTTTGTTTTTGCACATGCGTCAATGTGACGTCCCTTGCCCTCATTACTTATTTACTTATATATTTATATATATTACTTTATTTGTATTAATTATCTTGTTATTTAATTTAATTGTTTAAATACCAGATTAAATATTTAATTTAGATGGCTCTAAATTATTTTATTAATTATGGGCATTAACTTAAGCTTTACTTAAGGTGGTAAATTATAATACTCATTTTAATTATTCTAATTATGTATATTGTTATATTATTTTGTTGTTTCATCGTCTATTAGGATCTTGTACATGGTCTATTTAAATTCAAAAATGCGTAAAACATACCAAAAACTTTTAGTTTTATTAGGGGAGGATTTTACACACCCATTATTTTTTAATTTTCCATTTAGTTTAATAACTTAAATATATAGTATTAACAAAATCATATACATTTAATACACTATAATTAAAATAATTTTTAAAGATAAATTGTAAAAATTTATAAATAATAAATTTCATTTGTATATTATATTTATTAGAGATATATAAACTTATCATTATTATTTGACTATTAAAAAAAATTATTGAATTATTATATTGGGATGAGTATAGGTACGGGATCAAGATATATTGTTGTATCATAAATCTACCCCCATCCATATCAAGGTTGGGAGGACAAGGCAAGGTTTAATTTTCCCTTATTCAAAGCAAGTTTTACCCTTCAAACTCGGAGCATGTTGGGTTAACCTCTCATGGTTTCAAGTGTAATTATCATATCTATCCACAATATTTTTAGAAAGATACAAACAAAGTGCAGTACAATTGACAGATAAATGATTCTTTAAACATGTTGTCAAAAATTTGAATCATATCAAATGTATAAAAATTGTTTTGTTAAAAGAGCTAAGATTCACTTATGTGATTTTTACACCTAAAAAATATTAATATTTGGTTTCGGCTAGGAGACATTGTAACACTAGATATTAAAAATTCAAGACAAATTATTCATGATTTATTAATAAAGTAAATTCATGGCTAACTCTTAGAATTTTTTGTGCCTTATATTTTTACCAAATATTACATTAATAAGAACGCGGTACAGAAGTGTTTTTAATAAATGACAATCATCTTAATAAATTAGAATAGACTTTGAATTAATCAGAAACAACAACAACATGTATTAAAATATAGCAATAGACCTTGAAATAAAGAAAAACCAATAATATATTTAATTAAAATATAGTAACATATTTTGGAATATAGGGACAACAACATAATTAATTAAAATACAACAACAAACCTTGAATAAAATTGTAACAATAACTTATTTAATTTAAATACAGTAACAGACCTTGGAATACAACATAAGACCTTAAATAAAACAGTAACAATAACCTATTTAATTTAAGTACAACAACAAACCACAAATAAAATAGTAACAACAACCTATTTAATTTAAATACAACAACAAACCTTAATATGGAACAAAAACTAGTCAATCAAATTATGTAGAATTTGAAGTTTTTATGTATATTTCCTAACTTTTACACTACCTATTTTGATCAATTGTTAATCAAATGCTACCAAATTTTACAGACATCTTATATATCCTAATTATGGACTATTTCAATTGATACTCTTGAAACCATGTTGGGTCCTTCAAAATAATATCAAAACCTAGTAAATATAATTTGCAACTGATTTCAATAATTAATTTATAATTTTAGGAATCCAAATTAAGGCATATTGCTTCCTGAAAAAGTCAAATTGAAAGGCAGAAAAGCTTTAAGGTATGTTTTAACATACAAGGGGGGTTCAATTAAAGCATTGAATAGAAATCACTATTTTAGAAATGATTATTTATAGTTTATTTTGTGCCTACAGATTATCTTGTATGTTAGGGAGCTAGATGCCAAGATTGAGTTATGGGAATAAAGTGTTATTTTAACTTGATGAATATATTATGACTTTGATTAATTAGAGAATACAACTGATATGCATTAGGTGATGATGATTTTGGTAAAAATGGATTTTTAGGAAAGTGATGAGTTAAAGTATTTAATTGTTGTGTAATGGAATTTCATCACAATGGGTGTTATATCTTTTTTTTTTCTTTAGAATAATGGTAATATATATATAGTTGAGATTATGGTGATGATGTTTATGAGATTGTTGGTGGTGGTAACCATGTTGTTAATAATGGTGAATAACTACTCTGTTGTCTGGAATACATTTTCGATGATATTCCTACTTGATAGAGTTTATAATGATGTGTATGAGATTAAGTGGTGGTGTAATTATGTAAGTTTGTGCGCTACGATTTGTATTTTGAATATAGATTGCATATCATTACATCACATGCATTATATGGTGCTATGATTCGTCCAACACTTTGATTTGCTGATGAGACTGTCGATTATACGCTATGATTCGTGTGTAGTTCTCGAGGTACCACCCTTTATAGTGTTATTGATCCGGAGTGGCAACTAATGTTCAGGACGCGATCCAAAAGCACTACGCCATGTCATTTGAAAAGGCTAGCAAGGCTGTGACCGAAGTCCTAAGTTGTAGAGTGACTACAGACTTATCCCTTAACCTCAGTCCATTACTGAAAAACCAGATACTAGGTCAGAAGAGGTATGGGCAACCTGACCCTGCAGATACTATAGCAACAATAAGATAGGAATATGGTCAAATCACCTCCTAAACTAAGGTAAACACTATAAATACAACTCATTTATTACACATGAGAGTTCTGTTCTAATCTTGTAAGTCACCTTTGTAATATCTTTTACTTAAGTATCTGTACTGACTTAAGCATCGAAGAATCTTTTGCAGGGGCACCTCCGGTGTGGTTCTTTACTTTGGGATGGACTGAGCATCAACAGTTACCTATACTTGAGGAACCTTGGATTTCCACTGAACCTAGGTGTAAAATACCATACTCCACTAAGGTGGTGTAAAATTGAGTGATAGAGAGGTAACTATAGTCAGGAAACATTACCTCTGACCCTGATCAAGAGAATTAACCCTTGACCCCGGTTCTTGAATAGAACATTGGCACACCCGATGGGACCGCGTAAATTTATGAGTCCTGCATCGCACTAAATAGAAGTCATGGAGCGCCCAAGAGGATATGAGACCCCAAAAGGACATGTCCAAAATGTAGCACGGACGTTGGATTATAATGAAGGCATAATAGAAACCCTCGGGACGGAGTTCAAGACTCAAGCTATAGTACGTTTAGACCCCAGGGACAAAATTATAAGGCAACTGTGCCAGGAGATACAAGCGCTACGAAGGGAAAATCAAAGTGGTGAGCAGAGGCAACCTGAGAATCTCTATCAACAGGAAAGGTCCTTAACATACGTATATGACGAGCAGGAATCTATGCATAGGACTGAAGAGATGAGTAGCAAAAGGAGGGCAGCACATCAAGGAAGAGAGGGTAAATACCGGTTCAAAATCTTGTTCACTAGAAGGATGATGAGTATCCCAATACCAAGACACCTCCAAACCCCACAGTCATTGTCTGTTGGGAAATATACTGGGGATTCAGACCTCGGTAACCACCTAGACATATATGTAAACGAGTCTCTATCCCTAGGTGCGGAGAAGGACGTTATGTGTCGGATGTTTCCAAGGATGTTGTCTGCCGAAGCTCTAGGATGGTTCAAAAGTTTGCCAGCTGGATTGATTGATTGCTGGGACGATATGGCCCATGTATTTTTACAACATTTTGTGGTGTCTAGAGATGTTCCTAAGACGTTGCATACCCTAGCACAGATCAACAAGGGCCAAAGAAAAACTTGAGAGATTTCTTAAGAAAGTTTTATAAGGAAGTAACACATGTTCCGGGGTTGACAGAGGAGTTACAAATGCACATTGCGGTGGAAGCCTTACAACCATGGTCACCTTTTGCGTTATTACTAGCCAAAGGCCCACCCCAGACTTTTGAAGAGTTCAAAAACAAGGCGGCAAAGTATGTCAGCAAAGAAATACATTTAGCAGCTGCCAAACAAAGGAGTACAGATTAAGAGGAGAGCTAAAGAATAGAGAGAAGGGCGAGAGCTGAGAAGAAAAGATCTGGTAGGGACGTACTCCCAAGACCGAAGGAAAGAAGAAGCGTGAATGTAGTACAATACACTTTATTAGTAGTACAGCCCAGTCAAATTCTGAGAGAGGTTGGCATAAGGGGGATGATGGTGTATGGAGTAAGGAAGCCTTTACCCATGAAGAGAGAAGGAAACCCAAACAAGTACTATAAGTTTCATTAGCAGACCGGATATTCCACTGATGAATGTCGGCAGTTGAAGAAAGCCATCGAGATGCTGATCAGAGAAGGAAAGTTGAAATAATACTTGTTCAAGCAGAGGATGAATCCGAAGCCAGAAAGACCAGCACCCTGGAGAAGATAGATTGATCCGGTAGAGGAAGAGGCCCGGGGTTCAAAAAAGCCTGCATTAGATAAGGGGAAAGTCGTGGTTAATAATATTGAAGACGATGACGAATCATGGATGAAGCTACCACCCAGTTCAGGAAAAAGGGATGTCATCGATATGATTGCTGGAGGATTCGTTGGGGAGGAGTGTCGAACTTAGCAAGAAAAAACCATTTGAGAATGATAATGTCGGTGCGGACGAAAGTGGATAACAGGCTAGAAGGTGGTGTTAAAACTTAGACCATTATTTTTACTAATGACGACTACGGCCCGACGGTGCCAAGAGGTGATGACACGGTGGTGATTGAAGTCATGGCGGCAAACAAAACAATTAGGAGGATGCTGGTGGACCAAGGGAGTTCCTACGACATAATCTTTTATGAGTGTTTCAAGAAAATGGGACTGTCAGACTCTGACCTACAACCATACACTCAGGAGCTAACGACATTCAATGGAGCAAAGCAATCCACTAAAGGCTCTCTGGATACCAGGATGACATTTGAAGGAGAGCCAGGTTCGAAAATGGTGCGTACAAGAGTCTTGGTAATTGATGTCACGTCCCCATTCAATGGGATTATTGGGCGCCCTTCTCTAAATGCTTTAGAAGCAATTGTATCAACGTTGCATCTGTTAATAAAGTTTATAAACAAGGATAACCAAGTATTCTCTGTTTAGGGTGATTAGCAGATAACGAGGTATTGCTATAACCTCAGCGTGTTAATGACTAAGGCGGAGGAGTCCATAAAAAGAAAGAGACTAAATGATGGTGGGCCAATACTAGAATTTGTAAACCTGATAGATCTTGACCCAAGGGAAGAGATGACTTTAGACCTAGAAAACCCTCAGAGGCTAACACCGGAAGGAGGCGTAAAGAAAGTGATGTTGGAAGAAGACCACGTCAAGGGAACAAAGATTAATGATTCCTTAGAACAAGGAATGAAGGGACAGTTGGTCAAGTTGTTAAAAGAGTTTAAGCGCTTGTTTGCATGGAATGCAGCCGACATGCCAGGAAATGACCTAAACTTCTGCTGTCATAAGTTGGCAATTTATCCGGAGTCCAGAGCAGTTGCACAGAAAAAGAGAAGATTGTGTCCAGAGAAACAGCAGGCGGCGTGTGAGCAGACTAAAGAATTGCTAAAGGCCGGATTCATAAGGGAGGTGCAATACTCTTCCTGGGTCTTGAACGTAGTAATGGTGAAGAAAGCTAATGGTAAATGATGGATATGCATAAATTTTACGAATCTGAGCAAATATTGCCCAAAAACCCGTATCCCTTGCCAAGTATTGATCAGATGGTGGATGATTCGTCTAGGTACCAATTCCCGTCTTTCATGGATGCGTACTCTGGCTATAATCAAATTCCAATGTAGAAAGAAGATGAGGATAAAGCGGTGTTTATGAATGACAAGTAAGTCTTCTACTATACTATGATGCCATTTGGGTTGAAGAACGTAGGGGCTACATACCAGAGAATGAAGAACAAGGTCTTTGACAGAATGAGGTCAAAATGGTCGAGGTGTATGTAGATGATATAATAACCAAGACTTCGGCTAGAGGGGACCATATTAAAGATTTGAGAAACGTATTTCAGAAACTGCAGCTCTACAATAAGAGGTTGAATCCCCTGAAGTGCACGTTCGCAGTACCAGCAGGAAGGTTCCTAGGATTTATGTTAACACAGAGGGGTATAGAAGCTAATCCAGACAAGTGCAAGGTATTGAGAGAACTACAAAGTCCGACCAATGTAAGGGAGGTACATTCGTTAATTGAAAAAGTTGTAGCATTATCTCGGTTCATGCCAAAAATGGCACACCGGTCATTACCCCTTTACAAGGCCTTGAAGAAGAATAAGCAGTTTCAGTGGGGAGAAGAGCAGGAGAAAGCGTTTCAAGAACTGAAAGAGGTTTTAGCTAACCCGCCAGTATTGACGAAGCCTGACCCCTGAGAAAAATTATTCATTTACTTATCTGTGTCTGATGAAGCAATTAGGGTTGCATTAGTAAAAGAAATGGTCGAGGGCCAGAGACAGGTATATTTCATGGGAGAAATGCTATAAGGATCGGTAGGCTGATATCAGAAGTTAGAAAAAGCAATGTTGGCATTACTCTAGGCATCCTGACGTTTAAGACAATACTTTTATGCACATCTAATCACAGTCCGGACGGATCTCCTACTTAGAACAGTTTTCACAAACCAGACTTGGCAGGAAGAATGACGAAATGGGAAATTGAATTATCAAAGTTTGACATTTCCTATGAACCCCAAACAACCATAAACGCTCAGGTCCTGGCGGATTTCATGACAGAGTTGATTGGAGAAAGCCCCAACACTACCATGAGAGCATTGGAAGATTTTTGTTGATGGTTCATTGAACGAAAAAGGGTGTGGGGCCAAAGTAGTAATTGAGAGTGAAGATGGAGTTAGTGTGGAGATATCTCTCAGATTTGACTTTAAGACATCAAATAATTAGGCAGAATATGAGGCATGCTTGGCAAGACTCAGGGCAGCCTTAGATGTGGGGGCATGCACAACAGTGCTCTTTAACGATTCACAGTTAGTGATTTCGTAGATTAATGGGAGTTATCAAGCAAAGGAGCCGTTGTTGCAATAATACCTGGCGAAAATTAAGGAGCTAGGAGAAAAGTTTGCTGATGTGGAGTTTAAACATGTCCCTAGGGAAGAAAATGTCAGAGCCAATGTACTATCTTGGTTGGCAAGCACAAAAAAGGTGGGGTATACAACTACAGTGATACATAGTATGTTAGCCGCTCCAAGTATCTCTAATCAACTTAAGGTATATGCCATCCAATTTAGAGCACATCCAGAGGATTTCTAGGTTATTCCAATTATCTGGTATATGGTGTGTGGACAACTTTCGGAATGCCCAGTCAAAAAGAAGAAACTAAAAAAGGAGTTACCAAACATTGCATTGGTAGATGGAGGCTTGTATAGAAGAGGAATGACAACGCCTTATCTAAGGTGCATAAATAAGGTCGAGGTAGATAAAGTCCTGTTCGAGGTACATGAAGGGACGTGTGGTAACCACTACAGAGGCAGAAGCTTGGCTAGGCAGGTATTAAAGGTAGGTAATTGGTGGCCCACTTTAGACAAGGGCGTGGTGGCATATGTCAAAAGGTGTGACACATGTCAGAAGATTAACAACGAGCACTATGTCTCAGTTGAGGAGTTATTCACATCTGCAGTCCCATGGATATTTTAGGACCTTTCCCTAAAGCTTCAGGCGGAGTTAAATATTTAATTGTCGGGGTGGACTATTTTACAAAATGGATCGAAGCGGAAGCAGTGGTGCATATCACCGCGGGACGTGAACATTCTTTTATGAAAATATCATCACAGGGTTCGGAATACTAGGAAGGGTAATAACAGATAATGGGATGCAGTTCACAGATTCCAAGTTCAAAAGCCTACTCAAAGGACTACAGATTAAACAAGTATTCTCATCGGTTGAACACCCCCAAACCAATGGTCAGGCCGAAGTCACGAATAGAGAGATCCAAAAAGGGCTAAAGAAATGTCTTAGTGAAGCAAAAGGAGAGTGGGTCAACCAGTCATGTCACATTTTATGGGCACATCAGACGACCCCTCATTCATCCACTGGTGAGGCCCCATTTCGGTTGGTGTATGGAGTAGACGCAGTGATATCGGTAGAAATAAATTTAATTTCTCCAAGAGTTCAGCAATTTAATGTGATGGATAATGATCAAAGATTAAGAAATGAGTTGGATTTGCTACCCAAAGTTAGAGAAGTAGCTTTTGTCTGGCATCAAGTTGTTAAAGCCAAAGCCGCATTACGATACAACGTGAAAGTCCAGCATAGAAGATTTCAACTAGGCGACCTCGTCCTAAGGAAAGCATCGGTTAGGAATCGATTTGTGCACCAAGAAAAATTGGCACCGACATAGGAAGGGCCATACTGGGTGAACGAGGTCACACCAGGGGGAGCATATTTGTTAGAAACCCTAGAGGGTGAGGTGTTCAATAACCTTGGATTTCCATTGAACCTATGTGTAAAATACTGTACTCCACTGAGACAGTGTAAAACTGGGTGATAAAAAGGTAACTATAGTCAGGGAACATTACCTCTGACCCCGATCAAGACCATTAACCCTTGACCCCGGTTCTTGAATAGAACATTGGCACGCCTGCTGGGACCATGTAAATTTGTGTGTCTCGCATCGCTCTAAACAGAAGTCATGGAGTGCCCAAGAGGAGATGAAACCCCAGAAGGACATGTCCAGAATGTAGTACGGACGTTGGATTATAATGAAGGCATAATAGAAACCCTCGGGACGAAGTTCAGGACTCAAGCTATAGTACGTTTAGACCCCAGGGACGAAATTATAAGGCAGCTGCGCTAGGAGATACAAGCGCTACGAAGGGAAAATCAAAGTGGTGAGCAGAGGCAGCCTGAGAATCTCTATCAACAGGAAAGGTCCTTAACATACGTATATGACGAGCAGGAATCTATGCATAGGACTGAAGAGATGAGTAGCAAAAGGAGGGCAGCACATCAAGGCAGAGAGGGTAAATACCGGTTCAAAATCCCATTCACTAGAAGGATGATGAGTATCCCAATACCAAGACACCTCCAAACCCCATAACCCGTTGTCTGTTGGGAAATATACTAGGGATTCAGACCTCGGTAACCACCTAGACACATATGTAAATGAGTCTCTATCCCTAGGTGCGGAGGAGGACGTTATATATCGGATGTTTCCAAGGATGTTGTCTGTCGAAGCTCTAGGATGGTTCAAAAGTTTGCCAGCTGGATCAATTGATTGCTGGGACGATATGGCCCATGTATTTTTACAACATTTTGTGGTGTCTAGAGATGTTCCTAAGACGTTGCATACCCTAGCACAGATCAACAAGGGCCAGAGGAAAGCTTGAGAGATTTCTTAAGGTTTTATAAGGAAGCAACACTTGTTCCGGGGTTGACAGAGGAGATACAAATGCACATTGCGGTGGAAGTCTTACAACCACGGTCACCTTTTGCGTTATTACTAGCCAAAGGCCCACCCCAGACTTTTGAAGAGTTCAAAAACAAGGTGGCAAAGTATGTCAGAAAAGAAATGCATTTAGCAGCTACCAAACAAAGGAGTACGGATTAAGAGGAGAGCCAAAGAATAGAGAGAAGGGCGAGACTTGAGAAGAAAAGATCCGGTAGGGACGTACTCCCAAGACCGAAGGAAAGAAGAAGTGTGAATGTAGTACAATACACTCTATTAGTAGTACGGCCCAGTCAAATTCTGAGAGAGGTTGGCATAAGGGGGATGATGGTGTATGGAGTGAGGAAGCCTTTACCTATGAAGAGAGAGGGAAACCCAAACAAGTACTATGAGTTTCATGAGCAGACCAGACATTCCGCTGATGAATGTCGTCAGTTGAAAAAAGCCATCGAGATGCTAATTAGAGAAGGAAACTAAAACAATTCTTGTTTAAGCAGTGGATGAATCCGAGCCAGAAAGAACAACACCCTAGAGAAAAGAGATTGATCCGGTGGAGGAAGAGGGCCTGGGGTTCAAAAAAGCCTACGATAAGGGGAAAGCCATGGTTGATAATATTGAAGACGATGACGAATCATGGATGAATCCACCACCCAGTTCAGGAAAAAGGGATGTTATCGATATGATTGCTAGAGGATTCGTTGAGGGAGGAGTATCGAACTTAGCAAGAAAAAACCATTTGAGAATGATAATGTCGGTGCAGACGAAAGTGGATAATAGGCCATTCAGGGATGGTGTTAAAACTTCGACCATCATTTTTACTAACGACGACTATGGCCCGACGGTGCTAGGAGGTGATGACGCGTTGGTGATTGAAGTCGTGGTGGCAAACAAAACAATCAGGAGGATATTGGATGACCAAGGGAGTTCCTACGACGTAATCTTTTATAAGTGTTTCAAGAAAATGGGACTGTCAGACTCTGACCTACAACCATACACTCAGGAGTTAACGATATTCAATGGAGCAAAGCAATCCACTAAAGGCTATCTGGATACCAGGCTGACATTTGAAGGAGAGCCAGGATCGAAAACAGTGCGCATAAGAGTCTTGGTAAATGATGTCAAGTCTCCATTCAATGGGATTATTGGGGGCCCTTCACTAAATGCTCTGGAAGCAATAGTATCAATGCCGCATTTGTTAATAAAGTTTATAGACAAGGATAACCAAGTATCCTCTGTTTGGGGTGATCAGCAGATGGCGAGGTATTGCTATAACCTCAGCGTGTTAATGACTAAGGCGGAGGAGTCCATAAAAAGGAAGAGACTGAATGATAGTGGGCCAATACCAGAATCTATAAACCTGATAGATCTTGACCCAAGGTAAGAGCTTACTTTAGACCCAAAAAACCCTCAAAGGCCAACACCGGAAGGAGGAGTAAAGAAAGTGATGTTGGAAGAAGACCCCGTCAGGGGAACAAAGATTAATAATTCCTTAGATCAAGGAATGAGGGTCGGTTGGTCAAGTTGTTAAAAGAGTTTAAGCGCTTGTTTGCATGGACCGCAGCCGACATGCCAGGAATTGACCTGAACTTCTGTTCTCATAAGTTGGCAATTTATCCAGAGTCTAAAGTAGTGGCACAGAAAAAGAGAAGATTGGGTCCAAAGAAACAGCAGGCGGCGTGTGAGCAGACTGAAGAATTGCTAAAGGTCGGATTCATAAGGGAGGTGCAATACTCTTCCTGGGTGTCGAACATAGTATTGGTGAAGAAGGCTAATGGCAAATGACGGCTATGCATAAATTTCACGAATCTAAACAAATGTTGCCTTAAAGACTCGTATCCCTTGCCAAGTATTGATCAGATGGTGGATGATTCGTCAGGGTGCCAATTCTTGTCTTTCATGGATGCGTACTCCAACTATAATTAAATTCCGATGTGGAAAAAAGATGAGGATAAAATGGCATTTGTGAATGAAAAGGGAGTCTTCTGCTATACTATAATGCCATTTGGGTTAAAGAACGCAGGGGCTACATACCAGAGAATGAAGAACAAGGTCTTTGACGGAATGAGGTCAAAAATGGTCGAGGTGTATGTAGATGATATAATAACCAAGACTTCGGCTGGAGGGGACCATATTGAAGATTTGAGAAAGGTATTTCAGAGACTACAGCTCTACAATATGAGGTTGAATCCCCTGTAGTACATGTTCACAATACCAGCAGGAAGGTTCCTAGGATTCATGTTAACGTAAAGGGGTATAGAAGCTAATCCAGACAAGTGCAAGGTAGTGAGAGAACTACGAAGCCCGTCCAACGTAAGGGAGGTACAATCGTTAAATGGAAAAGTTGTAGCTTTATCCCGGTTTATGCCAAAAATGGTACACTGGTCATTACCCCTTTACAAGGCCTTGAAGAAGAATAAGCAGTTTCAGTTGGGAGAAGAGCAGGAGAAATCGTTTCAAGAACTGAAAGAGGTTTTAGCTAACCTGCCAGTATTGATGAAGCTTGACCTCGGAGAAAAATTATTCATTTACTTGTCTGTGTCTGATGAAGCAATCGAGGCTGCATTAATGAAAGAAACGGTTGAGGGCCAGAGACCGGTATATTTCATGGGAAAAGTGCTACAAGGATCAGAAGGCCGATACCAGTAATTAGAAAAGGCAGCGTTGGCATTAGTCTGGACGTCTTTTACATTTAAGACAGTACTTTCATGCACATCTAATCATAGTCCGGACGGATCTCCCACTTAGAACATTTTTTCATAAACCATACTTGGCAAGAAGAATGACGAAATAGGTAATTGAATTATCAGAGTTTGACATTTCCTATGAACCCCGAATAACCATAAAAGCTTAGGTCCTGGCAGATTTCATGACAGAGTTGACTGGAGAAGCCCCAACACTACCATGGGAGCATTGGAAGATCTTTGTTGATGGTTCATCGAATGGAAAAGGGTGTGGGGCTGGAGTAATAATTGAGAGCGAAGATGGAGTGAGTGTGGAGATATCTCTTAGATTTGACTTTAAGACGTCAAATAATCAGGTAGAATATGAGGCATGCTTGGCAAGACTCAGGGCAGCCTTAGATGTGGGGGTATGCACGGCGGTGCTCTGTAGTGATTCAAAGTTAGTGATCTTATAGATTAATGGGAGTTATCAAGCAAAGGAACCGTTGTTGCAACAATACCTGGCCAAGGTTAAGGAGCTAGGAGAAAAGTTTACTGATGTGGGGTTTAAACATGTCCCTAGGGAAGAAAATGTCAGAGCCGATATTCTATCTCGGTTGGCAAGCACAAAAAAGGCGGGGTATACAACTACGGTGATACAAAGTACGTTAGTTGCTCCAAGCATCTCCAATCAACTTAAGGTATACGTCATCCAATTCAAAGCACATCCGAAGGATTCCTGGGTTATTCTAATTATCTGGTATATGGTGAGTAGACAGCTTCCAGAATGCCCAGTCAAAAAGAAGAAACTGAAAAAGGAGTTACCAAACTTTGCATTGGTAGATGGAGGCTTGTATAGAAGATGAATGACAGTGCCTTATCTAAGGTGCATAAATGAGGTCGAGGTAAATGAAGTCCTGTTCGAGGTACATGAAGGGACGTGTAGTAACCACTACGGAGGCAGAAGCTTGGCTAGGAAGGTATTAAAGGTAGGTTATTGGTGGCCCACTTTAGACAAGGGCGTGGTGGAATATGTTAAAAGGTGTGACGCATGTCAGAAGAATAACAATGAGCACCATGTCCCAGTTGAGGAGTTATCCACATCTGCGGTCCCATGGTCCCATGGATATTTTAGGACCTTTCCCTAAAGCACTAGGCGGAGTTTAATATTTAATTGTCGGGGTGGACTATTATACAAAATGGATCGAAGCGGAAGCAGTGGTGCATATCACCGCGGGATGTGAACATTCTTTTATGAAAATATCATCACAGGGTTCGGAATACCAGGAAGGGTAATAACAGATAATGGGACGTAGTTCACAGATTCCAAGTTCAAAAGCCTACTCAAAGGACTACAGATTAAACAAGTATTCTCATTAGTTGAACACCCCCAGACCAATGGTCAGGCCGAAGTCGCGAACAGAGAGATCCTGAAAGGGCTAAAGAAACGTCTTAGTGAAGCAAAAGGAAAGTGGGCCAACCAGTTATGTCACGTTTTATGGCACATCGGATGACCCCTCATTCATCCACTGGTGAGGCCCCATTTCGGTTGGTGTATGGAGTAGACGCAGTGATACCAGTAGAAATAAATTTAATTTCTCCAAGAGTTCAACAATTTAACGTGATGGATGATGATCAAAGATTAAGAAATGAGTTGGATTTGCTACCCAAAGTCAGAGAAGTAGCTTTTGTCCGGCATCAAGTTGTTAAAGCCAAAGCCGCATTACGATACAACGTGAAAGTCCAGTGTAACATCCCAAATTTTGTAATATTTAGAAAATTCATTCATTAAGGATTAATGGAGAAATTCTGAATGAAATTCCGAGTGAATGCTGTTTGAAATATGATATTCCGAGTGAATATGGTGCGATACCAAGTGAAGTAAGACCGAGGAAGTTATTTCCAAATGGAATTAAGATGTTTCCGAGTGAAACATCATTAAGTAAATTATTTCTAAGTTAAGAAAATAGTGTCCGAATGAGACACTTTTGAATAAGGAAAATCGAGTGAAACGGTTCCGAGTGGAGCATCTCCAAATTGAGATTTTTCAAGTGAAATGTCTCCACGCACGACATTTCCGAGTGGTTAGTTACCGAGTGGTGAACTTCGTTAAATTTATGATCGAGTTGATATTTAATAATGACCAAAAACTTGTACTCGGGTTTGTCTTCAGAATTGTCCCCCGAGTGATTCATTTGAATGGAAAGATTTTCGAGAGAGAGATTTGACTTGAAATTCTGAGTGATTTAGATGGTAGATTTCCGAGTGATGTAAGCAGAAGATTGACTCGGACATAACCATACCCAAGTATGTTTGAATGCGATAATATTGTGTGGGATACTTCCAAGAAAAGAAAGCCGAGTGTTCCATGGAATGGAACCTTTCCTCCGAATGAAGGAATTCTGAGCGGACAGGGGCTGTGATAAACCTTCTCAGAAAGATATGCCCATAAGGCTGAAACCGAGTCGGAATATACTAAAAACTGAGTCGGAATTAACGATTATTTTAGTTACTGAAGCTTTACACGTCAATCTGTTCTTCTACTTTCTAGCAGCTTCACTTTTCAAGATATTTTCTAAGTATGGGACCCTTTCTTATGTGTTGTCCCTTTTCATTAAATGCTTATTCCTTATTCATCATCTGAAGAAAACGTACAGCAGAGATCTTTTTATTGTTCACGTCTCTTTTGCATGGACAATATAAATATCAACTACTGTTAGATCAATAAAAGACTTTTGGAAAGTGAAAAACATCATCCACAATCTTCTCCTCTAACTCTTACTAAAAAGCTATTTATGAAGAATAAGTAAATCTTCCTTTCTTCTCTTCTGCGTGAATGTTTGAAGCTTCTGAAACTGTAATTCCAGTCGGAATTCTCAAAGCTGTAACTGATAACAATTGAAGAATAATTGAAAACTCCTTATTCCAGGTAGGGGGAGCATTACATTTCAAATAGATAGTTTATGAATGGATGTGGGGTGATATTATTATGTTGTATATGTGTGTTATGTGCATAATCGTTATTGATACCCCGCTAGTATGACGCTTTATGTTTTTACATATATACCATTCATATTTCTAATGTTGATACCGACAGTGATATGAGATTGATGATGAGTATATGAATTTTTCAAGATATCTATGTATATGCTTAAGATGCATGAGTATGAGGTATGTTATGACTTTCACAAAAGACCTTGGGTGGGACTCAAGGCAACCTCTTGAGCGGAGCTCGGGGTTTGGCCCGTAGCACTGAGTAGAGGACCGCTATCACTCTAGGAGTGATACTCAGTGTTACATTAGGGGCGTAGAGCGGTTTGGTACCTGTAAAACGGCCGAATCAGCCGAGTGCTGAATTATGGCTCGGGGAGCCAGTGTTGCAACACAAAATTAAAAGACTTAATGGATCCAATTGCTTGAGCATGTGTATGCACTAATTTTTGTGTGTACGCCCTGATTATTGATAGAAAATGTTGTTCATATTGTGTTATATGACTCGGTTTGTGTTAAGTGTATAGTTATGGATTGGACCTTTAATCCAATTCAATAACTATTATTTGATATGTTTATGCTCACTCCCTACTCATTATTTTTGCAGTGGATAGAGGACACAGTGATGGCACTTGAAGTCACTCGACCGACTAGAGCATTATGTATTAGTATGCACAATACATAGTGTAATAGTAATTTGAGTAGAAGCCTTGGCCGGCTCTTGTGATTACCGAGTGATGTACTTTTTTGTATTATGAAATGGCCGGTCGGCTTTTGTAAAGTGACAATGATATTATTAATACAGATTTCGTTTTAATTATGAAATTATTTATGAAAAGTTTATTTATATTTAATTGCATTCCAATGGGTCAGTCGGATTGATGTAAAATCGGTACTTTTAATGGCTGAATCCGACCTCTGTTTGGAAATTTAAATTATTTGCGAAAAATTTACTTGATTTATTAAAAATTATTTTAAAAATTAAGGATGTTATATCCAGCATAGAAGATTTAATGTAGGCGACCTCGTCCTAAGGAAAGCATCGGTTAGAAATCGATTTGCGCACCAAGAAAAATTAGCACCGACATAGGAAGGGCCATATCGGGTGAACGAGGTCACACCAGGGGGAGCATATTTGTTAGAAACCCTAGAGGGTGAGGTGTTCAAAAATAAATGGAATGTAAAGAACCTGCGTGTATATTACAGCTAATCGGCACTACAAGTCATGTACTCTTTTTCCCTACCCAAGGTTTTTCCCACAAGGTTTACTTGGGAGGTTTTTAATGAGGTATGCAGTCGGGGTGTTATTCTATCAATAAATGAAGTTTTTTGAATATGCATACTACTGATTCATGATCCAACAATGTCTTTCATAACCCTGGCGTGGTCTAAGGACCTGAGTGGTTAAGTTTTATTAAACCCCAGAGTGGTCTAAGGACCCTAGAGCGGTTAAGTTTCATTAAACCTTGGAGTGGTCTAAGGACCCTAGATTGGTTAAGTTTTATTAAACCCCGGAGTGATCTAAGGACCCTAGAGCGGTTAAAAGTTAAGTTAGTTAAGTAATTTAAGGAACCTCAGAGCAAATTAAAAACGGGATGGATGAATAAGCATTCTTATACGAACTCGGAAGTTTAAGCGATGAAAGCAAAAATCAAGAAGAGACGATGTAAGCAAAACATTGATATCATTAATAAAATAGTTACAAAAGGAAGGGCACTACGGCGACAAGGTAATCAAAATTCAAAAAGGGGCAAAGCTCATCTCGCCTATAGAGCAAAAAGATCAGAAAGTATTCAAGGGTTGGAAGGGCCACCATCCTCTTCCTCCCCTTCAGCACCGGCGTGGCTCCCCCATCCTCGTGTCGACCCTCTTCAGCCGGAATGTCATTTTTCCCATCTGCCAAAGATGTAAATCGGAAAGGTTCATCAACAGGGCTATTAGACTTTCCACCAACCTCGGTCACCAACTCTCCATTCTGGAATCTATTAAAAAAGTCGATCCCATTCAGGTTAAGCTGAAGCCCTAGGTTACGAAAGACGACCTGGTGGATGGCATGGCTGAATGAGTCCATAGCGGCCCGGGCGAACATAGTCATGTCATTCTTATACTTTGCCCACTCGTCCTGGACTGCAATGGTTAGATCATTATTTTTCTTTTAAAGGTCAGCCATGCGTACCTCCATACCATCTATCTTCTGTTGAAGCCCATCAGCTTTCTTCTTCAAGTCATCCTCAGATTTTTGAAGAGCTTGATTTTCTTTGTTCAAAGCTTTGACCCGTTGATGAGCCTTCCCGCAGTCCTCAAAGAGACAGGATGATTTCCCTTTTAGTCGCTCTATCTCCCTCTGAGGACCGTCGGTAGCAGTGAAATAGAGGGCGGAGAGGGTCTTGACATTATACCATATGGCGGTCTCTAGAGTGAATTGAAGGTCTTGTGGATTCAACCCCTCTTTGAGACGCCATGGAAGGACAACTCTGGTGTTAGGAGGGGTGGTTTTCACCAGAAGCTCTTCCAGCACGTCCATGCCAAAAATAGGAATGAGAGGATTCACATCGACTGGCTCTTTAATTATAACCCCTTTGCCCTTGTCCAAACCCTTAGAAACGGGGTTAGTCTTTTATTTTTTGGAGGCGTCAGTGTCTTACTTCCTTTCCCTCTTTTTAGCAGGACCGGTCTCCAGAGCAACCATGCCACTGGGGATGGGAAAATTTAAAGCTTTCTTTATTTTTAGAGCAATTTGATTCTCTCCAAAAACGTCAACCTCGGATTCCTCGAGGTGTTTCTGGAGTGCCTCCAAAGTATCAACACTCATGTTTCCTGAAAAAGATAGACTCATATTAGTATGGGCTGAGGCATAAAGAAAACTTAAGGAATGAGAAAAGAGAGGTACCCAGAAGAGTGAAATACTCATTCCGTGTCTCCAAGGATCCTAGGAGGGAGCGACAGCGGAGAGGGGCACCCCGGGAAAGAGTATGAAGGGTATCAACGACGGTGCATGATGTCTCGGAAAGAGAGCCCTCGTCGATAGAATACGCTATACTCTCCAAGAGGAAGTGCTTATGGGTCCAGCTGGTGTGGATCAAAAAATTACTATGCTCATCGTTCTAGAAGGGAGACGCGGTCTTCTCAACAAAAAGTTTAAAATACACGCTCTTAAAGGAAGAGCCGTACATCTTGCATGAGTTGGCATAAGCTTCGAAGTTGACAATATCATTTTGACATCGAAGATTAATGAAGCCTATTCCAGCGCCAGCCCGATGCATCACCTAAGCATACCTAAAAAACATGGCGACGGTCGGGGTGAAGTGGAAATGCTTTCCATGAACTTGGAGGGCCATTACCAAGGCCCATCCATTTGGATATAGTTAACTGTGGGCGACGTCCAAAAATCATAAAACCCCTATCTCGTACTAATTCAGGAGAAACCGGACTCCCACCTTCAATAATGTGAAATCATGAAAGAAGAGCAAGTAGTCCTAGGGAATATGACAAATCCGATCTGCAAAAGTTGGGCGGATAAGGCAGAAGTCCTTCTCATACTTCTTGTTTCACCAAAAAGACTCTGCCTCAAGTTGAACACCGTCTTCATCAACGACATGAGAACTGTAGGTGGCAACTACATCTTTTGCCACCCAAAAATATAGGTCTTCGGCCTTTCGAGCAAGCCAGTTTATCTTGTCGGTGATCATAAAGGTTTCATCTGGGTCATTCCTGAAGATAGAAGATTCGACGATATCCACGGTGACTACGTGAGCTAAAAAGGGGATAGCAGAATAAAAGTCAGCATCATCAGCGCAATAATGTACTACGCTGGAATCCTCACCCCGGTCTGGAGACACAAGGGGCAGAGGTGATTTAGGTTCAAGGACTCCAGAAGAAGATGACTCTAGTTCTAGAGGATTACCCTGGTTGACTGGAGTCATCCACCTACGGATGTTTGTTTGTATAAGCCGAGGCCCGCTACGAGGAACCCCAGCAGGCCAAGAGGTAGAAGGGTTCGACATTATTTCACAAGAACTGTCTTGGCCTTGACCGTTATTAGTGAAAAAAATAGACATTGCAAAATAAAAAGGATAGAAGGCTACCTGTGTTTACGGTCTGAACTATTCTTCTAATACAGGCCAGGACGAAGGCAAGAAAAATTTGGGACTGTAGACGGATAAAGTTTTGGGAAGAGGATGCAAAGTGAGAAAAAAGTGGGAACTTTTTACCTTAAATAGGCATCGAAAAATCATGGGCCAAAGTTCAACCGTCACGGCCCATGGATGACATAGAAGATGAAGCGTCGAGGCCCAAAAGGAGTGTCGTTTCGCCTCTGAAGCGACATCAACTGACGACGCGTAGAGTAAATGACCAATCACGATTGGATATGTCAGCAATCCATGTGAAATGGCAGCTTTACAGGTGAGGCACATTAAATGCCCTACCTAACCTAAAATATGTCTAACCACGGGTGTATCGGCACAGCGGTACTTACACCCGGACAAATTTTTCAACTGGAGTTTAAATAGTTCATTTATTGTAGCAACACTACAAAAATAAACTAAGGGGTAAATGATCCGGGGTGGAAACTAATGTTCAGGATAGGGTCCAAAAGCACTACGCTATATCATTGAAAAGGCTTGCAAGGCTGTGACCGGAGTCCTAAGTTGTAGAGTGACTACGGACTTATCCCTTAACCCCGGTCCACTACTGACAAACCAGATAGAGTCAAAAGAGGTGTGGGCAACCTGAACCTGTAGACACTATAGCAATAGTAAGTTAGGAATATGGTCAAATCACTTCTTAAATTAAGGTAAACATTATAAATACAACTCATTTATTACAGAGGAGAGTTCTGTTCTAATCTTGTAAGTCACCTCCGTAATATCTTTTACTTAAGTATCCATACTGACTTAAGCATCAGAGAATCTTCTGTAGGGGCACCTCCGATGTAGTTCTTTACTTTGGGATAGACTGAGCATCAACAACTACCTACACTTGAGGAACCTTGAATTCCTACCAAACCTAGGTGTAAAATATCAGACTCCACTGAGGTAGTGTAAAACTAAGTGATAGAGAGGTAACTACGGTCAGGGAACATTACCTCTGACCCTAATCAAGACCATTAACCCCTGATCTCAGTTCTTGAACAAAACAATTATGATTCAATAGTGGTCACCTGGTACCCATTATTATAGTGCTACGATTCATTGGTTGGGATACCATGGCACCATGATTTGCCTTGTAATTGAGTCGAATCCCTGTTTGCATTTTATGCATGTCATACAATTGAGTAATTCATAAGTTTATGATGTTCGATGTAATAAGTCATGATTGGGATTCACATTGTTGATTGAAAATGGGAGAAGGATTCAGTATGGTGTGTTTTGTTAGAAATGCAACAAAGGAGATTATTAAATGTTGATTGTGTTAATGGATTTATGTAAAACTCTAGATTTAGATTCCCATTTATTGCTTTGAATTGTCCTTACCTTTTTATTTGTGGTTTAGTGTTGCTGACCAAAGGATTCAAGGAGACGGAAATGAGTGAAGATGCCACATGGATACTTTTTTTTTATGTGTGTGTGTGTTGTGCATTTATATATATGACTATGTTTTGAGTGACAACTACCAAGTTATAACTTTTTGGGATTGTAAATATAAGGTTATGGATGACTAGTATGTTTCAAAAATTGAGTATGTAGATATATGTATAGTGTTATGAGTAGCTATCTTGAGATAGAATTTGACATAGTGTGGCTTAATTTAAAATAGGTGTTTCATAGATATATGTGACTTGGTGTAACTATGGATTGATAAACATGTTGTGTTGTGTGCATAGGCAATGGTGAGATTAAAGGTGGAATGCGGTACGTGTATGTGGAGGTGAGGTTTATATGAAATCTTGTATGCATTCATAAGCAAAGTGGTAGCAATGTGACTATGTATGTATTTATCATGAAATAGGCATAATGCCTTATGTTGATTTGTGTGAAAGTAGAATATATATATATATATATATATATATATGTGCTTGGTGATGAAGAGCAGGTTTGGCGTAATTAGTGTGACCTTGAATCATGTGTAAATGCTGATTTATTGCATTATAAACTATATGGATAGGTTATATTTGTATATAATGAGGATTGGTATAGTTATACAAGACTTTTATGCATAAGTAAGTGATTTCATGGAACTTGGATGACCATATTTTGATTTGGGAAGCTTTTGGACCTTTGGATTGGTGTCGTAAGTCATATACCATATTAAAAACATGTATGCATTGGTTTTAGTCCAAAAAAATAGAGTTTGATAGCTTTAGAATGGTCATTTGACTTCAAATTGCCCAAAATGCATTTCATCACATAATTATTTTATTTTATGAAATTTTGAGATGAGACCACTTGCATTAGATCATAATTAGGTTACATATACTGCCTATAAAATTTGGTGTAATTTGGAGTTCATTTGATAGGTTTAAGGTTGTGTAGAAGTTGAATTTATATGAAAATTCTGCATAATTAAAGTGCTGTCAAATGACAGATTTAACACCTGTTGTTCCTGCCTTCTACACCTGTCACGCAGCCGGTGTAAAAAGTGTTGTCAGGCAACAGATTTAACACCTGCTATTTCCTGTTTTCTACACCTAGTACGTGATTGGAGTAAAAAATCCTCTTGATTTTCCTTTGTTTTTACACATGCGTCAATGTGGGGTCCCTTTCCCTCATTACTTATTTACTTATATATATATCCTACTTTATTTTTATTAATTATCTTATTATTTATTTTTATTAATTTAGATGACTCTAAATTATTTTATTAATTGCATTAACTTAAGCTTTACTTAAGGTGGTAAATTATAATACTCATTTTAATTTTTCCAATTATGTATATTGTTATAGTATTTTGTTGTTTCATCGTCTATTAGGATCTTGTACATGGTCTATTTAAATCCAAAAATGCGTAAAACATACCTAAAAGTTTTAGTTTTAGTAGGGGAGGATTTTACACACCCACTATTTTTTAATTTTCCATTTAGTTTAATAACTTAAATATATAGTATAACAAAATCATATACATTTAATACACTATAATTAAAATAATTTTTAAAGATAAGTTGTAAAAATTTATAAATAATAAATTTCATTTGTATATTATATTTATTAGAGATATGTAAACTTATCATTATCATTTGACTATTGTCGTAATTAAAATTATTGAAATATTATATTGGGATGAGTTTAGGTACGGGATCAGGATATATCGTTGTATCATAAATCTACCCTCATCCATATTAAGGTTGGGAGGACAAGGTGAGGTTTAATTTTCCCTCATTCAAAGCAAGTTTTACCCTTCAAACTCGGAGCATGTTGGGTTAATCTCTCATGGTTTCAAGTGTAATTATCATATCTAACCACAATATTTTTAGAAAGATATAAACAAAGTGCAGTACAATTGACAGATAAATGATTCTTTAAACATGTTGTCAAAAATTTGAATCATATCAGATGTATAAAAATTGTTTTGTTAAAAGAGCTAAGATTCACTTATGTAATTTTTACACCTAAAAAATATTAATATTTGGTTTCGGCTAGGAGACATTGTAACACTAGATATTAAATTCAAGACAAATTATTCACGATTTATTAATAAAGTAAATTCATGGCTAACTCTTGGAATTTTTTGTGCCTTATATTTTTACCAAATATTACATTAATAAGAACGCGCAACAGAAGTAATTTTTAATAAATGACAATCATCTTAATAAATTAGAATAGACTTTGAATTAATCAGAAACAACAACAACATGTATTAAAATATAGCAATAGACCTTGAAATAAAGCAAAACCAACAATATATTTAATTAAAATACAGTAACAAATTTTGGAATATAGGGACAACAACATAATTAATTAAAATACAACAACAAACCTTGAATAAAATAGTAACAACAACTTATTTAATTTAAATGCAGTAACAGACCTTGGAATACAACATAAGACCTTGAATAAAACAGTAACAATAACCTATTTAATTCAAGTACAACAACAAACCACAAATAAAATAGTAACAACAACCTATTTAGTTTAAATACAACAACAAACCTTAATATGGAACAAAATGCAGTGAATCAAATTATGTAGAATTTGAAGTTTTTATGTATATTTCCCAACTTCTACACTACCTATTTTGATCAATTGTTAACCAAATGCTACCAAATTTTACAGACATCTTATATATCCTAATTGATCCGGTCTTAATACCGGTATCCGATCTGCTATACATATTTCAACGTCTTTGATGAGACATCTATGTGTAACCAATGTCATCGGTATACATCCGGACTGTAATTCCGTATCAGGCATTCTCCCTATACCGGTTGTTCAGGATAACACCATGACAACGGATAATACACACGTCACTGTGCAAAAGACAAGGATTGTTGCTACAGGGATCGATCAATAATTCCCTGCACTACGAGCCAAATTCTGCTCACGGGAATGGTCAACTTGTTCCCTAATCCTAGTCTACATTCTCTATGCTCAATATAAAATAGCCACTTGACCCAATCATGCAGGTAAGTGCGCAATATAATAATGCTAATGGGAGTTGGTGGTTCCCCACCAACGAATCCTCGTTAATCGAGCCAATCAGGTATATGAACTCACTTCATGATTGAAGGGGGGGATCTTCATCATCTTCGGCTCTTTTACGATTGATTCCCCTCTGAATACATTCCTAACTTGGAATATTACTGACTTGAGCGTCGGAGAATCTTTGCAGGTGACACCACCATTCGCCCACTTCAACGCGTTAGGTCGGTGTGAAGGACCTCCAGGACGCCCAGTCCGCTCTCTCCGCTCAAGGACAACGGATATCAAGACCGGATACTCATACATCCGGTCTTCTATACGGTATTTACATACTGTTTGTGACTGGTCTGAGTCCGGATCTCTAGACCCCGGTTCAGGATAGATCATTGGCACGCCCGGTGGGACTCGATAAAGTTATTCCCATATCCTTTGACAGAGCAGGTAATCACAATGGAAGGCGAAGCACAAGACTTCATGGAGAATCAAGCTGAAGGTAGAACCAATCCTAACGCCTTCAGAAAACTCAACTTTGATTCTCATGGGGGCAGCTCAAAGAAGATAGTAACTGTGTCTGATCCTGATCCTCGCGATGAGTTGATCAAACAACTTCAGAGGGAACTCGCTGAACTGTGAAAAGAAAAAAGGCAAAGCGAGGATAAAGAATCATCTCGCACGCGAAACACTCCCCACGCAACTGATGGTGAAAAGTCCACCACTCTTCAGTACTCAAATATCCCTACGTTTGAGGGGGGAGAACAGACTCGCGATTCTGAGGATGCAGCTTCCCGAAGGAAGAGAGATTCAACAACAGCACCCCCATTGTCTTACAATCTGAAGGTTCCTTTTTCAAGGAGACTTATGGGCATCAGCATCCCCAAGCACCTTCAAACTACTCAACCACTTTCCATCGGAAAGTATAATGGTGAAACTGATCCAACTAAGCACCTTGATGCTTATGTGTTTGAAGCCATGTACTTGGGGGCTGATGAAGACGTGATGTGCCGAATGTTCCCTCGAACATTGTCTGAGGAGGCCCTCGGGTGGTTTAAAGGTCTGCCTTCTGGATCCATAGATTCTTGGACGGAAATGGCAGCTGCCTTTGAAACCCACTTTGTCATCTCTAGAGACGTACCCAAGACGTCTCATACCTTGGCTCAGATTAAGCAAGGTGAACAGAGGGCTTAAAAGATTTTTTGAAGAGGTTTTATAAGGAAGCAGCCCTGGTTCCTAACCTCACAGAATCTATCAAGCTGCATATCGTCATTGAGGCATTGCAGCCAGGATCAGCTTTCGCTCTTTCATTAGCAAAGAGCCCTCCAGCAACTTTTGAGGAGTTCAGGAAAAAAGCCTCAAAGTACGTGAGCATAGAGATGCACTTGGAGGCAATGGCTGCAAAGAAAAAGCCACCAGCACCATCTCCCCAAACCCAGAAGGGTAAGGAGAAGACGAGGTCAGAACGCATGGAGAGGCCATTTACAAATCCTAAGGTTAATAACCACCCTCCTCGACCTCGAGAAAGGCACGTCAATTCCTTCAGCCATTATGCACAATTGTCTGCCAGGCCGTCTCAGATTTTAAGAGAGGTCGGATGGCCAATGCTCAGCACATATGGCATCAGAAGACCAGCCCCTATAAAAAGACCAGGAAATTCACGTAAGTACTGTGATTTTCATGAACAAAATGGTCATTCAACTGATGAATGCCAGGCGCTAAAGAACGCGGTTGAGACGCTGATTAGAGAAGGCAAGTTGAAGCAATACCTGTTCAAAGAAAAATCCTTTGACAGGGCAGAACGGAATGAGAAAAGAGAAAGAGATCCAGACGATGGGGATGACAATAACCCCAGTCCGGTTCGAAAGTTCTCTGCTGCAGAGAAGCAAAAAGGTGTGATGACTGGTAATGCAGCACAGAAAGACAGCATGCCCCAGCAACAACGTCAGGGCCGACGTGAAGTTATTGACATGATTGCTGGAGGGTTTGCTGGAGGAGGAGCTTCAATTACAGCCCGTAAGAATCATCACAGAATGATTCTATCTGTGCAAGGGAAAATCAAAGACAATCGCCCTTACAGAGGTGGGATTGAAGCTCCCACAATCTCTTTCTCTGACGAGGATTTTGGCCCAACCATTCCTGGTGGTGACGATGCTGTAGTCATCACTGCTGTGATCGCCAACAAGGACGTCCGAAGAATCCTTGTTGACCAGGGAAGTTCCTGCGATGTTATTTTCTATAATTGCTTTGAAAGAATGGGTTTTAAAGACTCAGACTTACAGCCTTACACGCAGGAACTAACAGCTTTCAATGGTGCAAAGCAACCAACTAAAGGGTATCTTGATACCCTTATCTCGTTTGAAGGCGAGCCAGGAGCCAGGACGGTTAGGTCTCGGGTGCTAGTGATTGATGTCAAATCACCATTTAATGGCATCATAGGCCGTCCCACTCTGAATGCAATGGAGGCAGTTGTATCAACCCCACATCTCCTTATCAAGTTCATTGACAAGGATAATACGGTGTCATCTATCCGGGGTGATCAAGAGATGGCTAGGTATTGCTACAACCTTAGCCTCAACATGACAAAGCTGGACGCCTCCAATAAAAAGAGGAAACTTAATGATGCTGGAACATCGGCTGGATCTGTAAGCCTTGTTGACCTGGACCCTAGAGCGGATTTGAACATTGATCCGTTCAACCCATCAAAGCCCACACCGGATGGAAGTTCCAGGGACATCGTCTTGGGAGATTCTCCAGAAAAGATCACCCATATCAATGACAAGCTAGATACTGAAATAGAGCAGCGACTGCTGGCTCTCTTGTAAGAGTTTAAAGACCTCTTTGCATGGACTGCAGCCGATATGCCAGGCATAGACCCTGAATTCTGCTGTCATAAACTATCCGTCTATCCAGAGACGAAACCTGTAGCCCAAAAGAAAAGACGATTGGGCCCAGAGAAACAGAAGGCAGCTTGCCAGCAAACTGAGGAGTTGCTAAAGGCCGGATTTATCAGGGAAATCCGATATTCCTCTTGGCTTTCGAATGTGGTGATGGTCCCTAAATCCAATGGTAAATGGAGAATGTGCATTGACTACGTGGACCTCAACCGCTGCTGTCCGAAAGATCCTTATCCTCTTCCTAATATAGATCGGATGGTGGATGATTCCTCTGGTTATCAATACCTGAGCTTCATGGACGCTTATTCTGGTTACAACCAAATTCCGATGTGCGAAGAGGATCAAGAGAAGACAGCTTTCATAAATGATCGTGGTGTCTTTTGCTATACAGTCATGCCCTTTGGCCTGAAAAACGCTGGAGCGACATATCAGCGCATGATCAACAAGGTTTTCGAAGGTATGCACACCAAACTTGTTGAAGTATACATTGACGACATAATAGCAAAGACACCGGTTGGTGGCGATCATGTTGAGGACCTACGCCAAGTATTCACCCGTTTGAGACAATTTAACATGAGGCTGAACCCAATGAAGTGCACATTTGCTGTCCCTGCTGGGAAGTTTTTGGGTTTCATGTTAACTCAACGTGGTATTGAAGCCAATCCAGGGAAGTGCCAAACGATTCTAGACATGTAGAGTCCTAAGAATCTCAAAGAAGTCCAATCCCTGAATGGCAAGGTAGCAGCTTTGGCACGATTCATGCCAAAGATGGCTCACAGGTCACTCCCCCTGTATAGGATACTGAAAAAGTCCAAGAAATTCGAGTGGGGACAGGAACAAGAAAAAGCTTTCCAAGAGCTTAAGGAGGTGTTGTCCAAACCTCCCATTCTCACAAAGCCTGACCCCGAAGACACACTCATCCTGTATTTGGCTATTTCAGATGAAGCTTTGGGCGTTGCCTTGATAAAAGAAACTCCTGATGGACAAAGACCGGTCTATTTCACTAGCAAGACCTTGCAAGGAGCTGAGATCCGGTATCAGAAAATTGAAAAGGCCGCCCTCGCTGTTGTTTGGGCCTCACGACGGTTGCGTCCGTACTTTCACGCCCATCCGATCATAGTAAGAACGGATTTACCACTCCGTTCTGTCTTAATCAAGCCCGATCTCGCTGGGAGGATGATCAAATGGTCTATTGAACTCTCTGAGTTTGATATATCCTACGAACCCCGCAGCGCTATTAAAGCTCAAGTCCTGGCTGACTTTATTGTGGAAATGACAGGGACTGATCCAGATTACCCTCGAGTCCATTGGACCATTTACGTTGATGGTTCATCAAACCAAAGAGGCTCTGGAGTAGGTGTAGTTCTAGAAAGTGACGACGGAGTACACCTGGAGATCTCCCTTCGTTTTAATTTTAAAACGTCCAACAACCAAGCTGAGTACGAAGCTTGCTTGGCCGGGCTAAGAGCTGCAATTGACATCGGAGCTTCTGAGGCGACACTTTGCAGCGATTCACAGCTGGTGATTTCGCAGATCTTAGGAGATTATCAAGCTCGCGAACCTCAACTCCAATTATACTTGAACTGTGTCAAGGAGTTGACTGAGAAATTCTCAAAGGTGGAATTCAAGCATGTTCCACGAGAAGAGAATACGAGAGCGGATATACTCTCCAGGTTAGCAAGCACTAAACGACCAGGTAGCACCACTACGCTGGTTCAAAGCACGCTAACGTCACCCAGCATCCCTCTTTTCCCTTCTCTAAACGCCATAATGACTAACTCCCTTTACGGAGATACATGGATGGCTCCGTACATCCGTTACTTGGCTGATGGACAACTACCTACGGATGAGAAGGAAAAGACGAGGCTAAGGAGAGAATTACCGTATTTCACTATGATTGATGGTAATCTCTACAGAAGAGCACTCTCTGTGCCCTATTTGATTTGTCTCAAAGAGAATGAAGTGCAAGATGTAATGGAGGAAGTGCATGGGGGACAATGTGGACACCACGCCGGAGGAAGAAGCTTAATGCGAAAAATCCTCAGAGCTGGATACTGGTGGCCCACAATGAAGCAAGACTCCATTGACTTCGTCAAAAAATGTGATGCTTGCCAAAAATTCTCTAACCTTCACCACACACCGGCGGAAGAACTCTTCACATCCGCTGTTCCATGGCCCTTCTACCAATGGGGATTGGATATTCTGGGCCCCTTTCCAACTGCTCCTGGGGGCATCAAATATCTCATTGTAGGGGTCGATTATTTCACTAAGTGGATAGAAGCAGAGCCGATGGTGCATATTACTTCAGCCCGAACTCGTCGTTTCATGTATGAAAACATCATAACACGGTTTGGGGTCCCAGCACGGATTGTCACAGATAATGGCACCCAGTTCACGGATAGAAAATTCACAGATTTGCTTGAAGGGTTAGGAATAACCCAAATATTCTCATCCGTCGAACATCCCCAAACTAATGGTCAAGCTGAAGTGGCCAACAAGGAGGTACTGAAAGGACTAAAGAAACGCCTTGGTGAAGCCAAGGGCGGATGGACAGACCAGTTGTGTCATGTCCTATGGGCATATCGGACAACGCCTCATTCATCCACCAATGAATCCCCATATCGCCTAACATACGGGGTCGAGGCAATGATACCTGTGGAACTGCAAATTGCTTCCACAAGGGTTAAGTACTTCTCTGAAGAAACCAACAATGCTAACTTAGCATCCGAAATGGATGTCATACAAGAACTCAGAGAAGACGCTTTCATCAGAGATCAAGCCATCAAAGCCAAAGTTGCTCTCCGGTACAACAAACAAGTCCAATCAAGGACTTTCAACGTTGGAGATTTGGTTTTGAGGAAAGCAAGTATAGGGAACAAATTCGCTCATCAAGGCAAACTAGCCCCAAACTGGGAAGGCCCATACAGGGTATCCGAAGTTACTGGCAAAGGCTCTTACCGCCTTGAAAACCTTGATGGCACTCCAATCCGAAATAAATGGAACACCCAAAACTTGCGCATCTACTATAGCTAGCTGTTGGAACTATCTACACTCCTATCCTTATCTTGGATTGAATACTGGAGAATTTATTTTCACAGCTACGCTCTCATTGTAATTCTTATTTTTGATTTAATAAGAATCTCTCACAACAATTTAACTCTTTCGAGTTTTTCTTATGCTGTGATTTTCAGTTTATCCGGTGTACAGAAACATATTCAGGACGGATGATCTCAGCTATTTGTTCTGTAGTTGACGATGTAACTCCTCGAATATGTGCAACACACAAGAGCATATTCAGGACGGATGATCTCAATTACCCATTCTGTAATTGACGATGTAACTCCTCGAGTATGTCTAATTGATTGAAGGCCCGGATTGTAGGATTAAACCGAACTCTGGGTACGGTTAGTAAGTTTGGCAGAACACCGATGAAGGCTCGGATTGTAGGATTAAACCGAACTCTGAGTACGACTAGTAGGTATGGCCGAACGTCAGTGAAGACCTGAGTTGTAAGATTAAACTGAACCTCAGGGCATGGGTTGTAGGGCTGGTCCTCTTTCAAGGCCACAAACCGAACCCCATTCGAAGACTATATGGGTTGTAGGGCTGGTCCTCTTTCAAGGCCACAAACCGAACCCCATTCGAAGATTACATGGGTTGTAGGGCTGGTCCTTTTTCAAGGCCACAAACCGAACCCCATGCGAAGGCTTGGGCGCAGTAAGCTGGTTCTTCTTCAAGACCACGCTGAACCTCAAGTAACGGGCGCAGTAGGGTCAGGATTAGTCCTGATCTGAACCCCGTATCGAAGGCTCGGATTGTAGGATTAAACCGAACTCTGAGTACGACTAGTAGGATTAACCGAACGTCGGCGAAGAATTGTCATTGGATAAAACCAAGGACCAATTGAAGAACGGCTAGTAGGATTAAACCGAACGCCAAATATGACATGGACAGTAGGATCAAACCGAACTCCAAACACAACAAGTAAGTTATACTGAACTCCAGATTAATACTCGCTTATTAAGTTCTTTGTTTGGAAGTTTTATAGCTTATAATTTTGAGTCATTAATTCTACAATTGAGACCAGACTCATAAACTCCGACACAAACAATTCACTCGGGTATGCCACAATCTAAGGCATATTCACCCGAAATCTCTAAGTCGGAAATATTTTAAGAGGAATTTCTATTTTAAATCCTCACTCTTAAAAGCTCTCATGAGAAAATCTCACTCAGAGTTTACTCAAAGTGATAATCACCCAATAAAACTGGGGGACAGCGTCAACGATTTAACGGATATCTTGAGGAATGAACTCTCGTCTAAACGATCTCACAATCATTCCCCTTAAGCCGTTCTTGTGACGATGATGAGTTCCCTCACAAGCGGTGATCTTATTATGAAATTCATCTCGCATGTATAAGTCCGGTATGGAGATTTTGTTTTACAATCCGATCTTCATTACTCAAATCCGGAATGATACAATGCACAATCCCTCTATTAAAGTTGTTTTTCACTAAACAAGAATGAAGGTAAAAAACTCTTTTATTGATTTAATGAGAATTACAATTCGTGTAATAATCCGGAGCTGATCCCGGAACACAGCGAATTCGAATCAATGAAATGAAAAAGGAAACAGGGAAGGCGCTACTTTCTCTGGCTTGAATCTCCCTCTTTCCCTTTGCCTTTGCCTCCGGTCTTGCCTTCTTCAGTGCGAGAGGTTGTTCCTGTGCTTATGGGCTTCAGGAGTGAAGGTCCCATTGATTGGCCTGCAGGTAAAGGAGCGAACTTATAAGGAGTGTTAGGCGGACTTTCATGACGCTTATCAACTATGGCCACCAGTTTCCCTTGATGAAACTCATAGAACGGATCAATACCATTCAGATTAAGTTTCACCTTGGGATTCCGGTATTGAATTTGACGAACAGCCAACCCAAAGGATTCCTTGACTGCTTGATCGTACATATCCACAGCCTCGTCAAATTCTGCTTTTGTGTCCGCCAACTTTGAGAGCAGCTCCTTCTCTTTACGCGACCAATCTTCGGTTCCTCGAGAATAAACAACTTTAACTTCCTTAAGCTCCTCTTCCAGCTTTGAAGAGCGTTCCTTCTCCGCACAAAGACCGGAGTGGAGGTCGGAATTGATTTTCTTTTGGTCAGCTACTTGGGCCTCCAACTCCTTGGCAAGATATTTCAGCCCGGCAATTTCTTCATCCTTCTTATATCCTTCCTCTTTGGAAGCTTCTAATTTACCTTCCAGACGAAGGATGGTTGCCTTATCCTTAGCAGCAGCAACGCTAAGGTCATTAACCTTGCCAACCAACAAGCTCAGCCTCTCATTCTCTTCTAAAAGCTTGCAAACCGATCTTAAGAGCCCGGATAATTCTGCCAAGTGCTTCTGTCCGGCATCGCAAGCTTTGGTTACTTCATCGCTCATCAATGAGGGCTTCAGCTTGTATGGAGCCTCAGGAACGCCCTCAGGAACGGAACCCTCGTATACCAGATACTGTGCAAGACCGGAGTTACTTTGAAGAGGGCGAGTAACTTTTGGTGCAAAGTAAGTCGTTATTGGCTTTGCACCATAAGTGATCCCGTCGCCGGGAGCATCCGGAGTGGATCCTGCATCCAGAGCGGATCTTTCCACTTTCTTTCCCTTTGAAAGCTCCGGATCAGCACCCTCACTTGAAATTTTTTGTTTTTTTGGAGAGGGTTGACGATCCGAGGTCCTTGAGGAACCGCGTTTTATCATTTTCTTCTTCTCTCCGACCTTCTCAACCGCAACCCCCTCAGATCCGCCCTCTAGCAAGGGAATATCATCACCAGCAGATGAGGTTAAAATAATGGTCTCAGCTGTAGCTTTCTTCGAATTCCGTTTCGCTTGAATGTCATTTTCAGCTGCCACGGAATTCACTCCAGCTTTGAGCCCCTTCAATTTTTCCATCTCTGGTGACACAGCTTCAATTTCAACTGCAAAACCAAACAACACGGTTAGAAATCAAATACTTCAAGGCATGATACGATAAAATATGAAAATTAGCAGGAAAAATTACGCAGATATTCCTCGCGGGTAGACCACGATCCTAACAAACGCCTGTAAGAGAAAAATTGATGCGAGGCGGTGTAGGATTGAAGAGCGGAAAGAACGGAAACTGAAGACGGGCTTAGTTCATCCTCCTCAGTGTAGTACGCCTGGGAGGTCAGCAAAAAGTGTTCATGCGTCCAAGCCACTGGGAACTTCGGAATCCCATCTTCAGTTAACCAAAAAACTGACTCATCAGGGTGAACGCTAATCTTCGTGAAATAGGACTTGAATGAATGTCCATCAACTTTGGCGGAGTCAGTGTACGCCTCAAAGTTGATAACCTTTGAGAGAGTCCGGAGGGATATCAAGCTCACTCCCCCCTTCTCTTTATTTGCACGACGGACCACTTGGGCAAAATAGAAGAGCATGGCCACCGTCGGCTTGAAGTTGAAGTGCTCCCCAAGCACTTCAAGAGAACGGACTAATCCCCATCCGTTGGGGTGAAGCTGCGAAGGAGCGCAGTCCAGGAATCTCAGAACCCCCATCTGAAACTTCGAAAGGGGAAACCGCACACCAAGGTTCAAAAATAAAAAGTCATACATATACAAGGACCTTTCGTCCGGAGTATGACAAATTCGATCGGATGGCAACGGAGCTATCACCACGAAGCACTTCTTGTATTTGTCCTTCTTGAAGACCGTGAAACGCGTCTCCAACTCCGCTCCCCCCTCTCGAGCGTGAACTGATGCTATTTCACGAAACTCCTCAGCCACCCAGCTGAATGGGCGTTTCTGTTGGAATTTCACCCAGTCTATCCGGTGTGCAACCACATTGCATAGGCCGGATTGGGTCTTCAAGATATACTTCTCAGAAGGAGATTCCCCTTCAGACGATTTCCTCCCAGTAGCTTTCTTTGTCACCATTGTGAAAGCTTTGATGCTGCGATAAAATTTCACATCATCAGAAAGATACAAATCCCCACTCTCGACACTCTCACTGGAGGAGGAAGACTCTGAAGAGGGTATAATCACCCTTCGCCTTTGATATCGCGACTCCTCCCTCTCTGTATTCCGTGGCCTCGACTGAAGGATCACTGGGATCCTCCCACCACGAACGCTAGGGTTTTGAGTCAAAGCCCTTCCTCCTCTTCCTCTAGGGCCAACGCCACTGAAGCTAACACCCTTCCTAGGCATTCTCAAATATTGAAAAGAGAAACAGAAAACGAAGGGAAAGTGGTTACCTAAGGATAGTGAATTGAAATTCACAGAGGCGGACACGAAGAACTTCTCGAAACTTTTGCAGAAGTTCGACAAGGGAGCAACAAGAAATGATAATTGAAATTGCCAAATATGCCTTTATCGGGGCACGAAAATTTTTCAAATACCCACTAAACACAATCTGTCGTTTACCCCCAAACGACTCCCCGTTTAGTGGACCAAAATTGTCGTTTAGTACCTCAAGGCGCGAAAATGCCATCGTTTTGTCACAGAGCCATCGAAATGGGCCTATTAAAACCAAATACTAGGCCCAACAATACTATGTGTGACAGTTACTAAGACATGCGCACTTAACGCAATAATGGCTCGCCCACGTGAATTAAGGCATTAAATGTCCAATCATTAGAAACGTGGCCACCATTACCCGAATACCAAGGGTTGCGAAATTCGATAAACTTCTGATATTCCCATCGTCGAATCCGCCCTTCAAATTTCATCACTACAGAACCTGGTTCCTAGTGCGGATATTTACACTTCGGTGCAATTCCGAAATCCAAATGTACTATGATCAATATAGCTCATATGAGCAAGTCAACTGCTTCCTCACATCAGCTAGGGGGCTAGTAGAGGTGTTACTCGGATTTCGGATGGATGCGAAAATTGCCTAATCCGCACTCCCGTGATTGGAAAAAATTCACCAGGACGGATGATCTCAATCACCTATTCTGTGATTCGATGATGTAACTCCTGGTACGAAGAACTCCAATAATCATTCCAGGACGGATGATCTCAATCACCTATAAAGTGATTCGACGATGTAACTCCTGGTATGAACAATTCTCATCATCATTCTTACGATGAAAGCTTTTGAGAACTGAAAAGTATTCACTCAATCCGTACTCCTACGACTGAAAAATGTCTCCAGGATGGATTATCTAAATCACCTATTATGTGATCCGACGATATAACTTCTGGTGCTGTACACATCCCCAAGACGGATGATCTCACTCACTTATGAAGTGATTTGATGACAAAACACCTGGCATGATCAATTCATATAATCATTCTTATGATGGAAAATTCCGAAAGTCAGTCCGTACTTTCGCTTTCAAGTGGTATTCTCCCAGGACGGATACTCTTTATCACATATTCTGTGATACAACGACGTAACTCCTGGTGTAGAAAAAACTCCCGTCATCATCCTTATGATGAAGGACTCAAACACCACTTCCTTGCAGTTCCCTAAACTTGGAACAATATTGTCATCTCCTGTGAGAGTATTACGGATTAAAAGCAATCATCCGTCCTGTTACATTACTCTACTGAACAGCGGATCGACCCATCTTTCCCCAAGAGAATTAAGGAAATTAAGGATCATGCCCCAAAGACAGGCACCTTTTTCTTAACACATACTTGGGGACATGTATATATTTCGCCGTTCTAAATTTATCTATTGTTTAATCTTCTGAGGCAGTTATTTCAATCCGGCCTTAAGATTAGTTATACAGAACGGATTAGCTTTGAATTATATATACATGAAACGATGAAGACAAATGCCTTAAATGGAATTCATTCATTAAAAACAAGGCTGTATACAATAGTTCAAAATCCGGAGTTGATCCCGATACACAACTATACATATAAAGGAAAACAGAACTACGGAGGAGGAATCTGTTCTTCAGTTTTCTGTGCCTCCTCAGCACCAGGCTCTTGTGCCCCTTCCTTGGGAACCTCCACAGGAATCTCCCCTCCAGGAGCTTCAGCCCTTTCTTCAGAAGAGGGAACCTCGGACACAGGAAAGACGTAATCAGGTCCCATGGTTTGACCCTCAGGAAGAGGAGCCAAACCATACAAGGACGTCGGTGGATCTTCGTGACGACCATCCACCACTGTGACTAACTTTCCCCCATGGAATTCATAGTATGGATCCATTCCATAAAGGTTAAGTTTCGCAGTGGGGTTGCGGTAGAAGACTTGGCGTATGGCTAGGCCGAAGGACTCTTCAACAGCCCGGCTGCATATGTCAACAGCTTCTTCTCTCTCAGCTTTCGCTGTAGCCAATTCTCCCCGCAACTTGGACAGCTCCTCACTGGATACTTCGGACTCCGCTTTCCTAGCCTTCAGTCCCTCTATCTCAAGAAAGAGCTTCTTCTCCCTTTGAGACCACTCCTCAGCATCAGCTTTATTTTTATCCTGGCTGCTACGGAGTTCTTCCTCCTTCTCTGCCACTTTGCCTTCCAAGTTTTTAAGATCGCCTTTGAGCTTGAGATTCTCTTTAGTCATGATATCTCCAAACTCCTTAGACTTGCTAAGACGATCTTCCATTAACTTCACGGCGGCTTTGTCTTTTTCCGAGGAAAGCTTGAGTTCTTTCAATTCGTCACTCAATTCTTCAACCTTATCGACGTTGTTAGCCAACTCGC
This sequence comes from Clitoria ternatea, assembly GCA_037962975.1. Classification (NCBI taxonomy): domain Eukaryota; kingdom Viridiplantae; phylum Streptophyta; class Magnoliopsida; order Fabales; family Fabaceae; genus Clitoria; species Clitoria ternatea. The sequence continues at coordinate 271,707,583 of CM075669.1, read as the reverse complement.
TGACTGAAGAAAGCATTCCAGCAAGTTCGGCTAACTGCCACCTTCCGGCCTCACACGCTTCCTTAATTTCTTTAGGACTGAGTGTAGGCCGGAGTTTGTACATCGGTGGAGGAAGAGTGGCTGGAGTAGAACCCTCATAGGAGAGGAAGGGGGTGAGAAACGAGGTAGTTGGGAAGGAGGTCGGCTCTGATCCAGAAACCCCAGCAGCAGGATCCTCCGAAGTCCTTTGCTTCTTGGACTGACGCCTTGCAGGATCATTCTGGATCTTTCTTCTCCTCTCAGTAACTGGAGGCTGACCCGAGGCTGCACCAACATCGGATGAACCGCCCTCAACCAGTGGGATGTCCCCTTTAGCATCCGAGGTCAGGATGATTAACTCAGGACGATCCTTAGTTGAGGGCCTGGGCTTCACTTCATTTTCATGGGCAACGGACTTACCCGCCGCCTTGAATTTCTTTAACTTGTCCATCTCTGGAGTTTCTTGTTCTATTTCACCTACATGAACAAACACAAGATATTAGCAACTACAAATATTCTATATATATTTGGTCAAGGAGAAAAGGTGAAACAAAACGAGAAGTACGCAAATATTCCTCCCGGACTCCGCTTGAGCTACTTAGCAAACGCCTACACGAAAAGACGTGACGACGTGTAGTGTGTGATTCAAGTGCGAACAACACTCTCGACGTCTCACGAGACAGATCGGATTGATCAGTGTAGTACGCGTGTGAGCTCAAGAGAAAATGTTTGTGTGTCCAACTCAGGGGAAATTTGTCTACGCCCTCTTCATCCTTCCAAAATATTGGTTTGCCCTTCTTGATGGATATGCGAGTGAAATAAGTCTTGAAGGACTTCCCATCAACCTTGGCAGAATCCGTATAAGACTCAAAGTTCACAAAGGAACAGAGAGTCCGGAGAGTCACCAGACCAACTCCACCCTGCTTGTTTGCCCTTCGAACTACCTGAGTGTAGTAGAACAGCATCGCTACAGTTGGCGTGAAATTAAAATGTTCACCCAAGACCTCCAAGGCTCGGACGAGGCCCCAACCGTTGGGATAAAGTTGGGAGGGTGCACAGTTCAGAAACTTCAAGACGCCCATCTGGAGTTCGGTTATAGGAAAACGAACTCCCAGATAATGAAAAATAAAGTCATACATATATACAGAGCGGTCATTAGGGACGACATGGCATATCCGCTCTGTCGGAAGTGGTGCGTAAACCCTATACCACTTTTTCGTCTCTTCATCCGTACTCAGCGTGAACCTCGGTTGAATCCGAGACCCCTCCTCATCCGCATGACGAGAGGCCAGGTCCTTAAACTCGCTGGACACCCAACAGAAAGGCCATTTAGTCTGAACCTCCTCCCAATTCAGCCTCGAAGCAACTACACTATAGAGACCTTCAGTTGTCCTCGAAATAGCGCTATTTCCAGAGGTTCCCTCTCCAGTGGCCATTTGGATTTTCTAAATCGAACTCCTTAATCTACGATAAGAAATAAAACGTCGTCAGAAAGTTGCAATCATTACTCACTGCATTTTAAAAGCAATTACAATCAGAGGGCGACTCTGAGAAGGGAAAGGTCACTTCCCACAGTGAGTAAGATCCCCTTTCTGAGCGACGCGATTCAGTCTTAGGAAGAATTATAAGGATTCTTCCCCACGACTACGAGGGTTGCGGGAAACTGATTCCCCCCTAGATGAAGCCTACTTTCTATAACTAAGAGTAGCAAACCGAAACAAAACTAGAGCGACAAGGAAGAGATAGTTACCTCAGATGACAGTGATGAATTTGAGGAACGAAGAAACCCTCGCAATATAGGCAGCAAACTTCCTTGCAAAATTTCTGCAGAGTTTCGTTGAGAAAACAAAAGCGAGTGGAACCCAGAATCCCCTAAGTGTTCCTTTTATAGGAAATGAAGAGGTTCGGTTACCCCCTCTTGAAGTTGTGTCGTTCTCGATAAAACGCATTCGTTCAACAAGCGAAACGACACAACCGTTCCAAATTCTTAGGCGCCAAAACGATAGCGACTCTGCGAAGGGCTATCTACTAGGCCCAAAAGTTTCGAAAACTTCAGGCCCATTAAGCCCAAAACGATGGTTAATGAGATTTTCATCTCAGACGCAATAATTGCTTGCCCACGTGATTAAAAGCATTAATGTCTAATCATGCAACGCAATTCACGCTTTACAGCCGTTACACGAACTTCAAGAGCTTTCAATTCCAATAAACTCTTGAAATTCTCACACAACGAATCTTTGTCTGAATCCGTTATGGCCGCATCGACAGGTCGGATCTATTAATTTTAGAACGGTTCCTTACGAATGACAACAGATGCTAAGGAACTGTTACACACGTAAGTTTACCGATATTAAGACCTCTCGCAGGTTGAGTAGCTTATGTGAACAACCATTCGGTCCCTCACACAAGCTAGGGGACATATGATCCGGTCTTAATACCGGTATCCGATCTGCTATACATATTTCAACGTCTTTGATGAGACATCTATGTGTAACCAATGTCATCGGTATACATCCGGACTGTAATTCCGTATCAGGCATTCTCCCTATACCGGTTGTTCAGGATAACACCATGACAACGGATAATACACACGTCACTGTGCAAAAGACAAGGATTGTTGCTACAGGGATCGATCAATAATTCCCTGCACTACGAGCCAAATTCTGCTCACGGGAATGGTCAACTTGTTCCCTAATCCTAGTCTACATTCTCTATGCTCAATATAAAATAGCCACTTGACCCAATCATGCAGGTAAGTGCGCAATATAATAATGCTAATGGGAGTTGGTGGTTCCCCACCAACGAATCCTCATTAATCGAGCCAATCAGGTATATGAACTCACTTCATGATTGAAGGGGGGGATCTTCATCATCTTCGGCTCTTTTACGATTGATTCCCCTCTGAATACATTCCTAACTTGGAATATTACTGACTTGAGCGTCGGAGAATCTTTGCAGGTGACACCACCATTCGCCCACTTCAACGCGTTAGGTCGGTGTGAAGGACCTCCAGGACGCCCAGTCCGCTCTCTCCGCTCAAGGACAACGGATATCAAGACCGGATACTCATACATCCGGTCTTCTATACGGTATTTACATACTGTTTGTGACTGGTCTGAGTCCGGATCTCTAGACCCCGGTTCAGGACAGATCACTAATTATGGACTATTTTAATTGACCAAACTAAAAAATTCTCATATTTGAGATAATTATGTAGAAATTTGCATCATATAATACTTTATGTCATGTTTATAGAATCCTACCATTCCAAAACCATCTAAACCAAATCTAAAGAGCTACAGCCAACCCAAACACATTTCATATGTGGTATAGGACATGTACGAAATATCTAAAGGTTCTAAAACTTCTCAGATCAAAATTTGACTAGTCTTGTTCCCGACCATAAAGTTCAATCAACAAGATATGTAATGCAAGACAATTCCCTAGTCATCAATGCAATGCAACACAAAATCCATGAATCCATTCATGGCATCCATATATAATAATGATCACCAAAAATGTATCCATCACAAAACCATCATTCATATATCAAAATCTACATGGACTTCCAGTGAAGTCATCAGATACCTAAGGTCCACTACAAAAGCATAACTACGTCAAGCTACATATATACACTATATATACATCGAGTCGGCCAAGACTTACTACATCAAAATCTATATACAAATATACATTCTCGCCTCCAGATCAAGCATGGTGACCCCTTGATGATGTATATTTTTATACTTAATTCCTCACTCTAACGTGTTTGCTTTATTAACAATTGTTTCCAAATAAACTGCATTTTAACATATTTTGACAACTTAAGCATTCATTGATATTTAATCCTGAAATGAATTAATTAAATTTAAATCAACTAAATATAATTTAATTCATTTTCAAGATGTCAAAAGGTGAAAAAAGAGCAATTACATTCAGCATGGGAAAATTGGCAAATTGATTCCAAGTTCACCTGAATTTCCACTTTCATTTCGTAGTTGCATGTAGATATTTGGTTCCAACTACATTACAACTAATACATACATATTATATTATATATAAATCTGGTCCCATGTTACCAATTCATATATTATATATTATGTATATCATGCCACAAAATTCCATGTCTTGTTCAAGTATGGAAATGGATTGGATTAATCAATTTAGAGGGGACAATTGGTGCAATTGAATAAACAAATAAAGAAACAAAAGCTGCACCTTGCTAAGACATTTACGATAATACTAGTGAAATTCCATGACCAAATAACAATATTAAAATATTGCTATGGAACCATGGTGCAACTTGAATTGGTCTCCTAATGCTTTGATTTCATAATTAAATAATCAAAGTACAAAGCTCTATTTTGCTATGCAATTCACGGTAATTGGAAGCTTAAATTGAATCATGAATTCACATAGTATAAAGGACACATGGTGCAAGATTGAATTATTCAACCAACATAAGGCAATAATGTAGCATGAACTTGGGTCCCTTGATGCCATGATAATGCAATTATAGCAAAATAATTCATAATGAGCTAAAGGCAATTTGATAAAAAAAATGAAATTGAGAGTGGGTTGCTGATTATAAATAAGAGAGAAAACAAGGAAGAAAGAGACACCAATTTATAGGCAACGAGAATACAATAGGTATAAGGCCTTTTTGAAGCTCTCTTCCTCTCATTTGTAATTCCGGGTTTGAATTTTCAGTTTTCATTTTCTATGTTTATTTGGGTCTTTCATTTATAGAAGGCTAAAAATCTTAGGTTGATTTTCTTGGAAGAAATTATAATTCGGTTTTTGAAGTTTTTGTTTCTAAACACAGTATTATTTTCGTACAGTTGAATTCTTCATAATTTGAGTATACTTATTTTAATTTCACTTTGTTTAATTAAATTGTATGCTTAATCAGTTTAATTATATAAGTGAGATTGAATAATATTTTAATTAAAATTGATTTAGAAAGTATGCACGCTTAATGAATATTTTCATAATTGCTTTTAATTGTTATGGTTTGCTTAATTCCATACAGAGGCTAAATTTATGTATGTAGACGATGATCCTATGTATGTTCAATAATTCCTAGATTATATGATCTTGACTCCTTTTGCTTAATTAGGATGCTTGATTAATTATTTCATTCAACTTGAATGTAAGTAAAGGAATTACGAATTGAAAGATGATTAGTTGATTAATTCAAATTGAACTAAGAATTTAATAGTAAGAAGAGTGTACAAATATCTTTTGTAAACTGAGGATAAAATCAATTACAGTTATTTCAAGAAAATCAATCGCTTGTTATTTATATGTTTTTAATCTTATATTTATTCTGTTTTAAATTTAATTATGACAACCAAACTCACCCCCACAAATATCTTTGTATATCTGTTGTTTTCTGTTTACTAATTTTAAACTTGAACTTCCTAATTTTTGTTGGTCTTCGAGAGATCACACAGGATCACACTCTAGTACTATAGTATTTTCAAACTATTTTAATTTGACCAACTGCGACAGTCTATGTCACCCCTCATCAATCCTCACCTCGATCTATGTTCACTAAAAAACAACAAAAATTACATGGGTGAGCATGTATATATTAAATGACAGATATTGAACTGGATTTCAATCTCAACAATATCAACACCTACCCAATTCTACAACAACACATCAATAAATGTACAATCATCAAAATCATCACCATTTATTGTCATTTAACCCTACTACACATGACACATGTTCTAAGTTGCCCAACAACATTCAAAACTCAATAACTATATGCAAGTGCATATGCATGCAGATTCGACTCTAATGATGAGATTACACTGCGGTGTATAAAGTTTAGGCACATCATTAATTCTATTTTTACCGGTACCGAACCACATGTATAACATTACACATGACACTTAACAAGACACGTCACCTACTTCTAATGGACATTCAATGTCTATTGACGATAGGGGCCTATGTCTCTGACGATGATGGACGTGAGGATTAACGAGGTCAACTTACTTAAACGAAGACCTAAGTGTTTGAAGCTACTGTAGAGAGGGACGAACTGTGGTGTTTTGTCTTTCTAATATATTAAAATTGGTCCTTAAAATACAACGCCGTTAACTCAACTGCTAGTTAAGTAAACAAAAATATTATATCATATGTTGACACTTTTAATGACCAATTTTAACATATTCAATAACATAAGGAGTAAAACATATAAAAAATAACGCAAGCACCAAAATCAAAAATTGATAACAACATATAAACTAATAACATTCTTAATCCATCAATTAATTACCAAAAGTAGGATTTTGTTTTTGTTGGCCAACACACCAAATTTAATAATTAGAAATTGTTTTTTTATATATAAAAATTTAGACATTGAACTTGTAATTCACGACCGCATCCGCACGTATGTAAAACAAGGTGAAATTCATATTGGTTGGGCTTTTGTAGTCCATTTGGCCCAATCCCATTTTACAGTTCCTATCATCTCTCAAAAAACCCTAGGGTTAACAAACCCTAGAAGCAGCTCCTATATATACTCGTCTATCCCCAGCTACTCCATCTACCTTCTTCAGCAACAATGGCTGTTCCTTTACTCTCTAAGAAGATCATCAAGAAGCGGGTCAAGAGATTCAAAAGGCCCCAAAGTGACCGCAAAATTTCTGTAAAGGTATATCTTTTCTCCTCCCATGTTGATTATTGGATAAAAGTGTTGGCTTTGCTGCTTATGCATTTGATTTTGTGAGATTTCTTTGTGGTTTGGATCGATTGTTAGCATGCATCTCATTATATTGGTACAGTGTTTCTGAAGGATGTGATGATACTGTTTGTCGCCCCAGTCTTAATTTGCACCACAAGGTGTAATATGGTGACTGACATTTTTATCTGATCCCTCTTTCGTATTTTAATTATTGTTTCTGTTTTCAATTTTATTATGTTTAGAAATGCATTTGAGTTTGCTTTTTTCCACCCGAATTATAAATTGTTTTTTGTTGATTGAACTTGTTTTTGTATTTTAGCCTTGACTTGCGATATTTCAATTACTTGTTTGTGGACGAATGGGATGGGATATGAGGATAAGTTTTTGACACCCAGTCTTACTATATGTTTTTATGCGTGGTGATAGATCGACTATCTGATCCCATATGCTATATAAGAGTTACACTTTTCGTTTATAATTTCATGTTTTGTAAGTCATTTGATTTGTTTTAATCTTATGCTAGAGTTCATCTATGGTTTTGATTTTAGTTTGGGCCATGGATTTGATGACAAACTTTTTGACACCCAGTCTTACTTGCTCCTCTGGTGCACCGTGGTGAAAGATTAATTGTCTGATCCCTCAATAAATGTTAGCTAGGTTTTCTTTAATTTACAAAATATTGTATCTACTTACATTGTTTTTAAAATTTTGCCTTTTAAATGACTGATTAATAATTGTTGCCTTTGCCTTAATAAACAGAAGATTTTCTTTATTTGAGCGGATTCAATATGAAATTCAGAGATATGATGATGTTTATCCATCAATTCTGCAATTGAATGATGATTACAAACATGCACTACCATCTGATCTCTTTCATTTTTACCATATGTTGTGAACCAATTTGCCATTTTTTCTAATATTATTATGATTTTGTGCAATTTGCGAAATTAAGTTTCCTATTTTTCAAATTGGTCATTTGCCCATGGTATCTGATGTCCAGAATTTAGACGTTTGTCTAGTAGCTGGACATTTCGTTTGCAGGGCATATAGAGATTTTACAGGCCTGCGACACAGTTGGCTTCTAATATAAGTCTTCTGTTACTATTTCCCTGTTTACATCTAGAATACATTGAAATTTTATTCACGGACATGTTTAATTAAAAATAACACTTTCGTTGTATATAATATAATATAATTTATGAAGTCTTATTAAATAATAACAATAATAGTAAATATCACTTTTTTTGGTTTTATGAAGTTTTGTTGTTCTGCAATCTGTGATGACATCTCTATAATATGCTGATTCACAGTGATTATTGTATAAAAAATCACCATCTTTCGGCTGAGATTGCAGCTAAGTTGTCCTTTTGGGTCATCAAACTCTTTTATGTCTTGTCTTGTTATTGAAATCCGCCTTTTAGGCAAGACTTTCGTGGGAAAAGTTTACATTCATCTATTGGAGAACTTGCTTTCCCATCATCAGATGTATATGCAATTTTTGCAGTCGTCTATTGAAGAGCTTTCTATTCTCACTATTTATGTTCCAATCTGATCATATTACTTGTATATCCTTTTATAGGAAAGTTGGCGCAGACCAAAGGGTATTGATTCCCGTGTTAGAAGAAAGTTTAAAGGATGTGTTTTGATGCCAAACATTGGTTATGGTTCAGACAAGAAGACTCGTCACTATCTCCCAAATGGCTTCAAGAAATTTGTTGTCAACAACGTGAAAGACTTGGAACTGCTCATGATGCACAACAGGTGAAATACAAATGCAGTTTGTTTGAATTTTAATTTTATTCCTTTACACCGTATGTTTTCTCTAACTATGTATTTGATTGTCTTAGGACTTATTGTGCTGAGATTGCCCATAATGTATCCACAAGAAAGAGGAAGGAGATTGTTGAGAGAGCCGCCCAGCTTGATGTTGTTGTCACAAATAAAACAGCTAGATTACGCAGCCAGGAGGATGAATAATTTAATGGGAGTTGCATGGTTTTGTATTGATTTAATCTACATTCCAGACATCAGATTTTGATTAGTTATTTTACTCTGAATTGTGTCAAGATATACTATTAACTTGTTATTGTTTCTTGTCTGTTGCATTGTCTTATTTTAGATTAATTACATTGTTTTATATAAAATGTTATCTGTTATAATCTAACTAAAACGAGAGATTTTTAAGTTTGTAATGTAATTTTAAAATCATTGAATTTTTTAAATTTAAGGAGTTAAACTTAATGTTGTTGTAGATTCCATGTTTTTAATAGAAATCGTTAATGTATTTTTGTGTAACAATTGTATTTTTCTAATTAAATGTTGTTTTCGTTATTAGAATGGGCTGTAAGGGGTGTTTATATGTTGATTTATTCCAATGTAAATCGTTAACACAATTCAAAAGATTTGAAACCCAACAAAATTGAAAACAGTACTAGCTGAAGATCGTGAGAATGGAAATTTCAATGTATTTTTTAAGTTTTCATTTAAACATTTTTTGTCTCATTTTTTATTTTAAGGTGTTTAATAATAATGAAACTTCTAATTAAATAATAGATAAAAATATTAAATTAAAATTCAATCTGTTTTAAACTACATTGTATTGGTTAGATTATTGTAATTTTATAATTTTATAGGTGATTGAATCTTACGGTAGGTTGGATTAAATGTGAAAAATATTTTAACTTAATTGTATTTTTATATTTCTATAATTGATTGAATCATAAGTTTTTATCTTTAAAATTGATCTAATTTAATCTGGGAACATTTTGAAATTGTAAAATATGTTTTAAGGTAATTTTTTTGTTTAATTACATATGCTTGAGTAATCTTAACTATGAAATTGTGAGTATGGTTTGCTTTGGTTCAATTGTTTCTAATTCAAATTTGACTCGTAAATGTCTGAACCTTTGTACAGGGGATTTACTTTAATAATGAATATTTTAAATACAAATAATTATAACGCATATTTAGGATATTAAAATTAATATTTTATATAGTTCATATAATTTTTATTTTTTATAATTCTTGAAAAGAACTAAAAATTCTACTATGAAAGAAAATCTAAAAATTTCCCTTGCTATCACAATGGTAAGTTATTAGCCGGATAGGTTGGGTGTTAATCGTTATAAAATTTTGTAAACATCTCAATTTAAAATCAAGAATTATTGATTAAAACTAGAATGAGAATAACTAATTATAAAAGTAAAGCTATCAAATTAGTTTCAAAAATTAACTGAATAAGTAAATTACCAAAATGCCTCTAAAGCTTAACTGATCACTTATTCTACTCCTTGTCCCACTAAAGGAAGGAATTGCTCTCTTGTTTTTTTCTGTCCAAAACCATGGCCATCCTCCATTATCATCCTTCCATCTTTCTCCTTCAAAATTAAAGCAAGAATCAAAGCTCCTAATCTCTTCCTCATTTTCTCTCACATGGGCAAAGCTTGGAGTAGTAAGTTTTAATTCCACCATTAAACAAGGTAAGTTCGGAACCCATTTGGGTGTTTTTCAATTTCTTGAACTCTAAATCTCAGTTTTTCTCAATTCATGGTTGTAGGAACCCTTCTAAACCCCTGGGCATCAACAATGCATAGTCCATTGTTGGCAAGTGTAAGTCGACATTAGTAAATCTTTTTTATTTCATTAAATTGAAGTAATTAATAAGGTTGAGTTTCTGAGTAGTTAGAATTTAGTTAGTTTGAATGAAATTTGGTGAACAATAAATTAATCGAAGAGTATCAGAATTTGTTTTGTTATAAGCCGGATGACATAAAGCCGAAACACGTAAATATTGTGGAATTTTTGATTCTAGGTAGGTGGGAAACGATATATTTTAAATAGATGAATAATGAATAAATGATGGTATATTTATGACTTGCAAATAAACTATGCATTGTTGATGATTCATGTTAGATGTGAATAATTAATGTTATTGATGTTGTTGATGATGGTATGGAATTGGTTATGAATGATACCTTCACACTATGAACAATGATGAATTATGTTATCGATGATGATTATGATTGTGTGAATATGAAAATGAATTATTAATGAGAGTGTGATAATGAAGTGTATGGTTGATGTTATGATGATAAATGATGATGAGTGGTTATGATAATGATGTTATGATGAATGAGATTGGTGATGTTAATTACGATTATCTTAGTGCATGATGATGGTAATCATGCTGGATAAACTAGTGCTAGCTTATGGTTGTAATAAATATTGCATGCTATGTTGTTAATGAATCAGAAACCCTTGATGATGGTAATCAAGAGATAACCACTGATGATAGTAATTCAAAGGTTTTATTGATGATTGACATAACATGTGCATATAACTGCTTATAGGATGCAGGGGTCCTGTGAGGAGGCCCAAATGGGAGGTCGGCCTGATGGTAAGACATAAACCCTGTGGTGGTTCCCTTTTAGGATCCATAGCCGCTCGGAGTTAAAGTCCAGGGTCAGCTCACAACACCAGTTATTAAGATGTTGTAGTCACTTGAAGTGACAATGTTGCTAAAGGGCGAATGGTTCGGTATCATTAAAAATATTGTATATACATATGTTGAAAAATAATTACTGTAGTATTAATCCCATCATTAGAGTCGGATCCACATGTATTTGCATTAGTATAGTGACATTGAGCTAGTTGAGCTACAATGGAACTGAGAATGATTAACTTTTGTGAACAACTGTACATTGTGATGATGTTAAATGAAAAGGTGTGGATTGTTATGCTTATGACCATGATGATGTGTATGATGTATATATTTGATTGACTAGAATGTGCAATAGTATAATCCGATCAATATTTGTCATTTAACATATAATTGTTCACCCTCTTATTAGTTTTAATGTGATAGTGGATTTAGCATAAGTGAATTAATGGTGAGATGCTGAGGAAATGATTGCTGCCAATGACACTCGGGCATGGTTTATAACCCTTGATCCGGTCTGGATACCGGTCCCCAATGTTATGACGTCAGAATGACCTCTAAGGAGGGAAACCAGTGTCACAGTTCAGACGATGCCACACCGGATATCCGTTGTACTTTCATCCGTTCTCATTCCATCAGACGTTTTATTCGTCCTCGCTACAACGGATGCTTCATTCGTTCTCATTTCACGTCGATAACCGTTTGCTTCAGGGTCATTGTGAGATAAGAGTTCCTTATAGCTTATCAGCGAAGATACCCTGCATAGCGGAATGTGTCAATGTCAATTACCTCTGAGAGTAAGTACATGTGTCAGCGAAATATGCGGAAAGGTGATTGTCCTCCATCCTTATCACAGGATCGTACTCTGATAATTGACCTACCCCCCTGACACACTCTGAGTACTGAGCCACTTTGATTGACACACTTCACACGCTATCAGAGCCAATGGGCCCACTTGCATCCAACGATTCATTTCCTACGTTCAACTATAAATAGCATGATCAAAAACACATGCAAGGTTACGTTGTCCTAACTCACCTTTTTTACTATTGCATTGCTTAAGTGTTCACGGAGTTCATACACTCTTCTAACTTGAGCGTCGGAGAATCTTCGCAGGTGGCACCACCTTTCGCCTCCTCTCAACGCGAAACGTCGGTGTGAAGGATCTCCAGGACAACAAGACCGGTTTCTCCCACTGAGAGATCGGATTATAACACCGGATACCCACTGTACCGGTGTGTAAATCCTAAAACACCTAAACTCTTGTGGCTGGTCCCACACCGGATCCTAGACCCCGGTTCAGACCAGTTCAACCCTATATAGCTTTTGATTATGTTTTGCGGTGTATATGCCTTGACGGGCTCATTATAGTATAGATTATATGTATATAATTGTGTAGTTGTGTTAGATACCTCACTGAAGGCTACATATAGATGTATATTGATGTATATGTTTTGTGATATGCCAAGTGGTGTCATGGATGGATCCATATGTGCCATGTTTGATTTATAAACTATGATATTCAGGAATTGCTTAGGCATGCATAACTAGCATATATGACTTGCAATGACCAAGAATTGTTTCGTATGCTTGAGCTAGGATCATTACATGCCTAGGAAATGCTTTATGTAACATCCTGATTTTTGAATTAATTACCGATTAAGGTTAATTGCAGAATTAAGGTTATTGGTTGAATTCAGATTAATTTCCGATTAAGATAATGGCTGAATAATCACAATAATGCCAGGGAAATGACGCATGTGCCCTTGGTGGTATAAAGGGCTTCGGTTCTCTCTCTCCCTCATTATTCACGCTGTTGGAGAAAAGGCTTTGAGGGCTGAGCACTCTTCCTTGTGCATGCAGCCTGCATCCTCCTTCCTCTTCTCTGTTGTTCTACTTTCTTCTTTGCCTTCGTCTTCTTCTCTTCATCAGCCACTGTTGAGGTACCTTGGAGGCCCGATGTCCTCCACTGCTGGTGAGAATCGGACTGCAGGGAGAGTTGACCATTTTCTTTGCGCATGCAGAGGGTCGTTTGTAATCAACCAAGCTACTTCTCCTTCTTCTTCTCCCACTCGATGGCTGATGGAATCTCGAGTGGAAGTGTGCAGCGTTAAAGGGCCTCGGAGTGGTAGAAATATTCTACTGATGGTGGAACAGAACTGCTCAAGAGAGTGAGCAGAGCACTGAGTGTCTTGGAGGTTGGGATCCTCCATTGTCCTTGCATGCCGAACGACGAGTGTCTTGGTGGCAGAACTGTCCTCCCAAAGCTGAGAGCAGAGTACTGTGCTGAACGACTGGAAGCTGGGTCGTTCTGTTGAGAACGAGTGACCGAAGGACGATCGGTCGGTGCTGCAAGCTCAAGGAGCTTCTGGAATCCCCATTCCAGGTAAGGGGAGCTGACTTACATCTCAAATGCATGGTTTATGGACGGGTTCCGGGTGGATTTGCTTTAATGCGTTGTGATATGCTTGAAATGTGGATTGATGTGTGGTGATTGAGTAATGGTGCATGAAACGCCCTGATTTGTGATCATTGTGGCCTGTTTGATGTTGTGATGATTTTGTCCATAGTGCATGTTAATATTTCTGATAATGCTGAGTGAATGCATGTAGATGTGAATGTCATTATGATTACCGAGTGCATTTAACTGTGAGAGAGTGGATAAATATCCGTTTGTTGTTTATATTAAAACACATGTCGATTCCATTGAGATGCCGAGTGTATGAGTACGCTATACTGATTCCAGTGTGTGATTTTATATTCAAATGCATGAGATGCATGTTATTGACATTCGAATGCCGAGTGCATATGTGTAGGGATGTTTACCGATTCCCGTTTGGGATTTTATGTTAAAAAGCATGTGATGCATGTGATGAATGTGTGGATTGCCGAGTGTATGCAAATGCTGTGCTGAATTCGTTGTGTTTTTATGATGAATATGTATGGGATACAGTGAAAGACCTTGGGTTGGACCCAAGACAATGCCGGGTGCATTCAGCGTTGGACGCTTGATGAATACGACCATATGCATCTGATTCGCCATTGGAAATGCCGAGTGCATATAGCGTGGGACGCTCAATATATAAACGGCAATAAGATGAATATGTGTGAAATACAATCAAAGACCTTTGAGCGAGGCTCAGGCACTCCCCTTGAGCGAGGCTCGGGGTTTAACTTAAAGACCTTGGGTTGGACTCAAGGCAAGCCCACCGAGTTGGACTCGGGGCTGCTCGTAACACTTCCGTTGTCGCTTGGAGTGACTGTGTTACATGAGAGGGCAAATGGTTTGGTACCAGTAAAACGGCCGGATCAGCTTGGAGCTGAGAAAAAGACTTGGAGCCTATGTTGCAACAATAAAATTTAATAATAAATAATCGGATCCGACTGAAATGATGTGTACACACTTATACTGTTGATGAACTCAATGTGATTGTATATATATATATGTGTGTGTGTAAATGCCATTGTGAATAGCATGATTGATATAGCCATGAATAATTGGAGTGAATTCCGACTGGGTGAATATATGTACATTGGTACTGTTGCTGAGTGCAAGGTGATGTTATGGCTGTGAGCATATGCGATTACGAATGGTGTGAATTACTTAGTCCTGATTGAATTGCATGAATCCCGAGTGGATAATGTTGTTAGAGTATTCATATTGAATGGCAGGGTGTATTATTGCTGATTGAGAAATGTTATTGTATAGCTGAGAAATGAGGATTAATCCGAGTCAATAACTGTCATTTAATATGTAAAAGCTCACCCCTACTGTGGCTATATTTTCAGTATATGCAGGTCGGGCTGGAGAATGACGAGTACTCCTCAAGTCCGAGTGATGAGTACTTAGACTGTTGAAGTACGCATATAGTATATATTGTGTATAGTCAGATGTAGCCTTGGCCGGATCTTAAGAACGTTGTATGTTGAACATATATTTATATATAAGAAATCCGAATTCCAGTATTCTGAGTATACGTTTATATATATATAATGTTATAAAGATGTTGAGTTATCTAAGAATGGCTGTTATAGGAGAAAGGTCAAAATACCGAATGATTCCGAGTAAAGAGAACTAAAGTGTTTCCGTGTGGGGCATAGTAGAGAGCTGTTCCGAGTGAGGCTTTAGCGTGTTGGCCTTTTTCCGAGTGATGAAGGCTTAAGCCAGTTTTGAGTGAAATGTCGGTCCGAGTGCAATGTAATCCGGAATGAACCGCTCCCGAAGGAAGAAGGGTTGTGATGGTTCTGATTGAGGTGTATGCTAGGAGTCCTCTTCCGAGTGAACAAGGTTACATATATTCCGAGTGAATAAGGTTATATATATTCCGAGTAGATAAGATTTAAATAAGTCCGAGTGAGACTTAACTTAGTGAATTCCTCCGAGTGATGTGAGGTCAGAGTAATTTCGAATTGAACTTGATTGTGGAGGCCCCTTCCGAGGGAAGGGAGGTTTAAGTGATCTCCGAGTGAGGAAGTTTAAAATATGCCGAGTGAAGAATGTGCAATACGTTTCCGAGTGAATCGAGGTTGAAGTACCTCCGAGTGATGTATGACTGGGGAAATATTCCGGGTGAGGGGAGTTTATAGATTCCGAGTGGAATAACTATCATTTTCCGAGTGGAACATGTGTGTGACCTTCCTGAAATAAATTAAGTATCTGGCTAAGTATGAGTGTACCGGGTGAAGCATGACCCGAAGGGGGACAGTTCCCGTGTGAACTTAAGCTCCGATTCCGAGTGACGGAATACCCGAGTGAATGGGTTCGCTTCAGCGAATAAGGGTTCGCTCCAGCGAGTAGATGCTCGCTTAGGCGACTTCTGCTGCCTTTCGTTTATCTGAATCTGGGTCTTGCCAACGTATGGCATCCGGACCCGGTCTTCCCCTTCTCTGGTCGGTTTCTGCTTCCCTTGCCTCCAGATCGCTGTTATTTTATCCCGATTCCATTCTGAGCTGTTTTGTGAACGTGTGAAACTGTTCTAAATTTTGGAAAAATTTCCCCTGTCTCAGCTTTGCCTTTATTTAAATCGGGTTATTTCACTTTATATGTTGAATTGATATGGTAGGATATGAAAATGTATGATAATGCTTAGAATGACAAACCTAGTATGCTAAAACATATGTATTATGAGGAACCATCCAAATTAAATTTCATGTTTGGTAAAATAGACATTTTTGGCTTAAACCCTCCGATGCACGTGAAATCCAATTGGAATGGAATTTTCGCATGGGACTAGGGCTAGCAATTTAGAAATGATACATAGTAGCTTGTGTCAAAATTTGGTCTTGTTTGGAAAAGGTTTGAATAATTTGAGCACATGAGTAAATTGGACTTATGTAGGAAAATGTGCATTTTTGCCGTTGCTAACAATGGTAGTCTGCATTTTGCTATGCTGGGAATTCTCCGTATCAAACTAGCCATTTCTTCCTTCACGAAAGTTGTAGGTATTTGAGCTATGGAGGTGTGGCCATTAGATTCACCTTATCAGAGTTTCGTAGCTCAACTTATACGTGAAGAACTGCAGTATGCCTCTACTAGAAGCTCCCAATAGGGCAGACCTGCATAATGCTACACTGGGCCCAAGCTAAGTTGAATTAGCCTTTCTCTCTTGCATCAAAGTTGTATTTGAGCTGAGGTGTGGTCACTGATTTACCTCAATCGGAGTCTCGTAACTCAAGTTATGTGCGAAAAACTGAAATACACCTATGAAATTCCCTATAGAAAAGACCTTTACAAGGTTGTATTGGACCTAATTTAGAAGGAATTAACTTTGCTTCCCTTCATAAAATTTGTAGGTAAGTCTCATAGCTAAGTTTTGCGTAAAGTAATAAACCTTACATTCATAAATGAAAAAAAAATAGACTCCAAAATTTAAGGCCTTTCTTTTAGGTTTATTAACTAAATTTAGTCATCACAAATTTAGTAATATCAAAGCTGACTTTTAAAAGTCCAAGGCTAATGTTGTGCTCATTGTATGTAAGTGGTTAATGTGTGCAATAATATTACATAATGTCATTGTTATTGATGTAATGTTTGGTGGAATTAGTAAATCCTAACTGCATAATGTGATAAACTATAGAATATTAAATGTACATTATGCAATGCAATAAACTATTATATATCCGTATCAGGAAAAATGTAGCTAGATCTTTTGGGTTTTATGGTAACGTTTCAATGGATTCGATGGGATTTGGCACACCTAAGCTTGTTTGCATCCCCAGTGCTCAATCTGATCGATTCCTGCAAACAGAATCATAGGGTAGCCCGTGCTCGCTTTCGGTACACAATTTTTAAAGAACTTTTTAAACTTAATGATGTCAACAACACAGGGTTTGAAAATATTTTATACATGCAGCTAAATGTTGAAACAGGACACTACGATTTCTTGCTTGGATTGTTTAACAAAGATCTGAATGTAGGTTTATTGTCCCTCCCTCCTCCTACTTCAAGACGAAGGAAATGTTGTAGTGCCCAGTCTGTTCATTCCAAACATGTAATCGTTTCCTATGTCTTCTTAACAGAAGCAAACAGATATATACTATGATTGAACTAATTGCACCAATGAACGTTTTTTCATCTTTGAAGTGTTTTTAATTGACAAATAGAAATTAAAAAAAAGGAAATTTGATCAGAACATCGGTACTTAAGTGCTATGCATTGTTGATCTATTCAAAACAAAATTGTCCATCCTTCTTCTGGGAGAATCATCTTTACCTGCGTCTCTGTCATGTTTAACCTGGCGGACTGTTCTCATCATTTTTATACGAAGAGAGAGAAAATTGATGAGTGATGACCAAAGTACGATTCATTTATGCAGTTAACTAGCAGTAGGACATCAAAAATACGAGTGATCAATCGAGAATTCAAACACCTATGAAGAGTAAAGTATCTTGAACCATTTCACTTTCCAATGAACAGTTCTAGTGTAAAATTAAGTTCCGTGAAACAATTTTGCCTTGATACAAGAAGATTTATCACAACACCAGCTTGATGCTTAAGAAGAATTTCTGCAGAAAATACTAGTGGGCACCTAGTTAGAGATGGCATAAATCAGAAAGAGCAAATTTGTACTGATTCAAGTCTTAGATTTTCAAGGGGTGTTAACTAGTAGTATGCAAGCAAGGAAACAAACTTACACACCATCTAGTTCACACACCTAGAGTGTTTAAAAATAAAATACAGCTCTTCCTAAGTCTAAAAAGATCAGTATTCCAAAATATATACAGAAATTATGGAAGTGCATTGTGGTGTAACAATTGGGGGAAAGGATATAGAACTACACAGTTTGTAGGACTGAGGTGAAAGAAGATAGGTTTGAACATTCATCAAGGTGAAAATTTGTGTTTAATGTGATCATTCAATGCATATATGTTACTATTTCATTGTAGTTTGGAAAAACTATAATGCAGAGAAATACACTACCTATTTCAGAACGTCAGATAGACTACTACTAAAGGGGCAAAAGCCCTTGATTTTCAATTTGGTTTCATCATCCTGGAAACTAACGTTCAAATGAGAACCAAGAGGGAGAGAATGAGAGATAGGATTGAGCAGAGCTAAAGTCAATCAATAAAAGGGGAAGAGAAAGGAATTTATATCATGTATACAAGATTGCGATAATCAACAACATAAATCATCAATTATCAATAAAATAAAAGAACAGGCAAGCACGACAGTGACCTTAAATTTAACCCCTATGGTATGAATTAGAAACTGAATGGAAAAGCAAGGCCAGATTGTACCGTAAAAATTCCAAATAAGCATCAAAATCAGTAATGCCAACCCGATCAACATGTATTAATTCCATCCTTGCAATCTTTAGTCAAATTATAGAATGTTTCCACACGTGTCTTTCCACGGTAAAAGACCTCAGTGTCCACTGCAACTCTCATGTACCCATCAAACTCAACAGGTTTTCCATTGTTGAGAAGTGTGGTCTCATTGTACCACTCACTTGTATTTCCCCACAGTTCCTTATAATCATCAAGCAAATGCACCTTGTAATTCGATCTCAATTTATCAAAGTAGTTATAATAAGGTTCATTGGTGGCAATATAGAGATTCCTCCAAGGCTGAACCATCCCTTTAAGCTTCTCAAGAAGAGCCTCCGGTGACGTATCATAATCCAAATGAGGCCATAGCTCCTTGTTCTGAGCTTTCTCGCCCCGAACCACATGCACAGCATCAAAATCCCAGTCCAACCTGCCACTAATCTCAGTAACAATGTTCATCAACCTCTTGGATTTCCACAAAGCATGCCATGGCCTCTGAATATACTTCGCAGCCTCACCTTCACAAACCCTGTACCAATAATTCTCGGGCTCGGGGGCATCGAACTGCCTCCATATGATCGTGCTCTTATCTTTCTTAAGCTGCATTGGAGTCACCTTGTGAGTGACAACCTTCCTAACAGGAACCTTCTTCTTCTTCACATGAGTCTTGTCCCATTTCTTCCAATCCCTCAAGAACTCACCCTCCTCCACAATGGAAGCAACCTCCTTCAAATGCTCGAAATCGAAATAGTACCTAAAATCCTTCCCTTCCTCATCCTTGTTACTAGGGTTATAAGTAGCAGCTAAACAGACACTCAAATCCATAACAAAGGTTCTATTCAAGTACATAGCCTCACCCAAACCACACAAGAAACTCCACATATGATGATTCATCCCCTTGCAATAATCACCACCCCGCGAGTAATACAAATACTTGCCATTCCTAAAATTACTCTCCGATCCCAAAGTCGGAATCGTGTCGTTGATCTCGTCGTCACGGTTCGAAACCCTCGGCGGCAAGGTCTTAACACCCTTGCCGCCGCTGGTCCGAGTCATGTTCCGGCGGGCATTGGAGCCGGAGTGCCAGCCGCCAGCGTGAACAACCTTGTACTTACACTCGTCGGTGACGGAGATCCTAAAGCGGCGAAAGTCGCGGTACTTGCGCCACGACTTCTCCCTCTTGTTGCGGAAGCGCCACGCAACGTCGCACTCGCCGGCGACGGAGCCGTTCACCGGCGTCTGGTAGTCGAAGAAGGCGATGGACTTGAAGGCGCGGAGGTTGAACCTCTGAACGGCGAGGAGGACGCGAGGATCGGAGCAGTTTAGGGTTTCGACGCAGGCAGTGGGAGAGGGGAGGGGAGGGGTGGAATTGGCGATTCGCTCTTCGGCTTTCTCGATGACGGCTTCAGTGACGGCCGGGGTGGAGACGGTGGCCGGAGGTAAGGGGAGAGGAGGTTCTTGAGGGGAAGGGGAGAGGTCTTCGCCGGTTTTGATGATTGAGGAATCGATGCGAAAGGTAGCGTTTTGGGATTGGGTGAAGAGGTTGGTGAGGGCAGGGGATGATTGAAGCCATGGGTCAGGTGGTTGGTAGGTAATGGCTATGACGGTGAAGATTAGGACTGAGAACACAAACACTGAGAAACACAGGTTGCTTATTAGTTTTATTATGTTCTGTCCTAATGGTTCTGTTCTGGTGATGTTGCTGCTGCTACTAGTGTTTGAGTTTGAATCTTTCATTTTGGATCTGAATGCGGTGGTTCAAGAGAGAAAGAGGGTGTGGATGTTTCTTAGATTAGATTACTCTTTACATGCTGGTGCAGTGATGATGCTGACTGCAGATCTGAATCTGATGATGAGTGGTAACGACTCCACTCTGCCTCTAGTGTCTGTAAGTGTTAACTCTTCTGTTTCTCTGCTTTTTCTTCCATTATTGTAAAAATTAATGATTTTTACTTCTAAGATATGGTCATTAATGATTAAATTTTGCTGTTTATTTAATTTCCAAAACTAATTTATATTTGGAAGATAAAATTGAAGCATAATGTTATTTGGGAAATGTGATAAACAAAACTTAGTTTTAAAGAATTAAGTTGCAGTCAAGTTAACCTTTTTCATTGTAAAATCAGTTTTATAAGATAGGATTTATCAGTTTGTTTTATGGCCATTTCCCTGCTCTTCGACAAGTGCCATCCTAGATCCAACCAATCTACAGGTGTGTATCTATTTTGCCTCGCGCACCTAACCTATAATAGACTTATTTATTTGTATCTTTCCCTTTTTTTTAAATGAAAAAATGCAATTGTGTACGTGCGAAATTTGTTTAGAAAGTAAAAGTGAATATTATTCATTTAAAAATATAATTGAAACCCACCTACCATGATTTTCAAATAGTTCTCGTATAATTTTTTAATAAAATTGATCTGTCCTGGACCGGGGTCAAGAGATCCGATCTCAAGCCAGTCACGAATAGTATGTCAATACCGTCTAGTAGACCGGATGTATGTGTATCCGATGTAGGTATCCGTTGTCCTTGAATGAGGAGAGCGGATTGGGCGTTCTGGAGATCCTTCACACCGACCTAACGCGTTGAAGTGGGCGAATGGTGGTGTCACCTGCAAAGATTCTCCGACGCTCAAGTCAGTGATTATATTCCAAGTAAGGAATGTATTCAGAGAGGAATCAGTCGTAAAAGTGCTGAAGAAGAAGATCCCTAACTTCAATCATGAAGTCAGTTCATATACCTGATTGGCTCGATTAACGAGGACTCGTTGGTGGGGAACCACCAACTCCCATTAGCATTATTATATTGCGCACTTACCTGCATGATTGGGTCAAGTGGCTATTTTATATTGAGCATAGAGAATGTAGACTAGGATTAGGGAACAAGTTGACCATTCCCGTGAGCAGAATTTGGCTCGTAGTGCAGGGAATTATTGATCAATCCCTGTAGCAACAATCCTTGTCTTTTGCACAGTGTCGTGTGTGTTGTCCGGTGTCATGGTGTTATCCTGAACAACCGGTATAGGGAGAACGCCTGATACGGAATTACAGTCCGGATGTATACCGATGACACCGGTTACACGTAGATGTCTTATCAAAGACGTTGAAATATGTATAGCAGATCGGATACCGGTATTGAGACCGGATCATATGTCCCCTAGCTTGTGTGAGGGACTGAATAGTTGTTCACATAAGCTACTCAACCTGCGAGAGGTCTTAATATCGGTAAGCTTACGTGTGTAACAGTTCCTTAGCATCTGTTGTCATTCGTAAAGAACCGCTCTGAATTTAATAGAAAAGACCTTTCGGTACTGTCACAACGGATTCAGACAAAGATTCGTTGTGTGAGAATTTCAAGAGTTTATTGGAATTGAAAGCTCTTGAAGTTCGTGTAACGGCTGTAAAGCGTAAATTGCGTTGCATGATTAGACATTAATGCTTTTAATCACGTGGGCAAGCAATTATTGCGTCTGAGATGAAAATCTCATTAACCGTCGTTTTGGGCTTAATGGGCCTGAAGTTTTCAAAACTTTTGGGCCTAGTGGATAGCCCTTTGCTGAGTCGCTATCGTTTTGGCGCCCAAGAATTTGGAACGGTTGTGTTGTTTCGCTTGTGAACAGGTGCGTTTTATCGAGAACGACACAACTTCAAGAGGAGGTAACCGATCCTCTTTGTTTCCTATAAAAGGAATACTTAGTGGATTCTGGGTTCCACTTGCTTTTGCTTTCTCAACGAAACTCTGCAGAAATTTTGCAAGGAAGTTTATCGCCTACATTGCGAGGGTTTCTTCGTTCCTCAAATTCATCACTGTTATCTGAGGTAACTATCTCTTCCTTGTCGCTTTAGTTTCGCTTTGATTTGCTACTCGTAGTTATAGAAAGTAGGCTTCATCAAAGGGGGGGGAATCAGTTTCCCTCAACCCTAATAGTCGTGGGGAAGAATCCTTGTGATTCTTCCTAAGACTGAACCGCGTCGCTCAGAAAGGGGATCTTACTCACTGCGGGAAGTGACCTTTCCCTTCTCAGAGTCGCCCTCTGATTGTAATTGCTTTAAAAATGCAGTGAGTAATGATTGCAACTTTCTGACGACATTTTATTTCTTATCGTAGATTAAGGAGTTCGGTCTAGATATTTCCAATGGCAACTGGAGAAGGATCTTCTGGAGATAGCGTCATTTCAAAGACAGCAGAAGGTCTCTACAGCGTAGTTGCTTCGAGGCTAAATTGGGAGGAGATTCAGGCTAAATGGCCTTTCTGCTGGGTGTCCAGTGAGTTTAAGGACTTGGCCTCCCGTCATGCGGATGAGGAGGGATCCCGGATCCAGCCGAGGTTTACTTTGAGTACGGATGAAGAGGCAAAAAAGTGGTATAGGGTTTACGCTCCACTTCCGACAGAGCGGATATGCCACGTCGTTCCTAATGACCGCTCTGTATACATGTATGACTTTATTTTTCATAATCTGGGAGTTCGTTTTCCCCTAACCGAACTCCAGATGGGTGTCTTAAAGTTTCTGAACTGTGCACCCTCCCAACTTCATCCCAACGGTTGGGGCCTCATCCGGGCTCTCGAAGTGCTTGGGGAGCACTTCAATTTCACGCCAACTGTAGCGATGCTGTTCTACTACACTCAGGTAGTTCGAAGAGCAAGCAAGCAGGGTGGAGTTGGTCTGGTGACTCTCCGGACTCTCTGTTCCTTTGTGAACTTTGAGTCTTACACAGATTCTGCCAAGGTTGACGGGAAGTCCTTCAAGACTTACTTCACTCGCATCTCCATCAAGAAGGGCAAACCAAAATTTTGGAAGGATGAAGAGGACGTTGACAAATTTCCCCTGAGCTGGACACACAAACATTTCCTCTTGAGCTCACACGCGTACTACACTGATCAATCCGATCTGTCTCGTGAGACGTCGAGAGTGTTGTTCGCACTTGAATCGCACACTACAGGTCGTCACGTCTTCTCGTGTAGGCGTTTGCTAAGTAGCTCAAGCGGAGTCCGGGAGGAATATTTGCGTACTTCTCGTTTTATTTCATCTTCCTCCTTTACCAAATATATATAGAATATTTGTAGTTGCTGACATCTTGTGTTTGTTCATGTAGGTGAAATAGAACAAGAGACTCCGGAGATGGACAAATTAAAGAAATTCAAGGCGGCTGGTAAATCCGTCACCCGTGAGAATGAAGTGAAGCCCAGGCCCTCAACCAAGGATCGTCCTGAGTTAATCATCCTGACCTCGGATGCTGAAGGGGACATCCCACTGGTTGAGGGCGGTTCATCCGATGTTGGAACAGCCTCGGGTCAACCTCCAGTTTCTGAGAGGAGAAGAAAAATCAGGAATGATTCAGTGGGAGGCCCGTCCAAAAAGCGTAAGACTCCGGAGGATAAGACTGTTGTAACCTCGGAAGGGATTGGTGCTTCCTCCGATCTCAATAAAGGCACTGCTGCTGGGGTTTCTGGATCAGGGCCGACCTCCTTCCCAACGACCTCGTTTCTCACCCCCTTCCTCTCCTACGAAGGTTCTACTCCTGCCACTCTTCCACCACCGATGTACAAACTCCGGCCTACGCTTAGTGTTAAAGAAATTGAAGAAGCGTGTGAGGCCGGAAGGTGGCAGCTAGTCGAACTTGCTGGATTGCTATCTTCCGTCAGCGAGTTGGCTAAGAACGTCGACAAGGTTGAGGAGCTGAGTGATAAATTAGAAGAGCTCAACCTTTCCTCAGACAAGGACAAAGCCGCCATGAAGTTAATGGAAGATCGTCTTAACAAGTCTAAGGAGTTTGGGGATCTCATAACTAAAGAGAATCTCAAGCTCAAAGGCGATCTTAAAAACTTGGAAGGCAAAGTGGCAGAGAAGGAGGAAGAACTCCGCAGCAGCCAGGATAAAAATAAGGCTGATGCTGAGGAGTGGTCTCAAAGGGAGAAGAAGCTCCTTCTTGAGATAGAGGGACTGAAGGCTAGGAAAGTGGAGCCCGAGATATCCAGTGAGGAGCTGTCCAAGTTGCGGGGGGAATTGGCTACAGCGAAAGCTGAGAGAGAAGAAGCTGTTGACATATGCAGTCGGGCTGTTGAAGAGTCCTTCGGTCTAGCCATACGCCAAGTCTTCTACCGCAACCCCACTGCGAAACTTAACCTTTATGGGATGGATCCGTACTATGAATTCCATGAGGGAAAGTTAGTCGCAGTGGTGGATGGTCGTCACGAAGATCCACCGACGTCCTTATATGGTTTGGCTCCTCTTCCTGAGGGTCAATCCATGGGACCTGACTACGTCTTTCCTGCGTCCGAGGTTCCCTCTTCTGAAGAAAGGGCTGAGGCTCCTGGAGGCGAGACTCCTGCGGAGGTTCTAAAGGAAGGAGCACAAGAGCCCAGTGCTGAAGAGGCACAAAAAACTGAAGAACAGATTCCTCCTCAGTAGTTTTGTTTTCATTTACATGTATAGTTGTGTACCGGGATCAACTCCGGATTTTAAACTATTGTATGTAATTTCATTTCAATGAATGAGTTTTGATTGAAGAAATTTGTCTTCGTCGTTTCATGTATATTTAAATCGTTTCTAATCCGTTCTGTATAATTAATCTTAAGGCCGGATTGAAATAATAGCCTCGGAAGATTAAATAACAAATAAAATTTAGAACGGATAAATATATACATGTCCCCAAGTGCGTATTAAGAAGAAGGTGCCTGTCTCTAGGGCATGATCCTTAATTCTTTTGGGGAAAGATGGGTCGATCCGCTATTTAGCAAAGTAGTGTAACAGGACGGATGACTGCTTCTAATCCGTAATATTCTTACAGGAGATGATAATATTGTTCCAAGTTTAGGGAACTGCAAGGAAGTGGTGTTTGAGTCCTTTATCATAAGGATGATGATGGGAGTTTTTTCTACACCAGGAGTTACGTCGTTGTATCACAGAATAGGTGATAAAGAGTATCCGTCCTGGGAGAATACCACTAGAAAGCGAAAGTGCGGACTGACTTTCGGAATTTTCCATCATAAAGATGATTATGAGTATTGATCATGCCAGGTGTTTTATCATTAAATCACTTCATAAGTGATTGAGATCATCCGTCTTGGGGATGTGTACGATACCAGGAACTACATCATCAGGTCTCATATTAGGTGATTGAGATCATCCGTCCTTTGGGTGTGTATGGCGCCAGGAGTTACATCGTCAGATCACAGCATGGGTGATTGAGATCATCCGCCCTGGGCAGGTACACCGCGTTAGGAGTTACATCGTCATATCACATAATGGGTGACTGAGGTTATCCGTTCTGGAAAAGTACACATCGTCAAGAGTTACATCGTCAGATCACAGATTAAGTGATTTAGATAATCCATCCTGGAGACATTTTTCAATCGTAGGAGTACGGATTGAGTGAATACTTTCAGAATGATGATGAGAATTGTTCATACCAGGAGTTACATCGTCGAATCACTGAATAGGTAATTGAGATCATCCGTCCTGGAATGATTATTGGAGTTCTTCGTACCAGGAGTTACATCATCGAATCACTGAATAAGTGATTGAGATCATCCGTCCTGGTAAATTTTTCCAATCAAGGGAGTGCGGATTCAATTGGCAATTTTCGCTCCATCCGAAATCTGAGTCTTACCTCTACTAGCCCCCTAGCTGATGTGAGGAAGCAGTTGACTTGCTCATATGAGCTATATTGATCATAGTACGTCTGGATTTCGGATTTGCACCGAAGTGTAAATATCCGCTCTGGGAACCATGTTCCGTAGTGATGAAATTTTAAGGGCGGATTCGACAATGGGAATATCAGAAGTTTATCGAATTTCGCAACCCTTGGTATTCGAGTAATGGTGGCCACGTTTCTAATGATTGGACATTTAATGTCTTAATTCACGTGGGCGCGCCATTACTGCGTTAAGTGCGCATGTCTTAGTAACTGTCATGCATAGTCTTGTTGGGCCTAGTATTTGGTTTTAATAGGCCCATTTCGATGGCTCTGTGACAAAATGATGGCATTTTCGCGCCTTGATGTACTAAACGACAATTTTGGTCCACTAAACGGGGAGTCGTTTGGGGGTAAACGACAGGTTATGTTTAGTGGGTATTTGAAAAATTTTGGTGCCCTGATATAGGCATATTTGGCAATCTCAGTTACCATTTCTTCTTGCTTCCTTGACGAATCTCTGCAAAAGTTCCAAGAAGTTCTTCGTGTCCACCTCTGTGAATTTCAATTCACTATCCTTAGGTAACCACTTTCCCTTCGTTTTCAGTTTCTCTTTTCAATATTTGAGAATGCCTAGGAAGGGTGTTAGCTTCAGTGGCGTTGGCCCTAGAGGAAGAGGAGGAAGGGCTTTGACTCAAAACCCTAGTGTTCGTGGTGGGAGGATCCCAGTGATCCTTCAGTCGAGGCCACGAAATACAGAGAGGGAGGGGTCGCAATATCAAAGGCGAAGGGTGATCATACCCTCTTCAGGGTCTTCCTCCTCCAGTGAGAGTGTCGAGAGTGGGGATTTATATGTCTCTGATGATGTGGAATTTTATCGCAGCATCAAGGCTTTCACAATGGTGACAAAGAAAGCTACTGGGAGGAAGTCGTCTGAAGGGGAATCCCCTTCCGAGAAGTATATCTTGAAGACCCAATCCGGCCTCTGCAATGTGGTTGCACACCGGATAGATTGGGTGAAATTCCAACAGAAACGCCCATTCAGCTGGGTGGCTGAGGAGTTTCGTGAAATAGCATCAGTTCACGCTCAAGAGGGGGGAGCGGAGTTGGAGCCGCGTTTCACGGTCTTCAAGAAGGATAAATACAAGAAGTGCTTCATGGTGATAGCCCCGTTGCCATCCGATCGAATTTGTCATACTCCGGACGAAAGGTCCTTGTATATGTATGACTTTTTATTTTTAAACCTTGGTGTGCGGTTTCCCCTTTCGAAGTTTCAGATGGGGGTTCTGAGATTCCTGGACTGCGCTCCTTCACAGCTTCACCCCAACGGATGGGGATTAGTCCGTTCTCTTGAAGTGCTTGGGGAGCACTTCAACTTCAAGCCGACGGTGGCCATGCTCTTTTATTTTGCCCAAGTGGTCCGTCGTGCAAATAAAGAGAAAGGGGGAGTGAGTTTGATATCCCTCCGGACTCTTTCAAAGGTTATCAACTTTGAGGCGTACACTGACTCCGCCAAAGTTGATGGACATTCATTCAAGTCCTATTTCACGAAGATTAGCGTTCACCCTGACGAGTCAGTTTTTTGGTTAACTGAAGATGGGCTTCCAAAGTTCCCAGTGGCTTGGACGCATGAACACTTTTTGCTGACCTCCCAGGCGTACTACACTGAGGAGGATGAACTAAGCCCGTCTTCAGTTTCCGTTCTTTCCGCCCTTCAATCTTACACCGCCTCGCATCAATTTTTCTCTTGCAGGCGTTTGTTAGGATCGTGGTCTACCCGCGAGGAATATCTGCGTAATTTTCCTGCTAATATTCATATTTTATCGCATCATGCCTTGAAGTATTTGATTTCTAATCGTGTTGCTTGGTTTTGCAGTTGAAATTGAAGCTGCGTCTCCAGAGATGGAAAAACTGAAGGGGCTCAAAGCTGGAGCGAATTCCGTGGCAACTGAAAATGACATTCAGGCGAAACGGAATTCGAAGAAAGCCACAGCGGAGACCATCATTTTAACCTCATCTGCTGGTGACGATATTCCCTTACTGGAGGGCGGATCTGAGAAGGTTGCGGCTGAGAAGGTCGGAGAAAAGAAGAAAACTATAAAACGCGGTTCCTCAAGGACCTCGGATCGTCAACCCTCTCCGAAAAAACAAAAAATTTCAAGTGAGAGTGCTGATCCGGAGCCTTCAAAAGGAAAGAAAGTGGAAAGATCCGCTTTGGATGCAGGGTCCACTCCGGATGCTCCTGGCGACGGGATCACTTATGGTGCAAAGCCAATAACGACTTACTTTGCACCAAAAGTTACTCGCCCTCTTCAAAGTAGCTCCGGTCTTGCACAATATCTGGTATACGAGGGTTCTGTTCCTGAGGTCGTTCCTGAGTCTCCGTACAAGCTGAAGCCCTCATTGATGAGCGATGAAGTAGCCAAAGCTTGCGATGCCGGACAGAAGCACCTGGCAGAATTATCCGGGCTCTTAAGATCGGTTCGCAAGCTTCCAGAAGAGAATGAGAGGCTGAGCTCGTTGGTTGGCAAGGTTAATGACCTTAGCGTTGCTGCTGCTAAGGACAAGGCAACCATCCTTCGTTTAGAAAGTAAATTAGAAGCTTCCAAAGAGGAAGGATATAAGAAGGATGAAGAAATTGTCAGGCTAAAACATCTTGCCAAGGAGTTGGAGGCCCAAGTAGCTGATCAAAAGAAAATCAATTCCGACCTCCACTCCGGTTTTTGTGCGGAGAAGGAACGCTCTTCAAAGCTGGAAGAGGAGCTTAAGGAAGTCAAAGTTGTTTATGCTCGAGGAACCGAAGATTGGTCGCGTAAGGAGAAGGAGCTGCTTTCAAAGTTGGCGGACACAAAAGCGGAATTTGACGAGGCTGTGGATATGTGCGATCAGGCAGTCAAGGAATCCTTTGGGTTGGCTGTTCGTCAAATTCAATACCGGAATCCCAAGGTGAAACTTAATCTGAATGGTATTGACCCGTTCTATGAGTTTCATCAAGGGAAACTGGTGGCCATAGTTGATAAGCGTCATGAAAGTCCGCCCAACACTCCTTATAAGTTCGCTCCTTTACCTGCAGGCCAATCAATGGGACCTTCATTCCTGAAGCCCATAAGTACAGGAACAAGCTCTCGCACTGAAGAAGGCAAGGCCGGAGGCAAAGGCAAAGGGAAAGAAGGAGATTCAAGCCATAGAAAGTAGCGTGCTTCCCTGTTTCCATTTTATTGATTCAAATTCGCTGTGTTCCGGGATAAGCTCCGGATTATTACACGAAGTGTAATTCTCATTTAATCAATAAAAGAGTTTTTTACCTCCATTCTTGCTTAGTGAAAAAACGACTTTAATAGAGGGATTGCATGTGTATTGTATCATTCCGGATTTAAGTAATGAAGATCGGTTTGTAAAACAAAATCTCCATACCGGACTTATACATGCGAGATGGATTTCTCAATAAGATCACCGCTTGTCAGGGAACACATCATTGTTACAAGAACGACTTAAGGGGAATGATTGTGAGATCGTTTAGACGAGAGTTCATTCCTCAAGATATTCGTTAAACCGTTGATGTTGTCCCCCAGTATCATTGGGTGATTATCACTTTGAATAAACTCTGAGTAAAATTTTCTCGTGAGAGTTTTTAAGAGTGAGGATTTAAAATAGACATTCCTCCTCAAATATTTCCGACTGAGAGATTTCAGGTGAATATGCCTTAGATTGTGGCGTACCCGAGTGAATTGTTTGTGTCGGAGTTCATGGGTTAGTTATAAAACTTCCAAATAAAGAACTTCATAAGAAAGTATTAATCTGGAGTTCAGTATAACTTACTTGTTGTGCTTGGAGTTCGGTTTGATCCTACTGTCCATGTAATATTTGGCGTTCGGTTTAATCCTACCAGCCGTTCTTCAATTGGTCTTTGGTTTTATCCAATGACAATTCTTCACCGACGTTCGGTTAGTCCTACTAGTCGTACTCAGAGTTCGGTTTAATCCTACAATCCGAGCCTTCGATACGGGGTTCAGATCAGGGTTAATCCTGAACCTACTGCGCCCGTCACTTGGGGTTCAGCGTGGTCTTGAAGAAGAACCAGCTTACTGCGCCCAAGCCTTCGCATGGGGTTCGGTTTGTGGCCTCGAAAGAGGACCAGCCCTACCACCCATGTAGTCTTCGAATGGGGTTCGGTTTGTGGCCTTGAAGAAGGACCAGCCCTACAACCCATGTAATCTCTGAATGGGGTTCGGTTTGTGGCCTTAAAAAAGTGCCAGCCCTACAACCCATGTCCTGAGGTTCGGTTTAATCCTACAACTCAGGTCTTCACCGATGTTCGGTTAATCCTACTAGTCGTACTCAGAGTTCGGTTTAATCCTACAATCCGAGCCTTCACCGGTGTTCAGCCAAACTTACTAACCGTACCCAGAGTTCTGTTTAATCCTACAATCTGGGCCTTCAATACTTAGACGTACTCGAGGAGTTACATCGTCAATTACAGAATGGGTAATTGAGATCATCCGTCCTGAGTATGTTCTTGTGCGTTGCGCATATTCGAGGAGTTACATCGTCAACTACAAAATAAGTAGCTGAGATCATCCGTCCTGAATAAGCTTCTGTACACCGGATAAACTGAAAATCACAGCATAAGAAAAACTCGAAAGAGTTAAATTGTTGTGAGGGGTTCTTATTAAATCAAAAATAAGAATTACAAGGAGGGCGTAGCTGTGAAAATAAATTCTCCAGTATTCAATCCAAGATAAGGATAGGAGAGTGTAGATGGTTCCAACAGCTAGCTATAGTAGATGCGCAAGTTTTGGGTGTTCCATTTATTTCGGATAGGAGTGCCATCAAGGTTTTCAAGGCGGTAAGAGCCTTTGCCAGTAACTTCGGATACCCTGTATGGGCCTTCCCAGTTTGGGGCTAGTTTGCCTTGATGGGCGAATTTATTCCCTATACTTGCTTTCCTCAAAACCAAATCTCCAACGTTGAAAGTCCTTGATTGGACTCGTTTGTTGTACCGGAGAGCAACTTTGGCTTTGATGGCTTGATCTCTGATGAAAGCGTCTTCTCTGAGTTCTTGTATGACATCTATTTCGGATGCCAAGTTAGCATTGTTGGTTTCTTCAGAGAAGTACTTAACCCTTGTGGAAGCAATCTGCAGTTCCACAGGTATCATTGCCTCGACCCCGTATGTTAGGCGATATGGGGATTCATTGGTGGATGAATGAGGCGTTGTCCGATATGCCCATAGGACGTGACACAGCTGGTCTGTCCATCCGCCCTTGGCTTCCCCAAGGCGTTTCTTTAGTCCCTTCAGCACCTCCCTGTTGGCCACTTCAGCTTGACCGTTAGTTTGGGGATGTTCGACGGATGAGAATATTTGGGTTATTCCTAACCCTTCAAGTAAATCTGTGAATTTTCTATCCGTGAACTGGGTGCCATTATCTGTGACAATCCGTGCTGGGACCCCGAACCGTGTTATGATGTTTTCATACATGAAACGACGAGTTCGGGCTGAAGTAATATGCACCACCGGCTCTGCTTCTATCCACTTAGTGAAATAATCGACCCCTACAATGAGATATTTGATGCCCCCAGGAGCAGTTGGAAAGGGGCCCAGAATATCCAATCCCCATTGGTAGAAAGGCCATGGAACAGCGGATGTGAAGAGTTCTTCCGCCGGTGTGTGGTGTAGGTTAGAGAATTTTTGGCAAGCGTCGCATTTTTTGACGAAGTCAATGGAGTCTTGCTTCATTGTGGGCCACCAGTATCCAGCTCTGAGGATTTTTCGCATTAAGCTTCTTCCTCCGGCGTGGTGTCCACTTTGTCCTCCATGCACTTCCTCCATTACACCTTGCACCTCATCCTCTTTGAGACAAATTAAATAGGGCACAGAGAGTGCCCTTCTGTAGAGATTACCATCAATCATAGTGAAATACGGTAATTCTCTCCTTAACCTCGTCTTTTCCTTCTCATCTGTGGGTAGCTGTCCATCAGCCAAATAACGGATGTAAGGAGCCATCCATGTATCTCCGTAAAGGGAGTCAGTCATTATGGCGTTTAGAGAAGGGAAAAGAGGGATGCTGGGCGACGTTAGCGTGCTTTGAACCAGAGTAGTGGTGCTACCCGGTCGTTTAGTGCTTGCTAACCTGGAGAGTATATCCGCTCTCGTATTCTCTTCACGTGGAACATGCTTGAACTCCACCTTTGAGAATTTCTCAGTCAACTCCTTGACACAGTTCAAGTATAATTGGAGTTGAGGTTCGCGAGCTTGATAATCTCCTAAGATCTGCGAAATCACCAGCTGTGAATCGCTACAGAGTGTCGCCTCAGAAGCTCCGATGTCAATTGCAGCTCTTAGCCCGGCCAAGCAAGCTTCGTACTCAGCTTGGTTATTGGATGTTTTGAAATTGAAACGGAGGGAGATTTCCAGGTGTACTCCATCGTCACTTTCGAGAACTACACCTGCTCCAGAGCCTCTTTGGTTTGATGAACCATCAACGTAAATGGTCCAATGGACTCGAGGGTAATCTGGATCAGTCCCTGTCATTTCCACAATAAAGTCAGCCAGGACTTGAGCTTTAATAGCGCTGCGGGGTTCGTAGGATATATCAAACTCAGAGAGTTCAATAGACCATTTGATCATCCTCCCAGCGAGATCGGGCTTGATTAAGACAGAACGGAGTGGTAAATCCGTTCTCACTATGATTGGATGGGCGTGAAAGTACGGACGCAATCGTCGTGAGGCCCAAACAACAGCGAGGGCGGCCTTTTCAATTTTCTGATACCGGATCTCAGCACCTTGCAAGGTCTTGCTAGTGAAATAGACCGGTCTTTGTCCATCAGGAGTTTCTTTTATCAAGGCAACGCCCAAAGCTTCATCTGAAATAGCCAAGTACAGAATAAGTGTGTCTTCGGGGTCAGGCTTTGTGAGAATGGGAGGTTTGGACAACACCTCCTTAAGCTCTTGGAAAGCTTTTTCTTGTTCCTGTCCCCACTCGAATTTCTTGGACTTTTTCAGTATTTTGTATAAGGGGAGCGACCTGTGAGCCATCTTCGGCATGAATCGTGCCAAAGCTGCTACCTTGCCATTCAGGGATTGGACTTCTTTGAGATTCTTAGGACTCTGCATGTCTAGAATCGTTTGGCACTTCCCTGGATTGGCTTCAATACCACGTTGAGTTAACATGAAACCCAAAAATTTCCCAGCAGGGACAGCAAATGTGCACTTCATTGGGTTCAGCCTCATGTTAAATTGTCTCAAACGGGTGAATACTTGGCGTAGGTCCTCAATATGATCGCCACCAACCGGTGTCTTTGCTATTATGTCGTCAATGTATACTTCAACAAGTTTGGTGTGCATACCTTCGAAAACCTTGTTGATCATGCGCTGATATGTCGCCCCAGCGTTTTTCAAGCCAAAGGGCATGACTGTATAGCAAAAGACACCACGATCATTTATGAAGGCTGTCTTCTCTTGATCCTCTTCACACATCGGAATTTGGTTGTAACCAGAATAAGCGTCCATGAAGCTCAGGTATTGATAACCAGAGGAATCGTCCACCATCCGATCTATATTAGGAAGAGGATAAGGATCTTTTGGACAGCAGCGGTTAAGGTCCACGTAATCAATACACATTCTCCATTTACCATTGGATTTAGGGACCATCACCACATTCGAAAGCCAAGAGGAATATCGGATTTCCCTGATAAATCCGGCCTTCAGCAACTCCTCAGTTTGCTGGCAAGCTGCCTTCTGTTTCTCTGGGCCCAAACGTCTTTTCTTTTGGGCCACAGGTTTCGTCTCTGGATAGACGGAAAGTTTATGACAGCAGAATTCAGGGTCTATGCCTGGCATATCGGCTGCAGTCCATGCAAAGAGGTCTTTAAACTCTTGCAAGAGAGCCAGCAGTCGCTGCTCTATTTCAGCATCTAGCTTGTCATTGATATGGGTGATCTTTTCTGGAGAATCTCCCAAGACAATGTCCCTGGAACTTCCATCTGGTGTGGGCTTTGATGGGTTGAACGGATCAATGTTCAAATCCGCTCTAGGATCCAGGTCGACAAGACTTACAGATCCAGCCGATGTTCCAGCATCATTAAGTTTCCTCTTTTTATTGGAGGCGTCCAGCTTTGTCATGTTGAGGCTAAGGTTGTAGCAGTACCTAGCCATCTCTTGATCACCCCGGATAGATGACACAGCATTATCCTTGTCAATGAACTTGATAAGGAGATGTGGGGTTGATACAACTGCCTCCATTGCATTCAGAGTAGGACGGCCTATGATGCCATTAAATGGTGATTTGACATCAATCACTAGCACCCGAGACCTAACCGTCCTGGCTCCTGGCTCGCCTTCAAACGAGATAAGGGTATCAAGATACCCTCTAGTTAGTTGCTTTGCACCATTGAAAGCTGTTAGTTCCTGCGTGTAAGGCTGTAAGTCTGAGTCTTTAAAACCCATTCTTTCAAAGCAATTATAAAAAATAACATCGCAGGAACTTCCCTGGTCAACAAGGATTCTTCGGACGTCCTTGTTGGCGATCACAGCAGTGATGACTACAGCATCGTCACCACCAGGAATGGTTGGGCCAAAATCCTCGTCAGAGAAAGAGATTGTGGGAGCCTCATTCCCTCCTCTGTAAGGGCGATTGTCCTTGACTTTCCCTTGCACAGATAGAATCATTCTATGATGATTCTTACGGGCTGTAATTGAAGCTCCTCCTCCAGCGAACCCTCCAGCAATCATGTCAATAACTTCACGTCGGCCCTGACGTTGTTGCTGGGGCATGCTGTCTTTCTGTGCTGCATTATCGGTCATCACACCTTTTTGCTTCTCTGCAGCAGAGAACTTTCGAACCGGACTGGGATTATTGTCATCCTCATCGTCTGGATCTCTTTCTCTTTTCTCATTCCGTTCTTCCCTGTCAAAGGATTTTTCTTTGAACAGGTATTGCTTCAACTTGCCTTCTCTAATTAGCGTCTCAACTGCGTTCTTTAGAGCTTGGCACTCATCAGTTGAATGACCATTTTGTTCATGAAAATCACAGTACTTACGTGAATTTCCTGGTCTTTTCATAGGGGCTGGTCTCCTGATGCCATATGTGCTGAAAACTGGCCATCCGACCTCCCTCAAAATCTGAGATGGTCTGGCAGATAACTGTGCATAATGGCTGAAGGAATTGACATGCCTTTCTCGAGGTCGAGGAGGGTGGTTATCCACCTTAGGATTGGTGAATGGCCTCTCCATGCGTTCTGACCTCGTCTTCTCCTTACCCTTCTGGGTTTGGGGAGATGGTGTTGGTGGCTTTTTCTTTGCAGCCATTGCCTCCAAGTGCATTTCTATGCTCACATACTTCGAGGCTTTTTTCCTGAACTCCTCAAAAGTTGCTGGGGGGCTCTTTGCTAATGAAAGAGCGAAAGCTGATCCTGACTGCAATGCCTCAATAACGATATGCAGCTTGATAGATTCTGTGAGGTTAGGAACCAGAGCTGCTTCCTTATAAAACCTCTTCAAAAAATCTTTTAAGCCCTCTGTTTCACCTTGCTTAATCTGAGCCAAGGTATGAGACGTCTTGGGTACGTCTCTGGAGATGACAAAGTGGGTTTCAAAGGCAGCTGCCATTTCCGTCCAAGAATCTATGGATCCAGAAGGCAAGCCTTTGAACCACCCGAGGGCCTCCTCAGACAATGTTCGAGGGAACATTCGGCACATCACGTCTTCATCAGCCCCCAAGTACATGGCTTCAAACACATAAGCATCCAGGTGTTTAGTTGGATCAGTTTCACCATTATACTTTCCGATGGAAAGTGGTTGAGTAGTTTGAAGGTGCTTGGGGATGCTGATGCCCATAAGTCTCCTTGAAAAAGGAACTTTCAGATTGTAAGACAAGGGGGGTGCTGTTGTTGAATCTCTCTTCCTTCGGGAAGCTGCATCCTCAGAATCGCGAGTTTGTTCTCCCTCCTCAAACGTTGGGATCTTTGAGTACTGAAGAGTGGTGGACTTTTCACCATCAGTTGTGTGGGGAGTGTTTCGCGTGCGAGATGAC
Source organism: Clitoria ternatea (assembly GCA_037962975.1). Lineage (NCBI taxonomy): Eukaryota > Viridiplantae > Streptophyta > Magnoliopsida > Fabales > Fabaceae > Clitoria > Clitoria ternatea. Next base: position 271,670,991 of record CM075669.1, on the reverse strand, counting down.
TCTTTATCCTCGCTTTGCCTTTTTTCTCTTCGCAATTCAGCGAGTTCCCTCTGAAGTTGTTTGATCAACTCATCACGAGGATCAAGATCAGACACAGTTACTATCTTCTTTGAGCTGCCCCCATGAGAATCGAAGTTGAGTTTTCTGAAGGCATTAGGATTGGTTCTGCCTTCAGCTTGATTCTCCATGAAGTCATGCGCTTCGCCTTCCATTGTGGATTACCTGCTCTGTCAAAGGATATGGGAATAACTTTATCGGGTCCCACTGGGCGTGCCAATGATCTGTCCTGGACCGGGGTCAAGAGATCCGATCTCAAGCCAGTCACGAATAGTATGTCAATACCGTCTAGTAGACCGGATGTATGTGTATCCGATGTAGGTATCCGTTGTCCTTGAATGAGGAGAGCGGATTGGGCGTTCTGGAGATCCTTCACACCGACCTAACGCGTTGAAGTGGGCGAATGGTGGTGTCACCTGCAAAGATTCTCCGACGCTCAAGTCAGTGATTATATTCCAAGTAAGGAATGTATTCAGAGAGGAATCAGTCGTAAAAGTGCTGAAGAAGAAGATCCCTAACTTCAATCATGAAGTCAGTTCATATACCTGATTGGCTCGATTAACGAGGACTCGTTGGTGGGGAACCACCAACTCCCATTAGCATTATTATATTGCGCACTTACCTGCATGATTGGGTCAAGTGGCTATTTTATATTGAGCATAGAGAATGTAGACTAGGATTAGGGAACAAGTTGACCATTCCCGTGAGCAGAATTTGGCTCGTAGTGCAGGGAATTATTGATCAATCCCTGTAGCAACAATCCTTGTCTTTTGCACAGTGTCGTGTGTGTTGTCCGGTGTCATGGTGTTATCCTAAACAACCGGTATAGGGAGAACGCCTGATACGGAATTACAGTCCGGATGTATACCGATGACACCGGTTACACGTAGATGTCTTATCAAAGACGTTGAAATATGTATAGCAGATCGGATACCGGTATTGAGACCGGATCAAAAATAATTTTATTTTTACTTTCTTAAAAAATATCCTAATAACACTGAAAACTTTTATTTTTAATTTTTCACTAATAGTTTCTTTAAGAAAATCAAAAACATTCATTTTATGAAGAGATTAACTGTTGGAACAATTTTCCAAAATAAGGGTGAACCAAAAGATGAACAACAATTTAGAGGACTTGATATGATCTTCTAGGTATGCAGAACACTTTCCTAAAATTAGTATTTCGTCCCTATAGAGTGTGGGTATCACGAAATCCAATTTTGAGATACAAAGAAGATTCAACAATAATACTCACTCTTGTATTGTTGCAAAACAAGAACAAAGGATGAAAGAAATTTAATTTGTGTTTTTATTTCTGTATATATGAGTAATGCACTTGGATCCCTTTATATAGATGTTGATCAGACATCTTCTGAATCAAAGGGACACAAATTTATGAATTGTTATAACTCTTCATAAAAGGTTGAGACTCTTTAAATTTACTGAAAAAGCATGTAATTAATTACAACACAATGGTAATCAATTACAGCTTTTGAAAAGTCATACCATTTGGCATTACACCTTTGAAAAGTCATACCATTTGGCGTCTCAAAATTTAAAAAGTTACTCAATCAGAGTTTTCACTCTTTGATAATCGATTACACACAATGGTAATCGATTATCAGAGAACTTAATTCTCAAATCTCAACAATTCTCCCCCATTTGAGAGTATTAAATAATTACTACACACAAATTTAAATTTAATATATACAATCTTACACGTAAATGAAAGTGTACATAGACTTGAACTTCCACTTAGTAGAGTATACATTCCAAGAAATCGTATTTTATTGGTATCGAAACGATTGAACCGATATAATACATAATGAAAACTTGAAGATACAACTACATATAAGATAAACTACATGTTCTTGTTGTACTTGACACAATATGGCCATGCATCCATATCTATTCATAAGTGCATCAAAGTCATTGCCCCTTGACTTCTTGAAGCGGCCAAACTTCGCACTTACATGGGTTGATTTCTTAGGTAAAACATGTTCCTGCGATAAAACATAAATTCAAGGAATCAATTAAGAATTATTCAACCTCCTTACATCACAGGTCCAAAGCACCCTTGTGCTTTCAATCATCAAATAAGAGATTTAATCTTATTGAACTTAAGACTTAATGTCATATTAAGCGTCAAGTTAAGATTCCCTTACTAGTGATTAATTATGGGCTCCATTCCAATTTCAATAGACATTCTAGAGATGGAATCTTTAGCCAATGCCTTTGTAAAACCATCAGCCAAATTAAGCTTTGTTCGAACGAAATCAACGGTAATAATACCATCCTTGATAAGTCCTTGGACATAACTATGTCTCACACCTATATGTCTTGATTTTCCATTGTACACTTGACTATAAGCTTTAGCCAAAGTTGCAACATTGTCACAATGTATTGCTACAGGTGATATTGGTTTTTGTAACAGTGGTATCTCAAACATGAGGTTCCTTAGCCATTCAGCTTCCTTTCCTGCTGAAGCTAGAGCTATAAATTCTGAAGCCATAGTGGAATCAGTAATGCAAGTTTGTTTCTTGGATGACCAAGAAATTGCTCCTCCTCCAAAGAGGAAAACCCAACCACTAGTAGAAGAGTGATCTTCTTGGTTTGTAATCCAATTTGCATCAGAATATCCTTCCAAAATTGAAGGATAACCACTATATGTCAAACCATAATCCATAGTTTTCTTTAAGTACTTAAGTACTCGACGTACAGCTTGCCAATGTGATAAACTAGGGTTACTAGTATATCTACTCAGTTTACCTACCGCAAATGCGATATCTGGCCTTGTACTTGTCATTGCATACATCAAACATCCTATTACCCTTGCATATTCTAATTGTGAAATAGCCTTACCACCATTAGGTAATATCTTTAAACTTGGGTCCATAGGAGTTGAAACAAGAGAGCATTCAAAGTTATTGAACTTCTTGAGAACTTTCTCAATGTAATGTGATTGAGACAGGATAAGTTTCTCATTGTCTCTCTTAATTTTTATACCTAGGATGACATCAGCTTCTCCCATATCTTTCATGGAGAAATATGATGATAGAAATGTTTTGGTCAAATTTACTTGATCTAAATTTGTTCCAAAAATCAGCATGTCATCCACATACAAGCAAATTATGACACCATTACCTTTGTCATCAAATTTACTATACACACACTTATCTGAATTGTTTATTTTGAAACCATTTGATAATACAACGTCATCAAACTTTTGGTGCCATTGTTTTGGCGCTTGTTTTAATCCGTACAAGGATTTAATCAATTTACAGACCTTGTGTTCTTGGTTTTCCATAACAAAACCTTCAGGTTGTTTCATATACACTTCTTCTTCTAGTTCTCCATTTAAGAATGCAGTCTTGACATCCATTTGATGTATCACAAGTTTATGAATAGCAGCAAGTGCTATTAATAACCTTATAGTGAAGATTCTAGCCACAGGTGCATATGTATCGAAATAATCGATTCCAGGTTTTTGTCTAAACCCTTGTGCCACTAAACGTGCTTTAAACTTATCAATAGTTCCATCAGCTTTGATTTTCTTCTTGAAAATCCATTTACATCCTATTGGTTTACACTTAGGAGGTAAGTCAACCAAAATCCATGTGTTATTTCCCATGATGGATTCCATCTCATCATTAATTGCTTCTTTCCAGAAAGCAGCATCTTGAGACCTCATAGCCTCTTGATATGTCAATGGATCTTCTTCTATATTATAACAATATGAGAACTTTGTTAAGATAGAATCTCTTGTACCTTCAACTAAGTACACATGAAAATCTGGGCCAAAGGATTTTTCTTTTCTTGCCCTTTTACTTCTTCTAGGTTGTGATGTGGAAGCATCATTCTTATCTAGAGTTTGAACATTTGATCCTTGATCAATCAAGCTTTGATCCAATTCTTCAATATTGGTATTAGGAGTTAAATCCTTTGAATGAGGAATTGAAGAAAATCTCCTTTCATCAAAAATTACATCTCTAGATTCTATGATTGAATGTAGTGACACATAATCATTTTGTCCTATTACATAGAACCTATAGGCTTTGCTATGTTCAGCATAACCTATAAAAATGCATTCAATTCCTCTTTCACCCAATTTCTTACGCTTGGGTTCCGGTATTTTTACAATTGCCCTAGAACCCCAAACTTTGAGATAAGTCAAATTTGGCTTTCTTTTATACCAAAGCTCATACGGGGTTACCTTATTCCTTTTTATCGGAACTCGGTTTAGAATATAACAAGCCGTTAACATGGCTTCACCCCAAAATCCATCACTTAGACCAGAATAGGACAACATAGAATTAACCATTTCTTCCAAAGTCCTATTCTTTCTTTCTGCTATACCATTTTGTTGTGGTGTATATGCAGTAGTTGTTTCATGGATAATACCCACAGATTGAAAATAAATTGGATCATAATATTCACCACCTTTATCAGTTCTCAACTTTTTAATTTTAGTATTAAGTTGCAATTCTACTTCATTTTTATAAACCTTAAACTTTTCTAAGGCTTCATTTTTAGTAAACAAAAGATAAACATAGCAAAAGCATGTATGATCATCAATGAATGTTATCATATATTTCTTATTTCCTAATGAAGGTGTACTATGAAAATCACATAAATCACTATGTACTAATTCAAGCAAAGTTGAATTCCTTTCAATATTAGGAAAAGGTTTTCTTGTTATCTTTGTTAGCATGCATGTTCTACACTTTTCTATATTCAAATCAAATGGAGGAATCAGATCAAATTTAGACATAGAATGTAGTTTTCGATAATTAACATGTCCAAGACGAAAATGCCATAAAGAAGAATCATGATTAATAATATAAACAGAATCAATAACACGATTTATTGTACTTAATTTAAACATATTGTTATAGAGATATCCTAGACCAATAAATACACCACCTTTAGATAGTACAAACTTATCAGCTTCAAATACCAATTTATAACCTAATCGATTCAAGATTACTCCAGACACTAAATTTCTCCTTAATTCTGGAGCATATAGTACATCTCTTAATACAAGTGATTTTCTAGAACTAAGTAATAATTCTACTTGTCCACAACCTAGGACTTTAGCCATAGAATCATTTCCCATGTAAAGAACTTCTCCATTGTCACCTTCCTTCAAGGATTTGAATAGAGACCGATCTTTACACACGTGTCTTGAAGCTCCTGAGTCGATCCACCAAGAATCATCAGTCTGCACATAGAAGATTTCAGAAACCATTTCCACAAAATTCAAATTGGAATTATGTGCAATGTGTGCAAAATTACCTTTCTTAGGTTGGTCTTGGCTAGAATTGCCTTGACCTTGCTTTCCACCATTCTTGGCCATTTTCCTTTTCCAGATTGTACAATCTCTTTTCATGTGACCGGAATTGCCACATTCCCAACAAGTTGCTTGTTGATTTGCCTTACCAAATTTAGGCCTCTTGTTCCTACTTCCTTTATTGAAATTAAAGGGCCTTTTCTTGAACTTTGGTATTGGCTTTGATTTCTCATCTTCCACCATATTAACAGTGGACAAATTAGGATTGCTAGAATCTTATTACCATCTTGTAGACGGATTCCTTCTTCAATTCGAAGATGTGTTGCCAATTGTTCAACACTTATATCATCCTTGTTGTGCTTTAAAGAATTTCTCACATCTTTCCAATTGGGTGGTAATTTATCAATTATAGAAGAAACAATAAAAGTCTCATCCATAGCAATATTATGTTGCCTAAAACTTCCAAGGATTCTTTGGATTTCATGGAATTGTTCCATTATAGGTCTAGCATCACTCATCTTATAATTATTAAAATTACTAACAAGGAATTTCTTACTTGATGCATCTTCAGAAATGTATTTGCCTTCAAGTTGATCCCACAATTCTTTGGCCGATTCTACATACTGATACACATCGAATAATGCATCGGTCATGCCATTCAGAATGTGACCACGGCATATGTAATCATCATTCTCCCACTTGTGCCTCTTTCTTTGTTCTTCCAAAGTTTCCTTTTCTCTCTCCTTTGGTTGTGGAGTGCTAAGAACATAGGCCACATTAAGGGCAGAGAGGAGGAAGTGCATCTTCTTTTGCCATCTACGAAAACCAACGCCTTCAAATTTGTCTAATTTGTGGAAATTTGTAGACATATCACGGATTGTTGCCATTTTTCTTGGAAATACTAATTTTAGATTGTTGGAATAATTTTCCAAAATAAGGGTGAACCAAAAGATGAACAACAATTTAGAGGACTTGATATGATCTTCTAGGCATGCAGAGCACTTTCCTAAAATTAGTATTTCATCCCTATAGAGTGTGGGTATCACGAAATCCAATTTTGAGATACAAAGAAGATTCAACAACAATACTCACTCTTGTATTGTTGCAAAACAAGAACAAAGGATGAAAGAAATTTAATTTGTGTTTTTATTTCTGTATATCTGAGTAATGCACTTGGATCCCTTTATATAGATGTTGATCAGACATCTTCTGAATCAAAGGGACACAAATTTATGAATTGTTATAACTCTTCATAAAAGGTTGAGACTCTTTAAATTTACTGAAAAGGCATGTAATTAATTACAACACAATGGTAATCAATTACACCTTTTGAAAAGTCATACCATTTGGCATTACACCTTTGAAAAGTCATACCATTTGGCGTCTCAAAATTTAAAAAGTTACTCAATCAGAGTTTTCACTCTTTGATAATCGATTACACACAATGGTAATCGATTATCAGAGAATTTAATTCTCAAATCTCAACATTAACTATTCTAAAGATTTTTTTTCAATCTATATAATTCGAAGATAACATGTGTAAAGAGAAAATCAAACATACAACATTGTAAATCAAGTTGTAGAATAAAGTTTATCATACTTTTATAAATACAAAAATTATTCAAAAATGATTAAATTCAACTCAATAGATAAATTAATTTTAATTTTAACTTTGTTTTTTATCATCTGATGACAAGTAAGATAAAATATTATTTTAAAAATAAAAAGCTCTCTAGTTTTTTTTTTCTAAAAGGTCTACTTATTTTCAATGAAACAATTTTTTTGTTACAAATCCCACATTGTTTATCTTGTAGTATGTAGTATAGTTTAAAGACGTATTAGGTTATTTTTCTTATTACCAATTGGTTTTGAGATGAAACTTAAAATTTTTAAAAAATAATACAATTACAAAAATTGAAAAAGAACAACTTATCCATTGCCTCTTTGGTCTTTTGAACTTGATATAATGATGATAATTGAATCCGAACTTTATTCACAATATAAAAAGAAAAATGACTTGGTAGTAGACGAATGTGTGTCTAAGCTTGCTATACATAGAGTTGGACATGAAGAAGTATGGAGAAAAAATTTCAACGAAAAGCATGATCATAGTCATGATAGCGGAAGGTTTTGTGTATGAAGTGAGCTAACCACCTGGACAATGCAAATGATATAAGTGCAAGCACTACCATTGAATTTCTTGTAACCGCTGAAACTGCACCCTGCTTCATTGTGGCTACAATCCCTATTGAAGCAACTGATATGATCTGCAGTACCACTTCAACCGCATTCAGGCTCTTATATGCATAATTGCAGCTACTGCAGTTCACCACATGGGACCAGTACCTGTTCAAATTGTTTTTGTAATAATCAACAATGTCAGCATTTCAATATGCTATCATTCACTTATCAATCAATTATAAACTTGTTTTTGTGAAACAACTTATTAAGTGCTTGTTTGGAGTATAAAATTGTTTTTGTGAAACACATGAAATTGACAAAATTTAGGTGCAATTTTTTTGTTTCAATTAAAATTAGAGCTTCAATTAGGTAAAACATGATAAACATTGATATTAAAGATCAATACAAGTCAACAAGTTGAAATCTAATTCTGAATGGACATCAACATACAAGTTACCAAGTTGAAATCCAATTCTGATTGGACAACATTGTAAAAAAAAGGCACCTCCACTTATGTTTTGTCTGCATAAAATTTCTCTCTTTTGCTTTTTCTTTCTTCATTCATATACTTATCCACTCTAGATTGGATAAGAATAATGTGTAACACTTTATACAAAATTTCATTTGAACTGACGCATTGCTTTGTTTAGAATTTTAGATTGGAAAGATTCTTGGTTATCCTTGCCTTCAGTAAAGATTTATGATGGAGTTTGTATGCAATGGACCCTAAAAGTAACCGCTTACATTGCTTTAGTCCTTGAAAGTGGCCCCTTACTAACAAGTTTATCCTTCCAAGTTGTCAACTCATTAAAAATTTCACGCCTCGAAGGACTGAATTTATTTGTATAGATTTTTTTAAGGATCAAAGCAACACAAGATTCCACTTTCAAGGACCAAAGTGTTCAAGTGCTATGTTATACTATAAGTTACCTGTCCATAAGCTGTTCTCTGGGAGGTGTTGGAGGAAGAGCCCCACTATACTTTCCTCTCCAATCAACCTGGCCACCTGCATACTTCCTTAACCACTTTCTAAACCCAACCACAAGGGCATCTGATTTTGTTGGAACAAAACATGCTTTTGCCCAATTGTCTGGACCAACATCCATTAGTTTATGTTCCTATCAAAATAATTTAATTACCAAATATGAGGAATCAAATTAAAACTGTTCTCAAGGGACATATTACTTTTCTATGAAGACATCAACATTGAAGAAAATTAAACAGGCCATAAAAGAAGAGGAAGAAGAAGCTAAGGAAAGATAGATACTTAATGTTGATTTGGTGTAAAACATAATATTAATACAACTGGCAACTGGGAATGATGTACCAGAACTTGGTACCTAAGCATAAATTATTAAGACTTTGTATCAAGTAAAATTACTCTCCATAGATATTTAATCATAAAATCTGAAGCATGGGTGGAATTACGAAGCAGTAGAGTGAAGATTCATTTGTTTGCTATTATTGAGATTTGAGCAAAGAATGTGTCTAGTACAAAGAAGGTCGTGAGTTTGACACTTCTTTACTAACAAAACTTAACTGTGGCGTATTGAAAACAAGAATAATTAATTACAAAAAATCAGTGAAAGGAGAGTACAGAGCGTAGCAATAACAAGTACTCGCAGTAAAAATATCATCAACTGATATTTGATAATATATTTCATTGCAAATGGCCTGGTAAACTAAATCAGGACAAACACAAGCAAAATACTATAATCCTTTGAAAAAATGCCATTGCCAGCTGTTGAATTTTATATTGCTATTTCGTAATTGTGATAACAACTAATATTTTCCTTTTACTGCTCTCGATGATAGCAATAGAGCGACATGTAAAGTATCACTAAACCGTAGGATTCATGATTCAAGTGGGATGGATGAATGGAGGAGTGCCTCAAGTGTTAACTTATCTATGATCAAAAGACACAACTCAAATATAAAGGAAACTTTCTACTAATCAGCAATAAGATTTTGTATGGACCTAAATATTGGGAGTAACACCAATGAGTTGTGGCTCGGTTAGCAATGTTGACTCAGATTGTGGGAAGAGTCTTAGGTTTGATCCTTATTAAACATATTTTTTCGAGATAAGCAAAGAGTCTTAACTATCACTAACCCTAAACACCAAAAAAAAATATTGGAGGTAACCATCAAAAATAACTCAATGCAGCATAAATGGGAATCTTATGTTGGATGAGTTGTCATATTAGACAAGATAGGATCAGCAATGCATGTAGCTAACCCAAACTAGTGGGCGTAGACTTGGTTGTTATTACCTGCTGTTAGTCTTTATGATAGCAGAATCTCCTAAATCTGTTAGCTTTTCACTTTAGTTTTTCATTGGAACTTATAATAATTTGAAGAGGAAAAAGTAGACCAGTGGAACCAGTTAGTCAACAGGATCAATAGTTTATAAATTATGAAAGGAATCACCTCAACATGTAGAAGATACAAATCTGAATCTAGAATCAAGTTTTGTCCGACATGAAATATCCACCGTGGTACAATTTTGTCCATCCACAATCCAAAGTTTCTTGGGAAGCACCATATCAATCTGCTTTTACCAGGACTAACCGGAATACAAACAAAGATCAAAGCAAATTTCTTCTGAGCTGATGATTTCTGCATTAAGTTTAACACACATCACACAACACCCTTAGAAAAGCTGCACAGCTATGAGTCTAAAGATTATTTCTACCGAAATTGTTACCTGAGTTTCAGCAGATGAGGCAGGTTTATCTGGATTAGCATATGCATAGAAAATGCTTGGTGGCATAAATTTGCTTTTGCTCCAACCCTGATCTGCTGTGAAACCGTTGACATCGAACTTTTCAATTAGCAATTCAAGTGGCCTGCCCCCTTCTCTATCAGCTTTCTCTGTTAAGTTAATTAAACTCTACATATGTAAGTGTCAAAAATTAAGTAATTAGAAATTTACTGAAGTTAAAGATTATATCACTGCCTTTTGGTTTCTGAGTACGCATTATTCCATAGTGTGCATATGGAACATGTGCAGGGTCCATAAGGTTTTCTATCAGCACCTCATACCTGAAATTGCACATTCATCTCGTTAGAAAGATATACTATGTGTGGAATACAGTTTCAAGCATGCAAACTACTTCATTTTTTGGCAAAATTAGAATTTTCATCCCTAGTATTTGATATTAGATTGGATTTGGTCCCTTATCTTTTTTGAGCCAAATTGATCCCTTATCTTAAATTTGTCCTTCCATCCATCTCTATTAACACCATTACTGCCACTTAAGATTCATGCATGTGTCACATTACTACCACATAGGTGTCCCGTTACTATCACACAGGAGCCACGTACTTGTCATAATATTCCTAGGCATATCATTCCTGAGAATATAAAATTATAACTTGAAACAAATGCCACCTATGATATGGATAATGTAATGTTCGTGTTTTCATCTAACAGAATCAGCTAAAATAATTATATGAATTACCAATCACAAAAAGAAAAATCACATACAGCAGATGTGGTGGTAGTTCAAGATCAAATGAAATATACGTTCTAGTCTAAAAACAAAAGCATACCCATAAGGAATATCTCTGTTTCCCATTAATTTAGTAAATGATGGATCATCTATTTCTGGCATATATGGGGGTCTTTTTCTTGTAATAATATCTTTGTATTGAGGATCAGTACTTGGCCAAAACCATAAGATATCATTCTGCACAGTACTTGGATAAGCAGCTACACATGATCGTTTAAATGTATGAAACTGCAAAAATAAAAAACAAAAAATCAGACTTCCATAGAACTTTATTAAACATCCAATTGTCTCACTCACATGAATATAAAGTTAGCATATAGAGCATTTTAGTTTTAGGCTGAGAGAAAGACAACAAACAATGCAAGAATGAACCTATTGCAACCCTTCTATATTCATAGTTCTAGTTGATTGCACAAGGGATTACAAGTAGAAGAAACTTACTAGGTGACCGCTATTCAATTTTAACAAAAACTCAATTTTGGGCCATATGCTACTTTCCTCCTTAGTTTCAAACAGGATCACTCAACCTGCTCATTCTTTACTATGTCCAAAAGATCACATTCAATCAAACATACATTCATCTAGCTAACGAAAAAATTGCAAAACACTCAGATTTGCGTCATGTCTTATTTACCCGACTTTTTAAAAGGGTTGAAAATTTCAGGTGTAGATGTCACGTGCTGACTTAAAACAATTGAACCATAACTTGACTTTCAAAACACAAGTAAACCATGGACACTTTTGCTTTCTATAAAACACTAACTAGAAAACCAGTTGAACAAACACTTTTGCACTTTGATGTCGAATTCTTTGTGAACCAAACCTAACTAGAAATATGGTTCAGCTGAACCAAACCAACCAGTTGACATATTAAAAACCAGTTCATTACCGGTTCAATATTGAACTGTTCTAAAAACTGTCAGTAGTTTACTCCTCGTATTCTTTGAGTTGCCATTCTGTTATAAACTTAATATGAATGGCGTAGGTTGACTTCTAGAAAATACACATCAACTTCTGCTCATTGTAAGTGGAAGTCGACTAATGTAAGATCTAATTGTTTCACATGAAGTAAAGAATAAACGAAACCTTTTAAACTTGGGGTTTATATGATACATTTTCAATTTAGAGGGACATGAAACGCAAAGAATGTACAATCTACAGAAAAAGAAAAAGAAAACAGGTCAACAAAAGAAAGATGACCATGAGTGACATTTCTTGCAGCAAAGGTAGTTTGAAATTTTGAATATGGTGAAATCAACTACCATTGGACTTACTGATAAGGTACACCTCCACCATACCACTCTCAAGTCACAACTCATGTTTCCACACACCAACATAATATGATCTCATCTTCAACATTGTACCTTTCAGAACATAATGACAGGCTAAACTTAATGGCCAGGAAATGAGAAAAAAAATGTTTTTTTCTAATCAGAATCTTTTGATTTCAGGGAGGGCTTAAAATACAACAGATATGAATTTCCAATTTTATTGTGACTACTCACTAGTCACTACACAAGTAATGAATCATAAAATCTAAAAAGTGTTCAATTTGTCAGCCATATTAGAGCACCATGCATTGAGTCATTAACTAAAAAATTAAGATCAAGAGTTAAAAACCGGAGGGCCATCAGGGGGAGCCTGAGGAATGAACTTGCATTCTCCTGAGCCATTGAAACACCAACCATGGTACACACACTGCAACCTACCCCATTGATCAATCCTTCCTTCAGACAAGGGTGCTAATCTGTGAGGACAAGCATCATCAAAAACCTGCCATGCACCCTCATTCCTATCCCACCACACAACCACATCAATGCCCATCACCCTCTTCCCATGAGGTCTCCTCTTGTCAAGGTCACAAATTGGCATCACTGGGTACCACTGTGAGTACCAGTCAAATTTCTCTTCACGTGATTCAGTTTCTGGCTCAGGCGGGTTGCTGGGTTCTGTCAATGGAGAGGGTGATAACGCAGTGAAAAGTTTTGATTTTGAATTGCTCCCGAGAACCATTGAAATTGGTGAACCCACTTCTGTCCTAAAGAACATAGATTTCCTAAGTGGGGTTGGTGTTTCAGGTGCTGCTGTGATATGAAGTGAAGGAACAGAAAAAGCTACCACGGCTTCCATGTTCTTTCAGCAAAACCAAAGGAACAAGGCTACACAACAAGAACAAAGTGGTAACAAAAAATTGTAACACTCCCCTTAGTTAAATCCTTAAACAGTTCAACTCAAGATTAGAGGTTCATGTTTGATGTTCATTTTTATGTGATACTGAAATTTGAGAAGTCCTATGTGTGTCCAGTTGTCACCATCCACCAAGTGACTCCGGCATTGTTTTACCTCCTGATCTTAATAATAATAAGCACCTTATCGGTTTGTGAAATTTGATGAGTTATAACAAAGCCACGTGGGTGAACAAGGGCTTAGAGCTCTGCATGGACAATAACAAACGAAGCATTAGAATCAACCACTTAAGCTAATAATTGTTAAAAATCAAACTGTATAATTACTGGTGAAATATATTGTTATAACAAAATAATCCTTCTCACTAAGTGACAAATATATTGTTATAATAAAGTTCATTTTATTAGATATTTCTTGTATTTAAGTGACAAATAATTTTAAATACAAGAAACATCTAATAAAATGAACTTAATTATAACTGTAACGTTTATATCTGTTTTTCATATATATTAAATGGGGTGGTGTATCTTTTATATTTTATATTTTTTGGTTTACAATGGGGTGGTGTATTTAGAAATGTTTCGAACTTTTCCAAGTAACCCATATTACAACCACCCCAGCCCAAAAGCGTTATTAGCCTCTTAGTTTGGGCTTTTGTTTGTCCTCAAACATAGATAAAGGAAAAAACAAAAATTTTCATCAAAAAAAAAGAACATCAAAGCAGAAAAAAAATAAAATATTAGATTCTGAAGCTTCCATCATCCTATGATGACTAGGGATGAATAAGAGTATATTGAGGAGAAAAAAAAGAATACATAGAGATCTGTTCCAGGTTGAAACTTCAATTTTCAATCTCTCTTGAGCTTAGCTTCGCTTCACTTCACTTCATCATATTGTTAGTGTCAGTTATCTCTCTCTTGTGGTTGGAAAACCCAACACAACAAAAACATTACACATTTCACATAGATCCGTTCCTTCGTGTCACTCTCACACAAATCATATCTTCATTCACCACTCAACATCACCACCCAGGTACCAACCTCTTCTCGTTTCCCCTTCCTTCATTCACAATTTACACCTGACACTGATGCTTCATCTTACCCCTTTTCTTTTTTGATTTTGTGTATCTTCAATACTAATCATAATCTCTATTTCGATTTTGCTCTGTTCCTTTTCACCCTTTATTTCCCTCTTTTGTACACCAAAGTTTCGGATTTTACTTTCGTTCTGGATTGAATCTTTTCGAGGAATTCATGGGGTAAATAGTTGCTGTATGGATCAGTTTCTTTTTCGGTTTAGTTATCAATTTAGCTTTTAATAACTGCGTGTGAATCTTTTCGTTCTTTTTTATTATACAAGGGCAGTAATGATTACTTGAAGAAAGAATCCGACATGGATGGTGATCTTCAAAAGTCTCTATCTTTGCGATTAAGTCGTAGAGGTGACAGAAGTAATCAAAACCCGCAAGCTAAAGGTGAAATATGGTTGTTATAACTTGTTTTGGATTTGGTTTGAGAAATCCCTTTTTCTTAAAAAAAAAGGTTAAAAAAAACTTTTGTTTCTTTACTAGATGATATGTATGACAGTTAAGGATATAGTTGGTTTGGGTTTGGGAGTTAAACTAGATTTGTTTGTTGGTGGTGCAGATTTTGAGGTGGGCCTCTTTTCTTTAGGGAGGATACCTCAAGATTACCCCATGAAGATTGTTTGGAAGAAAGGGTTCGTTCGATTGATTCTTGTAGCGGGAATCTTGTGGATGTTATTGATTCTTATTGCATTGTTGTTCCATATATGGTCTTGTCAAACTTCTGTTTCCTTTTTATCAGGTTAGTAAAGGTTTTAATACATTTGTCATTTGGGTTACTTCTTGGGAATCTTCTCAATTTTGCCCCTTGTCAATAACTCTTCTTAATTGTCGTAACATAGACTCTTCATCATCTAACTATCTAAATGTGATATGTTGGGAATCGGGTGATAGAGGATAAATATCACTTTATATTTTACCTTGACCTTTTTGGCTGCACTATGCATGTAGGTTTTAGTTGTTTCTGGTATTAGAAAACAACAGGTAAAGCAAATTTCTTGCCATTCATGGATAGCCTTTGAAAATATGAGTTTGGAGAATTATTTTATGCTATAGATAATGTAATTCTTATGTCTCTCTCTCTCTCTCTCTCTCTCTCTCTCTCTCTCTCTCATCCATAAGTTGTACAAGTAGCATAATTCTCCGGAAGTATTTACTGTGGAATTGGAAGCTAACTCTAATTTCTAGGTGAAAAGTGAATTCAGTACAATATTTTCTTGTTATTTTTCATCTCTCTTTGATGGTTGAATGGATTCATTTGTCAAGGAATGTAGGGCTCTACTTTGCTTATGTTTTATCTAGATTTAGTTAAACTTTGGAAATACAAATATTTATAATCTGATTGGTGAGTTTAGCTGCAAATTTGCTATGAATAGGAAAGTAGGATGATCACTTGTTCGGAGGTTCTTTAGTTCTGTTAGGTTATTAAAAGGCATGCTTCAAGGAAAGGTTGTTCAATATAAACATTCTGTGTATTCTATTTTCTTCACCGAAATTTTCAACAGCATGTCATCACTTCTGAAAATGTATCGATTTTCTGCTTGACCTGCAGCTATGTGTAACAAAGATAGCAAGGTTTACACCATGTTAGACACCATGGGATTTGTATCAAAACCTCACAGTAAGATTTCAGTGGTTTTACCTGCATCCATTGTTTATGGACTTCATTCATCAAATGATAACTTTATGTGTGATATTGGTGCTATCTGTTATCATTAGGATGTCTGATTCCACTTTCTAATGACCCTGATAAAATAATTATCCCAACTGGAAGAACTCCCAACGAAATTGTCAAAAATCTATCATATTTTACAGAAGATGAGGTTCCACATAATGGATCTCAGTCATCTCCCCTCTTTGGAGGCCATCAAAGTTGGAAACAAAGGGATGAAAGTTTCAAACTAAAGTCAAATATGAAGGTAACTTAATTATCATGATTTGATTAAGTTCATTTTCATTGCAAAAGCTTCACAGTTTTGTAAGATTATGTTGCAGTTGCCGCAATTCATGAGTCATGTTTTCCCGTGTGCTCCACCTGTCAGGTGCATTGTGGATTTATTCAAGGTGGTGGTGCTGATATGGATCCAATAGACATCAAATATGTTGAGAAATGTAAATTTGTCGTTGCATCTGGTATTTTTGATGGCTATGATGTACCTCAGCAACCATCAAATATAAGCCATCGCTCAAAGGAGATTTTTTGCTTTCTTATGGTGGTGGATGAGGTGTCTCTGAAATTCATCAGGGAAAATGTTACAGTCAGAGAAGACAATGCTGGTGGAAAATGGGTGGGAATTTGGCGACTTGTTCTTCTTAAGAATCCACCTTATGATGAACCAAGAAGGAATGGAAAGGTTCCTAAAATTTTAACACACAGGTTGTTCCCTCAGGCACAGTATAGTATATGGATCGATGGTAAAATGGAGTTGATAGTCGATCCATTGCTAATACTTGAGAGGTACTTATATCTGTTTAAATAGTTTATGCCTAATCTTATTTATGACATCAACATTTTAAATCTGTTTCTCTAGATAGATATATAAAACTGTCATCCTTTTGTTTCTTGAGAGAGCTTAGAAACATTTTAGGCGGGGTGGGAAGGCATTTCATTTTGAATTTGATACATTTTGTGTGCGTATCAGTTACTTACGATAACCATTTCAGGACACATTGTTTTGAAGGGATCAATGGGTTTCTTTCTGTGTTCCCATTTTTCTCTTATATAGGTTTACCAATTTAGATATTTACAATCATGAAGTTGATGAATTATAGACGTAAAATATCTGTTTTATAGGGACTTGCTTATCACATGTCTTTGGATTTCCTTTCAGGATAATTATGGATTGAGTCATGATATTAGGTTTGTGGTTTTTTTTGTGGTGTTTCCGTGTTTGACATTAACTCCCCTTCTCTCTCAAACAAATAAAAAATGGCACTTGAAACTAATAAAACTAATGCTTTCTAGCAGAATGGATAGGTTTTTCTTTATTCCTGGAGTTGCTTCACTTTCATATATTTGCACTTGACACTTTGATCTCCTGTATTCATATCCAATTCCTTTTGGAAACACCAAATCACAAATTCATGCAACTTTGCATACTGTGCGCGATCTTAGTGTCCATAATATGAAACGGGATAACTTTGAATGAGCATTTTGTTATCAACCAACAGGAGAAACATGTAAATTATCGGTAATGGTATAGATTATCCCATTGAAGTGTCATGTTAATACTTAATTGCTTACTAACTGCATCTGCGTAATTGGAAAACTACTGGTCACATCTGGACCAGCCTTTCTGTTTTTCATGTGGGGTGATATAGAATTTTCCATTATGAAAATATTCAACACTACTATGGGAAAAACTATAGTTTTATATATAAAAGAACATTATCGTCAAGTGTCTTGATTGAGAGTAATATATGCTTGTTTGGATCAAATATGCTTGTTTGGATCCAAGACATTAAGCCTAATAGGCTTTAAAGCATGAAACTGAGATACTTGTTTACAAATTATCTGTTCAGCTGGGATCTGGATGATGGTAGATATTGTGATGTCCCTGACCCTGACACTATCTTAACTCTGCAGATACCTGTGGCGAGGGAAGCTTACATTTGCCATTGCTCAACACAAGCATCATCGTAGTATATACGAGGAGGCTGATTCAAACAAGAGGCGTAAGCGATATGCTCGACCTCTTATTGATCTCCACATGAAAATTTACTATTATGAGGGAATGAAGCCATGGAGTTCAAGTAAAAAGACTGTTAGTGGTAAGACAGGAGATGGGATTTTCTGATTTTTTTCTCCACCGTTTGATTTCTGCAATCTTTGTCATTCCGAGTTCTGATGACAAATCTTTTGGATATTTTCTCTTGAGCCATGTTAAATCTGTCGAGATTACCACAAACAAGTAAGCTTGTGGACATAAATTCCCAGGAAAAATTGTAACTAGAGGGACAAAAGTAGCCTTTTCAGAAACTGGGAAATTACTTAATGTAAAGTTCATTCATTAAATCAAAGCTACCCAGTTACTTATTACATTCCAAAATAAAGTACTAATTCTCTAAATTGAAACATTTGTTATTCCCTGTTAATTTTCTGATTTTGTTTGTGATGTTTCTAACAGTAATATATATGATGTTCCAGATGTGCCAGAGGGAGCCATCATCATTCGGGAACACACTGCCATGAATAACTTATTTAGCTGCTTGTGGTTCAATGAGGTTCACCTCTTCACACCCAGAGATCAACTGAGTTTTGGCTATGTTGCTTACAGATTAGGGGACTCATTCAAATTCTTCATGTTTCCCAATTGTGAATACAATTCACTGTTTGTGTTGCACCCTCACACAAGAGAGCACTCTTCTCCCATTGAATGGGTTAAACAGTTGGATCAACTTAAGAATAGCAATTTAAAAGAAACTAGGGGAGGATTAGGCTTGTTTACCTCTTATCCAGGGAATCTTGATTCAGTTGTTCTGCCAAATGTAACAAGAACATCAAAAGCAGGATGACATTTTGTTAATTCTTTAACAAATTCATTTTGTTATGTATTTTTCTCCATGGATTTCTTCATGTTTATTTGGCTTAATCTTGATGAAAGTAAAGATAAAGCTCTTCCAAGTTTATTTTTTGAGAGTTGGCAAATCAAGCCCTTTTTCTTTTTGCCGTTTTAGCTTCCTGTCAGTTTCTCATGACATGACTATAATTGTGAAAAAAACCAACTCAAATCTCCTCATGGTATTCCAAGTGGTTAAGCTCGCTAAACTTGCACAAAAATCCATTTCTAGCAGTTTTTTTTTGTTACAATTTCCACTAGTTGTTTGATAAGTAATAGTAGTAATTAGTAAGAACAATACATCAATTTAATCCCTTTGAAAAGATGAGAGGATATTCAGTTTGGGATAAACATGAATTGGTATTTTGCCTCATGTGGCCTTTATCTAATACTTCATTTTTTAGTCTAAGGGATAAACTCAGTATGTGACAAGTCCTAACTGTCACCCACTCTGAGATTGAGGGGGAAATGTTAATATACAGTTGAAAAGTGAGCCCAAACAGCTCGGTAGTATGCTACGCAAGCTTCATGCTTGCAGCTGGCTCAGCAAGCTGCTGGTAGCTTCTTTCTATACAAGTTATTTTGGTGTGTATCCCAATAATCAAGTTAATAACAATTTTATGGGTTTTTTTAAAAAAATTATAGGTTTAGGTCTGTTTCAAAATTAATTGTGTTTTAGTCACATCAGCTTTTAAATTCGTCTGATTGGGGGACGAAATTGCAGGGGACAAGCCATGTGTTTGACCAGTCAAATTCGCCTAGTTGGGAGGTGAATTCTCCACGTGTGGGGAAAATAATTAATAAAATTGCCCACATCAGAAATAGATAAATAAACAATACTATTAAATATACTACTTTCTATTCTTTTATATATATATATATATATATACACACACACACATACATAAAATAAAAAAACTTACAAAATATATATATATATATATATAACACATTAATATTACATATATTAAAATATTCATAATATATAATTTATAAATTAAATATATACTTATAATATTTATATATTAATTAAAAAAATTATATATATTAATATATTTTAATATAAAATTTGTATTTATATTTAATATTTTAATATATAAACTATATATTTTATTAAATATATATAAATTATATATTATATATATAATTTATATATTAAATATATATTAAATTATATATTCTACATATATATTTATATATTTTATTAAATATATAAATTAAATATTAAAATATTAAATATTAAATATTAAATATAAATATATATTTTATATTAAAATATTTTAGTATATATAATTTATATATATTAATATTAACATATAAATTAACGTTAATATAAATATGACATATATTAACGTTAATTTATATATTAACGTTAATGTATATAAATTATTTATATTAATATATATATATTAAAATATTATAAGTATATATTTAATTTATAAATTATATGTTATAAATATTTTAATATATGTAATATTAATGTGTTATATATATATTGTAAGTTTGTTATTTTATGTATGTATATATATATATATATATATATGTAAGAATAGAAAGTAGTATATTTAATAGTATTGTTTATTTATCTCAAAGAATAAGCTGTCTTAGTGGTCATGATATTAGATCATGACTCATGGGTGTCAGGTTTGATTTTTGATGTAGGCGATTTTATTAATTATTTTTCCCTGCCTGACACGTGGAGATTTTATTAATTATTTTCCGACACGTGGAGAATTCGCCTGTTGACTCCACCAAACGAATTTAGGGGGTGCTGACACGTGGCCTGTCTGTAACAGCCCAATTTTTTAAGCAGTAAATTAGATAGTGAAAAAATTAAAATTTCTCAGAGAAATAAGAAATGAAACCTAGAAAATAGGAAATTTAATTATGAATACAAGGATATTTTCAGTTTGACTTAAAACGGAAATAAACGAGAATGGAATGTAGAATAGAATAATAAAATAAAATAAAAATCTGCTATAGTAAAATGCTACAGTAAAATGCTACAATAAAATGCTACAGTAAACGTCACATGAAAAATGTTAAAGAATGTAGAGAATTCGTGAGAATTCTCCAACTTTCCACCGCCTCATGTCAATTTCGAGATGCTACAGTGATTTGCTACAGTGATTTGCTACAGTAATTTGCTGCAGTAATTTGCTACAGTAACCGACATTGAAAGCCTATAAATAGAGCCCCAACCTCCCACATTTCCTCAGACCAAAAACCTCACTGATCCTATAACCTTTCATCTCCCTCTTCAAGCTCTCAAAACCTTCTTTCTTTAATTTTCGCATAAGGAGAAATTACGTAAACTTGAAGATTTGAAGAAATACAAAGGAGTTTAGCATAAGGAAAGTTTAACGATCTTCACTTGAGGTAAGAAAGAGGGGATAGGATATTAAATACATAGAAATTAAGTTAGAATTGCTTGTTTAATTGTTTAGAAACTCATTTAGTTAGATTTTAATTTAATTTGAATTAAATTGTGAAATTGATGGTTTGGAATATGATATTAAACAATTACTATAACATGGAAAATGTGTTTCCATATTCTTTGAAATATGAAATATTATGGAAAATATGTAATATGTTTGAAATATGATATGAATATTATGGGAAATGTGTTTCCGTATGATTGAATTATGATATAAATAATATGGAAAATGTGTTTCCATATTCTTGAGTTATAAATAAAGTATGCTTAATTGATTGTTATAATAATTTTATTGTTAAAATTAGTTATAAAGGAATTTGATAATGTAATGCATTCATGCATCATATGCATTGGCCGTTCAAAGAATCCGCAGAGGGGTTCTTTGAGGGGGTTCCCGGTGGGGGAACGCGCTCTGTTGAGTACAGACCTCTGCGGTGGTTTTATACCACGGCCGTCTTAAGGGCTAAGCAGTGTGTCCTTAAGGGGGGTCCTGTAACACTTGTTATTGATATTATGATATTGTTATCCGATGTTGGTGTTGCATTATGGGGCGCGGTATCGGTTGGATATCCGTAAAAATGTTATTGTTAGAAATCACTGCAGATGTTCCCACCAGAATGGATCCATCATGCATTTTCATTAAAAAGAACAGAATATAATAATATCAGTATAAAACAAAATACTTGTTTGGCATTTGCATCGCATAGCATCCTACTTGTGATTGTGTTTGTTCTGATTTAATTTCTATTTATTTGATATTTTATCTCACTCTTTCTATTACTTGTGGCAACCCTTTAGTGGTTAACCAGGAGGACATGTGACAAAGTGGATGTTGCTGAATATGGATGAATTATGAAGGTTTTTGATGATAATGCTTGCTTGCATGACTACTATTGTTGTATTATGTATATGCTATGTTTTGGTACTTTACGTCTTTATATTTTATAAGATCTAGGTGCCTGTTGTAAAATATAATATGTATGGAACTCTGATATTATGTATAATAATAATAAGTTAATTATGTAAAGGTTGCGTACTCTGATATTGTATCAGTAACCTCTGGAATCAGGTTGTGAATCTCTTGATAATTACCAGGTGAAAAATAAGTTATCTAAGAGATTTTATATGGTAAGGGTAATTATCTTGAGATTTGCAAGTTGGCTCCAGGGTGTTACACTGTCCCCTGACACACAATTAATTTTGAAAGAGGCCTAAAACCATAATTTTTTTTAAAAGAAGCTCAAATGGGTCAAAAACCCCAATTTTATACTTTCATTCTGCAACATAAACACATCTCTCTGTAGTTCTCTCTCTCTCACCACTCTGAGTTTTATTATCCATTTAGTATCTCAACAATTATTATGTTTTATTTAGTCAGCAAAAAATGTTACTAAAGTTTATTTTAGTCCTTGGATAATTTCATTAGAGTTCATTTTTGTCTTAAAATTTAGGCATATTTGACTATAAGTTTTTTGGCGACCGTAAGTTTAATAAGCAATTCTATAAATTAGATTATTATATTTCTTAATTTATTAGTTTTTAACACTAAACCTGTCACTAATTCGGAAAATTTCACCTGCATTAATATACAGCTTGTGAGTAAAGACGAGTCATTAAAAAAGAGAAAGCCTTAGTTAAAAGGCGGGCTAATAAAGAATACAATGAGAACTTTAAAGTGAGATAAATTGTTTCAACGTAATCACATAAAGTTTAAGAATAATGGCTAAATGTTAAAATTGTCTAAAAGATGTAATCCGTTTACTTTGAGTAAGTCTTCTATTTTGTAACTTACAATAAAATATAAATTAAATTAATCTAACTATTAAATTTTATCATAACATCATGATGATTTTACATTTAAAATTTTGAGAAAATCAAACATTCATAGGTCATTTTAATAGCCAATATTTATTTGTATTGTAAATTATATAAATTTCATTAAAATAAAGTTGATTAATGAAATATCAAATGATTATTAAATTATATAAAATTTTATACAAATGATATGTTTAATTAGATTTTTTTATTCAACAGTCAAATTAACAAAATTAAATATATAATTTAAGTTTATTGCAAATTACAATGATAAATGAATCTTATTGTTTCAATAATCGCATAATCACGTTTAGAGGAGTTGCAAAAAACAATGAAGAGAAAACTAAAAATGGTTAGATTTTTCTAGATTTGACATATAAGAGAACTTTTGTTGTTCTATTATACCCTTATTCATTGATACCAAATGCTACATTTTAATTTTACAAGACATTAAGTAGTCTACTAAACATTCTAATTTTATAGTGATTTTACAATTTCTCTTAACATTATTATAGGGACATCTTATTCAAAAGAAAATCTATTTATAAAAAGAATTAAATAAAATAAGATCATTACAATTTCAATTTTTGAGGATTATTCTATTGCTAAAATTTATTGAGAATCATAAAATTATGAATTGTTCGATAAGGAGGGAGACACATTAGTGATTTATAATAAATTTCAACTAGTATTAAATATGTTTGAAAGAGTGTGTCGTATTTCTCATTTGACAAACTGAATGTTTAGAAAAAAAATCCCTTCAAGTAAACAAATATCAAATGCATTTTTTAGTTTATACAACAAAGATCTTTATATCAAGATTTAACAAATTTATATTTCGGGGAATTAAACTTTTAACCGACAAATTAGAGGAGTCTCATATCAATTAAACTATCCACTTGATGATGGTAAAGATAAAGGGAATTTATGTTTATTTGGAATAATTTTTCACTTCATGACATTAGTTTAAAGAAGAGAAAGGAGATACAGTAAATCTTATAAGTTTATGCCATATCAAATCAATTGCTAATTGATTCATTGAAGAGGATCCTTTCTTATCAATTAATGCTTTATGCATAGATAGCTTTACTATTGACAAGCGTTCTCCATCCAAGAAAGCAAGAGGCATTCGTTTAGATTTAGCATTACAACTTCAAATAAGATACACTAAAAGTTAAATATGTACTTTCATGCATACTTACTATTTTCTTTGATTTCACAGGTTAAAAAAAATGCTAAAGCCTTCAAAGATTATTAAAGATGGGTAAAGGTTTTTGAAATTAGAGGATGATGAATTAGGTGATATTAAATCTTATTTAGGATGATTGATGATTACTTATGCATTTCAACTTCGGATTTCCTAGAGATAGGAATGTAGTTGCTGACACCAGATAATCATGTGGGTTGCATGATACTGTGCCATTTAGAGTTTGGAGTTTACCTCCTTTTTTTATTGATATTCTGCTGTGCAGAGGCTTGTCAGATTAGAATACTTTGTTTTTTCTTTCCTTTGCAGCAAAAAAAAAAAGTGAATTACTGTTATTTTTCTTTTCTTTTTTTGAAGGAGTGGGCGTATATTGTTGAGACCGAGCAATCACTTTTTCCTACCGTTTTGTGAAACTTCTTTTTGTTTTCAAATTAAAATTTCCTATTTGTTTATGTATTTATTTACCAGGCTTGCAACATTCTTAAGCCCTTAGTCGTAGACTCGTGGGGTGAAAATATGATAGGAAAAAGCTAAAGGAGATATGTTTCTATGTTAGTGACTAGGAGAAACCGACATGGGAAACTCAAACTACAAACAACTAAAAGCTGAAATGATAGGATGAGGTATTATCATTGGCTAAATGAACTTTATGTTGACATCATCGTCCAAAAAAAGGGTAACAATTATCACTTGCAAGACAATTTCATTTAACCAAATCCTCCAATAAAACGAAGTAAAATGGAAGATGTATTTCCATGATAGATAAAAAAGTAAAAATTTGCAATTGACACAAACTAGTTTGCTTCCATTGCCACTCATCGTGGGGGGTAGTAAGTTGACCATCTTTGATCACGCCAACGTAATTGATGACCAGGAATCCTTCCAGACGAAGAACTGTTGGTCTGGGGATTAGTCTGAGTACCCTGCGATGCCCGAGGCATCCTGGTTGCAGGTGTTCTGACCCCAGGACTCAACTCTCTATAATACTGATGAACATCACGCGGCATTCTCGAAGATGATGGGGGGTTGGTTCTCCATCTAGCTGTCCGATTTGCCTCCAGATCACGAGATGATTGAGAATTGGTTCTCCATCTACTTCTACGAATTCTTTCCTGTTGATGCCCAGGAGGTAAATTGGATCTCCACCTAGCTGATTGATTTGTCTCTGTATCACTTGATACTCTATGCATTGGTCCAGATCTTCTGTCATACAATGGCACTCTAGGTCTTGGATTTGATAACAGACTAGTCATCCAGTTAGCATCTTCAATAGAGGAGAAGATTTCATAAAAGAACAAAGACATCAAGTCAACAATATCTACAGACATAATGGTGTCCCTGTTGTTTTCTGCACCAGGAATTGCATGGATTGAGCTAAAAAGATCTTCCATGTCCCTTTCCTGTTCCATTCTTAACCAATCACACTGTCGTAAGGGATCCACTTCTGATGGTCGAACAGAAGGATGCACAGACCTAGCATGCTTCCTGAGTTCAGGATATGTCCCCTGGAATTCACATGTTTCGGAAGAACAACTCCTTAGTTTAGAATTCATATACATTCGAGCAGGCTCCAAAACCATATATCCATATATTTCTCCACGGCAAAGTGGGCAGATGATCTTTGATTGCAACTGGCTACCACATTGAGAGGGGTGCCCAGGCTCCAGCTGAACATCAGTAGTATGAGAGGAAGTGCTCATGACAGGAATTTCATCCAGTATTGCTGATGAAAGATTGGGAGCAAATGACTTACAAAACTGCTCAAGGCAGTTGGAGTGGCGGTAACTAGTATTGCACATGTATGGACGGCAACCCATCTCATGGGATGAACATTTCAAAAGAACACCATTATGAGGAGATTCCATGCATATGGGACACCTAGCCTCCTCCCATTCTTTCATTTCATTATCTGACCCCGACAAATTTGAAGGTTTATGCAGCTCAACATTTTTGGAGTTGGAGGGGTAAGGATATGATCTACTGCAATTAGCAGATGGGGACGGCACTCTTCTAACTTTTGGCATTTTTGAAATTCAAGATATGGCTTCTTAAAACAAGATCTGCCAAATTGGACAACAAAAACCAAATGTAATTCAATAATTAGTAATAAGTAAAAAACAATGATAAGATCCACGCTTTATGTCATTAGAATTCTCTACCTCTTTATAACAATTTGTTTACAAGAAAAAAGGGGAATTATTCTTAAATATGTCCACAAAACAAGCAGAGGTTTTGAAGATCACATAGACCTAGCACTAGGTTGGAACTTGAAACGTGTCAATTGACACTAGCGGTGACCATTGGTCATTGATCTAACGTAATAATACACCGTATATGGTCTATGTGTTTCATTTAAAACAGTACTTACATTACAAATCTGTTATGTCAACACACCAAAAAAGCATACCATGCTTACCACCATAGCTAGCAACACAAAATTACAGTCATGTCTTAGCATTTTAAAATTTCAGAACATTGACAATGAATAGCGAAAGCGTTATTCTTTTTGGTGCTCTTCTAGAGCAAGACATAAAGGTGGAAACAAAATGTTAAACACATCAAAGTTAAAAGATTTCAAAGAAATCAGAAAGGCACAGGAAGTAATAAAACTAGAACAAAATGTATAATTAAGGTTTCTAGCAAATCCCATCAATCAAGAAGTTCAAGATGTCCATTTTTTAGCAACATTAATGCAACTTTACAAATTAACAACTTGTACAAGCTTATCATAGAAAATAGGGAAAAGTTATAAATGCCAACTAAAATAAAATGCTGTAATACAAAACAAGTACTGGGAATTTAGTTGAGTTTGAAGTCCCACACTAGTTAAGAACAGGCTAGATAAGAGAATAGATCCATAACGCCTCAAGGTTTTGGATTAAGATGTGGTGACTCATGTTGACTCTTGGGGTCTTTTGCTTAGACCAATGATGCAGGTCCATTGTGCTTTAGGAGAAGACATGCTTTAACAAGTTTGATTGCTCTCTCTCTCTCTTAAAGGCTTTTCCTTGCATTTCAATCACTCTACCTTGCATGGCTCGCCCATTAAAAACATGTTTTATTCAGAGCAACATTTCATCTTGAGATTTCCAATTTGGTAGAAGCTTGAGATATAGAGAAACTAGTAAAAAGGTAGTTAAGGTAAAAGGTCTACTTAAGGCATTAACATGGTTGTTAAAATCACGACCGACAATCTCTATCATATGAGCGATAGGTGGAATCTAACAATATACCTAAAACCTTGATTTTGAGTCTATGGAGGCTCAACATTTCTAAATAGAATTTTGATTCTTACAACATTGCACATAAGGGTTTTTAATACCTTGTGGCTGTGTTTGGGAGTTCAGATTTAGAGGGAAGGGAAGAGAAAGGGAAGGATTAGGGAGGAATGGACGGGGTGGAACAGAGGTGGGGTCTTCATAAATTATACTTAGAAAATACATGCTTATAAACACAAGGCAAGTCGTTCCCTCCCATTCCTTCCTCCTTATCCAACTCTAAAACATACTCCAAGGCCAGAGGTACCAAAAAGTAAACACCACAAGACAGTAAAGAAAGATGCTAATAGTAGAAACAAAAGCAGCATAGTAGTATGATTTTCCATATAAATAACTAGTTGTATTAAATATAAATAAAAGATTATGATGCTCAAATCGCAAAGCTATAGCCTATAGGTGCTTGCTGCTACGGGTCCTAAAGACCAACAACTACATATTCTTTTAACATTCTAACTATTTTAACACCTTTAGCATCAGTTTAGCAAGTTAGACAGCCTATCTTTGAGAAGGTTTTATCACTGATCCATTGAGCCCTTCTACAGACTTGCCTCAGTATCCTAGACAGGCCAAGTGACAACACTTTTGGTCTTTATTTGATTCTATAAATTCCGGTAACATACAATTAGAAAATCCAAAGCTCTCCCTAAGGTCCTTTTCTTTGTTTGGAGACAACTATACTTAAAAGCTAAAAGGATTAACATTTAACACAAATGACTAGTCACATAAACGGTGGGCCACAACCACTCATCTCCTTGAACGCATGTTCTCATAACAATTTAATCTTTGAACACAAGAAGCCCAACTTTCCAATGAAACACCATTTTTCGGAGCCTTTGGGTATCACTGGGTTCCACCCTTCGACTTGGGGAGTAGATACAGATTATTTGCAAGATTAATCAGGTTTGAATAAGCAAAAATATTGACTTTTATGCAATATAGGATTTGATTCGTGACTTTCTTTTCTTCTGAGCAAGAACAATATTCTACAAATCAGTCACCGATTCCTCAAAGAACAATCATAATATAAGAGAGGCACTGATTAATAACCTAAAAACCCTATCCATAACAATGCAGTGCACCTTATGAAGAACCAGAATTTTATAAAACCACTTTTTTTAAAAAAAAAAAAAACTAAACTAAACTTGAAAACACGTTTCATGATTGCATGCTGTGTGGCAATTAATCACAAATCGGCGAGTAACTTGGCAAAAATCAGAGAACAAAACAGTTAACATTGCATATCAATTTGTTAAGCGCAGAACATCGCGCGCAGTATCGCAACTAGATTTGATCTAATCATGCAATTTAAAAATTATTGTAATAATAAATTGGGAGAGAAAATACAAGAGGGGATGAGTTAGGGTTAACCTGGAAAGTGGCGTGTGAAGATTGAAAGGAGTAAACAAACGAAGATTGACGTAGAGTAGCACGATAAATAGGGTTCAATTTTCTGAAAAATAGACTAGACACGAAGTTTCCAAATCTTGATTCGATTTTAATTTAGTAAATCTAGAATTTCATCGCAATATTACTATCAAATCAGCACCCGACGCGTAAGTCAAGTATTTATTCTAGCTTAATAGTAATAGTATCTCTACTTCCAATAATTTTAAAGTTAATTTTTAAAATCAATATAAATTAACGTTGATTCATCAACATCAGTTGGTTCGGATCTCCACTTAGTTTCACCCAAACTTTATCCTGATTATGGATAGGTCACCCAGGTTCGGGTCTATAAATAATGACAATTGTCTTACAAAGACTTGCTTTCGCTACAGCTAAGTGGTTTCCCTTAACCAAGTCATTGCCTATGAGTCGTCGACTCATTCTTCAATAGGTACACGATTAGAGTCTCGACTAGGCTCCTCTCATTGCTTGAGAGCTTACTGTTAAATAAATTTAATAACTGATTCGGTCTGTACACCGGCCTAGAGTCCATGACATTGAATTACTCTTAGCATGAGCAAAGTGCGTCCCTGTGTGAGACACACGACGATATTAGAGCCCCGACAGATGTCTCCCCTTAATGACCGGAGTCCCTACAGGCTAGCAGCCCGGTCATTTACCGGGGCCATATTGTTGCCAACTTGTAAAGAATGTCATACATGTTTACATGAGTTCGTACTAACATAACACCACGTAAGACTCAACTGCCACTAACCTATATAAATACTCCTCATTTATTACTGTTATGATATGTTGTAATACTTATGCTTAAGCTCAATTATTAACAATTTAGACTTACTTGAGCATTGGAGAATCTTTGCAGGTAACACCACCATTCGCCCCACAACGCGAAGGTCAAGGTGTTTATTGAAGAACCGAGATAGATACTCCTGATTCCCTAGTGGATCAAGAGAGATAATACCGAATCCCCACTAGATCGGTATAATACATAACAGAGAGGTTGAGACCGGTAATGCTACCAAAAATGTTATCCCTCTTACCGGATAATTCATTGGCAATGCCCAATGGGATACGTTAAAGGTATTCCCACAAACTCATCAGCAAGTCCTCATGGATGTAAGTGGTTAGGTCCCTGGGATTCTTGACGGCCCTATCGAGGATGTCTTACATTTAGAACCCCGACGTCTTGCTTACAACGTCGAATTTGTTGACACACCAGCATCAGCCCAACAAAGTGCTCGACAGGGTGCCATGATGCCACCTCCCGATCTTCATGATGAGATCATATGCCAACTTAGAACGGAGTTGGCTGAGTTAAGGAGGGAACACGTCCAACCAGAGCTACGACATGTGATCTAGCATCAACCTCGACCCCGAGACATCTCACCATGAGGTATCAATAACTTTGTCCTAATCTAGAATCCCTACTCACGAGGACGAACTCCAATCCCATTACAGGGAAGACTGGCATTCCCCTTAAAGGAGAAACTAAGGGTGGCAAAATAGGTCAAGGGTCGAGCCAGGCCAAAGTCCGGATAAGCCCATCAAAATACGGGCCAAGCCAAGCCAAAACAAGAAAATAGGCTAGAAACATCGGCCCGACCCATATTCAATGTGGCTCGCGGGCTAAAATGGGTTAGGCTGTTTTTTATGATTAACCAATAATTTATATATAAACTACTGCACTATAAATTAATTACATGATGAACTAATAATTTATATGTGATGCATAAAGTAAAAATGAAAGTTAGTTTGCTCTTGATAAAAATCAACCAAATTAATATAACTAGCTTAATGATGATTAATGAACTAAATTGAAAACTGAAATTAAAGTGAAAATTGCTTGCTTTGCTTCATTAAGTACCTTGCGGCTTGCCTTGTTATGCTGTTGACGTATGACTTAGTGAAACCCACTCGATGTAAGCGTTGAGCGAGAGACGTGGCTGGCAGCTGCTTGATTGTGTGTGTTTGTTGTGCATGTTGTGTGTTGTGTTGTGTTGACTGCCATACTTGTTATTCAAGTGGCCTCAATACTCAAGAGGGGGGTGAATTGAGTTTTAAACCTTTTCGTTGAAATGCTTTTGAACTAAGTTCCTTTCTCACAAATTAATAGTTTATGCAAGACAAAGTAAGTTTAGTGCAAGAAACAATGCAAAACAAGGAATAAATGTTGCTGAAGCAATTTGTCAAATACTTGGTGTGCAGCACTTTAAAGCTATTAGTTCAAGCAAGTTTAAAAGGGGAAATCACAATCAATAACAATAACCCAGCCAGATGCAATGAATGAATGTAAAAGAGTAAGGGAGAAGAGCTTGCAAACCGATTTAACTAGTTCCACCACCCCGGTGTACGTCTCGCCTTTAAGCAGCCCACTTGAAGGATTTCCACTATTGAAGTTTAGAGATACAAGCTATGAGTAATTGCAGCTTCCTAGTGTCCCACACTCAAGAACTCAATCCTCACTAGCACAAAGGTAACCCACCCAATCTCTCAAACTCTCAATACCCAAAGGTTGAACCCCAACCTTTGTGACCATTCAACCTAGAGTGAAAACCTTTGTGTTTGGTGTAGTGTTTACAAGCAAATAACTCTCTCAATAGAGTAGATGTACAAGTGAAAGCTCACACAAATTCTAACTCTCAAGATGAGAGGATATACAAGTTCTAAGCTCAAAATTTCAGAGTATACAAAAGAATGGACTCACTAAGCACAAATAAAGGTAAGGGATGATTGCTTCTCGTATTGTTTTTGTGCTTGAGTTGGAGAGCAATTTATAGAGCCTTGAAGCTATCCCAAAGTCCTCCTAGCTGTTGCAAATCATGGTTCCAGCTTGTCTCTGTGTATAGTGGGTTTTGGGTGCTTGTTTCCCACTTAAATCTGTCTTTTTAGTGATGTTTCCCACTATGTGAATCAATTCATGTGTTTACGAATCGATTCATATTTTGTTTTGGGCATTTTGAATTTTAAACTCGTGTGAATCGATTCATGCTGAGTGTGAATCGATTTATGCTTTGTTGTTTTGTGTTTTTGGGACTTCCAGGCCTATGAATTGATTCATGCTTTTCATGAATTGATTCATGCGTTGCTGTTGTTGATTTTTCATGTTTTTTTATGCTTCCTTGATTCATTTAGCTTCATGGTTCCTTTCCTTTATCTTCATGCATTGGTCTTATAAGTGTTTGATCATTTGGAAGTATATCCTTCATAGTTTCTTGATCTTGTCATTGGATTCTATATTTTCTTTGTGAGTTCTTATTGTTTCTTTGCACTTGTTTTTGATATTGTGAAGCCTTTCTAGTTCATGTGTATTTGTCATTATCAAAATCTGTTTACAACATGCAAATACAGGAAGATGGGGTATTCCACCTGCCCTTCTTGTCGGGCACCCCTAAACCACAAAGAAGCATCATTCTTCTTGGTTCCGTCTTTAAATGGCGTTTGGCATCCCGTAAGAGCAAAGGAAGTAGTGTGGCAAAAAAGGGTTTCTAAAGAGAGAAAGTAAGGGCAAAAAAATGAGATTAGTTTTTTTAATAAATCATTTGGGATTAAATTAAACATATGTGTTGGAAAGTAATTGATTTAATAAAACATATGACTAATATAATATAGGAAATATATAGGTATTTTTTTAATATGAAAAGGTTAAATATACCTTTTTATCCCCTATCTCTTTAGTTGTTCTCAGTTTGGTCCGTTATTATTTTTTTGTTTTAATGAGGTCCCCTAACTTTTTAAAATGTGTCAATTTGGTCTTTTCGTTAAGTCAGAGTTAACATTGTCTATGACATTTTCTTACATGGACAAGGATTCTGACATGTATGCCATGTGTCATTTATTTATTTACTCTGGTGGCATTGATAAAATGAGCGTTTTGAGGAATGGCAACAAAGCTTTTTCAAGTTGGTCCTGTGGTCTTGGTGTTACGTATTTAAAGGGTGACCTAAGGTACAAGCAAAAAGTAGCTCCAACGGGATAGCTAGAGAGTTCTTGGATTGCGTCGTCTTGTTCGACAGTGTAGGTAAGTCCTCTAATCCTTCTTCTCCTTTGTTTTCAGTTTGAATGCCATTATTTTTGGTTTTCATGGTGGTCGCTGCGTGTTAATATGCATTTGGTCATGGTTTAAGGGGGAAAATAATTTTCTTAAGGCATAGTATGAGGTTTGCCTAAAAATATGGGTTCGCGCGTTTATGTTTTACAACATTGGAAGGGTTTTTGCCATTTACTGATTTAGTATGGTTTGTGTTAGACATTGTAGGATGAATCTGTTAGGAAATCCCTAAACATGAGCAGCGGAAAAAAAGGGATTCCATAGGATTTGCAAAGTTCCGTGTTTCAAAGCACAAAACAAACATAAAAATTCATTTTGGATTACCTCTTGAAGAACACCGAAGCAGTCGTAGCCTCGTCCTTTAGGAGTCCACACGAGCACTCCCACCAGAAATGCAACACTTGCCAACTGCTAGTTTGACGGCGTGTAGCTCTTGCAACTTTTGTGAATTTGTGTCTCACTTGAGTGAACGACCTATGAGCATCTTATGCTCTATTTATAGGCTTAAGTTTGACTAATTTGTTCTCTCTAAAAAGTGGGCTCCTTACTTATTCCAAATAAGTTAGGCCCAATAGCTTTATTTTAGTCCAACTAAAATAAGACAACATTTTCTGATGGGCTTACTCTATGTGTGTGACCCTACAGGTAAAATACCCGGTCATATTAACAATAAATTATTTTATTATTAATATAAAATAAGAGCGGCATCTAGCAATGCATCATTATATTCGAATATTATCAACATAACCTATAAGTGATAATTATTTAATATGTTTGTTCCTTTTGTCACGATATCCTAATTGGGCCCAAGGCATGGTCGCGTCATCCTTGTACGGCCCAATGTATTTTACTTGATACCGGAGTAGACTGGATCTGAATAAATATCTAATATTTATTCTTTCTAGCATGGCCATGCGTTTTCTTAGTCTTACTCCATCAAGTGGCCTATAGATATCACTCCTATCACATAGGAGAGACAAATCCCATCTACATCACTCACACCCCTCTGCATAATTTGTTCATTGCTTAATCACAACCTTTATAGTCCTCTTGTTACAGAAGACGTTTAATTGTATTAAAATAATAAACTCCTTATGTAGGAATCGTAGTGACTTCAGGTCGAAGGACTACATATACCATCATTATCACATTGAGAATCGTTTATGACAATCATGTAACGATCCATGCAACGTTCTCATGGTGGGTCTGTCCAGTACATCATTACTCTTAATGTGTACCCATGTGAAGACTTGATATCATCTATATCTATGATCTGTGAGATCAGGTCATTAGTACACTCACACACTAGTCTCAGTGTATTTACATGTCCCCATATAAATACTTGACTAGGGACATTTTAGGAATAACTTTTACATGACCTATTACTCCAAGGATAAATACGTTTTAAAACAATTTTAAACTGAAATATTTATTTTATTGATAAGCAGAAAAATGATACAAATGAAAAAGCATAAAAGCTCATAGTGCATACACCAATAATCTCCCACTTGCACTAGAGCCAATCAGACATTTGCCTAATGCCTAATGATCTAGTGTGCCCCTCATGTTTTTGTTGTGTAAGAGGTTTTGTGAGTGGGTCAGCAATATTCTCATCAGTATGCACCTTATATATCTTTACATCTCCTCGGTCAAGGATCTCTCGAATGAGATGAAATCGCCTAAGTATATGCTTGGATCGTTGATGTGATCTAGGTTCCTTAGCTTGTGCGATTGCTCCACTATTGTCACAGTAGAGACTTATAGGGTCCACAATGCTAGTAACAATCCCAAGTTCTGTTATGAACTTCTTGATCCATACTGCCTCTTTTGCAACATTTGAGGCAGCAATATACTCAGACTCTGTAGTAGAATCAGCAACTGTCTCTTGCTTTGAACTCTTCCAGCTTACAGCGCCACCATTTAGACAAAACACATACCCAGATTGTGATCTTGAGTCATCCTTATCAGTTTGGAAGCTAGCATCAGTGTAACCTTTTACAATGAGCTCTTCTTCCCCTCCATATATCAAGAATGAATCCTTAGTTTTTCTCAAGTACTTCAAGATATTCTTGACAACAGTCCAGTGACTTTCACCGGGATCAGACTGGTATCTGCTCGTCATGCTTTAAGCGTACGAGACATCTGGTCGGGTACATATCATGGCATACATGATTGATCCAATAGCAGATGCATATGGAATCTTATTCATCCGTTCTCTTTCTTCTTTAGTGGAAGGAGATTGAGCTTTTGATAAGCTTATGCCATGAGCCATAGGCAAAGTTCCTTTCTTGGAATCTTGCATGTTAAACCTTTTTAACACTTTGTCTATGTATGTATTCTGACTTAGGCCAAGAAGTTTTCTTGATCTATCTCTATAGATCTTAATTCCTAACATGTAGGTTGCTTCACCTAAGTCTTTCATAGAAAAACAGCTTCCCAACCAACTCTTCACAGACTGAAGAGTAGGAATGTCATTTCCAATAAGTAGTATGTCATCAACATACAGGACCAGAAAAACAATTGTGTAGTCACTAACCTTCTTGTAGACACAAGGTTCATCCTTATTTTTAGTAAAGCCAAATTGTTTAACAGCTTCGTCAAAACGAAGATTCCAGCTTCTGGAAACTTGCTTAAGTCCATATATAGAACGTTGTAGCTTGCACACCTTCCTGGATGCTTCAGGCTTACAAAGCCTTCGGGTTGTGTCATGTACACTTCCTCAAGAAGATTTCCATTAAGGAAAGCAGTCTTGACATCCATTTGCCATATCTCATAATCATGGTATGCAGCAATAGCAAGCAGAATCCGAACAGACTTTAGCATAGCAACTGGGGAAAAAGTTTTATCATAGTCTATACCATGTATTTGCTTGAAACCTTTAGCCACCAACCTTGCTTTAAAGGTACTTATATTACCATCCATGTCAGTTTTCTTTTTAAAAACCCACTTGCATCCTATAGGTTTTACCCCTTCAGGTGCATCAACCAAGTTCCAAACTTGATTAGTGTACATGGAGTCCATTTCAGATTCCATGGCTTCTAGCCATTTCTCAGATTCTGAACTTGCAATGGCCTCTTCATAAGATGTTGGCTCATTTTGATCCATTAGGAATACATCTCCTTCCTGAGTTACAAGAAATCCATATCTTTCAGGTTGTTGACGTATTCTACCTGATCTACGCAAGTCTTGTGCTACTGGAGCTGGTGTTATCACAACATTTTGTGGGTCCTGCTCCATTTCCACCATTGGCTCTTCAATGCCTTGTGAGTCTTGAATTTCTTCAAGTTTTACTTTCCTCCCACTGATTCTTGTATAGATGAATTCCCTTTCTAAGAATACAGCATTCCGAGCAACAAACACTTTGCCCTCAGTAGGATTGTAAAAATAATAACCCTTAGTTTCTTTTGGGTATCCCACAAAAAAACATTTATCTGACTTGGGCCCGAGTTTATCTGAACTTTGACGCTTAATATAAGCTTCACAACCCCAAATCTTAAGAAAAGACATACTAGGTCGTTTCCTAGTCCATATCTCATATGGTGTCTTTATAACAGCCTTTGATGGAACACGGTTAAGTGTGAAAGTTGCTGTCAATAAAGCATGTCCCCATAATGAGTTAGGGAGGTCAGTTTGACTCATCATTGATCGAACCATGTCCAACAAGGTTCTATTTCTCCGCTCAGAAACCCCATTCCATTCTGGTGTTCCAGGGGGAGTAAGTTGAGATATAATCCCACACTCTTTAAGATATTCATCAAACTCTAGGCTCAAATATTCACCACCTTGATCGGATCGAAGTGCTTTAATTATCTTGTCAAGTTGGTTCTCTACTTCATGTTTAAACTCCTTGAACTTTTCAAAGGATTCTGATTTATGTTTCATGAGAAACACAAATCCATATCTACTGAAATCATCAGTAAAAGTGATGAAGTAACTAAAACCTCCCCTAGCCATTGTCCCTATGGGCCCACATACATCACTATGTATCAAGTCAAGGAGATCACTCGCCCTTTCACCTTTTCCGGTGAATGGGGTCTTAGTCATCTTCCCTAATAAACAAGATTCGCATGTATCTATTGATTCAAAATCAAAAGATTCTAAATATCCATCTTGATGGAGTTTAGAAATGTGTTTCTCATTTATATGTCCTAGGCGACAATGCCAAAGATAAGTTGGGTTTAAATCATTTGTTTTAACCCTTTTAGTATTAATGTTATAGATAGGGTTTCGAGATCTAGAACATAAAGTCCATTACTCAAATTTGCACAACAATAAAACATGTCTTTTAAATAAACAGAACAACTATTGTTCTTTATTGTAAAGGAAAACCCTTTCTTATCAAGACAAGAAACAGAAATAATGTTTCTCCTTATTGCCGGAACAAAATAACAATTGTCCAATTCAAGGACTAACCCTGAGGGCAAGGATAAAAAATAAGTCCCTACAGCTAATGCAGCAACTCTTGCTCCATTTCCAACGCGTAGGTCTACCTCGCCCTTCATCAACTGCCTACTCCTTCTTAGATCCTGCACATTAAGATAAATGTGAGATCCACATCCAGTATCTAATACCCATGATGTTGAAGTTGACATGTTAATTTCTATAACAAAAATACCTGAAGTGGAAGTCTCACTTCCCTTCTTCTTAAGCTTTTCTAGGTACTTTGGACAGTTTCTCTTCCAGTGTCCCTT
Source organism: Clitoria ternatea (assembly GCA_037962975.1). Lineage (NCBI taxonomy): Eukaryota > Viridiplantae > Streptophyta > Magnoliopsida > Fabales > Fabaceae > Clitoria > Clitoria ternatea. The sequence continues at coordinate 271,633,235 of CM075669.1, read as the reverse complement.
TTGTCCACAATGGTGACATTTACCTTCCTTAGCCACCCCGTCCACAGGTTTTAAGGCTGATGTACTTGGCTTATCCTTGCCTTTCCAAATTTTCTTGCCATTTCCTACAATAGCCTTTCCTTTGCCTTTATACATGCCCTTTCCTTTACCTTTGCCAGAATTGACCATCATTATGGCCTTGCCCTTTCCTTTAGAAATATTGGGCTCAGCAGTCCTCAACATATTGAGTAGCTCTAGCAATGTTTTGTCCAATGCATTCATGTTGTAATTCATGATGACTGGCTTAAAACTGTCAGGTAATGATTTCAAAATAAGATCGGTAGCCAACTTCTGAGGGAAGGGGAATCCTAGCCTAGCTAGATTCTCCAAGTACCCAATCATTTTGAGCACATGAGGTCCTACAGAACCTCCCTCTTCAAGTCTACAGCTAAATAGGGCTGAGGAAACTTCATATCTTTCTTGGTCAGCTTGACCTTGATATAGCTTCCTTAGGTTTTCGATCATATCGAAAGCCTCCATGTGCTCATGTTGCTTCTGAAGCTCAGGAGACATGGTAGCCAACATAAGGCATTGGATATCTAAAGCATCATCCTGATGCTTCTTATAAGCATCCTTGTCAGCTTTAGAGGCGTTTGCAGCGGGTGGTTCCGGAACTGGACTTTCCAAGACATACTGCTTTTTCTCTTGTTTGAGGAAAATCCTCAAGTTTCTATACCAGTCAAGGAAGTTAGAACCAGACAATTTTTCTTTGTCTAGGATTGATCGCAACAAAAGGTTCGAAGGTGTGTTTGACGTCATGGTTATCTAAAACAAAAAATATGTAGTAAGTATCATTTTCAAAACATATTTAAATTATGGTCATTTAAATTAAATATGTCTCCCACTATTTTGATTCAAAACAAAATACCCTCCACGAATCAGAAAATCCCGTTGGAAGATTTTCTAGTGGGCTAAGATCCATATTTTGCCAAGTGTTAAGTCAGCTTTGGCTGATTACCTAATACTTGGTTATTTAGGTAGGAAACTTTTTCCAATTGTATCTTTATACAACTCTTAGTCATTGGGTTAAGTAACCATTACTAATTATTCATCTTATGAATATTTAGCCCAATGTTTACGCCTCTAAGTTATATTCAATCCAATTAAAAACTTAGTTAAGTTAAAGCCCAATAAAACAGTTTGGATATTACCATTATCCCATCGCGTCTTACTAATATAAATGATAGTGCCCTGCTTTGGTAGACCCACTATTTATTGACATTAGTGTTGACGAGTGTACTTATTGGAAGGCGTTTATAACTTAATATTATTTTGAGGGATTTTAATTTATTTTAAAATTACCGTCTTTGTTAAACGCTTTAACGTAATAAAATCATCCCCAAAGCATGCAAACGAAATTATGAGATGGTTATGGTCTTCCTAGAAGAAAAATAAATAAATAAATAAACCTAGAGGAACTATATTGCCATGGCTTCATGAAGTCCTACTTCTTGAATCCATCATCCTCTTAGAGTCACCACTCCTTGGTTTTCTTCTAAGTCTCTACTTTGTTGGCCCGATCAAGATTACATGATTAAATAGAAACTCGCTTTACATACGAGTGAAGGGTTGAGAAGAGAAATACAATAGAATAGAGAGAGGCACAGCACGCAGGCTGTATTTAAATAAAATAACTAAGACCATAACCATTCACCATGCAACGTGTTAATTAATTGATTATAACTCAGTTAAAAGCATTAAAAGAGTAATTAATTTTTAAAACAGGCAATTAAACACGTAGGGTCGGTAATAAGGCGCTATGCAGAGAATGTACGGGGGTCCCAGGAAAGAGAGGTGGGTCCAGTGTGACCACTTAAGTACCAAGTCTTTCCTAGCCAGAACGTCCCTTGACCATTAACAGCTCTAAAATTTCGGTTAGGGTTTCAACCATTTTAAAACCCTAATTCCTTATTGCGAATGCTTCACAACACAGCCGTCAAGGCTAGGGTTTCAAAACCTAGAATTCAATTTGTGCTAATGCCAACATGCAATGCCTTTCCATGACGACCGTCTAGGTTTCAACTCTTGAACCCTAGATTAAGGAACGACCATGGTTTAACACTTAAACCTTATCACTTAACGCCCCATAACATGAACCATTCATGTTCGAAGATCAACTCAATTGATTCATAATTTGTACGATGACTATCATATGAGTAAAACACATATCAAATACAAAAATTGCATAAACTCATACATCATACAAATTTAAATGGCAATAACATACATACTAAAATTGAGAAACTCTATAACATGCATCACATACAATTTACAAAGAATAACTCAAAATTATATGTATCATGCCAAAACAGAGGTCATACCATATACATGATTAATCATTGTAATAATATGCATCATATGCGATAACTCAAAATAGCAACATAATCATGCATGTTCATTTTCGAATCCTAGTTTCACAAAACATTTTCGCAAAACAAAAATACAAAGCTTTAAACAAGAAATGATTTTGCAAATCATATTTTCTAAAAGCTCTTGCAAACGAAAACATATCATCATAAAACAGAAACAAATACCCAAAACACGGTTTTTGCAACCTGGCTCTGATACCACTGTTAGGAAATCCCTAAACATGAGCAGCGAAAAAAAAGGGATTCCATAGGATTTGCAAAGTTCCGTGTTTCAAAGCACAAAACAAACATAAAAATTCGTTTTGGATTACCTCTTGAAGAACACCGAAGCAGTCGTAACCTCGTCCTTTAGGAGTCCACACGAGCACTCCCACCAGAATCGCAACACTTGCCAACTGCTAGTTTGACGGCGTGTAGCTCTTGCAACTTTTACGAATTTGTGTCTCACTTGAGTGAACGGCCTATGAGCATCTTATGCTCTATTTATAGGCTTAGGTTTGACCTAATTTGTTCTCTCTAAAAGGTGGGCTCCTTACTCATTTCAAATGAGTTAGGCCCAATAGCTTTATTTTAGTCCAACTAAAATAAGACAACCTTTTCTGATGGGCTTACTCTATGTGTGTGACCCTACAAGTAAAATACCCGGTCATATTAATAATAAATTATTTTATTATTAATATAAAATAAGAGCGGCATCTAGCAATGCATCATTATGTCCGAATATTATCAACATAACATATAAGTGATAATTATTTAATATGTTTGTTCCTTTTGTCACGATATCCTAATTGGGCCCAAGGCATGGTCGCGTCATCCTTGTACGGCCCAATTTATTTTACTTAATACCGGAGTAGACTGGATCTGAATAAATATCTAATATTTATTCTTTCTAGCATGGCCATGCGTTTTCTTAGTCTTACTCCATCAAGTGGCCTATAGATATCACTCCTGTCATATAGGAGAGACAAATCTTATCTACATCACTCATATCCCTCTGCATAATTTGTTCATTGCCTAATCACAACCTTTATAGTCCTCTTGTTACAGAAGACGTTTAATTGTATTAAAACAATAAACTCCTCATGTAGGAATCGTAGTGACTTCAGGTCGAAGGACTATATATACCATTATCACATTGAGAATCGTTTATGACAATCATGTAACGATCCATGCAACGTTCTTATGGTGGGTCTGTCCAGTACATCATTACTCTTAATGTGTACCCGTATGAAGACTTGATATCATATATATCTATGATCTATGAGATCAGGTCATCAGTACACTCACATACTAGTCTCAGTGTATTTACATGTCCCCATGTAAATACTTGACTAGGGAAATTTTAGGAATAACTTTTACATGACCTATTACTCCAAGGATAAATACGTTTTAAAACAATTTTAAACTGAAATATTTATTTTATTGATAAGCAGAAAAATAATACAAATGAAAAAGCATAAAAGCTCATAGTGCATACACCAACAGAATCCTCGTTTCAAGTTGGAGATTTTTCATGGGGGGTCTTTTGTTGAAGAAAATGGAAAGAAGTTGGGGTATAGTGGTGCCGACTCTGAATGGGACATCGATGAGGACATATGGAGTTATTTTAAAGTTATAAGAATACTAAAGGATATGGGGTACGTGAATGCTGAAGAATTATGGTACAAAATCAGAGGCAAAGTGTTTGATATTGGTCTGAAGCAATTAGTGGACGATAAAGGTTGTTTAGAGATGGCAAGGGTTGCACACTCTCAAAGGAAAGTTTAGATGTCTATTGTACACCCTCTTGATGTGCCAGATGTTATTCTAGACCTAATTGGACCAGAAAAAACAAATGATCTTGATGTTGATGAAGGTGTTGAAGAAAAAGGTGATGAAATACATGATGATGTTATTAAAGATAAGGGCGATGAGTCATATGATGAAGGTGTTAAAGATAAGGGTGATGAGCCACATGATGAAGGTGTTGAAGGCAAGGGTGATGAAACATATACTGAGGCACTTGTATGTGATATTAGAATAGAAGATGATGATGATAGTGCAATGGAAATCCATTTCCACGATTCGGATGATGAAGTGGTGGATCAAGAGGTTGTCATGCCTAAAAATATGGACCATGCACATGTTGAAGGTGCTAAATAGGATGCAATAGGTGATGGTGGATGTGGTACTAGCACTGGTGAGCCTACTGCTTAGCCAGTTGCAAAAAAATATGGAAGAGGAAAAAAATCCCAAGAAATGTTAACCCAAGGACATACATGAAGGGTATTAATGTTGGAAGAGGTGAGGGGTCCAGTTGTCAGAAAAACACAGGCAATTACTGGTTGCTTTCTTAAAGGACATTTTGGTGGGCAACTTCTTAGTGCAGTGGGTAAAGACTCAAATGATCAAATGCTACTAATTGTTGTTAGGTGGTAAAGTGTGAAAACACAGATTTGTGGAGGTGGTTTTTGGAGTTACTTGTGGGTGATTTAGGTGGCTCCCAGATCTGTAATGGCATCACATTTATATCTAACCAATAAAAGGTATGTGCAATTTGGTCCGCAATAGCATTTATAATATAACTGTGCAATTTGGTTTATATGTTGATTCTGACTTGGTTTATATATTGCAAATTGCATATATATTCTAACTGTTCCATATACCTGAGTGAGCCATATTATATTTTGTGTATTTGGTTCACTGATTTACAGATTTGTGCCATATACCTGATTTGTTTTAGGTACCTGAGTTGTGTCGTATACTTGTTTTGTGCCATATTCATATCTAATTTACTGATTTACTGATTTGTGCATGTGGAACATTTGGTTTACTATATTTGACAAGTGAATAGACCAAACTGATTTGGTGAATAAACCAAACCGATTTGAAGCATACTCTGTTTTCTGCATTTGACAAGTGAATGTGTGCACTTGGTGAATGGACCAAACTGATTTTGTGCATTTGGTTCACTGATGTGTGCATTTAACAACTGAATGGACCAAACTGATATGGTGATCAAATTTTGGAGCATACTCTGTTTCTAGATTCTTTGGTTCACTGATTTGTGTATGTTAGAGTATATTTTGTTTTGTGCCTTTGACAACTGCATGGACCTAATTGATTGCAAACTGATTGGAACATAGTTTTGTAAACTGTTGGAGCATAGTTTTCACAACTCAAATTAACAATTCAATTTCACCTCTCAAATTTCACTACTCAAATTAACAATTTAATTTCACATCTCAAATTAACAACTCAAATTCACAACTAAAATTAACATCTCAAATTAACAACTCAATTTTATAACTCAAACTAACATCTTACAATAAGAACTAAAAGTAAGAACTAAAATTAACAACTAGACTCCACTACCTTCAAATACACTCATGATAACAACAATTTACAACTTCCCATTTCCACCTCAAACACATGCACTTTATCCCACATCTATCTCATTGTGATCAATACAGAAATATCACAAACACATTACATAAGGCCGACAACACACAAAAATAATACATCCACTTGTTTCATTTTGTTGATTCCTTCAGAGATTTCTGTAATGCGATTATTTTTTTCCTTTGTCTGATAATCAACAGATCCTTCTTAGCTTCAGCAACATCTGTGACCCATTGGAAGAAATTATAACTCTTATCACCAGCTATACCCTACAAAACACCATTGACAACGTTAAACACACTGAAAATCACATCAAGTTGTCCAAAAAGTGAAAAAGCAAAGTAATAATCATGAAATAATTTTATCTGATACTACCTACACCCCCAGAATTGTTTTCTATAGTTGATCATTGTTCTTGAGATTCGAAGCTCTACTTTATGGTGCCTAACGCATTAACAATAAGGAGAAACTGCACGTGTCGAGTTGCTTCCATTGTTGAACATAAAACCACCCGAGTTGGCCAAGAGGGAGGATTATAAGTGGGAAGTCACGTTGTAGAAGTTTTCGACCAACTTCAACGCAAACATACCAACCTTAGAGCTTCAATAGAGCTTTAATAAAGGAAATATTCCATAACTTTGATGTTAGCAACCTCTCCAAGCCACGTTAGAACAATCTCAGATGGCGTTAACCTTGGACTTGACAGAAGGACCAAATTGATATGTTTTAAAAAGTTAGGAGACCTCATTGAAACAAAAAAAAATAGTAGGGAACCAAACTAGAAATAACTTAAGAGATAAGAAACCAAAAGGTATATTTAGCCATATGAAAAAGATAGGTAAACCTGTTATAACAGGTCATTATATATGAGTCTACCACAGACGCAAGTAGATGAAGTCCACAACAGAATTAACTGGGCAAAGAGTAAGCCAAAAAAATAAAGAGAGGTGGTACATGAAGAAAAAAATGAAAGCGCATGACGAAATCCCCTTAAATGTAGTGTTTTAAAGCCCAACTTGTCATCTTGTTATCCACGTTGGGTTGGTCCAATGTTGGCCGTAATGAGAGCTCAAATTGATTGACACTTTCTCCTATCTCCACCAGTTTATCTTCTCTCAAAATGAACAAAATGTTGTCTAAACAAACCTAAAAAAAAGTCAGAAGTGCTTATATTTTAAATTAAAAAATACTTGTGTGAAATTTGTAAGGGAAGATTGTTTTTAGAAGAAATGTAATTTCTCGTGAGCAAAATTTATATTAAATGTATGTATGGATGATGTCCTTGTGAACTTTAGTTTGAATTAACTAGATTTTACTTTTAAATGACTTATGTTAGAAACATGTTTTTTCTCAAATGCAACGTTATAGTAAAACTTAATATAGAGTTTACAATTCATTGCAATGTTATAATGTATCATGCTGGTTCAAATGTGCGTTTATACGACAAATCAATTTTAATTAATTACAACAATCACACATTATTTTTTTATCGAATCATGATGTTACAATGAAATGAAGGTAGTTTCAACGTCTTTCAATACATAACATGCACTAGTTATAAAAGAATATTATTATTAAAATATATTAATATAAATGTGTATTATATTGTGAAAACAATTCACATATAAAGTACTACATCTGTTCTTCTTCATATGGTCATGTTTCAAGTTTATTTATGGTTTTTTAATAAAACTTTGTACAAACAACTTGATAAAGAATCTTGCTAAAAATATATAGAAAATGTAATTTTATAAAAAGATTCATAAATGGAATAGATATATCTTATATAAAATATAAAATGTAATTTTTGATGATTTTTTTTTATAACTCAACCTAAAACCCCGTACAAATTGCTCATCACCAAACCAATATTACTAGGTATTCAAACTAGTGTTTGAGTTTTGGAAAATAAAATAAAAAAACACTAGAATTTTAGTTTTTTTTGACACAATATTTACATATGTTAGGATTAACTGATACTTAAATATATCTCAAATTTTGATAAACATACCGTGACATTTGAAAAATATCCAATCGTGAAAAAAAAACATACAAAATATGGTATGAACTACCTTTTTATTAAAAATATCATCTTTAAACTTTTAATTCTAATATATTCTTATAATAAAGAAAATTTATATATAAAATATGCATATTGTTTAATTAATTTTATAAATTTCTCATCTTTTAAAACATGTAAAATAATCACTTTATTTAATTTTCATATAATTTAATATTAATTTATTATCAGTATATTTTATAAAATTAAAAAAATATTTAATCATCATTTAGTTTAATCTCATACAGTTAAACCATTAAATATTATTTTGTTCAGTACTTTTACAGTTTTACCAGTTCAATTACTGTTTCAGATTTACAAACATGGATTATTAGTTTATTAGTACTGTATCAACACAAAAGAGGAAAAAGGTTTGGTTCAAATGCGAAAGAAAGATTTCAAGGTTAGGGATTGAGATCAATTACCAGTCAAAGAAATTCTACAATCTCTCAGATCTGAGGAAAAAATCCATATCCAATTTCCAACGCAAGAAAAGCAAGATGTGTTCGGGTTCCGGCAAGGTCCACTGGAGCGTCTTCGACGGCGTCAAGATAACCGCCGTCACGCCGGAGGCGCTAATGGCGGAGATCGACTCCGCGATTTCCAATCTCGAATACTCACGCGCCGCCGCTCTCCTCGACGCCGATGAAGGCTACGATGCCGCTTTGGCCGACGAAGCTTACAAGGCCGGATGCGCCGCCCTGGCCGCCGGGAAGCTGGACGAGGCTCTCCGGTCGCTGAACCTTTCTCTCTCCAAATGTCCTCCCGAGAAGACCTCTGCGATCGCCAAGCTCCACTCTCTCATCTCTCTCACTTCGCAACACCTTCAAGCTTCTTCCAAATCCGATACACAATGATTTAATTTTTTCGCATGTTGAATTGTAAATTGGATCACAATTCTTGATATCGAGAATTCATTGCGCTGAATGTGATTCATTGTTCAATCTGATCGATATCTGGTTTTCAACCTACTAGTAATTGAACTAATACACCGACGGTAAAACTTTCCAAGATTTTTTTATTTATTTTGGTAACACAAATTTTTCAAGATTTAGAACAAGGAGAAAGCTATCTTACAAGAATTAAAAGTGGACTTTTTTCATTTAATGGAAAAATGCCACTTAGAAACATTGCTGCGGATTTTAAAGGTAGTTTCTGCTGTAATTTTTATGGATTTGGCCAAGATTCTATTTTAGGACATAAATTGTATTAATAACTGTTAATTAAAAATTAATAGGTTACAATAATTTAAAATAGAGTTAAATATGTTTTTTTCCTTATTTAATTAGTTTTTGGTTTTGATCCATATTTTTTTATGTTCAAATGTTAAAATTGGTTTTTAAAATATAATTTTATTAATTCAACTCTTAACTAAATAAATGAAAATATTATATCATATATTTATCTTATAAAACATACACACATATATATAACATTAAATAATTTTTGATAAAATATTTTCTCTTAGTATTTAACAAAATATTTTTTTCTTATAAATAAAAACTGAGACAGTTTATAGATATTATTGAAATCTATTTTTTTTAATTAAAGGTAGTTACTCCATTTAATCTTTTAAAGTGTATTCATTGTAGAGAAATCAAGAGACTCTCTCCCCTGTTTTATACAGACTAATGCATTGTTGTGAGACACCAATTTAGATATTTGTTTAACAATTATGAGATATTGGTCAAAAAGAAAGTATGTGCAGACTCTGGCGCCCTTAATCCAATAGATAATATTAATAACTAGATAAAAAGATTTAAGATATTTTTTATGTTTAATAATTCTAATGGATAAAGAACACCACAATAAAAATTTTAACTATCAACCTTGAATATATTTAAAGACCTATCTCAGATATAACGACATGAGAAGGCATATAAACTCGAACAACACTTACCCCTTGCTTTAAGAGTGTCTAGCTAAGACTCAACACTCACTTAAAATAATTTAATCAAATAATTATTAAACATACATATGCGGAATATTTAAATTGGCCTGAAAGCAGTAAGGGGTTTTATGATTGATTCAGACGTAGGAACATTAGAAACTACATAATAAAGTTGTTACCTATCAATAATTTCTCAAATTAATTCTAAACCATAGGTCTCCATGGACATATTATAAAAGGCCATCATCCTTGATGCTTCCTAACATTGAATTACAAAAAATAATTATGAAAAGAATCATTTAATCCCACTAATAGTTCCTTGCTTATTTTTCCAACTCAATCCAACTAGTCAATTTCAAGGTTTTAATCTCATTATCTTAATTCATTGCATATAATTTGCATACCTAGATACAACGCTTCCATATTATGCTTAAAATTCAACAGAATGGAATACTAGTACGTCACTAAATCAATAATTAACACTTCTAATTTTACCAATATGTTTTCATATATATTTTGGACCTAGAAACATGGTATAATAGTCCCACAATATGTCTCACTACATATGTAATTGACAACATCATTCTAGTACTTAGACTTGGAACAATCCCCACATATTCATAACCACATGCAACTAGCTAAGGTTATATGAACGTCAATTTTGACTGTTGGGAAAAGGATAGGCTAAGCTAAGGATGTTTAATTTCGTATAAATGCATAGGTGTGTGTATATATATATATATATGTGTATGAATGATAATTGTGTTTGATGAATTGATAGCTATGATTAAAGAATTAGTGGATGATGTGATTGTGATTGTGATTATGATTGTGATTGATATGATGATATATTGAGTTGGAATAAGATGAGTGGTGGTGTAAAATCCCAGTCTTTGATGATCTTAAGAGTTAAATTGTGTGGGGGTTATTGATACATATGTATTGTATGATGATGATAATGATGATAATGATGATATGGATATGAAATAATGAAATAAAACGATAAATTTTGATTAATTAAAGAGTTGAGAAATGTTGTAAATGAGATTGATAGGCCTGAGTGGCGAGTTGTGGTCCCAATTTGATGGTCGTAGTGTCAGGACGAGATGAGTAAGAATTTATCTAAGATGATACATGATAAAGTTGACATATGTTATTATTGTGTGGTGTAGACGACTGATCGATATAGTTACCCTTCGTTTTGGCTCTCGTGGTCGAGCGTGGCCTAGTTGAGCTACCCAATGGTAAAGTGGGACCTAGTGATGAGGTGAGGAGCCAGGCAGGGCTCGATGGACCAGGCAGGGTTCACAGGTGGTTGGGTAGGACCCCTAACTGGCAGTCGATCTAGTTTAGTATCCAAATACTAGAGAATCATATATATTGTTTTGACTGAGAGTTAGTTGGTAATTTATGTGAATGATATAATATGATGATGTTGATGATGTGCGTGAAGTATTGAGAACTTAGCTTGAATTATGAAAATGATGAACAGACGATGCAAAGTTATATTACAATTAATTGATGATGTAATTTAGTAAGTTGCTAGCCATCCTATGTTTTTCCCATTTATAGAATTTAATTATTTGTATTGATTTATATGACCAGTCCCTCATCCTTACTATGGTTTTTAGTGATTGAAGACATGGACATTGTCGACGCTGTAGAGACTAGTGCTCGGTGAGTTGAAGCAATGCCAAGGAGTTTGATTTGTGATGTAAATATGTAAAAGTATATATATGTATGAGTTATGTTTTGAGTACTTAGTAGCTCTAATGGTAGTCTGTGTAAGTATCTGTATAATTGATACTTGATGATGCATGATGCACCATAGTTGATGAGTATGAATATATTAATGAGATGCTTGTGGTATTGAAGGCCGAGTTGGCGGCCATATGGATATACATACATATATATATATATATATATATATATATATATATATATATATATCATGCGTATATGAGATGGTGTGTTGTGAATGAGGATGTTTATGTTGATTGATATCCTGAAATCATGATATGGCACTAAGTCATTTTATGTGATAATACATGATCATGGGCAGGTTATTGTGATTGTATGAATGATTTATGATGTGAATACATGTATAAATGATGATTGAATGAAAGAATGATTGAATTATAGTGAGAAATAGGTGATCTTCAGCCAACTGAGAAGGTGAAATGGAGTTCTAGTGGGATCTAGAATCCCCGGAAGGTACCAATGGGACCCTAGGTATAATTGAAATGTGTGCGTGCAAAGAGATTCCCAATTGTAATGCAATTGAATGGTTTTTAAGTAGTGAAATGGTTAGAGGTTTTGTTGAATGTGTTTCTACGCATATCTTTGTGATTCAGATGAAATTTTGAGTACGAAATACGCCTACGGGTCTGAAATGAGTTCTAGATAATTCCCACAAAGTTTCATAGAAATCATAGTTAAATTGAGCAAGATAAGGTGTAAGAAAGCTGGCCTGGAAGCTAAGCCACTTCAGATCTTGCCTAAGCGAGATGGGGCTAGCTTGAGCGAATCCCTGGGAAAATGAAGAAATGACCACTAGGAGAATTTCACTCAAGCGAGATTGGCCTCGCTTAAGCGAGAGTTAAGAAAAGGTTTCTGGTGTGGTCTCCCTCAAGCAAGAATGAGCTCGCTTGAGCGAAAGTGTAAATAAGGCCTCTAGTGTGATCTCGCTCAAGCGAGAATAAGCTTACTTAAGCAAGATTCTATAGGGGAGTTTCTGGTTGATTCTCACTCGAGCAAGAATGAGCTCGTTCAACTGAGACTGCTAGCTCGTTCAAGCGAGATACAGGCAAAGCATATATGAAATTTAAGGATTTGAGACGGTTTAAGGTGGCTACGAGTAACGTAGCCCTTAGGTTCCTACCGTTTATGGTCGTGAAGGTTTCCAACATGAAAATTTTCTCTGATTTTAACCATACTCTAGGATAAACTCTAGGTATTGATAAAGGGACGTTATACCTCCCCACCAGATCAGGAGAGATAATAGCAGATCTCCAATGGACCGATGTAATATATAAGAGAGATGTTGAGATCGGTACTACTACCAAAAGTGTTATCCCCTTACTGGATAATTCAACAACTTTAATATAGCTATATTTTTATGAATAATTATACTTTTTATGAATAATTTAGTACATTATTTACTGAATTTCATTCTTTTATATTTTATTGGACAAATTATTTTGTATTTTTAAAATTAGTGATTTAAAAAATTAAAATAATTTAGCGTTATGTTTTTCCTTTTTCTTTTATCTATACTAATGCATAAAACCAGAGCAATTCTATGGTTTAAAGCTTCCAATTTTCATTTCTCATAAAGGGTAAAGGTAGGGAGGCTCTTTCCACTACTACAAAAAAGGTCTTTGTCAACGGTTCCGTTATGACTGTTGTCAGCAATATAAGCGCAGAAAATAATGACGCTGATAATAGCACTAAAAACAATGTCAGCGCTCAAACTGCTGACATTGGCTATGTATTGTCAGCGGTTGTGGTGTGGAACCGCAGACAATAGTCACACAATGTCTGCAGTTGTAGTGCGAAACTGCACACAATAGTCACACATTATCTGCAGTTGTAGTACGAAACAACACACAATAATCACACAATGTCTACGGTTGTAGTGCAGAACCGCAGACAATAGTCCATATTTGTTTTTTTTATTTTAGTTTTTTTAATTTACTAAACCTATATTAAATATTATAATAAACTAATTTTTGCACTGATAGTTTTAGAACTATAGATATAACAATATTAATAGCTAAAAAATTAAAACACCAACTAACATCTTTTTAAACTGGGTTTAGTTTCATGTACCTATATTATTATTATTATTATTAGAAAACCATATTGCCAAACTACATTAAGCCCAAACAAGAGGGAACAGAGGAAAACATATGCTGTCACGTGCTTTGATTTTAATTAGTGGACATGAAAGTTGATACATTTACAATAAAATGATAAGGGACAAACATTTACAATAAAAGCTACTTTCAACATTTTGTAACAGAGGGAAACATTACATGCCAAAATAGAGAGAGATACCTAAAAAATAAAAAAACTCACCTTGAAGAAAATAGAGGAGTACACTCCAAAATATAGCTTTCTATGGACCAGCAATAGTAGCAATACACAAAACGCAGAGGAGAAAGATTACATGCCAAAATAGAAAGACATACCCAAAAAAAAAACTTACCTTGAAGCAAAGAAAGGAGAAAGATAGACCATAAAATGGAAGTAGAACACACAGGAGCAAAGAGAGAGGGGAAAAAAAAGTTACTTTCTAGAAACAACAAGAAGTGTTAGAAAAAGTCACCTTATAAGAAAAAGAGAAAATTTAAATTTTAAATTGACACATTTATGAAAAAGCGAATCTCGCGCGTAGAGCCTTCTAATTTCATTATTGTCAGCGGTTATGGTGCAGAACCGTAGACAAAAGTTATTTTCACAACACTATTGTCAGCGGTTGTGGTGCGAAACCGCAGGCAAAAGTTATTTTTGCAACACTATTGTCAGCGGTTGTGTAACATCCCGGATATTTGTAGAAAAATTATGTGTAATGGAAAATATTAATAATTGTTTTAGGGATTTATTTGATATTTTTATGAATTATTGGGCAATTATAAATAATTAAATATTGTGAATGTAAATAAATTTATTGATTGGTTAATTATAAAAGGGTTAAATGAGGTGTGATTAGAAGAAGAGAAAAGTTTAATTAAAACTTTTAATGAAATTGTAAAGGAAAGGAGAAGTGACTGGTTATGGAAGTAACCGGTTACCCCTGAGCTTTAAATAAAGGTTTCTTTCTCTTTCCTCAATCATTCACTCAATCATTCACTCTCTTACGCGAATCTCCTTCTTCTTCTTCGACTGTTTCTTTTCTTCTTCTTCCTCCATCGCTGCGAGCTATATGCTCTGAGGGGAGGTTCGTTTCGCATCAAAACCTTGAGATAATTACATTTCCGTGACCGTGGTTTCAAGGTGAGTCCATTGAACCGTTTAAATTTGTGTTACCTCGTCTCTTTCATTTCCTCCTTTAGACTGAATGGTCATACATGGCGGGGTAAGGTCCAGATCTCCACTCCTCTTGGGTGGGTGAGCCTGAAAATGGTCTTTTGACTGTGAGGGTGGTACGACGTTAACGGGTTTCGCATTCCAAACCCCGTAGGTACAGAACGAACACCAGAGGACTGATTGACGAAGCTGGTGCTGGATCCGGAGGTGGAAATGTGAACTCAGCGCTTAGAGGACGTAATCGGCACCAAGAGCAGATCGTTGAAGCTTGGAACCAAGGTAAGGGGGTGTTCGGGTTATAACTAATTAGAATAGGACATACTTTGAGTCCGAGTCATTGAACTGATTGTGAACATGGTAAGAAATGATGCTGGATGAAGATTGTATATAAATGAGTTGTAAGTGTATGCATATATGTATATGTTATATGGACACCGATCGGTTTTGGGATCGTGTGTGTGTAGCTTAAGATGATTATGAGTTTGAAATATTTGATGTTGTGATAATCGGTATATAATGGCAGTGTGATGCCGGGTTTGACAAGCAGGTCGCCCGAGTGATGAGTATGTGTTATTGATGGCCACTTGATGTGATATAAGAACTGTGAATATGTATGATTGTGTGGTATGGGACGGCCGACGGTATGTATAGCCCTTCATTTCCGGCTCCCGTGGTTTTTGTGCCCAGTTGAGCTACCCAGTGGTCAAGCAGGACCCAGTGGTCGAGGTGGAGAGTCAAGCAGGACTCGGTGAACCAAGCAGGGTTCACGGGGTGTCAAGTAGGACCCCAAGCTGAAGGCCGATCCTTTAGTATCCGGATATTAGGCGTCAATTTTGTCTGAGAGTCAGTACTGACAATTGATGAATTATTAGTTGTGATGAGTATGTGATTAATCATATTTGCTGAGTGCAGTTTGTTATATTTGCCGAGTGTGAATTGCTATAATTACCGAGTGTGACTTGCATTTTGACGATAAAGCAATCGGACGGAGTTTATACTCGTATTTTGTTATTTAAATTCCGTTCTAGATTAATTATAATGCTAAACACTCACCCTTGCTGTGGTTTTCAATTTAGTAACCAGTGACAAGGAAGAGGTCGGAGCCCTAGAGGTGCGCCAAGCGGAGAATTGATGCCAAGGCACCGAGTGATTTTGAATGAATTGTGTAATATATCTATATAATGAGTTTTCCGAGTGTGTGATGCTAAAACATGTTGCCTGTATGATGAACTAAATTTGAATGGGTATGCTAATTAATCGGATGTGAATTTATGTTGTTATATGATCAGTATTAATTTTCACGAGTGTGTTTGCTGTAGCAAAGTCGATTACCGGGCGAATCTTGCCCGAGCGGATTCATTCTTGTTCGAGCGAGGGTCGATTGATTTGGTGTCTGTTTCGCTCAAGTGAGTATCCCTCGCCTCTTCCGAGTGAAGATTAGAGTGTTTTCCGAGTGAAGATTAGAGTGATTTCCGAGTGAAGATTAGAGTGCTTTCCAAGTGGTTAGAATCTCGTCCGTATGATGAATGGCTGAGAACCCTTCCGAGTGAAGGAAGGTCAGATTGTTTCTGAGTGATGTATGCCCGAGCGAACTTCTTCTGAGTGGAAGGTTGGGATGTTCCCGAGTGAGCTATGGCCAAGCGAACTATTTCTGAGTGAAGGTTAGGAATGTTCCGAGTGTGGTATACCCGAGTGAATGAAGGTTAAGACTTTTTCGAGTGGATGAAGGTTAAGTTGTTTCCGAGTGAGAGATGACCGAGTGGACCTAATTTTTGAGTGAAACCCGACTTGTGAATTTTCTTTGTAGGTATTGCTGTTCACTCAGGTTAAGTGTAGCATTTGCTCAAGCGAGTCGGAACTCGCCTAAGAGACCTCGAATTTCGCCTAAGCGAATCAGGGTCTCGCTCAGGCGAATGACCTCTGTCTTCATTTTCTTCTTCCGCTGATTGTAGTTAATTCCACTTCATTAATTGGTTTAATTCTGATCGGTCATTATTTTGAGTATGCTTTTATTATTTTGAATGTACTTAAGAAAAGTAAATATTATTTTATATTAAGATCTAATTAATTATTTGTAAACGTGAAAAATTATTACGAAAAATGATTAACCGGGTGTAATTAAATGGAAAATTGACGCAGGTCATCATAGGTTGTGATGCGAAATCGTAGACAAAAGTTATTTTCTACGTTTTATAGTGCAACCGCAGACAATAGTCATAATTTTGCATCAATATCTGTGGTTTCGTCCAACCGCAGACAAAACTAGCGTGTCCTTTTACAATTTTTATTGTAGTGTTCTCTCTATATGTGTTTATGTTGTGCATAGAGAAACTCTTTCATACTATCTAGCACCAAGTCAATAATGGTTCTAAGAATTAACCTCCCATACCTCATTTACTTTTTACTTTTGCAAGATTAAAATCCTCAGAAGTTCACCTTATTATGTAAGTGTTAAAAAATCTAAGCAAGGCTTTTAGTTTAAAGGTAAGTGTTCAAAAATCGAAAGCCTTGCACTCTCTCTTTATTCCAACTAACAAGAAAGAGAAGGTCTTGATTTTCTCGGGTGTCCACTTCACTACTTGGGTTGAGAAGTACTTGGGTTTCTGCATGTTGTGCATGGAGAAACTCTCTCATACTATCCTTGAGTGTGTAAAATTCAGATAAGACTTTCGATTTGAAAGAGAAGATTCTTGAACAAAGCGGGAAGAGCCACTTTAGCCAACTCGTAATCACGTCCATGCCTTCCTATGCCATGTAGATTGCTTTCCTTCCATTCTCCATGCGTAAGGATGTTGATAGCATGGCCCTAAACTTTGTTTGGAAGGATGAACATGATAAATGGATTTGTTGGATTAGCTAGAACAAGACAAGGCCTGAAATATGGGGAGGGCTTTGGGCAAGAAAAGTAAGGAAGAACATTGCGTTCTTTGGCAAACTTGTTTTGCATCTTCTAATTTCTAAAAGATGATGATTTGAAACTTCAAGTTAAGATGTTCAAAGAGAAGTATTTCCTATGAGGAAATTTATTTGGATGTGGTAGAAAATAAGGACCGAGTGTGTTTCATGTTGTGAGAATAACCCTTCCTTATCTTAAGGATGGTTTTTGGGTAAGACTTGGCAATGGTGACTTTTCACTCTAGTATAATGACTAGTATTCTCAGGGGCCTTTTTTCCATTAAGTTCAATATGTGTATTATCAGGACGTGGACTTGAAGGTAAAGGATGTTTAGGATCATGAAAGAGTTCATCTAGAAATACTTTTTGTAACATCCCGTGTTTTTATATTTAGAAAAAAATGAATAAATATGGAAATGAATTTAAAATATGAAATTTGAGAATATGTGGCATTGGTGTAAATTCAAAATGAAATAAATCGGACAAAATGAGATTTTATCTGACGCGTAGCGTCATAGTGATGCGTAGCGTCGAGGTGAAATTTTGGACATGACGTGTAGCGTCAGCCTCACGATTAAAATTTAAAGTCCAGAAAGAGCTACGCGAGACAGAGAGGAGAAAAGAGAGCTTAAGTCGGCTCTCTCTTTTTTTTCTTTCCCAGAGCTGAAAACCATGAATTAAGCTTAAATTAGCGTTGAAACTTGGAATTAAAAGTGGATTGAAGTAAGAAAACATGAGGTAAGCCCTTGAAATCCTTCAATTTTTAGTTTTGGTGGAGGTTTTCTTCCATTTCTCGTTTTCTTTGAAATTTGAATAAGCTTTGAAATTTGAGATTGTGAACCGGTTAAAGAGTCCTTTATGACTCTTAAATGAGAGTTTAAGTGATAGAATTGAGTTTTGTCTCATGTAAGTTATAAATAAAATGTTGGAGGTTTGATAGAATTAAGAGTTTCTTGGAATAACTAATAGTTTTAATAAAAGTAAGCTTATGCAGCTTTAAGAATTGACTTTCAAGTGTTTCTTAAGTTAAGATAGAATTTTGTTGGTTAAATTCCTAAATCCCTTTTTATAAATTTGGTATATTTAGCGTTCTTGGCGTATCGATGCTTGCGGATAATGGAAGAGCGTTGGAATCGAGGTAAGGGGAGTATTGTAGTATATATTTCAATAAGGTTATATGAGTTTTATAGTATGAAATGAGTTTGTGTAATTATATGAATTATATATATATATATATATATAAGTACGTGGTTTAGGATGTGTTTATGACTACATGATGTATATGGCGATTATGATTGGTGGAATGATAATTCGTGCGATAAGAATGATGAATAGGTTGAGGATTGTAGTATAAATTATGCCTTGAATGGTGTACGATAGATGGTAATGAAATATTGAAATATATATGATATGGATTATATGAAATTGTTCTTGATGATAAATATGATTGAGGTCTATGAGATTTATATATTGCATGTATAAGGAAAACGATGAGTTGTAATTACGTAATATAAAATTACGGTGAAATGAAATTGTTGTTATTTGTATGTGATAAAAATGAGAAATGTGAAGAGAATGGATGAAGTATGTCATAATGTTATGTGATGTGAATGATATGAAATTCAATGTTTGTTTATGATTTTAATTGTGATAATTAAGAAGATGGTTTTTACGCCGAGGAATGGCTTTTATGCCGAGTGATGGCTTTTATGCCGAGAACTATGTATTATTGATGGGATTAATGGTTATATGTTGTATATACATGTGATGTGATGTGGACAGTCATTCGGTATATGTTACCCTTCGTTTTTGGCTCATATGGTCCATGTAGAGATCCCAGTTGAGTTACCCAGTGATCCAGATAGAGACCTAGTGGTTGAGGTGGGGAGCTGGTGTATGGCTCGGTGAACCAGGTAGAGTTCACGGGATATCGGTGTGTGACTCCCAACTGGTGGCTGCTCCATTAGTATCCAGATACTAGGTGTCATTATATATAATTTGACCATGAGAGTCAGTTATGAATAATTTTGATTATTGGCATCGATTTGTGATATGTATAAGGTATTTGAAATTGATTGAGAATTATAATGATCATGGGTATTGAGATTTGATTATGATTGATTGATGATATTGTGACTAGTTCACGAGGATGAGGAATGATTTATGATTTACGAAAGTATGATCAATTTGTGATAATGATATTAAATGGTATGATGAATATATTGTGAAAGTATGAATGATAATGATTTTGATGAGATATGAGCATATTCAAAAATGACTAGAAAAGGATCTTTGGATTGACAAGCTTGTGGGATGTGTGAGTTCCTCCAGGTGATATTATTCCGAATTCAATTATCTATATTGTATTATAATGATAGATACTCACCCTTACTTTTATTCTTTCAGAGATGGAAAGAAGGGATATTATGGAGGCTGAGGAAACGGGTGCAAGTGAGCAACAGAGCAATGCCAGGACATTTATGATAATGAAATGTATATATATATATAGGGTATGAGTGTGAATGTGTTATGAGTTTTGATGCGATGTTTATTTATGTCGTTATTAATATGGCTATATGTGTTGATAATAGTTTGCTGCTAATGGCACTGAGTCATTAGCATTTATCTGTGTGGTTTGATTGAGATGTGGCATTGAGCCATTAGTAAGCCATCCATGCATAATGACCAGGAATTGACTATATAGATACGGATATAGCATGGAGTCATATGGTATTTAGAATCATGCATTATTGGCAGGAAATGTTTGTTTGATTGATAAGTGATTGTGTTGGTAAAATGTTATAAAAGAATTAGGAAATTTGAATGTGAACATTAATGAATTTGAAGTAATAGTGGGGAACTGGATAGGTTATTATGAGATCTGATGGGTTTCAAGACCCCCGAAAAGTACCATTAGGTCCTCTAGGACATTTAGGATCTGTGTGAATTGGCCTTGGGCCAATTGGAACCCATTTAGGGTGTTTAGTACAAGGGCTTTGGATAAAATTAAGTTAAACTACATTTTGTGCATAGCTTGCGCATATGTTGGAATTTTGGCAAACGGACTACGCCAGCAGCTCCAAAATAGGGGTAATATGGTGCCCTTAGAGTTTGGTGAGGTTTAGAGCTGAATTGAGTAAGATAGACCCCTAGGAAGTTGGCCAAAAGGCCTAAAATGTGCAGCAACAGCAGGTGCTGCTACTGATGTCCTCACGCGTAGCGTCAGCCTGACACGTAGCACCAGGGTTGCGATTGAAAGCTCACGCGTAGCGCCATATCCCCTGTTTCAAAACTTAGTTTTCTTTCAAATTAAATGGCTTTAAGGACTTTAAAGAATTATATACTTACTTTTTTTAGGACTTTTTAATGAAAATGTTTATTTTCATGATTATGATGCAATTTAATTGTTTAAATGTGAAAAATTTATTGAGAATTTCTGTTCAATTGCTAAAAATAAATAGGAAAATAGGTGCAGGATGTTACACTTTTTATTTCTTTGGACCTATCTGAACCAGAAGCTTCCTCTCCACCAAATCCCAAAATGGTGCAGCCATTGTTGACAAATGCAAAGGGAGTTTTTCAAAATCCAACCCATTTCCAGCTCATTTTTTTTCTTGCAAGTGGTGTTTAATTATTAAGTTTATTAGCATTCTGAGTTCTATAAATAGCCAGGTAATGTAATCTATTCTCATCAAGCAATCAACAAGTTTTCCTTCATAACTCATTTTAACTTTTCTCTCTTTGAGAGTTTTTCCTTGACATTCTGAGCCATCTTGGTATCAGAGCCTGGTTCCCAGAACTTGCTGGGCCTTAGGTTGAGTTAGAGAGAGCGAAAACAGTGAGTGGGTAGTTGTTCCCTCACTGAAAAAATTTGGGTCACCACAAAACACCCTTTTCCAGTCTGTTTTTGACAAAACCACCACCGCAGAAGTGTCCGGAAGGTCCCAAAACCTTGGGATACTAAGTTTCGTGTAAAACAGAACTCATTTGAGGTTAGAACAGCCTAGCCGGAAAATCGGGCTTCGTCGGAAAATCTAGAGGTTGAAGACGATACTTTTAACACCGGTTTTACAACCGCTGTTAAAATTCTGAACAGCCACTGTTAAAAGTTTGGACTTTCTACAACAGTTTTTCTTTCAAGCTGCTGTTAAAAGTATCCTACACAATATCCTGCCACGTGTCCCATTGACCCAGGTTTGACCAGATACTTTTTTTATTACACATTAGCCCCTTATATTTTTATATATTTCATTTTAGCCCATACCATTTCTAAATTACATATTGGCCCCTGTAGTTTCATTAAATCTTTTTTTACCCCTAAACATTTTGAAATTACAGATTTACCCTTATCCATCTAAAATTACCATTTTACCCTATCCATCCGAGAATTACCATTTTACCTATGTCCGTCTAGAATTACCACTTTTACCCAATTTTTTATCCTTTTACCACTACTTTTAAAATGCCTCCTAGAAGACAATTTGAAAGAAATCTCCAAGACATCGAACTAGATGACTTACGATAACAAATTCAAAGGTTGCAGGAGATAGTTGAAGCCCAACAAGCCAAGCTTAACTAACAGAGAAATACCAATTCTGTTGAAAGTGACTCTGATAATAGTAATTCTTCCTCCTCTAACAATTATAGAGTGAGAAGGTCACAACAACATGGCCATGACTTCAGAATGGATATACCAGAATTCGAAGGGACATTAGAACCTGACGAATTTTTGGATTGGATCTGCACTGTTGAGAGAATATTCGATCTGAAGGATATTCTAAATGACCAAAAGGTTAAAATCGTCGCCATTAAACTAAAGCGACATGTATCCATTTGGTGGGAGACTCTGCAGAAGAATTATGCAAAAGATAGGAAAAGTAAGATTAAGACTTGGGAGAAAATACGAAAGCAACTCAAAGCTAGATTCTTACCTGCTAATTATCTTCAAGATAATTATCTGTGACTTATTAATCTTCAACAAAAGACAATGACAGTTGAGGAGTATACCAGGGAATTTGAGCAGCTAAAGATGAAATGTGAGCTGATTGAAGAAGAAGAACATACCATAGCTCATTACCTTGGAGGGCTAAATACAGAGATTTCTCATCTAGTCCAGCTACAACAATATTTCACCCTGGATGATGTCATCTGACTTGCCATCAGGATAGAAAAATAACTCCCTAAGAGAAACCAGTTCCATCCTTCTTCTTCTAGATTACCTTTCCAACCTTCTTCTTCTAGAAACCCTTCCTTTCCCCGAAAACACAAACCACCCAACCACCTACCCCAAACAAAACACCAGCCAAACCATACAAAGATAACAACCCTAAACCTACCTACCAATCCAAGTCCACTATAAAATGCTTCAGATGTCAAAGTTTTGGCCATATAGCTTTTGATTGTCCAAACCGAAAGGTTGTCACCATCATTGAAGGAGAACCTTTTGAAGCTTCAGAAGAAGAGCTAGAAGTAGAACTAGGAGAACCGGTGTATGACAATGAACTCACACCTGCTGATCATGGTGAGTTACTAGTTTTCAGGAGAAGTCTACACACAGTACAAATAAAACAGAACTCTTGGTTGAGACACAATATCTTCCACACCCGTTGCACCTCGCTAGGAAAGATTTGTAATGTTATCATTGATAGTGGAAGTTGTGAGAATGTAGTATCAAACTACATGGTGGAAAAGCTCAAGTTGCCAACCCAAAGTCACCTGTATCCTTACAAATTGCAGTGGCTTAATGAAGGCAATGAGGTAAAAGTTTCTAAAAGATGTCTTGTGTCTTTTTCAATTGGCAGGAAATACCAGGATAAAGTTTGGTGCGATGTTGTTCCTATGGATGCTTCCCATATTCTTCTTGGAAGGCCTTGGCAATATGATCGTCGTACCCAATATGATGGTTATACAAACACCTACTCATTTGAGAAGGACATAGTGAAAATTAGATTAGCTCTACTACCGCCTGATGAATTCAACCAAGACAAAAAAGAAGAAAAGTAGTTGGTGTCCTTAGTCACCAAGAATCAATTTAAGGTGGCTACAGATGAAGTTAATCATTTGGGCTTTTTATTGTTGATTGAGCAGAATTGTGGAACCAATATACCACCAGAAATTATACCACTTTTATCAGAATTTCCAGGTGTTATTCCAAAAGAAATTCCTCCAGGACTACCACCTATACGTGATATTCAACATGCTATAGACTTTGTTCCAGGAGCAGTTATTCCAAATAAACCTGCTTATCGAATGAATCCTCAAGAGCATGCTGAAGTACAAAGACAAGTTAAAGGATTGCTGAAGAAAGGATTAATTCAGGAAAGTGTTAGTCCTTCTGCTGTTCCTGTTATATTAGTCCCTAAAAAAGATGGCACATGGAAGATATGCATAGATAGTAGAGTTGTGAATAAAATCACAATCAAGTATCGATTACCGATACCATGACTTGATGGCTTGTTGGACCAATTACATGGTGCCACTATCTTTTCCAAGATTGATCTCCGTAGTTGATACAATTAGATCAGAATCAGGCCAGAAGATGAGCGGAAGACCGCTTTCAAAACACGAGATGGTCTGTATGAATGAACAGTCATGCCATTTGGGTTATCCAACGCCCCCAGCATATTCATGCGCCTAAGGAATCAGGTATTACGCCCTTTCAATGGATAACTTGTGGTTGTTTACTTTGACGATATCCTAATTTACAGCAAAAGCAAGGAGGAGAATTTAAAACATATAAGACATGTGTTAGAAGTTCTTCAAGAACAGAAACTCTATGCCAACATGGAGAAATGCTCTTTCATGACCAAAGAAGTGATGTTTCTTGGTTATATTATTGGCGCTGAAGGCATCGGTGTAGACCCTAGCAAGATCAAGGCAATCAACAACTGACCTATTCCTCAGTCAATCCATGACGTCAGAAGTTTCCATGGGCTAGCTTCTTTTTATTGCAGGTTTATCAAGAATTTCAGTACCATTACAGCTTCGCTCACCAGTTGTATCAAAGGTGATAAATTTCAATGGTCAGAACAAGCACAAAAGAGTTTTAATGAATTAAAGGAGCACTTGACGAAAGCCCCTGTACTAGCACTACCTAACTTTGACTAAGTGTTTGAAGTAAGTTGTGATGCTTCTAACATTGGTATTGGTGCAGTACTCAGTCAGGAAGGCCGATCAATAGCTTTCTTTAGTGAAAAGCTAAATGATGCTAAGCTGAGGTACTCCACTTATGATAAGGAATTTCATGCCATCGTATGAGCTTTGCAACATTGGAGTCATTACCTGCTTCCAAAAGAATTCATTCTCTATTCAGATCATGAAGCTCTCAAATACTTGAATTCCTAACAAAAAATTAGTCGTAGTCATGCTTCATGGATCGAGTTTCTATAGGCTTATCCATTCCTAATCAAATATAAGTCTGGGAAACAAAACTCTATTGTAGATGCTCTCAGCCGACGTCATGTTTTGCTATCCACTTTGCAAACAAAAGTTATTGGCTTTGAGATTCTAAAGGAATTATATCAAGATGATCTTGACTTTACCAGTATTTGGCAGTCAATTGAGAACCAACCTTTTCAAAGTTACCATCGTCAACAAGGCTTTCTATTTAAGAATAATGTTTTGTGTATTCCTTGTTGTTCTTTAAGAGAAGCCATTATCTGGGAAGCACATGATGGAGGATTAGCTGGTCACTTTGGCAGAGACAAAACAGTTGCACTGATCAAGGAGAACTTTTACTGGCCTAAGCTTGAAAGGAATGTCATTCGGCATATCCAACGATGTCGTATCTGTCACCTTGCTAAATCCAAGAGTCAAAATACTGGATTATATTTACCATTACCAGTACCCACAGCACCATCGGAAGATGTTAGCATGGATTTCATTCTTGGGCTACCATGAACACAACATCAGAAGGATTCTGTAATGGTGATCGTAGACAGGTTTTCAAAAATGGCGCATTTCATACCTTGTCAAAAGACTAATGATGCTGTCTATATAGCTAACTTATACTTCAAGGAGATTGTACGACTCCATGGAATTACCAAAACTATTACATCAGACAGAAATATCAAATTTCTAAGTCACTTTTAGAGAACTTTATGGAAAAAGATGGGTACGAAGCTACAGTTCAGCAATGCTAGTCATTCTCAAATAGATGGCCAAACAGAAGCAATAAACCGATTGCTAGGAAACCTATTACAAAGTTTTATCAGTAAAAATCTTCGTCAATGGGATCAAGTCATAGCCCAGGTGGAGTTCGCTTATAACAATTCCACAAATCCGGCTAGTGGAATGTGCCCTTTTGAAGTAGTGTATGGTGTATGACCTATCAGTCCATTGGATATGGTTCCTTGTTCTATAAAAAATCAGTTCAGTGCTGATGCTGTCCAAAGAGCCAAAGAAATCAAGAAGCTTCATGAACAAGTTCGAGCTAGAATCGAAAAGAAAAATGTAAAATACAAAGCTCAACGAGACAAGCATCGAAAGCAACAAGTGTTTAAAGAAGGAGACTTGGTATGGATTCATCTTCGAAAGGAAATATTTCTAAAGCAACCTAATGCCAAGTTATCCCTTAGAGCCGATGGACCCTTTCGAGTAGTTCAAAAGATCAATGATAATGTTTACAAAATTGAGCTACCAAGTTCCTATGGTGTATCAGCTATCTTTAACATTGCTGATCTCTCACCGTACTTTGAAGAAGAAGATGCTTAGACTCGAGGAAGAGTCTTTTCCAACTTGGGGAGAATGAACCAGAAGCTTCCTCTCCACTAACTCCTAAAACGGTGCAGCCATTGTTGACAAATGCAAAGGAAGCTTTTCAAAATCCAACCCATTTCTAGCTCATTTTTTTCTTGCAAGTGGAATTTAATTGTTAAGCTTATTAGCATTCTGAGTTTTATAAATAGCCAGGCAATGTAATCTATTCTCATCAAGCAATCAATAAGTTTTCCTTCATAGCTCATTTTGAGTTTTCTCTCTTTGAGAGTTTTTCCTTGGCATTCTGAGCCACTATCATTACATAACTTCCTCATAAGTGTATTTGTTCATATAAACCCTACATCTCATGATTTTATGGTCTAGGACTCAAAACTAGATGGCAATACTCTATTTGTTCGGTCTAGGACTCAAAACTAGATGGCAATACTCTAAATCTAATTTGACTTATACTACTTATTAGACTTGGAATTGGAAGTTCTAATGCCCTTAAAAGACCCGTTTTCTCTTATGAAAAAGGTTTCATAATTCCTTTCCTATTAATGACCAATGTTTCCATTGGGGCTTAAGTCAAATTGGTGCTTATAGTATATGTAATATAGAGACTTTCCTTTATGGTTTCTGTGATTGCTTTTTACTATAAGGGTCTGGTTAAGGATGGGATTGAACTCTAGCTTTCACTTCTTTGTTTTCTCATCCTTGAGGGATTGGGTGGTGTGTAGAATCAAGCATGTTGAGACTCTCTTCCTAGTCACTTGTCGATGGATTTGGAAAGGTCAAAATAATCATGGTTTTCAAGGCAATTTCCTGGAGCTTAACTTTTTACTTTTGCATACTAATGATATGGTTTTTTGCCATGGTCCAGGCCAAGATAATAATCGGTCTACTGTCCCTTGTGTTATTCAAGAGGTTGCTTGGCACCTACCTGTTGGTGTACGCATTACAAGTTATCATGTTTTTTTATTGTATCATTTTATGCTTATCAATAAAATAAGTATTTTTAATTTTAAATTTGTTGTTACTTATCATTGGGATAATAGGTCATATGAGAACTATTCCTAAAGTGTCCCTAGTCAAATATTTATAAAAGGACATATAAATACATTAAAGAATAACGTATGAGTCTATTGACGATCTCATCTAACAGATCATGGATATAGACGATATCAAGTCTCCACGTGGGTACACATTAAGAGTAATCGTGTACTAGACAAACCCACCACAAGAACGTTACATGGATAGTTACATGAATGTCATAAATGGTTTTCAATGTGATAATGATATATGTAGTCCTTCAACCTAAAGTCACTACGATTCCTACATAAGGAGTTTGTTGTTTTAATATAATTAAATGTCATGTAACAAGGTGACCATGGAGGTTGTAATTAGACAGTAAATAAATCATGCATGAGGATGAGTGATGTAGATGAGATTTGTATCTCCTATGTGATAGGAGTGATATCTATTAGGCACTTGATAGAGTCAGACTAAAGAAATGCATGGTCATGTTAGAGAGAATAAATATTAGATATTTATTATAGTAAAGTTTACTTTAGCATCAAGCAGTCATACAAGGATGATAATGACTAGGCCTTGGACCCAATTGGATATCATGACAAAAGGAATGGATAGGGGTGGCAAAGTGGGACAAATCCATTAGACCAGTTCGTAAAAACAATGTCAGAGTATGGGTTGGGATAAGGTTTTTTCGCCTACAAACCCATTTAGGCACGCCCATTTTAGCCCACTAAAAACCGGGTCAAAAACAGGCCAACCCATCAGACTAACTATATTTAAAAAATAAATAAAAATAATTTAATATTCATTTAAATACCATTTTTATAAGATTTTTCTAAAAAATATTTTTTAATAAGTTATAATAAAAAATAGGCCACTAAAAAAATCATCTACAAAATTATTTTTATTTGAAAAATAAAATTTTGAATAAGATTATTTTTAAAAAAAACAAGAGGAAAAGGAAAGAGGGTTGGTTTGTTGGCCCGTTAACCCATCCTTAAATGGGTCACGCCTAAATTCTTGGTCTTTTTTTATTTTATGGCCTAGATTGTCTCGTATTTAGACAGGCCCTATGCAGAAACTTAGGCCTAACCTAGTCCGTCGGCCCACTTTGCCACCCCTAGAAATGGACATATAAAATGGTTATTACTTATACGTTATGTCAATTAAATAATATTCAGAAATAATAATACATTGTTAGATGTCATTTTTATTTTATATTAATAATAAAATAGTTTATTATTAATATGATCAAATATTTTATCTATATGGTCACATGCATAGAGTAAGCTCACTAGAAAATAGTTTTTTACTTAGACTAAAATAAAACTATTCGGCCTATATTTAGAATGAACTAGGAGCTCAATCATCATTAAAAGTTTATCAAGTCAGACCTGAACCTATAAATAAAGCATAGGATGCTCATAAGCGACTACTCAATATACACATATATCATCTTGTAATGGACTGAGTGTAACACCCGTAATTTTGTTATTTCTTATTTAAAATAAAATTTCAAAGGAATTTGATTATAGTTCTTTAGAACGTTTTGATTGTTATATAATTTATAATTTTTTAGAATTTTTTATTTTTTTTATTTTTTATTTTTATTTTTATTTTTTTGAGAATGACAAAAATACCCTTAACCTTTCATCTAATAACCAAAATGTCACTGCCGACATCATCGCTTACATCATAGCTTACATCATCGCTTACATCATCACTTACATCATGAATAGTAAAATAAATAATTAAATAATCTTAAATAGTAAAATTTTCTTCCTATAAATAGATGGCTCATTTACAACATTTCCACACCAAAAATTAGAGAGAGAATCTAGAGAGATAGTGCGTAAGAAATTAGTGAAGAGTAAATTCTTTTGGTAAAAAGAAGTTCTGCCGGAGGTGTAAGGTAATAACTTTCTTCTATATTCTTTTTATAATTTTAGTTTATTTTTTTTTTGGCACTCTTAAACCATTAATATACTAGTACTATTATGAATAAGTTACTATAGTAAAAATAAATTACCACTGTGTTATTTTTACTATTTACAGTTACTATTCAAAATTTACTATTTATTATCACTATTCACAATTTACCATTTACTGTTATTATTCAAATTTATCATTTACCGTTACTATTCAAAATTTATTAGTTGTTGTTATTATTCAAAATTTACTATTTACTGTTACTATTCAAAATTTACTATTTACCATTACTATTCAAAATTTACTATTTACCATTACTATTCAAAATTTATTATTTACTGTTATTGTTCATGATTTACCATTTACCACTACTATTCAAAAAATTACTATTCACGATTTATTATTTACTATTACTATTAAAAAAAATTACTATTTACCGTTACTATTGATGACTTACCATTTACCGTTACTATTTATTATTACTATACACATTTACTATTTATCATTCTGATAGCAATCTTAATTTTTATCTTAAGCTTATACTGAAATAGATTGATATTAATATTTCTAGAAATTGGAGGCGCAAAGCAAATCTCTTTTGGGTAACAATTCAAGGTAAGGGGGAGTGAGATAAGAGTATAATATGAAAAGACATAAGAATAATGGGAGGAGTCCCCTAGTCCTTTTAAATTTAATAATATTAATATTTCACTACTAGAAAAATGAGTAACAGCTACAACCAAATAGCGACCGCAACACGCCGTCGCTAATTAGTGACCGTCTTAGCGACCACAAAATGGAAGCGACCAGGAGCATGAAACATAGTGACCACTTCCGCGACCGAAATATACCCGTCGCTAAAATACTTATAGAACCGTCACTACCTCCGTCACAATACCATACATCGTCGCTGACCCGGTCGCTATAGTTAATTCCCTCCACTTTTTTGGTTTCCCTCCAAAATATTTATGGCGCCAATTGATAGCGACGAGCATTGTAGGGTCGCTATATCCTCGAATGGTTCAGTGACGTCCTCCATGACGTCGCTATGGCTACAATGTAGCGACGGTGGTGTTGAGACGTCGCTCATATTCTTCAATATTAGTGACGGAACATTCCACCGTCGCTAGTGCTCTGGAAATTAGTGACGTAATTTTCATACCGTCGCTAGTTTGTCTATTTTAAAGAAGTTAGTGACGGTGATTCTCTGCCGTCGCTATGTTTTGGTCTTCCCTCCACATTTAAAGTTAGTGACGGTGAGGGTGACATCGTCGCTAATTTTCAGGAGATTAGTGACGGATTGGTTCGACCGTCGCGAAGAATTCAGTTTCCCTCCAACATTTTCTTTTAATAATTGATTTTAGTGACGGTGGGTTGGCACCGTCGCTACGGTTCGGGAGATTAGCGACGGGTTGGTACGACCGTCGCTATGAATTCAGTTTCCCTCCCAATTTTTTCTTTTAATAATTGATTTTAGTGACGGTGGGTTTCCACCGTCGCTACGTTTCAGGAGATTAGGGACGGATTTGCGTTGCCGTCACTATTTTGTGACGGAACATTTTGTGCCGTCGCTAAAGTTTACTGATACTCGACCAGCGCCTGTCCCCTAATCATTTGCCCTAAACTCCCAATTCCTCCATCTTCCCCCCCTCTGTCAGTACCTCTCCATCTGCCTCCCTCTGTCACTAAACTCCCTCCCTCTGACTCCTTCCTTCCAAAGCCCTCCCTCCAAGTCCGTCCCTCCCCTCCGTCCCTGCCTCTCCTCTGAACCCCTCCCTCCGACTCACTCTCTTTGTGTCCCTCCCTGCCCTCTGACTCCTTCCCTCCGAACCCCTCCCTCTGACTTCATCCCTCCGAATCCCTCCCTCCGGCTCCCCGTGCTTCCACTCCCTTTCTTCCACTTGAAGGCTGGTTCGGTAGTCCTCGAAGGCTGGTCTTCAGCTGTTCCAACTCACGCGTTGGTCACAGGAAGAAAAGGTTATAATTTTTTAACTTAATTAAATTTATTGAATGTGTATAGGGAGAGTGCGTAGGTTGTTGTTTAATTTAAGGAATTGGTTTTGTTGTTGTTGAAAACCCTGAACAGAGTGGAGAGGATGTTGAAAGTCCTTCTTCCTAGCTCTTCCGTACATATTTAGAATTCCCCGCAAATTCTTGCTTATTTCAGTTGTAGGAGAAAACCAGATTAATTGATCAATATGTGCTTTAGTTTGTTTTTGAAATTTTTAAAGAAAAATATACAGGACTTTTGCTAATCAATTTCTTGCCTAGACATAAAGTTTGTAATATTTCTATATGCATTCCATTTGTTCTGTATATTTTTCTGTAGAATTCTAATAATAAAATATTCTCAAAAAAGCACTGATGAATATTAAATGTTGAATATAGAAAGGATATCTATTTAGGTACCACTATAAACTTTTCTCCTGATTGCTATTCAAATGACAAAAAGCTTAACAAAAAGAAATAATGAAATGACATAAACTCTAATATACAAATACTAATACTTAAAGCAGAAGTCAAGTTGAGTGGAATTAATGTGAATCTTAATTAATTCTCACCTAATGTGTGAAGTTGACCTACCAATATATGAAAATAATGTGTATTTTGTTTTCTTCCTTGTTTTATATATCTGCATAGCAGTGAAAGTGTGAAACCATATTTAATTGACAGAGAAGTCACAGAACATATAATATAACCAAAACGTGGAGCTAACAATAGCCACATAATGCGATTATTCCTATCCTATTAACAAGTCATCTGTAAACAAAAGATGTGTAATTTATGGTCCAGCTCTAATTTTGAAAGGCCTTCATCTTTGTGACCAGATTGTAAAATAGTGATTCTTTCCCTTTCTTTTATTCATACTATGAACTAGGTCTTGAGTTATTACTATATTCATACTGTGGGCCTATCTACTTAGCAGGGAAGAGAGAGATAAACAAAAGTAGTTGAACAGCTAGTAAAACCAACAACTGTCCAGTAACTTCTCTTGAATGCTTTCATGTGCTAATGTTTTTCCTTCATTTAAACCATTGCATTGGCATCTGTAAATCCTAGCAGTAATTCAAATTGATATCAAGATACTTACGTATAATAAATGTTTTGTTAGATTTATTTGAGTAATTTTTATCGATTGAAAACACTTTTAATTCATCAAAATAAATTAGTTACAAATTAAAATTATAGAATACATGTATAAAGTCTTAATAACAAAATTACCTCTTATTTTTTACAAGTCAAAAATTAAGAAAAACAATAACAATCTATAATAGAAAATGACGGAAAAAATAGCTAATATGATTAAGGATTATATCAAATTTTATAATTAGATTTATTTTAATATTAGATGAGAATTACTTCCATTTATATATATATATATAAAAAGGATAGGTAGTTTTAAAAAGAGAGAGATAGGAAAAAGATAAGCAAACCTACAACTGTGTGTGTCCCCTACTCTCTTTGAATCACACACTGGTCCAGCAGCAATGACCAAATATTCCAGTTCCACATGGGCGAAAAAGCTATAGTAGAAGTATTATAGAGCATAGCAAACGGTTTATAGCAGCACCCTCTAATCCATTAGAGACAAGTAGACAAATACACAACCCTTCTCTGACCCCACAACAATTTCCCACCATCTTCACATCCCCATTCTTCATAGCAGACAAGATCTTGCAAACTTATATTCTATCCGTTTCACATTATTTTGTTAACCTTGATTTCCTACTACTCATCATTCTTTGAATTGTTCCCTCAACTATAAAATTGGATTTTGGAGTAGAAAGAGATTAAGGGAAGGTGGATAGTGTGCAGATGTCTTTTTTATGTGTAAATTTTGTTATTGGTGTGAAAATTGTTACAACTCCTAAACAGAACAGACATCCTTGGTTTCCCACTCCTCTCCCCGTTTCCTTGAGCTCCGGTGATTCTCCGACATGATTCAGCACTCTCCGACGCTCGAATCTTCTTCTCCGGCGCGATTTCACCCTCTCCGGCGCTCGGGTCTTCTTCTCCGGCACGATTTCACACTCCCCGGCGCTCGGGTCACCTTCTCCGGCACGATTTCACCCTCTCCGGCGCTCAGGTCTCCTTGTCCGGTGTGCTGGTTCATCTTCTCCGGCGTCCTGGTTGTCTTCTCCGGCGTGCTGGTTGTCTTTTCAGGCGTGCTGGTTTCCTCTGTTTTTTTCATCACGTTGGTTGGTCCCCTTCTCTGTTGTCTTCTCTCTCATCTCTTCTCTCTTCTTTTTTATTTCTTCTTCTCTCCTCTTAAGCTGAATGCTTGGTCGTTTCTCTGTTTCTGCTATTCTCTTCTCTCTCTTCTCTTCTCTTCTCTTCTCTCTTATCTCTTTGAATGCTTGGTCGTTTCTCTTCTCTCTCTTCTCTTCTCTCTTTTTATCTCGCTGTTTCTGTTTTTTGTATGATACCTTATTTTTTCAGTTCTCTCTCTCCTTATTTTTTTAAGTTTTAATCTTAATCTGTAAATTATTATTTTCAGTTCTCGTTGCAATTTTCTATTTCAGTTGTTGTGCTGCTGTCCTGTTCTTTTTTAGAACAAATGTAAATTTTTTTCCAGTTTTAAGTTAAATATTAATCTGTAAATAAATTTATTCAGTTCTCTTGTTGACATTTTTTTATTTCAGTTGTCCTCTCTCTCTGTTTCGTTGCTGTCCTCTCTCTATTTCCTTGTTTGTTTTAAACATTTTAGTTGTAGCTGTTGATGATTATTGTTTTGAACCTTTCATTAATTAGTTATGTGATGTTTTACATTGTTATGGTATAATTTTAGTTGAGTTATTATGTTAATTTTGCTTAGTTTTTCATTCTGCAGTGATTTTTAATGATATTTTTGCATATTATAGAGTTTTTATCATGACCGCCATGGCATCCGCCATAACCCGCCATGGCATCCGCCATAACCTTTATGGCATTTTTTTGGCTCACCGCCATGAACCGCCATCCGCCATTGATAACACTGATTTAGAGCAATGTGTAGGCAAAAACCAAGCAAAATCAGTAGTAGAGATTTTATGCATGCCTTTAGAAGTAAAACATTTAGCTTTTTATTTTTTCCCACCTCTAATACGAACCTTAGGGGAACCACATAACAAAGACCAGTCAAGATGGTCAAAGAGCCCAAGGTCTCATAAACCCTGTACCAGAATCCCCACACACTCTCTAGCCCCAATGCACATGCCTACTCTTTTCATATCAATATCTGAAATTCCATATGGCTCAAATTGTGAATGTCACATTTGTCATATCATAATCAAAGCATTTGATGTAGTAGTGTTAGAATTTGGAACCTATTAGTATTTGCTTAACTTGGAATCTGGTGGTGTTAGAATTTGGTAGTGTTAACTAATGCATTTGATATGAAAATACCTGTTAGCTTGGTAACATCCAAGTGTGGTGTATATATATATGCATTTGATATGCAATTATCTTTGTAATGGCTCTAATAAAAGAATTATGAATTATCCACATGTTTAGGCTTTCCAACTATCCACTGAAAGAAAAATGACAAGTGCTTGAACTCCATTGCTTCTTTGCGGAACATGAATGGCAACAACTCCAATGTTTTGTTTTTTCTGCAGAAGGGTAGCTTGG
This sequence comes from Clitoria ternatea, assembly GCA_037962975.1. Lineage (NCBI taxonomy): Eukaryota > Viridiplantae > Streptophyta > Magnoliopsida > Fabales > Fabaceae > Clitoria > Clitoria ternatea. The sequence continues at coordinate 271,598,299 of CM075669.1, read as the reverse complement.
GAAACAAATTAATTTCCACTCAAATACCATGGTTCTGAGTGGGAAATAATTTTTATGGGATCTGAAAAAATTTATTCCTTTCACTTACTATAATAACCTCAAACCAAACAACACAGGCACGGTGAAATTCCCCTAATATCAGCTGAGAAAAAGCTCCATTCCGGTGATTCCCTTCAACCAAAAACGATGCCTTAAATACAAGTGATTGTACAAGAAGTTAGGATTAACAATCGTAAAAATTATGCTCCTCCAAAAGTCCTGACTAACTTTAGCTTTGGCGGCTACCCCCAACAAAAATAATCCAGGAATCAAATTGAAGAATAAGCTCTGTATAACTGAACCAGAATTTTAGGTATCCTCCAAAAGAAGAATTTATGTTTGTTTTCCTTGGCTTTTCCTACTCGAAAACCATTGTTTTCTTTCCTTGTACTGTCTAAAAACCTTGGTTCGACATCCCTATTTGCTTCTGCTCACTTCTTAATATAGCGAAAAACCTTAACCTTTGTGACCTTTTTTTTTCTTCTAATATGCAAATAACGCCTGGTGAATTGATTGGGATAGACCTTATATAATATTGAGTTATTAGTAATTAATTTTCCAATTGAGTGGGATACACCTTATATAATATTGAGTTATTACAATTTGCTTCGACTGTCTCTGTTTGTTTAGTTTCCTTGCAATGTACTTAATCTATAATTTACTTTACGTGTCTCTCTTTGTTTAGTTTCCTTGCTACTTGTAACCGTCTAACCAGTTATTGGTTTGTCATGCAGAGTAGCACACGTTACGCGTGGTGTGTGATCGTTTGTCGACAGCTTTATATTCTTCCCTCACTTTTTCCTCGAGGTAATCCCGTAATACTGACTTTGTCATTATGTGTATGCGTGTGGATTATTGTTTGTTAGTGGAGAGCAGAGCTCATTAGGCATTGGTTTTGTGTGCTGATAACATGATTTGAAGATGCATGTGTAATGTTGTTTGCTAGTGGAGAGCAGAGCTCATTAGGCATTGGTTTTATGTGCTGATAACATGATTCTTCATGCATGTGTAATGTTGTTTATTAGTGGAGAGCAGAGCTCATTAGGCATTGGTTTTATGTCCTGATAACATGATTTGGTGTTCATAAGTATGAATATCATATACAATGCGTATGGTATATTTATTTATCTATACTGGGAAGTTTTCTGTATGTAACAGGTGGTTTGTAAATGTGGGAAATGTCTAGTTTACAGGGGAGACTCTGCCAAAATTTTGACAGGCTCCCTGTTTTAGGGAACTTAAAAAATAAAACTCATGATTTAAAAATGTAGGGTTTAGTCGTGTGTGTACCCATTAGATTCCGTTCAAGTTTCAAAACAACCGGTTGGTGTACCGTGTTGTGTTGGAGCTTGAATTGTCCCGGTTGGACAGTTTGGTATGAATTTGTAACCAGTAGGGCGTAACCCATCAATGTTGTATTTTGGTTATGGTGTTTCGTATTGTCCCCAGGGTGCATGTCTGCGTGTGGTGTTGCATACCGTACGTATCTCTGTGTACTCGGGGACCAATGCGAAATGCTGCCGAAATTTCAAATGAACATTCATTCAACTTCTCAAGATAGACCACATACAATTATGGGATGGGTTACGGATGGTTGCATATTCATCCCGAATGGGATAGGGCCCCACCAATTTGCAACATCAAAGAGATAGAGTGATTCACAACCGATAGTGAAATAAAAATTTAAACGTGTAAGGTAACAGAAATCGTGCTTGTTAGATATTATAAATGGAGGTACCGGCAAATCGGCGATGGATGTACAACCGACTAGATCGCAATCGGCGAGTGACTGAGGAGTTTATGATGGGGCTATTGGAGTTCATTCCGTTCGCTACGGCAAACACGGCTGGATTTGAAGCAACTCAGAAGATTCGTTGTCTATAACACCCTCTGTTACACCTTAATAAATTCTAGAAAAACTCGTAAATTTTTTTTTTTTACTAAAGATATGATTGTTAAAAAGAAACTATCGGAATAAATTATATACATTATTTCTGAAATACCTCACAAATATTATTAAAAACTTTATAAAGTATTTGTACATTCATCCGAAGAAAATAAACATTAAACATTATAAGAAAGAGAGGAAACTCTATGGCCCAGAAGCAGTTACTAATTAACATTATTTATTCATTGGACCACGGTATTCATACCGAGCTCCCTTTCTAGAACGTGCTATATTTACTGCTGATATTCTTCGATCCTTCCCTCTGAACCATCAATTTAGAATATATGAAACAAAAACACAGAGAAAGGAGTGAGAAACAGAATATAATATTTCCGAATAAGACATAAGCAACAAAGGGTTTTCACAACCAATACATAATAATATCAATCACAATTACATACACAATCAATTATGAATGCATGAATGTTATGCAATATCTTCATCATAACTTACTTATATATGTGGGCCCTTAAATTTTAATTTGCACTGGGCCAACCAGGAGTTTACACTGTTCCATAAGTCCGGATAATAATAATATGAACAGCTCAACTGGCATGGAAACACTTAGAGACTAGTCAGATTGAGAAAGTTTTTATTGTGAAAGTACCCGACACTAGGGAGCTACCCCAGGTCCCCTGAAGCACCCTTTCACACCCTCTCATCCCAAGGCTCGTAATTAAGCCTCCTCTAATGTATCCTCGGTTTCTATAATCCGTCCCCAGACAATATTATTTCATTTCACTTTAATGATTCATGATGCATGAACTACTCGCGTATTGAGTTGGTTAAGGCTTTTAGAAACTCAATTATTAAATCCCTTAAAGGTTTACAACATTATTTCAATAAACTGTACATTTTCTCGATTCTCTGAATTTCTGTCCCACAGAAATAAATTTGGTACAGTTTTTGAATCTCACTGAAATTTGAGTTTCTAAGCCTTAAATATCTAAAAACTTTCTCATATAAAACTTTACATAATCTTTCTCAAATTAAATCTTAACAAAGTCAAATTTAGAAATCTCAATTATTTCCAAATATATTTAGTTATTATGTTGGAAAAATAAAATAATTTTCTTTAAAAAAAATTTTGTTTTATTAATTATTAACCAAAAATACTTAAAATTACAAAATTTTTTCTTTAACTCAAGATTTAATTAAATAAATTCTCATAAAATATTTTCTTTCTAAAATAAATACTAATTTTTTTTTTATTCTAAATATTGAAAATAAAGTTAAAAATAATTTCTAAGAAGAGATAAAAGATAATAAAATTTAAAGAGTAAGGTAAGAAATTCTTACTGAATTTTAGCTTTTCGTCATGCTCGCTATATGCTCAAACTCCACATTACAATATCATCAATCAAAATCAAACAGTATCAATCATAACTAAATATCATCAATCAATCAATCATAATCAAATCATAATCAAATCAATTAAATATCATTAATACATATCATAATACAAAATTTAATGATTATTAATATAGTCAATTTTTAGTCCTTTTGGTCAATTCCTCGCATAGGTATATATAAGTCCATATAATCCAGTCCTTGCATAGGTATAGTTCAGTCCATATGGGTCATAATGGTCCAAGTCCTTGCATAGGTATAGTCCAGTCCATATAGGTCATAATGGTCCAAGTCTTTGCATAGGTATGTTAGAGTTAGTTAAACTAGATATTTAATTTAAAATTTATTAAAAATTTTAAGTTAAAAAGTTAATATTTTAAAATAATAATATTATTAAATTTAAAAGGAGTAGGGAACTCCTCCCATTATTCTTATGTCTTTTCATATTATACTTCTTATCTCACTCCCCCTTACCTTGAGTCGTTACCAAAAAGAGATTTGCTTTGCGCCTCCGATTTCTAGAAATATTAATATCAATTTTATTTCAGTATAAGCATAAGACGAAGATTAAGATTACTACTTAAAACAGAAATGGTAAATTCTGAATAGTAAATAGTAAATAGTGAATAGTGAATAGTGAATAGTGAATAGTGAATAGTAAATAGTAAATAGTGAATAGTAACAGTAAATAGTAAAACGTGAATAGTAACGGTAAATAGTAAATCGTGAATAGTAACGGTAAATAGTAAATCGTGAATAGTAACAGTAAATAGTAACAGTAAATAGTAATTTACTATTTGAATAGTAATTTACTATTGAAATAGTAATTTACTGTTGAAATAGTATTTTACTATGCAGAATAGTAACTTAAAATAATATTATTTCTAGTATAATAACAGATTTCTAAAAACGATATAAAAATAACCCTAAAAAATATAAAAGAGAAGTATTCTTACCTTGGGATTTTGGCAGAACCTTCTCTCCAAAAACTTTTCTTCTCTCTCTCACCTCTACCACTATCTCACTAGCACTACTGTATTAAGAAAACTTAATCTGAAATTGTGAATTCTAAAGAAGAAATCCTTCGGTATTTATAGGAAAAAAATTTACTATGCATTCCATTATTTTAATATAAAAGTACTATGCATTTTTGAATTTTTTATTCCAGGTTACTATGCATTCTTTGAAAATTTCGTACATGCACAGTGTTCTGCATAGTAACTGTCGGCAGAATTATTAAGCCAAATAGTAACCTTTCACTCGGTATATTTTAAATATTCAAAATGAGTCCTTTTTGAAATTTAGCGATATTATATCAGTCTTCACTAATTTTATAATAAGTAATATAAAGTTGAAATTTTAAAAATCTAAAATTTTCTGTTAATAAAAATTTATTGATACGTTTCTAATTTTTTAACGATTGGAAAAAATCAAGATTTTTCTCAAACCGATAATTTTTAGATAAGTCTACTTGAAACGGATTTTAGAAAATTTTCTTATAATTTAAATTCACTTTCTTATAAATATTTTTAATTTAAGTCACTTATATGAATTTAAAATTATTTAAAAAATATTATTTTTATTAAAAAATTCCAAAATTCCAAAAAATTCTAAAAAATCATAAATAATACGTAGATTAAAAAGTTCTAAAGAACCATAATTTAATTCTTTCAAAATTTTAATATAAAAATAAAAATAGGGGTGTTACATTGTCCATGCTCAAGGTGCAAATGCATGAGTTTTGAATACGCGGATGATGTCATGTGCCACCTAACTGAGAAAGGGTTCATGGAAACATACCACTGCTGGTACAACCATGGTGAGCAGTTACCGCGTAGACCATCAGACGAAACCGTGCAACAGTCTTACTACGAGGTTGGAGGAAACAGGGATACATACAACAATATAGAACAAATGGTGATGGATCATGTTGGACCCTCCACCGGGCGTATGCTGGAGCATAATGACCAAGCAGGTCATGGGGACTCTGACAATGTAGAGGAGGATCCTAATCCGGAGGTGAAGAGATTTTATGATTTGTTGGCGGCGGCTCAGACTCCATTGTGGGACGGGTGCAACAGTCACACTGAGTTATCCGCCTCCCTAGCTGCTTTAAGCCTAAAGGCAGATTATAATCTTTCTGGAGGTTGTTTTGATAGGATGGTCAACCTGATGGGTTCTACCATGCCTAGTAATCACAGAATGCCAGCAAACCTGTATCGTGCTAAGAAACAAGTGGCAAACTTGGGGTTGGGTTGTGTGAAGATAGAGTGTTGTGTTGGTGGATGTATGCTGTTCAGAAATGAGTTTGCAGACAAGAGTATCACAAAATGTCTGCATTGTAATGAGGAACGCTACAAGACCGTTAAAAGGAGAGGGAAGGTAACCCGGACGGCCAGGAAGAAAATGTGGTACTTCCCTATAACATCGCGTCTTCAACGCCTGTATGCCTCATTGTCCACAGCAAAACACATGCGTTGGCATGCTCTGAACCGAACGCAAGAGGGGTTTCTTTGCCATCCTTCCGACGGGAAAGCATGGAAGTGTTTGGATGAGCTATATCCGGACTTTTCAGGCGAGCCGCGCAATGTGAGACTTGGCTTATGTACTGATGGGTTTAACCCGTTCGGTCAATACGGAAGAGCTTACTCTTGTTGGCCAGTCATCCTGACCCCATACAATCTGCCTCCTGATATGTGTATGAAGAGGGAGGTCATGTTTCTATCTATACTGGTTCTAGGACCCAAAAATCCAAAGGCGAATATAGACGTGTTTTTGCAACCGTTGGTTGAAGAGTTATCACAGTTATGGGATGTCGGGGTAATGACATACGATGCGTCTTTGAAGAACAACTTTATGATGCGTGCTGTTTTGATGTGGACTATTAACGACTTCCCGGCCTATGGTATGCTTTTTGGATGGTCCACGTCTGGGAAGCTTGCTTGCCCTGTATGCATGGAACATACCGGGGGGGAATCACTCCCTGTTAGTGGCAAGACAAGTTTCTTTGACTGTCATAGAAAGTTTCTACCGTTGGATCACCCGTTTAGGAGGAACAAAACCGCTTTTAAGAAGAACAAGGTTGTTAATGAACCTCCACCCCGTAGGTTATCTGGTGCACGGGTTTGGCAGAGGGTCGAAGAGTATCCTTACATCTGGGACAAGAGTGTTAAGGAGTTTGCGGGTTACGGTAAGGAACACCACTGGGTGAAGCAGAGTGTCTTGTGGGATTTGCCATATTGGAAAGACTTGTTGTTAAGACACAACATTGATGTCATGCACACTGAACGTAACGTTTTCATGAATATTTTTGACACTGTTATGGACATCAAAGGGAGAACAAAGGACAACGAGAAGAGTCGTCTAGACCTTCCGATTTGGTGTTCCAGGAAGGAGTTGGAGTTGAGGGATGCGGGACGTGGAAGAATGTTTAAACCCCATGCAAAATATGCTTTAACTAGACCACAACAGATTGCTGTGTGTATTTGGATGAATGGGTTGACCCTGCCTGACGGATTCGCTTCTAACTTGAGTAGATGTGTCGACGTGAAGGAGGGCAGGGTGTTTGGCATGAAAAGTCATGATTGCCATGTGTTTATGCAACAACTACTCCCGTACGCGTTTCATGCCTTACCGAAGCCTATTTGGAAACCGTTGGTGGAGTTGAGTCACTTCTTTAAGGAGTTGACGGCTACTTCGTTGACTGTGGAGAAACTTGTGAAGATGGAAGAAACTATCCCGGTATTGATTTGTAAGTTGGAGCAGATTTTCCCACCAAGTTTTTTTGACTCCATGGAGCATTTGCCTATCCATCTACCGTACGAGGCCTTGGTTGGTGGCCCAGTGCAGTATCGTTGGATGTATCCATTCGAAAGGTGAATGCTTGGTGGCCCACAGATGACGGGACGTTGACTGCCCTTCAGTAGGGGTGGTGGGTCCAGGACCCCTACATCCCGACAGGGGACTCCCACCCCAGGACAGCAGACTACTCTATCACCACTACAGCAGAGCACTCCATCACCACCACCACCACCACCAGAGCAAACCACTCCACCACCACCACCACCACTGCAGACCACCCCATCACCCCGACTGACCACCCCAGAGCAGAGTCCTGGAGCTGGTGGCTTGGAGGACCATGGCCATCAGGCGACCCCACCTCTGGCATCCCCTCTGCCCATGTTGGTACCCGTGCCGGCCGGAGACGAGTAAGTGACTAAATGTCAAATACTTTTATGTTATTTGTATGATACTTTATATTAGGGTTTAGTGGAAAGACTTGTTGGTTTATTGGATGTTACTTTAATTAGTACTTGTATAGATTGAATTGTACTGGGCACTCTTCTGTTTGTAACAGGGTAACTATTTAAACTTGGAAATGTTACATTTACAGGGGAGACTTTGCTGAAATTTTGGGTGTCTCCCTAGATTGTGTGTTGTTTTACTCCTAACATAATTGTTGTCATTACAGCTTTGTTGATAGTAGTCGCACTACCAAAGCGATTACTAAGGTTTTGAAGGCCCAGTGGGATGGTCCATATATATCTTGGACAGATGCTGGGAAGGTTGTGCAAGATAGGTGGTTTGACACCTTCTCGGTAAGTTCCTAGCTCATTTGTTGTGACTTGATTTGTAAAATAGACCTGTTATTAATTTTGATTTCTCATTTCATTTTACAGCGTGATTACCAGTGGGCGGAGGGTATGATTGATGAGATTAGGAAGGTCTTTGCCAATAAGACCTCCAAAATCATCAAGAGTACCCTTTGGAAGGTGAGGGACAAGGGTGAGCGCCCTCGTTGGATCCCGGAGGACCATTGGGACGGGATGGTCCAGAAGTGGGGCGGGGTCTCGTTCCAGCAGGCGAGTGCTCGGAACAGGGCCAACAGAGCCGCCGATGCTGCAGCCTCGGTTTACACTGGGGGTAGCATTTCAACCCTCGAGCACAAGAAAAGATTTGTAAGTATATTTATGTTAAACATTTCTATTATGATTTGTCTTACATGTTTACAAATAATAATCTCAATGTTTTTTGTCCACCACAGGAGCAGAGGGAGCACCGGGAGCCTTCTTTGTTTGAGGTCACGCAAATGACCAAGAAGAACAAAGCCGGTGCATGGGTAAACCAGAAGACTACGGATCTAGCGGTATTTACTTTTAACTGACATATGCTTATAATTTACAAATCAGCTTACTAATCCTATCGTTCTTTTTGAATTTACAGGAGGCGTATCAGGCCAGGAGGGCCGAGAAGGAGGCGGACCTGGTGGCTTCCACTCCTGAAGGGGAGGTTCCTCCTACCCTATCTTCTTCTGACGACAACGCCATCTATATGGAGGCTGTTGGCGGTGTGAACAAGAAAGGGAGGGTGTTTGGATTGGGTGGCGTCGGCACGCAGCTGGCGAAAAAGGGGAAGACCCCTTCCTCTTCGTCTTCCTCTGGTCTTCCGACTGAGGTCGTTCAGGTAATTCAAAACCTGAACGATGAGCTACAGGAGGAGTGACGTCAGAGGCAGTTGCTGTTGGAGCGGGCCGAGGCGGAGCGACAGAAGACCGAGGAGCAGCACACCGAGACTCGTCGGCAACTTGCTCAGCAGCAGGAGCTACTGATGCAGTTGATGGCGAGGCTACCTCCCCCCACTTCCCAGGCGCCCCCACCACCACCCCAGGATCCCCCACCACCTTGATTGTAGTTCTTTTATTTATACACATTGTATATTTGATTTTTAGTTGTGTTATATTTTCATTCAGTATTTATTTTGTCATTCTTTATTTATTATGTCAATATTTATTGGTAATTACATTCAAATCACAAAGCCTTATTCTACCTATCATTAATAATTCAACCTATTTGATAAATTAATTTAATCTATTATTTTGTTTTTAATAATAATTTATTACTTTAAAAAAATTATTTTAATTTAATTATAAAATTTTATCAGCCAATACAAAATACAAAATATTAAGATATTTTTAAAGTTAAATTAACAAAACCAGTCAATATTGAATTAATTTTAAAAAAATTTAAAAATTCCCGTTAGCGACGGTAGTGGACCATCGCTGAATTGTGGTCGCTACATCACAACCACTAGCGACGGATATTGTGGTCGCTGTATCACAACCACTAGCGACGGATGTTGTGGTCACTATGACACAACCACTAGCGACGGATGTTGTCGTCGCTGTATTATTAGAAACAGCGACGACCAAAGGTGGTCGCTACATGAGTACCTATAGCGACGGCATACGGTGGTCGCTGGTTGCTGTTAGTAGCGACGGGGTTTCGAGGTCGCTGTATGGCAACACTTAGCAACGGCTGGAGTTATTGGGGGCAGAGACGATTTTAGCGACGGCCTTACGCGGTCAATATGGTAGCGACGGCAAGTATGTGGTCGCTGCTGTGTTTTCGACGAGGGTTTTAGCGACGTCCTCTTTCCCGTCTGAGATGCCGTCGCTAACGGTTTTAGCGACGGCCATTCCTTGGATTAGCGACCAATTCCTTCCGTCGCTAACAGTTGTTTTTTTAGTGGTGTTTTAAAATATTAACTTTTTTACTTAAAATTTTTAATAAATTTTAAATTAAATATCTGATTTAACTAACTCTAACCTACCTATGCAAGGACTTGGACTTTTATAATCTATATAAACTGGACTATACCTATGCAAGGACTTGGACTACTATGACCTATATGGACTGAACTATACCTATCCAAGGACTGGATTATATGAACTTACATATACCTATGCGAGGAATTGATCAAAAGGACTCAAATTGACTATATTAATAATCATTAAATTTTGCATTATGATATGTATTAATGATATTTAATTGATTTGATTATGATTGATTGATTGATTGATGATATTTAGTTATAATTGATAATGCTTGATTTTGATTGATGATTTTGTAATGTGGAGTTTGAGCATATAGCGAGCATGACGGAAAGCTAAAATTCAGTAAGAATTTCTTACCTTACTCTTTAAATTTTTATTATCTTTTATTTCTTCTTAGAAATTATTTTTATATTTAGAATAAAAAAATTAGTATTTATTTTAGAAAGTAGACATTTTATGAAAATTAATTGAGATAATTAAATTTTGAATTAAAGAAAAAATTTTGTAACTTTAAGTATTTACGGTTAATGATTTAAAGATTATTCTCTTTTAATAAAATAAAATTTTTAAAAAGAAAATTATTTTATTCCAACTTAATAACTAAAGATATTTAGAAATAATTGAGATTTCTAAATTTGATTTTGTTAAGATTTAATTTGAGAAAGATTATGTAAAGTTTTATATGAGAAAGTTTTTAGATATTGAAGGCTTAGAAACTCAAATTTCAGTGAGATTCAAAAAAAAACTGTACCAAATTTATTTTTGTGGGATAGAAATTCAGAGAATTGAGAAAATGTACAGTTTATTGAAATGATATTGTAAACCTTTAAGGGATTTAATAATTGAGTTTCTAAAAGCCTTAACCAACTCAATACGCGAGTAGTTCATGCATCATGAATCATTAAAGTGAAATAAAATGATATTGTCTGGGGACGGATGATAGAAACCGAGGATACATTAGAGGAGGCTTAATTACGAGCCTTGGGATGAGAGGGTGTGAAAGGGTGCTTCAGGGGACCTGGGGTAGCTCCCTAGTGTCGGGTACTTTCACAATAAAAACTTTCTCAATCTGACTAGTCTCTAAGTGTTTCCATGCGAGTTGAGCTGTTCATATTATTATTATCCGGACTTATGGAACAGTGTAAACTCCTGGTTGGCCCAGTGCAAATTAAAATTTAAGGGCCCACATATATAGGTAAGTTATGATGAAGATATTGCATAACATTCATGCATTCATAATTGATTGTGTATGTGATTGTAATTGATACTATTATGTATTGGTTTGGGAAAACCCTTTGTTGCTTATGTCTTAATCGAGAATATTATATTCTGTTTCTCACTCCTTTCTTCGTGTTTTTGTTTCACATGTTTTAAATTGATGGTTTAGAGGGAAGGATCGAAGAATATCGGCAGTAAATATAGCACGTTCTAGAAAGGGAGCTCGGTATGAATACCGTGGTCCAATGAATAAATAATGTTAATAAGTAACTGCTTCTGGGCCATGGAGTTTCCTCTCTTTCTTATAATGTTTAATGTTTATTTTCTTCGGATGAATGTACAAATACTTTATAAAGTTTTAATAATATTGAGGTATTTCAGAAATAATGTATATAATTTATTCCGATAGTTTCTTTTTAACAATCATATCTTTAGTAAAAAAAAATTATGAATTTTTATATATTTTATTAAGGTGTAAAGAGGGTGTTACAAAGTGGTATCAGAGCAGTTAATCCAATAGGCCTAGGGAAAAGGTCTATCTTGCTTTGTCTGTAAACTCTGTATAGGTGATAGAGAATAGAATATCTGACTTGGTAGTAACTATGATTGATGTGACAAATCTCAGTTACTGTGAAACAGGAAACTAATGGCTGGAAACGGTCTTGCTGGAGTTGTAGAATGCTTAATCAATGCAATGGGAGCACGTGAAGGTCAAGGTAACGATGCCTTGAGAAGGCTAGACCTATTCGAAAACCGTAATCCACCTCGTTTCAAGGGAGGATATAACCCTGATGGAGCACAAATCTGGATTTGAGAGATAGAGAAGATCTTTCGAGCATTGCAATGTAATGAAGCTGATAAGGTAGTCTTCGCTACTTATGCCTTATCTGAGGATGCTGAACATTGGTGGGATAGCATGCGTAGACAATTCGAAGTCAACGACGTGGAGATCACTTGGGATTATTTCAAGGATATGTTTTTGGAGAAATACTTTCCAGCTGATGTTAAAGAGAAAAGACAATTCGAATTCCTGTCACTGACCCAAGGAAATATGACCGTTGGAGAGTACGCATCCAGGTTTGAAGAGCTATCTCATTTTCATTCTCATTATAATGATGCTACTAATGAAAGAGATCGGTGTGCAAAGTTTGTAAATGGATTGCGGCCAGATATTAAGGAAGCTATACGAATGCAGGAAATCCGTGAATTTTCTATATTGGTAAATCGCTACAGGATCTTTGAAGAAGATTATAAGGATAGAATGACCAAAAGTCGTGAGCCCATTCACAAGGCAGGAGAAATGAGAAGTGGAGGACCTCACCGTCACCAAAGAAGAGACTTTAGGAGAAATAAGCCTTACCAAATGCCATTTCGCCGGTTTGGAGCAGCATCTGTTCCTAACAGACCCCAAGCTTCAACTGGAAGCTATTACCCAACATCTGCACCAAATTTTAAATGTTTTATCTGTGGAGGACCCCATTTGAAAAGGGATTGTCCTAAAAACTTATGTTTGTTTTAAGTGTAAAAAACCAGGTCATCACATCAAGGATTGCCCAGAGATGAAGAGGGAAAACCCTGAAGGTGCAAGTACAAGCATAAATACTCAAGGAGGCGCGCACAGTGCAGTCGGAAGGCCGAAGGCAAAAGGAAAGGTTTTTGCAATCACTGGAGAAGAAGCATCTCATTCTGATTCCATGGTGGAAGGTAAGTGTATCATTAATAAGATTCCTTTAACTGTTATGTATGACTCAGGTGCATCACATTCCTTTATTGCCAATAACTGTGTAGAAAAACTAAAATTACCTGTGATAGAACTGCCATTTGACTTATATGTACATACTCCTGGAAACAATCCCATTGTAACTTCTAAAGCCTGTTGGAAATGCCCTATTGTCATAAATGGTAGGGACTTTAAGGCTAATCTTTTCTGTTTACCCCTTTCTGGCTTAGAAGTTATTATTGGGCTAGATTGGTTGTCTGACAATCATGTTCTAATAGATTGTCATAATAAAACCATAATGTTTAAAGAACCAGTGAATTTGAATCCTGAAGATTCGAGATTTCTAACCGCCAACCAAGTGAATGCCTCTTTAAAAGGAGGGGCTCAAGGATTCATGCTATTGCTTTCAACGAAAGGAGAGCAAGAATCAAAAATCAAAAATCTGTCGGTTGTGTGTGAATTTCCTGATGTTTTTCCTGAAGATATCCCTGGTTTACCCCCAAAAAGAGATGTGGAATTTGCCATTGATCTAGTACCTGGAGTTGGACCCATTTCAATTACACCATACCGAATGTCACCTCTAGAATTAGCAGAGTTAAAGAAACAACTTGAAGAGATGATAGAGAAGCAGTTTATACGACCCAGTGTATCCCCCTGGGGTGCACCAGTGTTGTTGGTTAAGAAAAAGGATGGTAGCATGAGGTTGTGTGTAGATTATCGGCAACTGAACAAGGTGACGATCAAGAACAAATATCCTCTGCCAAGAATTGACGACTTGATGGATCAGTTGTGTGGTGCCACGATGTTCTCCAAAATTGATTTGAGGTCTGGATACCATCAGATAAGGGTGAAGAAAGAAGATGTATCAAAAACTGCTTTTAGAACACGCTATGGCCATTACGAATATCTAGTAATGCCTTTTGGTGTAACTAATGCACCAGCCGTATTCATGGATTACATGAATAGGATTTTTCATCCATATCTAGATAAATTTGTAATGGTGTTCATTGATGATATATTAGTGTACTCTAAAAGCAAAGAAGAACATGTTGAACACTTGAAGGTTGTGTTGGAAATCCTGAAAAAGAAACAACTGTATGCAAAGCTGTCGAAGTGTGAAATCTGGTTGGAAGAAGTGAACTTTTAGGACATGTAATTAGTCAAGGAGGAATAGCTGTAGACCCTTCCAAGGTGGAGGCAGTTTTAAAATGGGAGAGACCAACCACAATCACTGAGATTAGAAGTTTCTTGGGCTTGGCTGGATACTATAGGAGATTCATTGAAGGATTTTCAAAGTTAGGATACCCACTGACCAAGCTAACACGGAAAGGACAACCTTTTGTGTGGACGACACAATGCGAGAATAGTTTTCAAGAGCTGAAAGATCGACTTACTTCTGCGCTGGTGTTAGTACTCCCCGATCTACATCGAAGTTTTGAAGTTTACTGTGATGCGTCTAAACAAGGACTAGGAAGTGTACTCATGCAAGACAAGAAGGTTGTAGCCTATGCATCGCGCCAATTAAGGCAACATGAGATTAACTACCCTACCCATGACTTAGAGTTAGCCGCTGTAGTTTTTGCCTTAAAGATTTGGAGGCATTATCTATACGGTGCAACATTCGATGTGTTTAGCGATCATAAGAGTCTCAAGTATTTATTCGACCAAAAGGAGTTAACATGAGGCAACAGAGATGGATGGAGTTCTTAAAGGATTACGACTTTAAGTTACAGTACCATCCTGGAAAAGCGAATGTAGTAGCTGATGCTTTGAGTCGAAAGTCTCTACATGCGTCCACAATGATGATTAAAGAGCTGGAATTGATAGAGAACTTTAGAGATCTTAACCTAGCAGTAAAGATTAATGATAACAGCTACAGATTAGGAGCGTTGCAAGTGACAAGTGAATTCCTGAGGCAAGTCTTAGAAGCTCAACGAAAAGATGAATTCCTGCAAGAGAAGAAAGAACTCCTGGAACAAGGAAAAGAAGTCAAGTTCAATGTGGGAAACAACCAATTATTGAAGTACAAGGATCGAGTGTGTATCCCTGATCAAGAGGAGTTGAGGAAAGCAATTCTGGAATAAGGCCACAAAAGTTATATGAGCATTCATCCCGGAGCTACTAAAATGTATCAAGATTTAAAGAAGTTATTTTGGTGGCCTGGAAGGAAGAAAGCAGTGGCAGAGTACGTGGCTGCATGTCAAATTTCCCAGAAGGTTAAAGTGGAACATCAAAAACCCCCCTGGAATGCTACAATCAATGGAAATACCAAAATGGAAATGGGATAGCATTACCATGGATTTTGTGACTTCTCTACCTAAAACTCCATTAGGACATGATTCAATATGGGTAATAGTTGATAGATTAACCAAATCTTCCCATTTTATTCCCATCAATATTCGTTACTCTATGGAGAAGCTGGCAAAATTATACATCGAGGAGATTATGAGATTGCATGGAATTTCTTCAAGTATCATTTCTGATCGGGGCCCTCGTTTTACATCACAATTCTGGAAGAGCTTGCACAAGGCTTTGGGAACAAGACTGCGTCTGAGTTCAGCATATCATCCTCAGACGGATGGACAATCAGAAAGAACAATCCAATCTTTAGAGGACTTGTTACGAGCTTGTGTGTTGGAGCATAAAGGAAGTTGGAATCAATTCTTACCATATGTGGAGTTTACCTACAACAACAGTTTCCACACTAGCATTGGCATGGCACCTTTTGAAGCATTATATGGAAGAAAATATAGGACCCCGCTATGTTGGTTTGAGACTGGTAAAAACTTGATGCTAGGACCAGAGTTGGTACAACAAACCACGGATAAATCAAAATAGTTCAGGAAAAGATGAAGGCAACACAGAGCAGGCAGAAAAGTTACTATGACAAAAGAAGAAAGCCGCTCGAATTTCAAGAAGGTGATCATGTATTCTTAAAAGTAACACCTATGACTAGGGTCGGTCGGACAATGAAATCTCGAAAACTAACTCCTAGATTTATTGGTCCATATCAAATAATTCATAAAGTTAGTCCTCTTGCCTACCAAATAGCATTACCAGCTTTTTTTTCTAATATCCATAATGTTTTTCATGTGTCAAACTTACGAAAGTATATATTTGATCCTACACATGTTATTGAACCTGATGTCATACAAGTTAAAGATAATCTTACATATGATGCACCACCTATCAGAATAGCTGACAGAAGAATAAAGAAGCTAAGAGACAAGGAAATTCCACTCGTGAAGGTCATTTGGAGTGAAACGAGAGGGGAAGATGCTACATGGGAACTAGAAAATGAGATGAAAGAGTCTCATCCCCAATTGTTTTACTAAAAAAAGTATAAATTTCGAGGACGAAATTGTTTTTAGGGGAGTAGAGTTGTAACACCTCTAATTTTGTTATTTCTTATTTAAAATAAAATTTCAAAGGAATTTGATTATAGTTCTTTAGAACTTTTTGATTGTTATATAATTTAGAATTTTTTAGAATTTTTTAGAATTTTTTATTTTTTATTTTTATTTTTATTTTTTTGTGAATGACAAAAATACCCTTAACCTTTCATCTAATAACCAAAATGCCACTGTCGACATCATCGCTTACATCATAGCTTACATCATCGCTTACATCATCGCTTACATCATGAATAGTAAAATAAATAATTAAATAATCTTAAATAGTAAAATTTTCTTCCTATAAATAGATGGCTCATTTACAATATTTCCACACCAAAAATTAGAGAGAGAATCTAGAGAGATAGTGCGTAAGAAATTAGTGGAGAGTAAATTCTTTTGGTAAAAAGTTCTGCCGGAGGTGTAAGGTAATAACTTTCTTCTATATTCTTTTTATAATTTTAGTTTTTTTTTTGGCACTCTTAAACCATTAATATACTAGTACTATTATAAATAAGTTACTATAGTAAAAATAAATTACCATTGTGTTATTTTTACTATTTATAGTTACTATTCAAAATTTACTATTTATTATCACTATTCACAATTTACCATTTACTGTTATTATCCAAATTTATCATTTACCGTTACTATTCAAAATTTATTAGTTGTTCTTATTATTCAAAATTTACTATTTACTATTACTATTCAAAATTTACTATTTACCATTACTATTCAAAATTTACTATTAACTGTTACTATTCAAAATTTACTATTTACTGTTATTGTTCATGATTTACCATTTACCACTACTATTCAAAAAATTACTATTCACGATTTACTATTTACTATTACTATTCAAAAAAATTACTATTTACCGTTACTATTGATGACTTACCATTTACCGTTACTATTTATTATTACTATACACATTTACTATTTATCATTCTGATAGCAATCTTAATTTTTATCTTAAGCTTATAATGAAATAGATTGGTATTAATATTTCTAGAAATTGGAGGCGCAAAGCAAATCTCTTTTGGATAACAATTCAAGGTAAGGAGGAGTGAGATAAGAGTATAATATGAAAAGATATAAGAATAATGGGAGGAGTCCCCTACTCCTTTTAAATTTAATAATATTAATATTTTAAAATATTAACTTTTTAACTTAAAATTTTTAATAAATTTTAAATTAAATATATGATTTAACTAACTCTAACCTACCTATGCAAGGACTTGGACTTTTATAACCTATATAAACTGGACTATACCTATGCAAGGACTTGGACTACTATGACCCATATGGACTGAACTATACCTATGCAAGGACTGGATTATATGAACTTACATATACCTATGCGAGGAATTGACCAAAAGGACTCAAATTGACTATATTAATAATCATTAAATTTTGCATTATGATATGTATTAATGATATTTAATTGATTTGATTATGATTGATTAATTGATTGATGATATTTAGTTATAATTGATAATGCTTGATTTTGATTGATGATTTTGTAATGTGGAGTTTGAGCATATAGCGAGCATGACGGAAAGCTAAAATTCAGTAAGAATTTCTTACCTTGCTCTTTAAATTTTTATTATCTTTTATTTCTTCTTAGAAATTATTTTTATATTTAGAATAAAAAAATTAGTATTTATTTTAGAAAGTAGACATTTTATGAAAATTAATTGAGATAATTAAATTTTGAATTAAAGAAAATTTTTGTAACTTTAAGTATTTACGGTTAATGATTTAAAGATTATTCTCTTTTAATAAAATAAAATTTTTAAAAAAAAATTATTTTATTCCAACTTAATAACTAAAGATATTTGGAAATAGTTGAGATTTCTAAATTTGATTTTGTTAAGATTTAATTTGATAAAGATTATGTAAAGTTTTATATGAGAAAGTTTTTAGATATTTAAGGCTTAGAAACTCAAATTTCAGTGAGATTCAAAAAAAAACTGTACCAAATTTATTTCTGTGGGACAGAAATTTAGAGAATTGAGAAAATGTACAGTTTATTGAAATGATATTGTAAACCTTTAAGGGATTTAATAATTGAGTTTCTAAAAGCCTTAACCAACTCAATACGCGAGTAGTTCATGCATCATGAATCATTAAAGTGAAATAAAATGATATTGTCTGGGACGGATTATAGAAACCGAGGATACATTAGAGGAGGCTTAATTACGAGTCTTGGGATGAGAGGGTGTGAAAGGGTGCTTCAGGGGACCTGGGGTAGCTCCCTAGTGTCGGGTACTTTCACAATAAAAACTTTCTCAATCTAACTAGTCTCTAAGTGTTTCCATGCCAGTTGAGCTGTTCATATTATTATTATTCGGACTTATGGAACAGTGTAAACTCCTGGTTGGCCCAGTGCAAATTAAAATTTAAGGGCCCACATATATAGGTAAGTTACGATGAAGATATTGCATAACATTCATGCATTCATAATTGATTGTGTATGTGATTGTGATTGATACTATTATGTATTGGTTTGTGAAAACCCTTTGTTGCTTATGTCTTAATCGAGAATATTATATTCTGTTTCTCACTCCTTTCTTCGTGTTTTTGTTTCACATGTTTTAAATTGATGGTTTAGAGGGAAGGATCGAAAAATATCGGCAGTAAATATAGCACGTTCTAGAAAGGGAGCTCGGTATGAATACCATGGTCCAATGAATAAATAATGTTAATAAGTAACTGCTTCTGGCCCATGGAGTTTCCTCTCTTTCTTATAATGTTTAATGTTTATTTTCATCGGATGAATGTACAAATACTTTATAAAGTTTTAATAATATTGAGGTATTTCAGAAATAATGTATATAATTTATTCCGATAGTTTCTTTTTAACAATCATATCTTTAGTAAAAAAAAATTATGAATTTTTATATATTTTATTAAGGTGTAACAGAGTGTGTTACACTGAGCACTATTAAACTACCATTCAGAGGTACAGTATCTAGTGGAAGTGCTCGTGTTGACTCCTAGGGACGAAGTTAAATTTCTTCAATAGACAACCTTGTTTTGCATCTACAGAAGGTATGATTTTTTAAAACGTAATTTTGTATATGTATTGCTTCAAAACATTAAGTTTGCAAGACTTTTAGGAATCCCATATGTTTTCACTGTCTGACCCTGTAGGATTCCTTAACACCACCATCTCCTGATGTAGTTGCCTTGAACATGGCTAGAAGTTCATTGGGGGTAATCCTAGCCCAGCGAGCTATGATGGATTAATTTGAGATGGTTTTGGTCATTAGAAGATTGGATTTATTGGTAGTATTGGTATTTCTAATCACATTCATGTTGAAATTGTTGTTATTTACTTTAGATTTTCAGCAGCCTAAGAAAGAGGTTTTTGCAATATTGTTTGCTTCTTGGATTGCTTGGAGTTTGTGAGTTTGGTTAAAGGGAGTTCAAGAACTCATGATATGCATCATTATCATTCAGTGTTAGAAAGTATTTTGGATCTGCTTAGACATGATTTGGAGGTGCATTATATTCATATCCTTCACTAAGGGAATCCGTGTGTTGAATACCTTGTTAAGAAGGGAGTTTTGTCTTCTAAACATTGCATATTTCAAAGAGTACCCCTATGGAATTGAACTTTTTTGGTTTGATATCGCAATGGGTGTTTTGTATATGAGGCATATGTTTCTTACTTTGTTCTTTTATCTTTCATGGTTCACCAAAAAAATCAATTTTGTAGTGCTCTCCATATTTTACTTTCTAGTTTTTTTCTTACATTAGAATGTAACCATGACCAATTCTATGAAGTATCAACAACAAAATCTTTTCTAACAAGTTTTAAACACGACCGCCTTACCAATATGACACCCGAATTTGAGATCACGGGTGTTAGGAATCCCTAGTGTATGAGCAGCGGAAATACAAGGATTCCCATAGGATTTGCAAAGCGCCGTGTTTCAAAGCATAAGACAAACACACAAAAAAATTGTGTTTTAAGATTACCTCTTGAAGAATATCGAAGCAATCGTAGCCTCGTCCTTTAGGAGTCCACACGAGTACTCCCATTAGAAATGCTACACCTTCCAAATGCTAGTTTGACGGCGTGTAGCTTTTGTAACTTTTGCGTATTTTTGTGTCTCTTTTGGGTAGCCGCCTATGAGCATCTTATGCTTTATTTATAGGCTTAGGTTTGACCTAATTTGCTCTCTAAAGAGTGGGCTCCTTACTCATTCTAAATGAGTTAGGCCCAATAGTCTTATTTTAGTCCAACTAAAATAAAAAGCTATTTTCTGATGGGCTTACTCTATGTGTGTGACCCTATAGGTAAAATACTCAGTTATATTAATAATAAACTATTTTATTATTAATATAAAATAAGAGCGGCATCTAGCAATGCATCATTATGTCCGAATATTATTTATTAACAACATAACCTATAAATGATAATTATTTTATATGTTTGTTCCTTTTGTCACGATATCCTAATTGGGCCCAAGGCATGGTCGTGTCATCCTTGTACGGTCCAATTTATTTTACTTGATACCGGAGTAGACTTTATCCGAATAAATATCTAATATTTATTCTTTCTAGCATGGCCATGCATTTCCTTAGTCTCACTCCATTAAGTGGCCTATAGATATCACTCCTGTCATATAGGAGAGACAAATCCCATCTACATCACTCACATCCCTCTGCATAATTTGTATATTGCCTAACCACAACCTTTATAGTCCTCTTATTACAGAAGACGTTTGATTGTATTAAAATAATAAACTCCTTATGTAGGAATCATAGTGACTTCAGGTCAAAGGACTACATATACCATTATCACATTGAGAATCGTTTATGACATTCATGTAACGATCCATGCAACGTTCTCATGGTGGGTCTGTCCAGTACATCATTACTCTTAATGTGTACCCGTGTGAAGACTTGATATCATTTATATCCATGATCTGTGAGATCAGATCATCAGTACATTCACACACTAGTCTTAATGTATTTACATGTCCCCACGTAAATACTTGATTAGGGACATTTTAGGAATAACTCTCATATGACCTATTACTCCAAGGATATGTAAAGGTTGTTAAACTATTTAACGAAAAATGACTTATTCAAAATGATGCGAACCTATATAGGCTTTTAGTGCATATTTCCAACAATCTCCCACTTGCACTTAAAGCTGATAAGGTTAATGCCCAATGACGTCTACAGTGCCCTTATGCTTTTACTACGTAAGCGGGTTTACTAGTGGGTTCCCAACAATTTTGTTGGTATGCACATTGCATATTTTCACATCTTCCAAAGATGGAACTATTTAAGTATATGCTTGGATTAATCCACTTCCCTATATTGTTCTATGTATCCATTGTCATCACAGTGAAAACTCATAGGATACAAAACATTTGGAATGATTAAATGTAAATTGACTTCTTTTGTAATTTAACATAGCAAAATACTTAGATTTGTTAGTAGAACTAATGATTTTTTCTTGCTTTGAACCTTTCAAGCATACATCGTAACCATCTTGACAACACATATATTTTGATTGCAATCTTAAGTCTTTCAAATTAATCAAAAATTGACATCGATGTAACCTTTACAACGAGCTCATCTTCCATTTATCAAGATTAAATCCTTAGTCCTTCTTAAGTGTTTAAGGATACTCTTGACTATAGAATGAGAATATTATTTGTTCTAGAAGAAGCATGTCTTCTGCATGTAATACTAGAACTATAATTGTGCAGTTACTAACCCTTTTATAGTCACAAGATTTATCTTCATTCTTTAATGAAGATTCTAGCTTCTAAAAGCTTGCTTTAGTCCATAAATAGAACATTTGCAGTTCACATACCTTCCTAGATGTTTTAGGCATAAAAGGCCTTTAGGTTGTGTCACATACACATCCTCAAGATGATTTCCATCTTGACATCTATCTACGATATCTTATAATGGTGGTATACTGCTACAATAAGTAGGATCTAAATGGTTTTTAAGCTAATTGAATTTTGTCAATCTTGCTTTTAAAGGTACTTTTATTACCATCCATGTTTAGTTTTCCTTTTGAAAACCCACTTGCATCCTATAGGTTTTACCCTTTAGGTGTGTCAACCAAGGTTCATACTTTGTTAATATACATGGAACCCATTTCAAATCCCATGGTCTTATGTCATGTCTTAGAATCTAAACTTGCATTGGCCTCTTCATAAGAAGCTTGGTCATTTAGCAATATGCCTCCTTCCTGATTTATAAGATATCCATATCTTTCAGGTTTGGTGACATATCCTTTTTGATCTTACACAAGTCTTGTGCTACCGGAGCTAAAGATTTCACAACACTTTGTGATTTCTACTCCAAGTCTATCCTTGACTTTTAAATGCTTTGTGATACTTGAATTTCTTCAAGTTCTACCATCCTTCCACTGATTCTTTAAGGGATGTACTCTTATTCAAGAATACAACATTCTAAGAAACAAGCCTTTTATTCTCAAATGGATTGTAGAATTGATAACCCTTAGCTTTCTTTGGGTATCTCACAGAAGACATTTATCTAATTTGGATCCGACCTTGTCAGAGTTGGATGCTCTATAGAAGCATCATAGTTACAAATTATTAGTAAAGACATACTAGGTTTCTTCCTAGTCCATATCATATATGGTTTCTTTAAGAAAGTCTAAGATGGAACATGGTTAAGTGTAGAAATTTTGTTAATAAGGAAACGTTGAAGGAGTTAGAGATGTTTGATAATAATCAATAATCAAACTATGTCCAACAAGGTTTGACTTTCCCCATAGAGATGCTATTAAGGCATTCCATGAGGAATGAGTTAAGAGGTAATCTCTCACTCTATTAGACATTTATCAAACTTATAACTCAAATTATTTGCTATCTTGATCTAATCAAGAGCTTTAATTATCTTGCCAATTTAGTTTTTCACTTCATTATGAATTCTTTGAACTTTTCAAAGACTTTCTAACTTATGTTACATAAATTCATACTCATTGACTTTTCAATTAGTATGTTGAAGTATTGAAAAACATATCTAGTTATTGTTCCAATAGGCCCACATACATCGTTATGTATTAGATAATAGATTACTCATCTTTTCAATGAATGAGGTCTCAATTATATCTCCAATAAATAAGATTTACATGTCTCCATTGATTCCAAAATCAAAAATAGTCCATATAACCACATTAATGGTATTTAGAAAATATGTTTCTTATCCATTTGCCTTAGGAGACAATACCATGTAAGTAAGGTTCAAAATCACTTATTTTAACCTACTTTGGCAGTTGTTATAAATGGGTGTTTTGAGATTTAGGATGTGGAATCCATTTCTCAATTGTGCATCAACATCCATTTGAAGAAATAAAGTTATTTTATAATAAGAAAAACATTTCTTGTCTCACAAGAAACAATATGCACAATGTCTAGTTCACTAACTAGCCCAATAGGTATAGATATTGTAGTAACTTTTGCTCAATTTTATACAGATTTCTCCACCCTTAACAAGTGATCTACTTCCTTGATCTTTTAAAATTTGAGATCTACTACTAGTATTTGATACTAATGTTAGTGAAGTAAAATAACTTGACTTCTATAACATGACCTGTAGTGGAAGTCTTACTTCCCTTTCTTTTGAACTCCTTCAAGTTCTTTAGACAAATTACTTCAATGTCTTATTTTGGCTAAAACTGGAAACAATTTCCTTTCTTGATCACCTTTTAGACTTCCAGACTAACTTGGCCTTAATAAAGTCTATATACGATCATATCGTATATCTCCCATATATTCATATTGCCTTTTATAGCTCAGAGTTTATGCAGACTTTATAGGGTATTCAAGACCCAACCATAGATGATATATAAGCCAAACATGACACACTGCCGCTTCATCTTTAATGAAGATAATTCTCAAGTCTCAATACCTATCTAGGCATTTTTTAGATAAAGTGTCCTTCCAAAGGACAGATTGCAACAAAACAATATTTGGTATATCATGGTTATTCTAAAACAAATTACATGCAAATCTATCACTTTTATTTAAACATATTTAAATTTTGGTCATTAAATAAATATGTTGTCTCCCACTATTTTGATTCAAAATAAATACCCTCACTGAATCATAAAAAAATCCCATTGGAAGATTTTTCTAGTGGGCCAAGATCCATATTTGGCCTAATGTTGAGTCAGCTTTGGTTGATCGCCCAACCCTTGGTTATTTAGGTAGGAAACACATTTCCAATTGCATCTCATGCAACTCTTGGATGATTGAGTGGGTAACTCTTTACCCTTATTCATCTTATGAATTTAAGCTCAATCCTTACGCCTCTAAGTTATTTTCAATCCAATTGAAAAACTTAGTTAAGTTTAGGCCTAATAAAAACAATTTAGATATTACAATTATCCCATCGCGCCTTACTAATATAAATAATAGCACCCTGCTTTGGCAGGCCCACTATTTATTGACATTAGTCTCGACGAGTGTTACTTATTAGAAGGCGTTTAAACTTAATATTAACGGTTCTAGGTTCTTGAATCTGATTAAGGTTACCTAGATAAGTTCAATAACAAATGGTTGGATAATCCAATTATCCATCATCCTTTACTAATATCAATAAAAGCACCCTGCTTTGGCAGAACCTACACTTTATTGAAACTAGCATTGATGACTGTTGTTTATTAGAACGCGTTTTAGACTGTTCATACCTTTAGGCTTTTCCAATCCAATTGAAAAAAATCTATTTGAATAAAACTTAATAATTCTTGGATAATCCAATTATCCAATCATGTCCTACTAAACATAAATAAAGGCACCCAACTATGACGTGACCTGCACTTTATTTATATCAAGTTAGACGTTATTACTTATTGGAAGGTATGATTGTCGGGCTTGAGGGATTTCAATTTTCTTATTGTTCATTACCGACTTTCATTAAACGCTTTAACACAAAATAAAACCCCAAAACATGCAATCAAGAATTATGAGATGGTTATGGTCTTCCTAGAAAATAAAATAAAATAAAATAAACCTAAAGGAACTATGGTGTCTTGACTTCATGAAGTCCTACTTCTTGAAACCACCATCCTCCTAGAGTCACCACTCCTTTGTTCCTTTCAAGGTCATATCCATCACCACTCTAGGTTTCTTCTAAGTCTCCACCTTGTTGGCTTTTCCAAGATTACAATGTCATAAAGAAAACTCGTTTTACATACGAGTGAAGGGTTGAGAGAAGAAATTTAAGAATAGAGAAAGGCACAGCACGCAGGCTGTATTTAAAATTAAATAAAAAAAATCTAAGACCATAACCATTCACCGCTGGATGTGTTAATTAATCAATTAATAGAGTCATCAATTGTATTTAAAATATAATAAATTTTAAAACACATAATTAAACACGCGGGGTCATAAAAGGAAAACTACGCAAAGAAGTTTGGCGGCTCTGTTGACCGTTCAACAGACAGGGTCAAGGGGTGTTTCAACCCAAAAATTTAGTACTGTAATCAGGTTAGTTCCCAGGAAAGAGAGGTGGGTCCGGAGTGACCGCTTAAGTACCAAGTCTTTCCTAGCCAGAACGTCCCACTAACCATTAACAGCTCAAAATATTCGGTTATGATTTCAAACAATTTGAAATCTTTAATTTTGAAACGGCCAAGATTTAACTTTTAAACCTTATGTTTTGACCCTTACAATTATCCTAAAATAGGAATAGTCAAAGTTTAACTTTTAAACCTTATCTCTAGAGTCTCAACAATCATCCTAATTTTTAGGAACGATCAAGGTTTAAATTTTAGACCTTATTTCTAGAGTTCAAGATATTTTATTTCGAATCCTATTAAATTTGATAAAGATCTTATCTTTAATTTGTAACTTTTACAAATCCTATCAAATTTATTAAGGATTAAATATTTGATTTTAAAATTATTAAATTTAATAAAGATCTTATCTTCTATTTGTAACAATTACAAATCATATTAAATTTAATAAATATGAATCAATTTGTAACTCCTACAAATCACATTAATTTTAAAAATATCACATATGATGCAAATCCTATTAAAATTAATAAGAATAAATTATTTAAATTTGTAACTCTTACAAATCACACTAATTTTAAAAGGATCACAAACAATGCAAATCCTATTAAAATTAATAAAAATAAATTATTTAAATTTGTAACTCTTACAAACTTTAATTTTAACAAATAATTAAAAATTTGATTTGTAACTTTTACAAATCGAATTTAAAATATAATATTAAAATCAAATATTTTATTTGTAACATTTACAAATAAATAAAATACCATTACGGCTAGGTTTCAACTTTTGAATCTTAGTTTTCATTACGGCTAGGGTTTAACTCTTAAACTTTCTAAACACAATCTCACATGAACAATTCATATTAGAAAAGAGAAAGCATATAGACGTCATTGCATACAACCCTTGACTTTAATTTAATTAAATAAACATAAAACATGCCTTATAATTAGAACACATATAAAACAATCACCATTGCAACATACAACATGTTCATATAATAAAGCACATCCTAAAAACATGTTCTTTAATTAAAATGTTGAGAAAAGAAATCAATATACATAAAGCAAAAATATATTGATATTAGCTTTCAAAAGGTGCAACCTTTGCAACATATCTCATAAAAATGCAACCTTTACAAAATATCTCATTAAAAATGCAACCTTTGCAACATATCTAATAAAAGATGCAACCTTTGCAAAAGGATTCAACCTTTACAATTCTTTTCATAAAAGAAATTTTATTTTTATTTTTACATGTTCTTTAAACAAATGTTTGCCCAAAACACGGTTTTGTAACCTGGCTCTGATACCACTGTTAGGAATCCCTAGTGTATGAGCAGTGGAAATACAAGGATTCCCATAGGATTTGCAAAGCGCCGTGTTTCAAAGCATAAGACAAACACACACAAAAAAATTGCGTTTTAGGATTACCTCTTGAAGAATATTGAAGCAATCGTAGCCTCGTCCTTTAGGAGTCCACAAGAGTACTTCCACCAGAAATGCTACACCTTCCAAATGCCAGTTTGACGGCGTGTAGCTTTTGCAACTTTTGCGTATTTTTGTGTCTCTTTTGGGTAGCCGCCTATGAGCATCTTATGCTTTATTTATAGGCTTAGGTTTGACCTAATTTGCTCTCTAAAGAGTGGGCTCCTTACTCATTCTAAATGAGTTAGGCCCAATAGTCTTATTTTAGTCCAACTAAAATAAAAAGCTATTTTCTGATGGGCTTACTCTATGTGTGTGACCCTATAGGTAAAATACTCAGTTATATTAATAATAAACTATTTTATTATTAATATAAAATAAGAGCGGCATCTAGCAATGCATCATTATGTCCGAATATTATTTATTAACAACATAACCTATAAGTGATAATTATTTTATATGTTTGTTCCTTTTGTCACGATATCCTACTTGGGCCCAAGGCATGGTCGTGTCATCCTTGTACGGTCTAATTTATTTTACTTGATACCGGAGTAGAATTTATCCGAATAAATATCCAATATTTATTCTTTCTAGCATGGCCATGCATTTCCTTAGTCTCACTCCATCAAGTGGCCTATAGATATCACTCCTGTTACATAGGAGAGACAAATCTCATCTACATCACTCACATCCCTCTGCATAATTTGTACATTGCCTAACCACAACCTTTATAGTCCTCTTATTACAGAAGACGTTTGATTGTATTAAAACAATAAACTCCTTATGTAGGAATCGTAGTGACTTCAGGTCAAAGAACTACATATACCATTATCACATTGAGAATCGTTTATGACATTCATGTAACGATCCATGCAACGTTCTTATGGTGGGTCTGTCCAGTACATCATTACTCGTAATGTGTACCTGTGTGAAGACTTGATATCATTTATATCCATGATCTGTGAGATCAGATCATCAGTACATTCACACACTAGTCTTAATGTATTTACATGTCCCCGTGTAAATACTTGATTAGGGACATTTTAGGAATAACTCTCATATGACCTATTACTCCAAGGATATGTAAAGGTTGTTAAACTATTTAACAAAAAATGACTTATTCAAAATGATGCGAACCTATATAGGCTTTTAGTGCATATTTCCAACAACGGGTTCCAAGGTAATCATCCTAGGTTTAATGGAAATTAGGGTAAAATTTTTCTTTTTCTCGAATAATTACCTCGAAATTTAAAACCTAAATTCCAAGGTCACCTAAAACGTATATAGCTCCTTTTAATCCAGTTTCTAATTTAGTCGTACGTTATTCAATACCTATGTATACCCTATTGTGTATTGACACTAACATCATGTGTACTACTCATAACATTACGATGTCATTCACAAGACTAAAATGACATGTACAATCACCTACCTATTATATACCATGCATGAAATATGTTGAAATCCAACTAGTCTGAGTCATATATATAGAAATTAGATAAACTAGCCAAAAAGGTTATAGAAATTTATCTATAGATTCACATTCATAAGACAACAAAATATTGGCCATCACCCCTCGCATTGCCACTCAACATTCCAAGGCTTCACCATGCGTGTCTCTGTTATACATTTACGAAACTACAAATATTTGGAAGAGTAAGACAATATGTAGAATAAATAAAAAATAAATAGAATTACACACAAACACAATCACCACATGGTAATTCATCCAAACTACATATAATGCAATGTTATGCACATGCCAAACAAGGTTGGTTCAATTATACATTACTTTACTTTAGTCAAATGACTATGATGGATCAATGAAAGTGATAGTATCATTATAGTGATCTATAATCATAAACAACATTTTACTGACACCAAACTGAAACACCATTTGCAACACCCTCACCTTTCATGGCTCAGATAAGTATATATAACTTGGTGTTGTGGGCCTCCTCTAAAACACACTACAAAGCTCTAGAGGAGCTAGGGTTTCTAAAGGACCACACATATAGAGTTTTCTACTCACGCAAAGTTGTCCCCCACCGGGCCTCTTCAAAGGACCATTGTATCATTTGAGAAACATTGGTGCTTATGATGTATGATGCATTAGTCGAGGTTATATTACATTATACCATATTCAAAATCTCATATGACAATTCGGCATGACCACATAGTTATTCACATTTCACTAAGATATATACATATTAATCCAATGCATAATTGAATTCAGTTCCATATCAATATATATATATGTGTGTGTGTGTGTGTGTGTGTGTGTCATTATCTAACCATGCATTCCTTTTAATTTAGCAAAATCATCATACCATGTATCATTAAAGAGTTCAATAAAGTTAGGGATACATCCACATGCTTCTTAAGGCTAGGCATTGATTATCAAATAAGGATATAGCTAAGAGCATAGGTCACAAGGCATTTGTAAGCAAGATAATTCAAAACATGGTCCTACTAAAAGCCTAGAGAGAACCACAACTAGGGTGGTTATCACGGTCTTGCCATGAAGCCCTCTAATAAGGACCCAAAAATTTTGAAAGAAGACAACATCATCCACGACTATGGATTAGGTCCCCTGCAGCAAACTCTGGTTTTATACTAAGAAAATGACACAATTGAGTAACAATCACAAGGCATATCATTTGGGTCATTTCAAAAGGGCACCTACTCAAAGTATATGCTAGCATCATATTATACAACTTCAATTAAGTCATCCAAGGCACACCTTAATCATGTACTCATGTGTCCATACAATTCATCCACCTCTATAATCATCACAACCAACAACAAAACACAACCTCAACATACTAACACACTTCAAGTTATCTATTTTACAACTAACTCGCATCCTACACAATAGCATCATATACTAACATTTTAATTTTGCAATTCCAATACACAAATCATCATGCTAACAACATTCCAATTTTCCTAATACATTTTTCCATTTCATTCATACATTTTCACAAACACCTTGCCTACTAACATTTTAATACATATATGTATATATCTAAGTCATCAATTTTGCAACTAAACCACTATTAAGTTTGCAACTAAGCCACCTTCCACACAATAGCATCATAGACTAACACTAACTTATAACCATTCTAATTCACAAGTCATCATACTGACAACATTCTAATTTTCCAATACACCTTTTCATTTTATTCACCCATTTTCACAAAAATCTTGTCTACTAACATTTTAACTCATGTGTGTATGTATATCCAAGTCTTTCATTGATTAATTCATCATGTCATTAAATAATCAATTCACCAATTAATCAAATCATCAATTTATCAGTTCACCAATCCATCATTTCTCAACACAAGATAACACCATAACATTCAATTAATGGTGACTATCACATTTCTAAAATCAAGCATGCAACCCCACTAATTCTCTATTTATTCAAAACATCATATCCTCCTCATTACCTTCAAGAGACAATCGACTAAGTGGTGTGAGCTCTCCCTTGGTCATAGCTCCACCCTACAAGCAACAACATGCCTAATTTCACAGAATCAACAAACCAAACCACAAATTTATCCATTAACTAATTCCTAACTACCCAGGAAATTCAAGAACACTAAAAATGCATGATTTTAAAGGAGATGACAATTTTGCAAGTTGACTTACCAAATGAAAGCCGAAACAGAGGATTTGTGGTTTATTTTCCATAGCATTAGCAATTAAGAATACCTGCAAGCATGGATTTGAGGAATTTAGGATTTGATTTCAAGAATTGAGTAAGGTGCTAAGAGAGGATCCTAGAAACATACCTATTTTTGAGAAGGAGAACAAGGGAAGCTTGCCTCTCTTATGTACTCTTGCATGCAAGGGAGAAAAGGAAGAAAATGGAAGGCTTCTCCTAGCCTTAGTGTGGATGAAGATGGTGATGGAGTGGAGATGGTGATTTATGGGTATGGTGAGGAAGAAAGAAATAGAGAGGAGTGGAAGTGTGAGACGTGAGTAAAAGTATGAAGGAATAGGTGGAGTGTGAAAGTGTAAAAGAGAAAGAATGAGTGAATGTTTAAATTTAAATTAGGATAGGTAATTGTACATTGAGGTTATGATTGACTTCTTAAAAAAATCAAAATTAAATTATGGGTGTCTCTCCTTAACTAGAATTTAAAACTCTAATTTTTTCTATTAAATTCAAAATGAATCACAAAACTAAACTATACACATAAACTGCCCAAGACTAAATCAAATACACAGATTTAATTAAATTTCTAAAAACATGATGTTACAATTTACCTAAAGTTTTTTACAATTTAATTTTATTAAATTGTCTTGTACCTAAAGTTACCGACCAAAACACTAAATGTCATTTTAAAAAACTCATTATTTTTTCAAACCTTAATCTCATGCATTTCAAAATTTATTAATAGTTGCCATTGAATTTATTGCTTCTAAAATGCAACCAAAACAAGCAACTTAAAATACAACAGGAATGATGGTACATTTATCATTCATTATATTTATAAGAGTATTTTTTTATAAAAGTTAAATATTCAATTTTTTAGGTATTCATAATGAGAGTGAAGTTCAAACTTAGTCTGTACACTTAGTCCT
This sequence comes from Clitoria ternatea, assembly GCA_037962975.1. Taxonomy (NCBI): domain Eukaryota; kingdom Viridiplantae; phylum Streptophyta; class Magnoliopsida; order Fabales; family Fabaceae; genus Clitoria; species Clitoria ternatea. The sequence goes on along the minus strand of CM075669.1, from coordinate 271,566,470 downwards.
CCTATCCTGTATCATAATGGATAAAGAATGATATCGTTTTTCTTATTATCATTTATCTTAAAAGAATCTTGAATCTAATATTGATGATAAGATTGCAAAATTTTATAAAAATATAATTTAATTTTTTTTACAAAAATAAAGTTTAATTTATCAAAAAACTAACTAACAGGTAAGTGCATTTAAGGTAATTTGGAAAAAGAAGTAATCCACACGCTCAGTTTTACTGAATCTAACTTAAAAAAAATATTGATTTCATTTAGATTTTAAGTTTAAGCGTCGACTAAATTTTAAACTTGATCTCTTACGTAATTTTGTTCTTAATTAATTCTTTTTTTCTTTTTTCTTTTTTATTTTTTCTTTTTTAAAATATATTGTTTTGCCAACAAATATTACGTTTTTTTATCAACAACAAATACTTTTTTTTTTGTTCGAAAACAAATACTTTTTTTGAACTCTTGATTCTCTGTTGGTCCTCTCAGTTGTTGGACCATTTTTGGGCTTCAAAATTTGCCTTGGGTTTCAGGGTAGATAAATACTTTGGACTTTGGTTAATTAACACTAATATATTTAGGTTAAAAAGGATACTAACTCTCGTTTTAAATATGATAAATTTTAATGAAATTTTTTAGTCCTATAAATGTCATTAAATGTTTATTTACTAAATATGTTCTCTTGAATACATTATTAAAACAACTAATATTTTATGTAATAAATAACATTAGGAATGTTTTAGGATACTATATCAAATATTTGATAACATTAATGTAAACAATTACTTTCAATCATTATTCTTAATATGTGTAAATGTAGTTATTTTTATTTATATTTGAAATGAGAGGTGATAGTATTTTTCTATGAAATGGTTGAATTTTCTATACATTTATATATATTTTAAAAAAAATATGTCTATTATGCAAAAAACTATTCATATTTTGGAGCGTTTATTCTTTTCATGAAATTAAAACATTTTCGGTCTCCAAATTTTATCAAATGCTTAATTTTGATTCCTCAATTTTTAACTACACAATTTTAGTCCCTCAATTATTCAATTTGTTAATATTTGGTCACCAACTTTTAATTACACAAGTTTGACCCCTAAATTACTCAATTTGTTGGTTCATTTGGTTCCTCTACTTATTTTGTGTCTAATTAATCGTATTTATATTATTATCTATAAATATTTATAGTTATTATACTATAATAAGAAATATTCATTTAAAGAAATAATGCTATAAATATTGTAATTTAACCGTTCATATTATCAATTGGTTAAAAACTAGTGTTGATACCAAATGTGTCAACAAGACTAAAATCGTACAAAAATTAAGGACTAAGTTTAGGATTAAAGTTACTTAATTAAAAATTAAAGAGTTAAAATTAAACATCTAATTAAACTGAAGGGTGAAAAATATAACTAAGCCTAAAACTTATCATAGTACATTTTTAGTTTAAATTGTTGTATACTGTTCACAAAAAGAGTGTAATATATCAAAACCCTTAAGAATTACTTTTAAAAATTAAAATTATTTCTCTGTAAAATGTGTCACTTAAGTTACAATGTATACTTATAAACTATATTTATATGAGGGCTAAATGAGAGAGGAAATACAGCCCAAGCCCACCAAATCATGTTAATGAAGAATCTTCGTCAGTTAAAATAAAGGGATTAGGGGGTCCTATGACCCCACATATGAGGAAATAAGATGTTAATAAAATATGCTTTCATATCATTGCAGATAAAAGTATTTAAATACAAATAGCTAGAGTGAATAAGGGAAAAGAGAAAGGTAACACTAGCCATCAAATGGATGAGAATTTCTTAGCCACATTCGCATCCATTATTCATTATTTATGAATTTTCAAGATCTTTGACGCTTTTGTCTATGTAAGTTTTGACTATTTAAAATTAATCTATCATTTTTTATTTTAGAAAAAAAATATAGATTATTTTTAAATAGTCAAAACTTAAAGAGGCAAAAAAATTAATATATTACAAGTAAATATATAATAGTATAACATTGTTGTCATTTCTTGTTTTATCTTTTTTTTTTCAGTTTGCCAAAAAAATGTATAATATAAACTTATCAGCAAAATTAGTAAAATTTGAAATACCTCTCAATTTCTTTTTGTGACTAATTACTTTTTTATGTAAAAGTCAAGGAGATAATTTCAATACTATGCATCATGCATGACATTAACAACAAGGAAACCCCAAAACTCAAGGAGGCCAAGGCCCACCCCTTTCCCCTAAAATCTGTACCTGTTAATATGTAACTAAATTATAAATTGGTCATCTCCATTTGTTTTTTCTTCCAACATTTGAGCGTATTTTGATGGTCTAAAACTGTCACAATGCTAAATGTGTATTAGAAAACAAACGACGATGATCAATTCGTAAGTTTAATTACGTGCAAAGGCCAAAAGGTAAGGTTTTTTATTATGGAAATTATTTTGTAAATGAGGGTGAAGTAGATGAATCAAATGATTGATTTAACCTTAAATAAATAAATGAAATACTAACTTGCATAGCTATTAATTTTATGTTACTATTTTGAAAAGAAGAATTAACATGAACCAAGCATATAAGAAATGCAAGAAATATGGTTAACCTGCTTAAAGTTCTAAGGAGTAATAAAACAGGATTAAAAAAATAGAATAGAATAATGCTAGTTTGTTTCTCCATTTGTAATCCAGAACGAAAGTTTAGATATAAATACTTTTTAAATCTTACGGTTAAACAAAATTTTAATTATCTCTAACATTATTATAAAAGACCAATAATTGTCTTTAATTTTTTTTTATTTTTATAACTCGATTTTCTTTCTGTATATGAATCAGACGGTATATAATAATAATAAAGAGCAGAGTTATACGCGGCCAAAACCTCACCACATGCAGTCGAGGTGGCATTTAACTTGTTTTTATTATGGCTCCTTTGTAACCTCGTTCCTACGAGTAAAGAGACGCAGAAAATAATGTTTGGCGCGTTGGTTTCCTTGAATTGAAACCTCATCGTTTTCCACGTACCGATGACTGTGTCATGCACACATCATGCCTCTACTACCAACCGTGTTGCCCAAGTAGCCATGAACACTTAAATCAATATAATGCTATCATTTTATTTGCCAATGTCACGTTCTTAATTTAAAAAATAGGATTTAAACATTGATAACAATTATTGTTACATTATCACTAAAACTCTTCACTTTTACTTCTTTAATCTGCACAAAAAAAAAAATACCAACCTTTTATAAATACTCTTGGTGCCAGTTCGCATATTTTGTTTGGTGTCTTTCTCATGGGGGTATCACATGTCTACACTTATATACATAGATACTTATAATTTAAGTGCTAATAAAATTCCATTATTAATAGAATTTTAACTCGTAATTTAAAAAAAATAACTGTTGTTAGCAATTTGATTTATAGCAATTTGATTTATTTCCAAATATATATGTATATGTTTTTGAATCCGGGAACATGCAGTAACTTGGAGTTCAGTAAACTTGTTCCTTGGTGGAAAATCAATTGGTTTCTTTGTATTCAGATTTGAGAGGACAATATAAATCCTGAAATAATTTTATAATGTTGATCCTATGATGATCCTATACATGAGTGAAAAAAATAATGGCTATGTGAATTAATGGAAAGAAGAACAAAAATTCATGTATTTGTTACCTATTCACACAAAAGAATAAACCAATTGGGGAATTAATCCTATTCACTCATGACATACTAATAACTGGTATCACTGATGTTCCTCTGATCAAAGGGGAGAATTCTGATCTTGAATTGGGCTCACCTCTTTGAGGCATACCCTTACTGTCAAGCTGTGGATCAGTTGTGATATCCCCATATAAACTTGCTAGAGTTGTTGAAAGACTAGAATTCAATCCAGTGGAGGTTCTAGGAGCAAAGGATGATCTGGTGCGGGATCCACTTCTTGGAGACAGATTAACTTGCTCCAAAGCTCTCAACTGAAGCTCACAAGGGTAGTCCCTCACACAACCAATGCGTGGGCCAGCGCCAGTTGTCCATTTGCAAGACAGCTGCTTCCCCAGTTGATACGATTTCGTTTCTTTGTGTGAGTTGATTCTTTTGAGTATTGACTCTTGTGGTATGTCCGTGTCGTTGTCATTGTCGTCGTCGTCATCACTATCATTTTCATCAGGTAAACTTTTGTCTAAAATTGTGTGATCTAGCTCTAATGCATATGTTTGTGCTCTTTCTTGACCACCACTTGTATGAGATTCCATTTGGAAACTTTCATAATCTTGCACATTATCTTCTCTCTCAACATTTTCTAGTCCTTCAAACACTTGACCCCTTTTTGGTATTTCAAGACTGCTTAGCTCTCTTCCAAACATCCGAAATGGCCTCATACTGGGTGCCATTGATGCAGAAGCCGTCTTGATTTCTGTCAATTCAGCCTTCTCTGCAACTGAGTCTTGGAGCATTGTCTCTTCAATCTCGGGTCCATTCATGTTCTCAATGAAGTCCTCTTCAGATGAGTGGCTTCTAAGATGACCACTACTTCTGAGAGAATGTTCATCAGCCTCATCAACTGGATCCATCTGCATATAACCAAGAATTTCCTCAGAATATATTCTTCCAAATCTTGTAATTACAGATCTAAATTGCTATAAGAACATGAAAATAATGAAAAGCCTTGGTTTTAAGTTTCTATACCTTGACATCTGAGAGGCTCACATTGTTCTCTTGAAGGAATGAAATGAATTCCTTGAAGTTTTCTTCCGTGGGACGATAATGACCACTGTGAGGCCAAACTGCCTGTTGAACAGAAACAACAAAACAATTCTTAACTAAGCATGTAAATTATAAATTAATAAATGAAAACTAGCCACTTATGGTAAAAAGAATTCAGCAAAAGAGTAACAAATTTATACCTTCAAGACACCATGTTCAACCACTAGTCTCCCAGCAGAAGATGTAGCTCCTCCAGCCAAGAAACTAGAATGCTGAAATGAACCTTTCGTCTTCTTGCCAACATACAAGGCCTTAGATGTGCTAAGGACAAAAATCCACTTAGCATGTGCATCTGCTCCATTTGTGTGAAGAAGCTCTCCTGACTGCTTGTAGAAGAACTTTCCATCCTCCACAACTACTTCATATGCTAACCTTTCCATCTGGAAGAAAGAAGAAAATGGTTAGTAAAAAGTTTAATCAGAGATAGCTCGAGTAAACATGCCTAAGAAGAGGACATTCACATGAATGAAGGAAACCTTACCGGTCCGAGATATTTAATACACTGCTGTTGAAGTTTAGAACGGGGACACTTCTCAAGATTTACTTCCTTTCCTTCTCCTATATCTAGCCTGCAATTTCAAAGAAGAAGCCTATTCAAACACTGATGATAAAAGATATAAGACAGTGGTCTAAGTTATAACTCTACAAAAATATTATACAAAGAATATTACCAGTAGAAGAAGGGTTCTCTGCTCTGACATTGAAGCCATTTATCATAATAGAAATGTAGATTATGTCCATAGCGATGGCGTGGGTCGATCTATTACACAATAAGACCATCTCAGTAAGTAATAATTGATGAATGACCAACAGACCAATTTATAAGTGGATGAAGAACCAGAATAAATCATGTTTAACTAACCGCTTCAAGCCAATGCTGCAGAGCAAGCTTTTGAGCTTTATCATCCTTTGATAAACCTTTTCCAACCTGCAACATAGAGAGGTATGATTCAGTTTCCTAGAGCTTGAAAATCTGAACTTAAGAAGGTTAGAGCTTAAAGTTATTGAAGCTATTAACCAGTAATCACCAACACCCTTCCGAAGAACAATAAAACAACAAAACTTCCAAAGCAGAATAATGTTTAAATACCTTAGCAGCTCTTGTTCTTGCTCTAGACCAACGTGAAACTGCAGTTTCGTGTTTCTCAATGTCAAAGAAAGATATAGAGCTGCGCTTGAGTTCAGCAAAATCCAAGAGCTTCCACCTGTTTATGAAATCGAGATCAAATAAAAACATGTCAGAAAGTGGTGAAGTTTTGTAAAAAATAAGGAAAGGTCAAAGAGGTTCTCAGGCCAATAAATATGTACCAGCTTTGCTCAACAAGAATTGCACAATCTGCTAGCTTTCTTCTCGTCCGAAAGCTCTTGTACACTTTCTGCAATTTAAGAGCAGCAATGTGTTTGGGGCTGTTGGGATTTAGAAGGGCTGATTGGATGGTTTCCACTTGAGAATCTGATTTAAAAGATAGATCATCCACTTCTTGGCTATTTTTGGTAGTCATAGAAATAGACATAGTTTCATCCTTGTCAAATGAGAGTGTGTTGGCTGAGATTATGTTATCAACATCTTTTCTTTTGAAGCTCACAGATGCTTCCACTGTCATCTTTCCAGAACCCAGAGATTTAAGGATGGTTGGTTCTAAATCTTCATTCTTGAAACTGACCGATCGAACCGGAGTTTTGACATCGTCACCTCCAAAGTCGATGGATTTCACAACCACAGAATCTAAGCCATCTTCCACATCATTGTACTTAGCAAATGGACATGAAAAGGATATCCCCATATGACAACAAAACCAATCTGCAAATATTTATGCAGGGTCAATCAGTATTTAAGTACGAGATTATGCACTTTTCATGTGTCAAATTGGATTAAGCTAGTACATCAATCCTATTCAACAATAGTATGAAATACCAATGCCCCACCACAGCCATGAGAATTCAGAAAGTACTCAAATCACAAACACGCAATTCCATCAAAACAATTAGATAAAGGAATTTTGGTATTCCATTTTTAAAAAAATATATATAAGCTAGTTAGAGAAAATACAAAAGAAAAATTCTTAAGACCCATTTCTTAAAAATCAAAATGCGTTAACAGGAGCATTTCTCATCATGGACTCAAATTTTATGTTGCTAAAAAACCGTTAGAAACAAATGACCACGGATCCGCAAAATCTATTTGCAAAAGCTTCCATTTTTAGGCAGACAAGGGAAAGTCCCAGAAAACAGTTTCTAAAAAAAAAGAAATATTTTCACCAAAACATCAATATTTAAATTTAAAAAAAAACATTTTTTTGTCTCTATGGATTTAGATTAAGTACCCAGAATTACATCTGAGTTCTGAATAGCATTGAAACATTCAGAACAAGGCATGGTATGCAGAAGTGAAAAGAACCATTGAAACAACTTATTAAGAACACAAATGGAGGGAACATGAGGAGCAACAGCGTGAAAAGAAGGTAGTAGAGTACCTGAAGATTCCAGAACAGAAAAACTAAGAAGAGAATACTCTGTATTGGGTTGATGGGATGAGAGAATGAGAATGGAAAAGTGTTGTGATATGAAATGGTGAATGATGACAGAGGAAAATAGAAGTAGGTAGAGCTTGGTTTCACTTGTTAAGGGATTGTAATGGGATCCTTCGCTGCTAAATCAATTTACATATTTATACATAATAATAGCGAGAAGGCGGAAGAGAGAGAAAGACAGTGTTTCCAACCACGTGGTTTTGGAGTTAGACTCAAATTCCTTTTATTATTTTGACTTCATTACACTTTTTCATTTTTTAAAGTTCTTTCACTTTTTCTTTAATTGTGTAATTTTATTTTTATACTAATTTAATATTATTTTTATTTGTATTCAATAAATATATATGTTGAATTGATAAAAGACTTTAATAGATTTGAAAAAAAAAGAACGGGTTTATTTGAGCTTGATATGAGTTATCAAACTTGGTCTAAACTTGGCTTTTTATAGGGTTTTGTTTGTTTAGCTCGCATTAGGTGTAGGTTAAATCATCATAAAATAATTCGGCTTTACAAATCTATCTATTTTTTAGGCTATGACTTGTTAACTATTAGATTCAACCTATTTAATGTAATTTTAATTTTTTAAAATTTACTTACCAAAATTTGGTATCCGCTACTTATAAAATTTGATAATACTAGCATTGAAAATAGAAAAAAAAAATATTGTGTCCTAGATTACTCATCTAAGTTTTAAGAATGTTATTAAGATAGTTAGAGATCTTCCAATATTTAAAGTTGTAATATGGAGGACACTTAAGAATCCCTAAAGAAATGAAATAGATCTACATTTAGGGACATTCATAAAAGGAAAAAATACTTTTGAATTGTTAGTTAGGTATTTTAAATCTCCTTATGTCTACTAACTCTTCCGGAGAAGTTGCTAAAAAGATATTTAGTATGAATTGGAAGTGACCTTTCTTCAAGAAGAAATTTTACAGTACTAGAAGGTAATGAGTAATTGGTTTCAGTTTGGGGATATAAATGCAAAGTATTTGCATGGTATCACAATTATTCGTAAAAGGAGGAACATAATAGAAAATATTCAAAATCAAGGTGGCACTTGGATTCATGATCCTAATGAAATTGAATTCCTTGGAAATTCCTTCTTCAAAGTGTTATATTCTCATGATTTCCATGTGGAGCTAGATGTTCTTCAAGGTGGCTTTCCATCTCTGGAAAATGATGATTAAGAGATGCTAAGGAAAAGAGGTGATGATTATGAAGTGTGTAGAGCATTGTTTAACATGAAAGGGTATAAGGTGTCAGAGCAGGATGAATTCTAATCTATGTTTTTTTCAATCTTTTAAGAATGTAGTTGAGAAGTTTGTGTGAATTTTACTGAATAGAATCTATGAGTAGCCAAGGGTTGCTAAAGAGACCAACCAAACACTTATCATGTTAATCCCTTAGTGTGAGAATGTTTTTAGGTTGAAGTTGTTTAGGCCTATAAGCCTATACAATGTTTTGCACAAGATTATAACAATGATTATTACAAAGAAACTTCATAGAATATTAATAAAGTGGTGAGTCCTTCCTAAGCTAGTTTTTCCCCTTCAACACATGTCTCATACAACATCACCATTGTTCAAGAATCATCCATTCTATGTGCACTATGAAAATAGTAAGGATTTTATTACCATTAAGTTGGACCTTGAAAAGGCGTACAACTACCTCATTTAGTTGTTTGTTAAAGACACTTTGGTTAAGGTTTAGATTCCAAAATGCATAGTTGAGATAACGTGGTATTGCATTTCTACTCTGTTGATGCATATTTTAATGGTGAAGTTTTGGCTAGTTTTCAACCCATATAGAGAGTGGAGTAAGGGAATCACATTAGAATCAGGTACATGGGTCGACCTATCTTGCAACGCGTCAACCCATAAAATCCTACATTCTAATTGGATCCAATTTTTAGGCTCGTGCAATGACTCTAATCTAGCATGTGATTTTTTTTTTACTTTGAAATTGTTGGCCTTTAGTCCAAAACACATTTTTTATGAAACCTAAATTCAACAAAAAAAAAATAGTATGTTCAATAAATTCATTGAAAATACAACATGGATCAAAAAATTAGAATTACAAATTTAGTATAGAGAAATTCAAAATCACAAATTCAATATATGATATATTAGTTCATGAAATGTATGTCGAAACATTAATGTATAAAAAATTCAATAATACAAAACCACTACTACTAGTTAGGAATAGTAAAACAGGTTAGACCTGTGGGGTTGGTCCGCTAAACTCATTAAAATAGGCGAGGCGAACAAAAAAAATTGAGCTCGTTGTCTGGCTCCAGGCTATACCTAATTGTTAGGCCATTTTATTTTGATGGGCTAGGCCAACCCATTTTGTCAAGGCTATCATTGGTGTTAAATCGTGAATGCAGGCTCAGTTGTTAAGAAGTGAGAAGGGGACGTTGTTGGAAGAAAAAATGATCTGGGTTTGGGCATCGTCGTGATATTAAGGGCAGTGTCACATAGGGGTCATCTTCGTGAAGAGGAACGTTAACGCTGAACGTGCCATGTCGGAAGAAGGATTTGGGCGTGATCGTCGTCACGAAATCTGGGAGTAGGAACCACCACTTAGATGTGAACACAACACTAGGAAAGGAAACTAGCGTGGTTGGGGACTTGGTGTTTGTCTTCACAAAAATGATGCACGCATATAACAATGTCTTATATTAGAGTTTCTTTCTTCTTAAAAATATCAAAGTGTGAAAGTAAAATAAATCAAAGAAAATGTAGAGTTTCTTTTAAATAAATTAATAAATTTAAATATCAATTGGCTTGCGAGCTGACCCATGAACCCGCGGGCTAGACAGGTTAGACTCATGAACACAATATTTAAATGGTCTTTTGTTTTTTAACATGTGACCAATGTAATGATGAGTTATACAAGACAACCCACATACGTGAATATGTATACTTAACTTTAGATAAAATATTCCATTTATTTAGTTGAAAGATTATTTCACTTATTTAGTTTTCTGTCATACTTCTTATTTACAAAATAAAAATAACAATTAGAAATTTGATATCGAAAGGGAGTATGGAAGCTTACAACATCTTTCCATAACTCTCCTACTGCTTGTTTTTAAAATAAGATAAATGTTTTTTTTTAAAATTTTAAGATAATATTTTTTATATATTAGTTTTTAAAGATGTGTAGGAATATAAAGCTTTTCCCAAATTTCATTTGTTATTGAACGAAATAAAAATCATTAAACTATTCATTTTAGTTCCTATCACAATTTTAATTAAAAAATCTAATAAGATTGGCGGATCAAAAGTAATTTTGGTAAAATATTTTTATTTTAAAACGGATAAAGCCTCCATTATTGATTAAAAACAGAGTTTGATTTTAGTTGGCAGACACAGTATATGAAGATGCATAAAGTTGAGAAGTGAAGAACGAATTATTATTGTTTATTTAAAAACAATTATATTAATAACATATTTTAAGTTAAACTAACAATAGATAATTCCCCAAATTCTCATTTTATATCTCCTAGAGGAGTTTTTTCCATTATATATTTTATCGATTAATTAGATCATACATTAATGTATAAGTAAATTTAAAATGTAAATACCATAAAATGTAATTAACTTTAATAATATGATGTTTATATATTAATTTCGAATATGAAATAATTAAATTAAATTCACAAAAGTATTCTTGCTATAAAAACTTTTTAAACACGAAATGATAAAAAAAAATCTGCATGTATTAAAAAAAATGACTCGCCTTTTTTTTGTAATTAACTGACTCACCTCAATTTATTATATGAAATATTAATTTGTATAAATAATATCCAATTAAATTGTGGTTTACATAATTTATTAATATAACATAATTTGTCTGGCTTAAAAATCAGCAACATACTTGTCGGTTAGCTAGTACTATATTATAAAGTTATAATCGATATCATCTATATATTTATCTTTTTTAATCCGTTTTAATTTATAAGTTTATCTGTTTAATTCAAAACTTATTTAATTTTTTTATTTGATGTAATTTATTCGAATTTGAATGGTACACAAATATTATCAACACTATTTCTCTGAGTTGACTTAACTTTTTTTTTATGCAATGAAAAATTAATTATTTTTTTCTAGGAAATAATGTTTGCTGAACTCTTGTAAAGGGTCATTTTCATGACAAAGTCTTGAAGTAAACTGCAATCAATCCCAAGTGAGAACGATATTGACTTTATCAAAATCAACCATTCCACACTACTTTAGGTCATCTCAGATAATTCTTCAACATGTTTATGTGTTTAATTAACATCAAACTTTTCAATTATATTCCAAACTAAACAATAAATTAAAGTATATCTTATTGAATTCGTGGCATGAACTTTCTGCCTGCGTGACTCATTCGGTAGGAGCTAGCTAATCGCTGACGAAATATGTTACAATTTTTTAAGTATTTATAATATTGTAAGTTTAAAAAGATCGTTAAATAGAAGAGTTATTTAAACAGTATATATTTAATTTTTCTTAAGGGAAAATTAGGTTTTGATTTTTGTGAATAGAAATTTTTTTTACTCTACTCGTTTGTCTAGATTGTGGGGGCCCATACTATCTCAACTCTCACCTTTTTAAACAAGAATTAAGGAAATTTCAAAACTCTAAATTCTTGAGAAATACATTAATTCTTGTAGAGAAATTTTCTAAGATTTATTGTATTTTATGTTGTAATTACAAACACTACTATAATTAAATGTTTTCAACTCGAATAGTATTATATCTGATTTGGTGAAGATTTATTGTGGTTGAAAAAAACATTTACTTGATTTCATGTGCACATACGTACGTAGTTATTTAGGGAACGTGAAAGCTAAATATTTGGAAACTTCCTTGTATTGTTCTGAGATGTCCCACAGGCACTAAAACTGAACTTTTATATCATTGGCTAATAACAAACAAAAACTCTTTTTGCTAGCGGTCCCAAACATTATAAAAAGTAATCAAACCTACGTTGGCCCTTTGAATGCAAAGCATGTATTAATTATCTGAATAAGAAAATTATAAAGGTACAATAATTCATCAGCATTTGGTAAATAGCAGAGTCTTTTAATTAAGGGTGTCCCACGACTGAAATTTATTTATAAATTCATGATTAATGTATATACAACAGAGTGAGGTTTTTTTTTCCTATACATACAATATAATTCACCGGTAATAATATCATAATATAGACATGAAATATATGAGCACAACAAAATCAAACATCACAAACAATACAGATATATTTCATGTATATAATTTAACTAGCTGTGGTACTCATGTAAATGTATTAATTTATTTATTTTTGTAATTTATACTAATTTAATTTTACAAATAATAAGAAAAGTAAAAATAATTTCCACTGAGAAATATTTAGTATAATTTTATGAGTATAAATTTTGATAAAAACATTTTTACATCAACAATATTTATTAGTAAATATTGTTGAATTAAGTATAAAGGTATATTAATAAATATATTAAAAATAAATACAAAAGAATATAGTATATTGACTATACTATAATGAAACTTATTTATGGTAATAGAAGAAAAACAGTGTTAAAAAGTATAAGTAAAGATAAAACATTGATATTTAATTCAAATTATTTATTAACAATTAATATGGGATAAGACATTCTGGGATAATCACATTATGGGATAATCAACAATAAAATACTATCTTTATATAAAACAATAATATCTATAAAAAAAGATTTGATGGATAATGACATTATGAAATTAGATTGTAACATTTCAATTTTAATGATTGGTTAATTTTTATTAATTGAATAATTATTTAGGAATATTAAATTAATTACAGAGGTGTATGTTAATTTTAAAAATTTATCTATTTAAGTTTTAGGTAACCTAGACTTATCAAATTAGTTTTAGAAATTAACTAGACGGACAAAATGATTATTTTACCCTTAATGCTTAATTAATATAATTCATCACTTCCACTTTTTCTCTTGACTCCCTCGTGCATGTTAAAGGAAAAGACAAAGTTATTTCTTCTTCTCTTCTCCCACCTACGAGCATCTCCATTATTCTCATCTTCTTCATTTTCTCTCAAGCTAAGACAAGAATCAAGCTCAATTTCCTTCCTTCTCTTCACGGGCAGCAACAGAAAGGCATGGGTTTCTCAATTTCTCCAATTGCCAAGGTGAATTTCAAGAGCTCATTTTTAGTTTTGGTTTTGTTCTTTAAATTCAATTTCTTTAAAACCATTATCAAGTTATGGACAGTTAGCTTGGTGGACCTTAGTGTCATTTTTTTATTGATTGGTAGGCTATATAAAGACTCATTGTTCAATTTAGTTCCATTACGTGGATTCAAGCCTTAATCCCTTTCATTTTCATGGCAATAGGTCATTTTGGAACTATGTTTGAGTTGTGGGTTACGTAGAAGCTTTTCTAGATTCAGTTCGGAGTGTCGTCGATAAACGATGACGCATTCTAGTAAGTTGAAACTTATCGTAGCTATAGTGAATTAATGATTTTAGCTCCAAAATATATAACTTGTAGCTTAAAGGTTGTTAAAATAATCAAGTTTAGTATTTATCATTTAATATATATATATATATATATATATATATATATATATGCTCACCCTCTAACCATTTTTCTTTTAGTGAACCTGGAACATGGAGAAGAATGGTGAATTGTCATTATGAATGACATAATGATCCATTAGGAGGATTAATATACATATGTGCATGGTTCTGATGTTAAATTCCTTGACCGACTATTTTAATTGATTTATATATAACTAGTTGATATGTTTAGGAATAGGTGACATGATGAAAGTATTGTTGAACACATGTGATCCGGTCTGGATACCGGTCCCCAAAGTTATGACGTCAGAGTGACCTCTTAAAGGAGCATCCGGTGTCACAGGAAGACAGTGCCGCAACGTTCATCCGTTGTCACTGTATCCGTTCTCACTTCATTAAATGTTTCACCCGTCCTCTCTACGACGGATACCTTATCCGCTCTCATTTCCACGACGTGTATAACCGTTTGCCTCAGGATCACTATGAGATAAGAGTTCCTTATAACTTATCAGCGAAGATACCCTGCATAGCGGAATGTGTCTATGTCAATTACCTTAGAGAGTAAGTAAAATTGTCAGCGAAATATGCGGAAAGGTGATTATCCTCCATCCCTATCACAGGATCGTACTCTGATAATTGACCTACCCCCTGACATACTCTGAGCACTGAGTCATATTGATTGACATACTCTACACGCTATCAGAATCAAAGGGCCCACTTGCACCCAACGATTCATTCCTACGTTCGACTATAAATAGCTCATTTCAATACACATGCAAGGTTACGTTGTTCTATCTCACACCTTTACTATTGTATTGCTTGAGTATTCACTGAGTTTTCTGTACTCTTCTAACTTGAGCGTCGGAGAATCTTTGCAGGTGGCACCACCTTTCGCACCCTTTCAACGCGAAACGTTGGTGTGAAGGATCTCCAGGACAACAAGACCAGTTTCTCCCACTGAGAGGCCAGATTACAACACCGGATACCCACTGTACCGGTGTACAAACCCTAAAACACCTATACTTTTGTGGTTGGTCCCACACCGGATCCTAAACCCCGGTTCAGACCAGTTCAACATGATATAGGCAAGTTTTGTGTATGTTCTATGGTATATGAGATGGGAAAGTATTATGGAAATGTCATATAGTCTTGAAATCAATTGAAATGGTATATTAGTTTTTGAGAATCATGTGATTAATTATGAATTGAATAATCTAGATTTTGATTTGTGAGATCCAATAATCTCCTGATAGGTTTAATAGACATTATATAGTATTCAAAATGTGAGACTTGGTTTGGTCTAATTTGAATAAGATTGGAATGGTTTGGTTATTGATAATGACTTAAATGTAATTTTACACATATCTTTTTCATTTTTGAGAATTTTGAAGTGTGGCTGGTGGTTACAAGTCATAATTAGTAGGAATTCGCAAGTCAAGCGAGCAAGTTAGGGTATACAGAAGTTGGAAAAATTCTACATAATTATATAGTCTGCTTGTCTGGTAATTGATTACGTAATCTTTTACCTACGAGTAATCTATGCAAATTAGATGACATGTTATATTCTAATTATCATTACTTTATATTTAAAATTATCATTTAGATTAAAAATCAATATATTTATGAAATGTGTGCGCGCACGTATGTGTGTGTGTGTGTATATATATATATATATATCATAATTGAAAAATCAGACCAACGGGTTCAACCAGTTGGACTAAGAACCGATTAGGGTACCGGTACGGATAATGGAAAAAATTAGAACATCTCAGAACCGATCAAAACCGGTATTGAAAACCGATTGAATCGGTCAGATCTCTAAAATTGTTTTTTGTTGCATTTTTTATATTCTTTAAAAAATATATTAAAAATATTTTTAATTTAATTAAAAGCTTATATATAATATTTACATATTATTTTTATTATTATAATTTTTTAATCCTATAAACATGTAATATGATCTTTAGTTAACCTAGTTTTTATATAATTTATTGTTAATATATCAAGAATTATATTATATTATATTAAATATATATTTAATTATGATCGATTCAACCACGGTTGAACTAATGAACCAGTACCTTCACCGATTCAATCACCAGTTTAGTTTTTTAAACCTTTATATATATATATATATATATATATATATATATATATATATATTTACACACACAATAATGAAACTTATTTATGGTAATAAAAGAAAAACAGTGTTAAAAAGTATAAGTAAAGACAAAACATGATATTTAATTCAAATTATTTATTAACAATTAATATGGGATAAGACATTCTGGGATAACCATATAATGAGATAATCAATAATAAAATACTATCTTTATATAAAACAATAATGTCTATAAAAAAGATTTGATGGATAATGACATTGTGTGATACATGAAATTAGATTGTAACATTTGAATTATTGGTTAATTTTTATTAATTAAATAATTATTTGAAAATATTAAATTAATTACAAAGGTGTACGTTAATTTTTAAAATTTATCTAGTTAAGTTTTAGGTAACCTAAAGTTATCAGATTAGTTTCAGAAATTAACTAGGTGGATAAAATGACTATTTTGCCCTTAATGCTTAATATAATTCATCACTTCCACTCTTTCACTTGACTCCCTAGTGCATGCTAAAGAAAAAGACAGTTATTTCTTCTTCTCTTCTCTCACTTAGGAGCATATCCACTGTTCTCATCTTCTTCATTTTCTCTCAAGCTAAGACAAAAACCAAGCTTTATTTCCTTTCTTCTCTTCACGGGCAACAACAGAAAGGCATGGGTTTCTCAATTTCTCTAACTGCTAAGGTGAATTTTAAAAATTCATTTTCAGTTTGGTTCCGTTCTTTAAATTCAATTTTTTTAAAACCATTATCAAGTTGTGGACAGCTTGGTGGACCTTGGGTATCATTTTTTTTATTGATTGGTAAGATATATAAAGACCCATTGTTCAATTTAGTTTCATTATGTGGGTTCAAGCCTTAATCCCTTTCGTTTTCATGGCAATAGGTCATTTCAGAACTATTTTTGAGTTGTGGATTATGTCGAAGCTTTTCAGGATTGATTTCAGAGTGCAGTTGATAAATGATGACACGTTCCAGTAAGTCAAACTTATCATAGCTATAGTGAATTAATGATTTTAGCTCTAAAATATATAACTTGTAGCTTAAAGGTTGTTAAAATAACTTTTATTAGTTTTTAGGAATTATCAGATTGAGAAATTGGTATTTGGAACTAGTCTCAGATGGTTGAAACGTGGTTTAGAATTGTAGTCAATGATTCCAAGTAAGGCGAATATTATATTTTAAATGTATGAGTTATGAACAGGTAAGGGATATACTTGTATTTATTTTTTTATGATTATTCGATTGATAGGAATGATAAAATTAATGAATGATGATTATATAATTGATTTGATGGTATATATCCCTTTTAGTGATTTTCATTTATTTAATTGATGATTGTAGAATTGGATGAATTTGTATTCATATTTGAATGGTTGTTTTTGATGATCGGTAATGAAAATTACATGTGAGTTACCATTGGATTGGTATATGTATTGTGGTTGACGATGACATTGATTGAATTGAGAAATTGTGATAAATCATGGCATTGATGATGTTGATAAGCTTGGGATAGCTTAAATGACCATGAGAATTGATTATAATGGATGGTTATGCATAGCATTTTCATAAGGACACACATAGGACTGCAGGAGATCTGTGATGTCAGCCCAAATGGGAAGATGACTTTTGGACAGACACAGACCCTACAGTGGTTTCTACGAATTCCACAACCACGTTCGAGTTAGACTTAAGGCCAGCCCGCAACACCTAATTAAGGTGTCATTGTCACTGGAAGTAACTGGTGTTACAAGTAGATAAGCAGTTTAGTACCGGTAAAAAAATTAATGACATGTGTTGAAATTTTTTTAATACTACAATATTAATCACATTAGTAGAGTCAGATTCGTATACATATGCATTGACATATAGTGATTGAGATAGAAATGTTGCAGGGGTAACTATTGATGATGATTGTGATACTGAATGATATAATTATGATGATAGGATGATGTTTAGATATGTTAAATGAGATTTGATGAATTATGACGAATCATGGTTGATTGTGGTTATGTGATGTAATTGGTGAACTGGATGGCAATATAAATATATTGTGAGGCAAATCAAGTTCAGTATTTATCATTTAATATGTGTGTGTGTGTGTGTGTGTATATATATATACTAGTTGATATGTTTAGGAATAGGTGATATGATGATAGTATTATTGAACACATGATATGGACAGGTTTTGTGTATGTTCTATGGTATATGAGATGAAAAAGTATTATGAAAATGTCATATAGTCTTGAAATCAATTGAAATGGTATATTAGTTTTTAAGAATCGTGTGATTAATTAGAAATTGAATAGTCTAGATTTTGATTTGAGGTCTAATAACCTCCAGATAGGTTTAATAGACATAATATGGTATTCAAAATGTGTGAGACTTGGTTTGGTCCAATTTGAATAAGATTGGAGTGGTTTGGTTGTTGATAACGACTTAAATGCAATTTTGCACACATCTTTTTCATTTTTGAGAATTTTGAAGTGTGGCTGGTGGTTACAAGTCATAATTAGTATGAATTTACAAGTTAAACGAGCAAGTTATGGTATATGGAAGTTGGCTTGGGGTAAAAATTCTACATAATTATATAGTCTGCTTGTCTGTATATTCTAATTATCATTACTTTATATTTAATTTTTAAAAAAAATTATCATTTAGATTTAAAATTAATATATTCATGAAAAAAATCATATATTTGACCAATTTAACATGTATATATATTACATATAGTAT
This sequence comes from Clitoria ternatea, assembly GCA_037962975.1. Lineage (NCBI taxonomy): Eukaryota > Viridiplantae > Streptophyta > Magnoliopsida > Fabales > Fabaceae > Clitoria > Clitoria ternatea. Next base: position 271,547,745 of record CM075669.1, on the reverse strand, counting down.
TTTTGATATTGAATCTAATTTCATATGTATGTGTGCGCGTGTGTGTATATATATATTGTAGTTTTAAAAATCAGACTAATAGGTTTGACCAGTTGGACTGAGAACCGATTAGGGTATCGGTACGGACAAGGGAAAAAACTAGAACATCTTAGAACTGATCAAAATCGATATTGAAAACTGGTTGAATCGGTCAAATTTCTAAAAAATTTTTTTGTTGCATTTTTTGCTATTTAAAAAAATTATATTAAAAATATTTTTAATTAAATTAAAAACTTATATATACTTAGTTAACTTAGTTTTTATATAATTTATTATTAATATATCAAGAATTATATTATATTATGTTAAATATATATTTTATTATGATCGGTTCAACCACGATTGAACCAATGAACCAGCACCTTCATCGATTCGATCACCGATTCAGTTTTTAAAACCTTTATATATGTGTGTGTATATATATATATACACACACACACAACGTATAGTGATCTTGAGACACTTAAATATAGTCGTACATTATATGAAATTAATTTATATCCATTTTTAAACTATGGCAAAAATAGAAATCATAGTAAAAAAATTTATAATGGCATAAGACAAATTCACATAGTTAATTTTTTAAAAATAATATAATTAAATTATATTTATGACAAAAGTCAAAATTTAAAAATATAATTTTAATGAATGATATACTAAGATTTGATACGCAAATTTAATAGGAAAAATCATTCAACTAAAATCAATATGAAAAAATTAACGTGAGTACATTTTTTAAATCATAGGACCAAATGGGATACTTTACTTGTCATATCTAAATAACTTAATTACTTAATAAAAATTGAGTCAAGTATTTTTTATATGGGCTAACCCGACACAATAATTAAATAACTTTTTAACTTTCGCAAGCATATATGTTAGAATTGGACATTAAAATATAACACTATTACGTCATTTGTTTCTTATTTATTCTTCCTAACTTATTAATTTCATATTTTAATTTTTCAAAATCAAATTATCTTTTTTATTAATGCTTTTAGGATCAATTTGAATATAATGTAAGAATCGACATCAGTAAAAAAATTTCAGGGACCAAATCTAGAAGTTGATTAAAATGTAGAAAACTAGAATATATTTAAAATGTTTTATTTATTATATAATAAGTTATTTTTTATTTAAGGTACAAATTTATCCATTTTCTAACTATTAAATACCTACCCTTTTACTAATGAATTATTCTCATAATAAAAACAGTTTTTTTTATGAAATTGATATTACACTTTTCGTAGATATAAAAAATTAATTTTTAAAATCACACGGAAAAATTAGATATTGTATTTTCATATCTAAATATTTAATAAATAATAAATTATCTAGTTACTAATTAATACTCCTTTCATCCTAAAACTATTGTTATTATAGTCTTTTATTGTCCCAAAACTATTGTGAATTTAATATGTTTTAATTTATATATTTCTGATCCGGTCTCAATACCGGTATCCGATCTGCTATACATATTTCAACGTCTTTGATAAGACATCTACGTGTAACCGGTGTCATCGGTATACATCCGGACTGTAATTCCGTATCAGGCGTTCTCCCTATACCGGTTGTTCAGGATAACACCATGACATCGGATAATACACACGTCACTGTGCAAAAGACAAGGATTGTTGCTACAGGGATCGATCAATAATTCCCTGCACTACGAGCCAAATTCTGCTCACGGGAATGGTCAACTTGTTCCCCAATCCTAGTCTACATTCTCTATGCTTAATATAAAATAGCCACTTGACCCAATCATGCAGGTAAGTGCGCAATATAATAATGCTAATGGGAGTTGGTGGTTCCCCACCAACGTGTCCACGTTAATCGAGCCAATCAGGTATATGAACTCACTTCATGATTGAAGTGAGGGATCTTCTTCAGCTCTTTTACGACTGATTCCTCTCTGAATACATTCCTTACTTGGAATATAATCACTGACTTGAGCGTCGGAGAATCTTTGCAGGTGACACCACCATTCGCCCACTTCAACGCGTTAGGTCGGTGTGAAGGATCTCCAGGACGCCCAGTCCGCTCTCTCCGCTCAAGGACAACGGATACATACATCGGATACACATACATCCGGTTTATTATACAGTATTTACATACTATTCGTGACTGACTTGAGATCGGATCTCTTGACCCCGGTCCAGGACAGATCATTGGCACGCCCGGTGGGACTCGATAAAGTTATTCCCATATCCTTTGACAGAGCAGGTAATCCAGAATGGAGGGCGAAGCACAAGACTTCATGGAGAATCAAGCTGAAGGCAGAACCAATCCTAACGCTTTCAGAAAACTCAACTTTGATTCTCATAGGGGCAGCTCGAAGAAGATAGTAACTGTATCTGATCCTGATCCTCGCGATGAGTTGATCAAACAACTTCAGAGGGAACTCGCTGAATTGCGAAGAGAAAAAAGGCAAAGCGAGGATAAAGAATCATCTCGCACGCGAAACACTCCCCACACGACTGATGGTGAAAAGTCCACCACTCTTCAGTACTCAAATATCCCTACGTTTGAGGGGGGAGAACAGACTCGCGATTCTGAGGATGCAGCTTCCCGAAGGAAGAGAGATTCAACAGCAGTACCCCCATTGTCTTACAATCTGAAAGTTCCTTTTTCAAGGAGACTTATGGGCATCAGCATCCCCAAGCACCTTCAAACCACTCAACCACTTTCCATCGGAAAGTATAATGGTGAAACTGATCCAACTAAGCACCTTGATGCTTATGTGTTCGAAGCCATGTACTTGGGGGCTGATGAAGACGTGATGTGCCGAATGTTCCCTCGAACATTGTCTGAGGAGGCCCTCGGGTGGTTTAAAGGCTTGCCTTCTGGATCCATAGATTCTTGGACGGAAATGGCAGCTACCTTTGAAACCCACTTTGTCATCTCCAGAGACGTACCCAAGACGTCTCATACCTTGGCTCAGATTAAGCAAGGTGAAACAGAGGGCTTAAAAGATTTTTTGAAGAGGTTTTATAAGGAAGCAGCCCTGGTTCCTAACCTCACAGAATCTATCAAGCTGCATATCGTTATTGAGGCATTGCAGCCAGGATCAGCTTTCGCTCTTTCATTAGCAAAGAGCCCCCCAGCAACTTTTGAGGAGTTCAGGAAAAAAGCCTCAAAGTATGTGAGCATAGAGATGCACTTGGAGGCAATGGCTGCAAAGAAAAAGCCACCAACACCATCTCCCCAAACCCAGAAGGGTAAGGAGAAGACGAGGTCAGAACGCATGGAGAGGCCATTCACCAGTCCTAAGGTGGATAACCACCCTCCTCGACCTCGAGAAAGGCATGTCAATTCCTTTAGCCATTATGCACAATTGTCTGCCAGGCCGTCTCAGATTTTAAGAGAGGTCGGATGGCCAATGCTCAGCACATATGGCATCAGAAGACCAGCCCCTATGAAAAGACCAGGAAATTCACGTAAGTACTGTGATTTTCATGAACAAAATGGTCATTTAACTGATGAATGCCAAGCTCTAAAGAACGCGGTTGAGACGCTAATTAGAGAAGGCAAGTTGAAGCAATACCTGTTCAAAGAAAAATCCTTTGACAGGGCAGAACGGAATGAGAAAAGAGAAAAAGATCCAGACGATGGGGATGACAATAACCCCAGTCCGATTCGAAAGTTCTCTGCTGCAGAGAAGCAAAAAGGTGTGATGGCTGATAACGCAGCACAGAAAGACAGCATGCCCCAGCAACAACGTCAGGGCCGACGTGAAGTTATTGACATGATTGCTGGAGGATTCGCTGGAGGAGGAGCTTCAATTACAGCCCGTAAGAATCATCACAGAATGATTCTATCTGTGCAAGGGAAAGTCAAAAACAATCGCCCTTACAGAGGTGGGATTGAAGCTCCCACAATTTCTTTCTCTGACGAGGATTTTGGCCCAACCATTCCTGGTGGTGACGATGCTATAGTCATCACTGCTGTGATCGCCGACAAGGACGTCCGAAGAATCCTTGTTGACCAGGGAAGTTCCTGCGATGTTATTTTCTATAATTGCTTTGAAAGAATGGGTTTTAAAGACTCAGACTTACAGCCTTACACGCAGGATCTAACAGCTTTCAATGGCGCAAAGCAACCAACTAAAGGGTATCTTGACACCCTTATCTCGTTTGAAGGCGAGCCAGGAGCCAGGACGGTTAAGTCTCGGGTGCTAGTGATTGATGTCAAATCACCATTTAATGGCATCATAGGCCGTCCCACTCTGAATGCAATGGAGGCAGTTGTATCAACCCCTCATCTCCTTATCAAGTTCATTGACAAGGATAATGCTGTGTCATCTATCCGGGGTGATCAAGAGATGGCTAGGTACTGCTACAACCTTAGCCTCAACATGACAAAGCTGGACGCCTCCAATAAAAAGAGGAAACTTAATGATGCTGGAACATCGGCTGGATCTGTAAGCCTTGTTGACCTGGACCCTAGAGCGGATTTGAACATTGATCCGTTCAACCCATCAAAGCCTACACCGGATGGAAGTTCCAGGGACATCGTCTTGGGAGATTCTCCAGAAAAGATCACCCATATCAATGACAAGCTAGATGCTGAAATAGAGCAGCGACTGCTGGCTCTCTTGCAAGAGTTTAAAGACCTCTTTGCATGGACTGCAGCCGATATGCCAGGCATAGACCCTGAATTCTGCTGTCATAAACTATCCGTCTATCCAGAGACGAAACCTGTGGCCCAAAAGAAAAGATGGTTGGGCCCAGAAAAACAGAAGGCAGCTTGCCAGCAAACTGAGGAGTTGCTGAAGGCCGGATTTATCAGGGAAATCCGATATTCCTCTTGGCTGTCGAATGTGGTGATGGTCCCTAAATCCAATGGTAAATGGAGAATGTGCATTGACTACGTGGACCTCAACCGCTGCTGTCCAAAAGATCCTTATCCTCTTCCTAATATAGACCGGATGGTGGATGATTCCTCTGGTTATCAATACCTGAGCTTCATGGACGCTTATTCTGGTTACAACCAAATTCCGATGTGCGAAGAGGATCAAGAGAAGACAGCCTTCATAAATGATCGTGGTGTCTTTTTCTATACAGTCATGCCCTTTGGCCTGAAAAATGCTGGGGCGACATATCAGCGCATGATCAACAAGGTTTTCGAAGGTATGCACACCAAACTTGTTGAAGTATACATTGACGACATAATAGCAAAGACACCGGTTGGTGGCGATCATATTGACGACCTACGCCAAGTATTCACCCGTTTGAGACAATTTAACATGAGGCTGAACCCAATGAAGTGCACATTTGCTGTCCCTGCTGGGAAGTTTTTGGGTTTCATGTTAACTCAACGTGGTATTGAAGCCAATCCAGGGAAATGCCAAACGATTCTAGACATGCAGAGTCCTAAGAATCTCAAAGAAGTCCAATCCCTGAATGGCAAGGTAGCAGCTTTGGCACGATTCATGCCGAAGATGGCTCACAGGTCGCTCCCCTTATACAAAATACTGAAAAAGTCCAAGAAATTCGAGTGGGGACAGGAACAAGAAAAAGCTTTCCAAGAGCTTAAGGAGGTGTTGTCCAAACCTCCCATTCTCACAAAGCCTGACCCCGAAGACACACTCATTTTGTACTTGGCTATTTCAGATGAAGCTTTGGGCGTTGCCTTGATAAAAGAAACCCCTGATGGACAAAGACCGGTCTATTTCACTAGCAAGACCTTGCAAGGTGCTGAGATCCGGTATCAGAAAATTGAAAAGGCCGCCCTCGCTGTTGTTTGGGCCTCACGACGGTTACGTCCGTACTTTCACGCCCATCCAATCATAGTGAGAACGGATTTGCCACTCCGTTCTGTCTTGATCAAGCCCGATCTTGCTGGGAGGATGATCAAATGGTCTATTGAACTCTCTGAGTTCGATATATCCTACGAACCCCGCAGCGCTATTAAAGCTCAAGTCCTGGCTGACTTTATTGTGGAAATGACAGGGACTGATCCAGATTACCCTCGAGTCCATTGGACCATTTACGTTGATGGTTCATCAAACCAAAGAGGCTCTGGAGCAGGTGTAGTTCTAGAAAGTGACGACGGAGTACACCTGGAGATCTCCCTTCGTTTCAATTTCAAAACATCCAACAACCAAGCTGAGTACGAAGCTTGCTTGGCCGGGCTAAGAGCTGCAATTGACATCGGAGCTTCTGAGGCGACACTCTGCAGCGATTCACAGCTGGTGATTTCGCAGATCTTAGGAGATTATCAAGCTCGCGAACCTCAACTCCAATTATACTTGAACTGTGTCAAGGAGTTGACTGAGAAATTCTCAAAGGTGGAATTCAAGCATGTTCCACGTGAAGAGAATACGAGAGCAGATATACTCTCCAGGTTAGCAAGCACTAAACGACCAGGTAGCACCACTACGTTGGTTTAAAGCACGCTAACGTCGCCCAGCATCCCTCTTTTCCCTTCTCTAAATGCCATAATGACTAACTCCTTTTACGGAGAAACTTGGATGGCTCCTTACATCCGTTATTTGGCTGATGGACAACTACCCACAGATGAGAAGGAAAAGACGAGGTTAAGGAGAGAATTACCGTATTTCACTATGATTGATGGTAATCTCTACAGAAGGGCACTCTCTGTGCCCTATTTGATCTGTCTCAAAGAGGATGAAGTGCAAGATGTGATGGAGGAAGTGCATGGAGGACAATGTGGACACCACGCCGGAGGAAGAAGCTTAATGCGAAAAATCCTCAGGGCTGGATACTGGTGGCCCACGATGAAGCAAGACTCCATTGACTTCGTCAAAAAATGCGATGCTTGCCAAAAATTCTCTAACCTTCACCACACACCGGCGGAAGAACTCTTCACATCCGCTGTTCCATGGCCCTTCTACCAATGGGGTTTGGATATTCTGGGCCCCTTTCCAACTGCTCCTGGGGGTATCAAATATCTCATTGTAGGGGTCGATTATTTCACTAAGTGGATAGAAGCAGAGCCGGTGGTACATATTACTTCAGCCCGAACTCGTCGTTTCATGTATGAAAACATCATAACACGGTTCGGGGTCCCAGCACGGATTGTCATAGACAATGGCACCCAGTTCACGGATAGAAAATTCACAGATTTGCTTGAAGGGTTAGGAATAACCCAAATATTCTCATCTGTCGAACATCCCTAAACTAATGGTCAAGCTGAAGTGGCCAACAGGGAGGTGCTGAAGGGACTAAAGAAACGCCTTGGTGAAGCCAAGGGCGGATGGACAGACCAGCTGTGTCATGTCCTATAGGCATATCGGACAACGCCTCATTCATCCACCAATGAATCCCCATATCGCCTAACATACGGGGTCGAGGCAATGATACCTGTGGAACTGCAAATTGCTTCCACAAGGGTTAAGTATTTCTCTGAAGAAACCAACAATGCTAACTTGGCATCCGAAATAGATGTCATACAGGAACTCAGAGAAGACGCTTTCATCAGAGATCAAGCCATCAAAGCCAAAGTTGCTCTCCGGTACAACAAACGAGTCCAATCAAGGACTTTCAACGTTGGAGATTTGGTTTTGAGGAAAGCAAGTATAGGGAATAAATTCGCTCATCAAGGCAAACTAGCCCCAAACTGGGAAGGCCCATACAGGGTATCCGAAGTTACTGGCAAAGGCTCTTACCGCCTTGAAAACCTTGATGGCACTCCTATCCGAAATAAATGGAACACCCAAAACTTGCGCATCTACTATAGCTAGTTGTTGGAACCATCTACACTCTCCTATCCTTATCTTGGATTGAATACTGGAGAATTTATTTTCACAGCTACGCTCTCCTTGTAATTCTTATTTTTGATTTAATAAGAATCTCTCATAACAATTTAACTCTTTCGAGTTTTTCTTATGCTGTGATTTTCAGTTTATCCGGTGTACAGAAGCATATTCAGGACGGATGATCTCAGCTACGTATTCTGTAGTTGACGATGTAACTCCTCGAATATGCGCAACGCACAAGAACATACTCAGGACGGATGATCTCAATTACCCATTCGGTAATTGACGATGTAACTCCTCGAGTGTGTCTAAGCATTGAAGGCCCAGATTGTAGGATTAAACCGAACTCTGGGTACGGTTAGTAAGTTTGGCTGAACACCGGTGAAGGCTCGGATTGTAGGATTAAACCGAACTCCGAGTACGACTAGTAGGATTAACCGAACGTCGGTGAAAACCTGAGTTGTAGGATTAAACCGAACCTCAGGTCATGGGTTGTAGGGCTGGTCCTTTTTCAAGGCCACAAACCGAACCCCATTCGAAGAATACATGGGTTGTAGGGCTGGTCCTCTTTCAAGGCCACAAACCGAACCCCATGCGAAGGCTTGGGCGCAGTAAGCTGGTTCTTCTTCAAGACCACGCTGAACCCCAAGTAACGGGCGCAGTAGGTTCAGGATTAGCCCTGATCTGAACCCCGTGTTGAAGGCTCAGATTGTAGGATTAAACCGAACTCTGAGTACGACTAGTAGGATTAACCGAACGTCGGTGAAGAAGAACGGCTGGTAGGATTAAACCGAACGCCAAATATGACATGGACAGTAGGATCAAACTGAACTCCAAGCACAACAAGTAAGTTATACTGAACTCCAGATTAATACTCTCTTATGAAGTTCTTTATTTGGAAGTTTTATAACTGACTCATGAACTCCGACACAAACAATTCACTCGGGTATGCCACAATCTAAGGCATATTCACCCGAAATCTCTCAGTCGGAAATATTCGAAGAGGAATTTCTATTTTAAATCCTCATTCTCAAGAACTTTCACGTGAAAGTCTCACTCAGAGTTTGTTCAAAGATCACCCAATGATACTGAGGAATAACATCAACGGTTTAACGAATACCTTGAGGAATGAACTCTCATCTAAACGATCTCATAATCATTTCCCTTAAGCCGTTCTTGTGACGATGATGTGTTCCCTCACAAGCGGTGATCTTATTGTGAAATTCATCTCGCATGTATAAGTCCGGTTTGGAGATTTTGTTTTACAATCTGATCTTCATTACTTAAATCCGGAATGATACAACACACATGCAATCCCTCTATTAAAGTTGTTTTTTCACTAAACAAGAATGGAGGTAAAAAACTCTTTTATTGATTAAACGAGAATTACAATTCGTGTAATAATCCGGAGCTGATCCCGGAACACAGCGAATTCGAATCAATAAAATGAAAAAGGAAACAGGGAAGGGCGCTACTTTCTCTGGCTTGAATCTCCTTCTTTCCCTTTGCCTTTGCCTCCGGTCTTGCCTTCTTCAGTGCGAGAGCTTGTTCCTGTGCTTATGGGCTTCAGGAATGAAGGTCCCATTGATTGGCCTGCAGGTAAAGGAGCGAACTTATAAGGAGTGTTAGGCGGACTTTCATGACGCTTATCAACTATGGCCACCAGTTTCCCTTGATGAAACTCATAGAACGGATCAATACCATTCAGATTAAGTTTCACCTTGGGATTCCGGTATTGAATTTGACGAACAGCCAACCCAAAGGATTCCTTGACTGCTTGATCGCACATATCCACAGCCTCGTCAAATTCTACTTTTGTGTCCGCCAACTTTGAGAGCAGCTCCTTCTCCTTACGCGACCAATCTTCGGTTCCTCGAGCATAAACAACTTTAACTTCCTTAAGCTCCTCTTCCAGCTTTGAAGAGCGTTCCTTCTCCGCACAGAGACCGGAGTGGAGGTCGGAATTGATTTTCTTTTGATCAGCTACTTGGACCTCCAACTCCTTGGCAAGAAGTTTTAGCCTGACAATTTCTTCATCCTTCTTATATCCTTCCTCTTTGGAAGCTTCTAATTTATTTTCTAAACGAAGGATGGTTGCCTTGTCCTTAGCAGCAGCAACGCTAAGGTCATTAACCTTGCCAACCAACAAGCTCAGCCTCTCATTCTCTTCTGGAAGCTTGCGAACCGATCTTAAGAGCCCAGATAATTCTGCCAGGTGCTTCTGCCCGGCATCGCAAGCTTTGCTTATTTCATCGCTCATCAATGAGGGCTTCAGCTTGTACGGAGTCTCAGGAATGACCTCAGGAACAAAACCCTCGTATACCAGATATTGTGCAAGACCAGAGTTACTTTGAAGAGGGCGAGTAACTTTTGGTGCAAAGTAAGTCGTTATAGGCTTTGCACCATAAGTGATCCTGTCGCCGGGGGCATCCGGAGTGGATCCTGTATCCGGAGCGGATCCTTCCACTTTCTTTCCCTTTGAGAGCTCCGGATCAGCACCCTCACTTGAAATTTTTTGTTTTTTCGGAGAGGGTTGACGATCCAAGGTCTTTGAGGAGCCGCGTTTTATTCTTTTCTTCTTCTCTCCGACCTTCTCAGTCGCAACCCTCTCAGATCCGCCCTCCAGTAAGGGAATATCGTCACCAGCAGATGAGGTTAAAATGATGGTCTCCGCTGTAGCTTTCTTCGAATTCCGTTTCACCTGGATGTCATTTTCAGCTGTCACGAAATTCGCTCCAGCTTTGAGCCCCTTCAGTTTTTCCATCTCTGGAGACGCAGCTTCAATTTCAACTGCAAAACCAAACAACACGGTTAGAAATCAAATACTTCAAGGCATGATACGATAAAATATGAAAATTAGCCGGAAAATTACGCAGATATTCCTCGCGGGTAGACCACGATCCTAACAAATGCCTGCAAGAGAAAAATTGATGCGAGGTGGTGTAGGATTGAAGGGCGGAAAGAACGGAAACTGAAGACGGGCTTAGTTCATCCTCCTCAGTGTAGTACGCCTGGGAGGTCAGCAAAAAGTGTTCATGCGTCCAAGCCACTGGGAACTTCGGAATCCCATCTTCAGTTAACCAAAAAACTGACTCATCAGGGTGAACGCTAATCTTCGTGAAATAGGACTTGAATGAATGTCCATCAACTTTGGCGGAGTCAGTGTACGCCTCAAAGTTGATAACCTTGGAGAGAGTCTGGAGGGATATCAAGCTCACTCCCCCCTTCTCTTTATTTGCACGACGGACCACTTGGGCAAAATAGAAGAGCATGGCCACCGTCGGCTTGAAGTTGAAGTGCTCCCCAAGCACTTCAAGAGAACGGACTAATCCCCATCCGTTGGGGTGAAGCTGCGAAGGAGCACAGTCCAGGAATCTCAGAACCCCCATCTGAAACTTCGAAAGGGGAAACCGCACACCAAGGTTCAAAAATAAAAAGTCATACATATACAAGGACCTTTCGTCCGGAGTATGACAAATTCGATCGGTTGGCAACGGAGCTATCACCACGAAGCAATTCTTGTATTTGTCCTTCTTGAAGACCGTGAAACGCGTCTCCAACTCCGCTCCCCCCTCTCGAGCGTGAACTGATGCTATTTCACGAAACTCCTCAGCCACCCAGCTGAATGGGCGTTTCTGTTGGAATTTCACCCAGTCTATCCGGTGTGTAACCACATTGCATAGGTCGGATTGGGTCTTCAAGATATACTTCTCAGAAGGAGATTCCCCTTCAGACGATTTCCTCCCAGTAGCTTTCTTTGTCACCATTGTGAAAGCTTTGATGCTGCGATAAAATTTCACATCATCAGAGAGATACAACTCCCCACTCTCGACACTCTCACTGGAGGAGGAAGACTCTGAAGAAGGTATAATCACCCTTCGCCTTTGATATTGCGACTCCTCCCCCCCTGTATACTGTGGCCTCGACTGGAAGATCACTGGGATCCTCCCACCACGAACATTAGGGTTTTAAGCCAAAGCCCTTCCTCCTCTCCCTCTAGGGCTAACGCCACTGAAGCTAACACCCTTCCTAGCCATTCTCAAATATTGAAAAGAGATACAAAAAACGAAGGGAAAGTGGTTACCTAAGGATAGTGAATTGAAATTCACAGAGGCGGACACGAAGAACTTCTTGGAACTTTCGCAGAGGTTCGTCAAGGAAGCAAGAAGAAATGGTAACTGAGATTGCCAAATATGCCTATATCAGGGCACAGAAATTTTTCAAATACCCACTAAACATAACCTGTCGTTTACTCCCAAACGACTCCCCGTTTAGTGGACCAAAATTGTCGTTTAGTACATCAAGGCGCGAAAATGCCATCGTTTTGTCACAGAGCCATCAAAATGGGCCTATTAAAACCAAATACTAGGCCCAACAATACTATGCGTGACAGTTACTAAGACATGCGCACTCAACGCAATAATGGCGCGCCCACGTGAATTAAGGCATTAAATGTCCAATCATTACAAACGTGGCCACCATTACTTGAATACCAAGGGTTGCGAAATTCGATAAACTTCTGATATTCCCATTGTCGAATCCGCCCTTAAAATTTCATCACTACGGAACATGGTTCCCAGAGCGGATATTTACACTTCGGTGCAATTCTGAAATCCAAACGTGCTATGGTCAATATAGCTCATATGAGCAAGACAACTGCTTCCTCACATTAGCTAGGGGGCTAGTAGAGGTAATACTCGGATTTTGGATGGATGCGAAAATTGCCTAATCCGCACTCCCATGATTGGAAAAAATTCACCAGGACGGATGATCTCAATCACTTATTCAGTGATTCGATGATGTAACTCCTGGTACGAAGAACTTCAATAATCATTCCAGGACGGATGATCTCAATCACCTATTCAGTGATTCGACGATGTAACTCCTGGTATGAACAATTCTCATCATCATTCTGAGAAGTATTCACTAAATCTGTAATCCTACAATTGAAAAATGTCTCCAGGACGGATTATCTAAATCACCTAATCTGTGATCTGACGATGCAACTCTTGGTGTTGTGTACTTTTCCAGAACGGACAATCTCAATCACCCATTATGTGATCTGACGATGTAACTCCTTGACATGGTGTACCTGCCCAGGACGGATGATCTCAATCACCTATTCTGTGATATGACGATGCAACTCTTGGCGCCGTACACACCTAAAGGACGGATGATCTCAATCACCTGTTATGTGATCCGATGTTATAACTTCTGGTGCTGTACACCTCCCCAGGACGGATGATCTCAATCACTTATGAAGTGATTTGATGATAAAACACCTGGCATGATCAATACTCATAATCATCTTTATGATGGAAAATTCCGAAAGTCAGTCCGCACTTTCGCTTTCAAGTGGTATTCTCCCAGGACGGATACTCTTTATCACCTATTCTGTGATACACCGACGTAACTCCTGGCGTAGAAAAAACTCCCATCATCATCCTTATGATAAAGGACTCAAACACCACTTTCTTGCAGTTCCCTAAGCTTGGAACAATATTGTCATCTCCTGTGAGAGCATTACGGATTAAAAGCAGTCATCCATCCTGTTACACTACTCTACTGAACAGCGGATCGACCCATCTTTCCCCAAGAGAATTAAGAAAATTAAGGATCATGCCTCAAAGACAGGCACCCTTTTTTTTTTAATACGCACTTGGGGACATGTATATATTTATCCGTTCTAAATTTTATTTATTGTTTAATTTTCTGAGGCAGTTATTTCAATCTGGCCTTAAGATTAATTATACAGAACGGATTAGTAACGATTTATATATACATGAAACGACGAAGATAAATTTCTTCAATCAAAACTCATTCATTGAAATGAAGTTACATACAATAGTTCAAAATCCAGAGTTGATCCCGGTACACAATTATACATGTAAATGAAAACAAAACTACGGAGGAGGAATCTGTTCTTCAGTTTTTTGTGCCTCCTCAGCACTGGGCTCTTGTGCTCCTTCCTTTAGAACCTCCGCAGGAGTCTCGCCTCCAGGAGCCTCAGCCCTTACTTCAGAAGAGGGAACCTCGGACACAGGAAATACGTAATCAGGTCCCATGGATTGACCCTCAGGAAGAGGAGCCAAACCATACAAGGACGTCGGTGGATCTTCGTGACGACCATCCACCACTGCGACTAACTTTCCCCCATGGAATTCATAGTACGGATCCATCCCATAAAGGTTAAGTTTCGCAGTGGGGTTGCGGTAGAAGACTTGGCGTATGGCTAGGCCGAAGGACTCTTCAACAGCCCGGCTGCATATGTAAACAGCTTCTTCTCTCTCAGCTTTCGCTGTAGCCAATTCTCCCCGCAACTTGGACAACTCCTCACTAGATACTTCGGACTCCGCTTTCCTAGCCTTCAGTCCCTCTATCTTAAGAAGGAGCTCCTTCTCCCTTTGAGACCACTCCTCAGCATCAGCCTTATTTTTATCCTGGCTGCTACGGAGTTCTTCCTCCTTCTCTGCCACTTTGCCTTCCAAGTTTTTAAGATCGCCTTTGAGCTTGAGATTCTCTTTAGTTATGAGATCCCCAAACTCCTTAGACTTGTTAAGACGATCTTCCATTAACTTCATGGCGGCTTTGTCTTTTTCTGAGGAAAGGTTGAGCTCTTCTAATTTGTCACTCAGCTCCTCAACCTTGTTGACGTTCTTAGCCGACTCGCTGACGGAAGATAGCATTCCAGCAAGTTCGGCTAGCTGCCACCTTCCGGCCTCACACGCTTCTTCAATTTCTTTAACACTAAGCGTAGGCCGGAGTTTGTACATCGGTGGTGGAAGAGTGGCAGGAGTAGAACCTTCGTAGGAGAGGAAGGGGGTGAGAAACGAGGTCGTTGGGAAGGAGGTCGGATTTGACCCAGAAGCCCCAGCAGCAGTTTCTTTATTAAGACTAGAGGGAGCACCAGCTGCTTCCGAGGTTTCAACAAGCTTATCCTCCGGAGTTTTGCGCTTTTTGGACGGGCCTCCCACTGAGTCATTCTTGATTTTTCTTCTCCTCTCAGAAACTGGAGGATGGCCCGTGGATTCATCAGCGGCAGAAGAACCGCCCTCAACCAACGGAACGTCCCCTTCAGCATCCGAGGTCAGTATTATTAACTCAGGACGATCCTTGGTTGAGGGCCTGGGCTTCACTTCATTCTCACGGGAAACGGATTTACCAGCCGCCTTGAATTTCTTCAATTTGTCCATTTCTGGAGTTTCCTGTTCTATTTCACCTACATGAACAAACACAAGATGTCAGCAACTACAAATATTCTATATATATTTGGTAAAGGAGGAAAGATGAAATAAAACGAGAAGTACACAAATATTCCTCCCGGACTCCACTTGAGCTACTTAGCAAACGCCTACACGAGAAGACGTGACGACCTGTAGTGTGCGATTCAAGTGCGAACAACACTCTCGACGTCTCTCGAGACAGATCGGATTGATCAGTGTAGTACGCGTGTGAGCTCAAGAGGAAATGTTTGTGTGTCCAACTCAGGGGAAATTTGTCAACATCCTCTTCGTCCTTCCAAAATTTTGGTTTGCCCTTCTTAATGAAGATGCGAGTGAAGTAGGTCTTAAACGACTTCCCATCAACCTTGGCCGAATCAGTATAAGACTCAAAGTTCACAAAAGAACAGAGAGTCCGGAGTGTCACCAGACCAACTCCGCCCTGCTTATTCGCCCTTCGAACTACCTGAGTGTAGTAGAACAGCATCGCTACAGTTGGCGTGAAATTGAAGTGCTCCCCAAGCACTTCGAGAGCTCGGATGAGGCCCCAACCGTTGGGATGAAGTTGGGAGGGTGCACAGTTCAGAAACCTCAAAACACCCATCTGGAGTTCGGTTAATGGGAAGCGGACACCCAAATAATGAAAGATGAAGTCGTACATGTACACTGAACGATCGTTGGGGACGACATGGCATATCCGCTCTGTCAGAAGTGGTGCGTAAACCCTATACCACTTTTTTGTCTCTTCATCCGTACTCAGCGTGAACCTCGGTTGAATCCGGGATCCCTCCTCATCCGCATGACGAGAGGCCAAGTCCTTAAACTCGCTGGACACCCAACAGAAAGGCCATTTAGCCTGAACCTCCTCCCAATTCAGCCTCGAAGCAACTACGTTGAAGAGACCTTCAGCTGTCTTCGAAATGGCACTATCTCCAGAAGATCCTTCTCCAGTTGCCATTGGAAATATCTAGACCGAACTCCTTAATCTACGATAAGAAATAAAATGTCGTCAGAAAGTTGCAATCATTACTCACTGCATTTTAAAAACAATTACAATCAGAGGGCGACTCTGAGAAGGGAAAGGTCACTTCCCGCAGTAAGTAAGATCCCCTTTCTGAGCGACGCAATTCAGTCTTAGGAAGAATTACAAGGACTCTTCCCCACGACTATTAGGGTTGAGGGAAACTGATTCCCCCCCTTTTAGTTGAAGCCTACTTTCTATACCTAAGAGTTGCAAACCAAAGCGAAACTGGAGCAACGAAGAAGAGATAATTACCTCAAATGACAGTGATGAATTTGAGGAACGAAGGAACCCTCGCAATGTAGGCAGCAAACTTCCTTGCAAAATTTCTGCAGAGTTTCGTTGAGTAAACAAAAACAAGTGGAACCCAGAATCCACTAAGTGTTCCTTTTATAGGAAACGAAGAGGTTCGGTTACCCCTTCTTGAAGTTGTGTCGTTCTCGATAAAACGCATTCGTTCATAAACGAAACGACACAACCGTTCCAAATTCTTGGGCGCCAAAACGATAGCGACTCAGTGAAGGACTATCCACTAGGCCCATAAGTTTCGAAAACTTCAGGCCCATTAAGCCCAAAACGACGGTTAATGAGATTTTCATCTCAGACGCAATAATTGCTTGCCCACGTGGTTAAAAGCATTAATGTCTAATCATGCAACGCAATTCACGCTTTACAGCCGTTACACAAACTTCAAGAGCTTTCAATTCCAATAAACTCTTGAAATTCTCACACAACGAATCTTTGTCTGAATCCGTTGTGATCGTACCGAAAGGTCGTTTCTATTAAATTTAGAACGGTTCTTTACGAATGACAGCAGGTGCTAAGGAACTGTTACACACGTAAGCTTACCGATATTAAGACCTCTCGCAGGTTGAGTAGCTTATGTGAACAACTATTCAGTCCCTCACACAAGCTAGGGGACATATGATCCGGTCTCAATACCGGTATCCGATCTGCTATACATATTTCAACGTCTTTGATAAGACATCTACGTGTAACCGGTGTCATCGGTATACATCCGGACTGTAATTCCGTATCAGGCGTTCTCCCTATACCGGTTGTTCAGGATAACACCATGACATCGGATAATACACACGTCACTGTGCAAAAGACAAGGATTGTTTCTACAGGGATCGATCAATAATTCCCTGCACTACGAGCCAAATTCTGCTCACGGGAATGGTCAACTTGTTCCCCAATCCTAGTCTACATTCTCTATGCTCAATATAAAATAGCCACTTGACCCAATCATGCAGGTAAGTGCGCAATATAATAATGCTAATGGGAGTTGGTGGTTCCCCACCAACGTGTCCACGTTAATCGAGCCAATCAGGTATATGAACTCACTTCATGATTGAAGTGAGGGATCTTCTTCAGCTCTTTTACGACTGATTCCTCTCTGAATACATTCCTTACTTGGAATATAATCACTGACTTGAGCGTCGGAGAATCTTTGCAGGTGACACCACCATTCGCCCACTTCAACGCGTTAGGTCGGTGTGAAGGATCTCCAGGACGCCCAGTCCGCTCTCTCCGCTCAAGGACAACGGATACATACATCGGATACACATACATCCGGTTTATTATACAGTATTTACATACTATTCGTGACTGACTTGAGATCGGATCTCTTGACCCCGGTCCAGGACAGATCAATTTCAATTGTGCTCTTTTGTAGTTAATTATTTTTATCTTTTGTAACATTTCATTTGACCAGTAAATAAGAATTAGGAAATTGAGATATTATTTATTATCAATAAAATAATAGAATTAAATAAGGGTATTTTAATGTATACAAACTCAAATAATTACACATTTAATGATTTTTTTGTGTAGATAAAAAGGGTTAAAGTGATAATAATTTAGGATGGTGGGAGTATATATATAAATTTTTATAATAAAATAAAATATCTTTAAGTAATAGTTACCGATAAATGAGATGGTTCTATATTTATCGAACATCAAATATTAAGAATAGATTCACAATTTTTAAAAGGATAAAAAAATATAAAAAATTTAACAATTAATCACCTCAATATTGCTATATGTTATTTTTTAGTTTAAATATAAAATTAGTTCTTAAAAAATTTAAAATTAAAATGGACCCTAAGAATTTTTTTAAAAAATTTACCGGTTAAAATATTGTTTTGTTGTAACTAAATTTTGTTATTAACTTTCTATCAATTAAATATTAACTCATATATTTATTTAATTTTTAAAAAATTATCCAAATCTTATTCAACCACCTCTTTTTCTTTCCCCTTCCATGCTATCATCCCTGCTATGTCTCTTTGACCTGTTATTTTTTTCATTGATACGTTTATTTGTATTGTTTGTTTTCATCCTTTAATAACAATGTTTTAAGTTTTGAAATCCTCTCAAAATTCCCAACAAGACTAAAAGAATTTTAATAAAACTTTTTCAGAAACTGAATTTCTAATAATTTTTCCCTTGGAAGTTTTTTTCCAAAGAAGAAATCATTTGATAATCCATTTAAAAAATTTGAAACACAAAAATTATTTTTTAAAAACAAATTACTAAGAATTGGTTAAATGAGACACATATATAGATTATAATAATTGCGTATGGTGTCGGAAAGTGGTATACAGCATATGCATAAGTTGGTGAGAAGATAATATAAAATTAAACTAACTCTTCTTTTCTACCCTTTATTTTTTATTATCAAATTTTGAAAAGGACTTCTTTAGGTGGGTAATTAAGGAAACATCTGTTAGGAATCTACGTCTTCGTGTTCGTGTTCCATCTTTCGGTTATTTTATTTATTCTCTTTATTTTTTCTATAAACTTTACAAGTATATCTAACTATACCCAACGGATCTTTAACGTTTCAGATTCAAGAATCATAAAAATAGAAGCCACAAGATCTATATGCTTTGCCTTCCAAACTGGTCAACAATTCACCGCCTCATGCTATTACGTGCTTTATCGGTGTTTGATTAAACGAGTACTATCTCAAACAGTATAAAAAATTAATAATTTTTTATTTTTATAATTTTATTTCTCAAATTATATACCAAACAGACATATAAAATAAGAATAATAATCATTTAATTAGCACATATTAATGTGACAAAAAAGAACTTGCAGAAATTAATGGACTCTACTTATAGATTAAAAGAATCGATTTCTAATTGGTACGAGGCTATTGTGTCTTAACCTATAGTCTAGTGATTCTGAATCTAGATTATGTAATTCTAGTATAATGTTTACATTTTTTAAGAATAATTAGAATGTTTAAATAAAATTTGAATATCAAACCTATATTATATAAAATGCTTTCATCGCTCTCAAGTACAAAATCTAAAAATTTTGTACAAGTGTGACCCGTCTCAACGTGCACCACTAGCATTAGCATATTATGCTGGTATGAGTAGTATAATACTTATAGTTATATTTGTGAATATGAGTATAAAAACAAATATAAGTATTTACGAGTAGAGAAATAATACCCTTGAGATTTTTTTATGTTTAGTATTTTTAAAAAACAATGATAAAATTAAAGAAAATATATTAAATACAATATTATTTTATTAAAATATGATATAAATTATAATTAGGATGGAACAATATTAAATTTTTTATCTCATTAAAAAATAATAAAATACATTTATATTTAAATACATTTAATAAAAATAAAAATAAATACTTATAAACAAATAATGATGGGGCGGGTATGACAATATTCATAATAGAATCAATTAATTCAGTGAATATAAAGAAAATTTGATCCTTAATTCATATCACACTTGAATGAACACCTGTAAGTCAAACTCGTGCTAAAGTGGGAAGGAAACGCTTACGCTAACCCATTTTTGTACCTTAATTAAAGGTAACGTTGAATATTTTAAGTGCCAACACTTTAATTATTATTAATAAGCTTTTTAAGGATCTTTTTTTTTCAGAATCTAATCTTCTATATTTATTTTTTTTGGAGTGTGCACCCATCTAAAGATAGGAAATCAATATTTCAGACTCCATCATTTATAGGATCTGTTCTAAATTTTAACTATGAGATTATGAGGACGTTTGGGATGGAAAAAGCAACGGAGGTTTCTCCGTTAAATTGAAGCAAGTTTTTGATCCTACGGGTCAACGGAGTTTTGATTGTCTCGAACGACGTGAAGAATTAATATCAACTTTTAAATTTTTCACTTCAACTCAACTCCGTTTTCCCAACTGCAAACCAAACACCCTCTATATAATTTTTTGATACTTAAATTCTTAATGATCCGATAAGTGAGCACTAGAAAGTTGAAATAGAGGAAAATAATAAATAAAAAAGAAAGAAATCATGAGAGATACGGGAAAATAGTAAAATAGTGAGTGATAATAGATGGACAAAACATTGTCACTTCCAACTGTCATAGTTCAGATCTCCATGCAAAAAGAGTAGATGGATGCGCACGTGTCAGTCTCAGAGTGGGCCACGATAAATTGCACAGTGCACCGTACCGTTCCCCAGACCGCAAAATCTCTTCCAGTTTTAGCTGTCCCTACTACTTACCATTTTTCATATAAAAAAATATACACCTCGCCCCTTAATATAAGATTTTTCAGAAGAAAATTTTCTGTTGCTTTCCATAACTTCATTTAATACTAATATAACTTGTTTTTTTTTTGTCATATAATATAACTTGTTTAAGCCCTTGTAAATACGTTCATGGACCTTTCAATCTAAGTAGGCCCACAATCTATTAATGAAAACAAGCATAATGTTTATTTTAAGCTTCCTTGTAAAATCAAAAGAAAATACCACAATTCTAAGTAACAAGACCATTTAGTAATTCAAAAGACCTTAAGTCACAAACTATTCAAATCATGCATCAACATATAATTAATAAGTACGCAACTAAATATAAAACATAAATTTAGAACTTCTTATTTTAAAGTTATATTATAATATTTTTTTCATAAAACTACCATTTAAAAGTATTATAGTCATGTATTTTTTTTTTATAAATTAAGTATATATGTTTCACATAACAAACTAAGTAAATGATCATAGATTATTTTAAAAGCTCATGATCTAACTTTCGTAAAAAACATAAAATTTACCTAATAAGTTTGAGAGGAGTCAAACCATAAATGATCGGATTTTTTTCCACCATTATGTATAAGTATATTGATTTAACCTAAAACACTAGTTCATATGCAACGTTAGTCGATATACTAGTAGTAGTATATAATATTCTTTGTTTTTATATCATAAATCCCTAAAATAAAATAAAATATTTCTTTTGGTAAGTTCCTCTTAAAACAATAGAATGCAAGTATATGCATAGAATAAGAAGAGAAATGAGTACAACTTGTCTGTTTGATTTTTAGTTGAAGAAATAAAAAAAATTAAAAATTGATATTAATTATTCACGTCATTCAAGACAATTAAAACTGAATTTATTTTTAAAATTAATCAAACTAGTATGACTAATTAAGTTGGGGAACCAAACGACCCCGCATTTGGAGTGCATGATGGCAGCTGCTGTGTAGAGTCATGAAATTTATCTCGTGAGATGGTAAAAACATAATTATTCAAAAATCAAAATGAAATTTATTAGGTGTTTGAAATTAATTAAAAAATTATATTGGGGCAATGTGAACTAGGAAATGAAAAGGCAGAACCGAACAGAACGCGGAAAAAACACCGACTATGTTTGGTGTTTTGACCGTACGGTATGAAGTGTTATTGTACGCTAAAGTCAAAGTGTAGGCACCCCATTATTAATTAATTCTTCTGTTGACGTTTGCTGGATTTCCTCTTTATTCCTTCATCTCTACACATCTTTTATTTATATTCACTATTCATAACTTAATTGAATAAAATCTGCGTTAATTAGTTCAAATTTATGTGTCCTAACTTCCTACTCCTACCACAATTGCACATCTACTTAATTAACTCAATCTTTCTAATTTCTCCAATGATGTACAATTAATAATAATAAAAATTTATTAAATGTGTAGTTATTTGAATTATTAAAATATTCTTATTTAATTTTATTATTTTATTAGTAATAAATAATGTCTCAACTTTTTAAATTTTATTTATTGTTCACATGAAAAATGATAGGAAAGATACATATTAATTATAAGAGGATACAATAAATTGATTACACCTTGAACTCTTAAAGTGACAATAGTTCTAAAATGAAAAGAGTAGATGATGGTAGAATTTAACTTCAAACAAAAAAAAATAAAATATAAACCTGTCATTTATAATACCAATACAATATTGCAAACAGGAGGCTTATGATATGGAATAAATGAAGTATTATTTTATAATTTAAAACAATATATATATTTTAAAATTATTTACCCATGAAATATTATTACGATAAAATAGCTTTATTGTAAAGAGATTATTAATAAAAATTAAAAAACATATGTAAATATATTTTAATATTTAACGAAAATTCCAGTAAATAAAATTATCAACAATGATAAATAAAAACTTCGTTTTTAAAAATGATAAATATTTAAAAAAATTAAATTTCTCAAAAATTAACATAATGTTGGAGAAAAATATATGATTGTTTCCCCATAAAAGGCATGGGCCTATTTTTACCTTTAAGATAAGGTGGCCAAATCAAAACGTCGTCCAAATTTTTAAAAATGCCCGGGTAATCGAGTAAAAAACCAATATTATTAACACCTTTTTTAAAAGGGTTTTCTCTTTATATCCATTAGGGTGGAAGTTCATAGCCTAATACCTAGTTTTAATGGTGAGCGTAGTAAGTTAAAAGCAACTAATTAAATGATTTGTTTAATTCATATGAGTTAAAAATTGAATTATGACTATATATTTAAAGGATAAGCTGTTGAATTACACAAATCACATTGGTTATATTATTAACACTTTCATATTTAAAAAATGATTTGTTCAAAAAAAGGTTTTAAATAATTCTTTCTATTATTTTTTTGTTGTATCCCTTTTCGCTAAAATTAATGTATAATTTTCGTGTAACACAAAAAACAGAAGGGAGTAAATATCTTTTTCACGTACAATCAAAACTTTGAGACAAGTCCAGTGAAAACGGGCCGGATCAAAAGATTTAATTAGTCCCACACTCTTCTCAACCATCTCCCCACAAACAATTAATGTCAAATTCTTTGATTTTTGAACAAATTAGTCAAACAATTTCAGTGTCCTCTGCTCATGCACCGTTTGAGAATTACCAAATTTTGTTACCTTACCATCAGATCGTATTTGCGTTTATATGAACATATAAACTGCATTAATTATTACTAAAATACGATATTAATTTGTACTTATAATATATGTCCAATATCGTACATTGGAACATATTTCACCTTAAAATATATCAATTGAATGTGATTATAATACACTAACACCAGCATTAAATTTAAAAAGGGAATGAAGAGGACACAAGAAGAAAAAACAGCTCACAGAGTTCAAAAGTCCATTCGCTTACACAGACAATGTAAGTGCTGATTAGTAACAGAGATAGAAATAAAATAATTAATATTAATTTTAAATGTCATTTAAAATTTATTACAAGATTAACAGAAACAAAACGGGATAAGTTTAGTTGCATCGGGGCGTATGCCGTAAGTGATGTTTGGTCTGCCGTTAATAGTAACGGAACGCAAGTGGTTAAATGAAAATTTTTTATCTTACAGTCAAACAGAGTTTTAACTGTTCAAACGGTGTAAAGTATTAATATTAATTTTTAAATTTTTCTATTTTAATAACTTTATTTCCCTAACTACCAAACATCCTCGTATTATCTAGAATGCAAGTAGATTTTTGTATTCTTAGTAAAGAAACCAGTTTTAGGATTAGTGTATATAATTGAGTACTTTAGAAATGAGTAATTCATCCACCGTATTGATTCCTGTTATAAGTTGTAGGTAATAGGTATCCACCAACTTTTGAAACAAAATTTCAAAACTGTTCAATGCCGCTATCGTGCAAACAGCTAGCTAGCTTGACATGCAAGAGCTTTGGGTCAATTTTTAAAAAGTGGCACATAATCTGACAACTACCAAATAACAACATCACTGTTTAACCTTTTTTTGACCCTGTTCCTATTAATGTCTGGTTTTTTAACACTTGTTGAACATTAATATTTAATTTTGACCAACCTGGCAACCTAACTTAGTATACTACTACTACCTTTTGAACCCGTCAAATAACCCGAACCAGAATTCAACTTAATAAATAATAATAATAATCCTACGTAATATATTGTAAATTAAGCCTAATAAAAAGTCACCGCACAAATTTGCTGGTTTTGAAACAGAAAAGTTGTGATAATCCACAAAGTCCCATTCTTGTTTTGTCTGATATGTCTGTCACTGCAGCAAATGACCATATATGTATACGAAGGTTGTGGTCGGTCTATGATATTCCTTGCGAGACAAGTCGGTGACTTGGTCTTTTTCTGTATTGACACTTTTACAAGAAATTAAATCAAATTTTGAAAGAATGAGGAAAGAGCCTGGAAGTTACTCAATTGATCAGTTCTGATATACGTTTGACTTGATTCCTCTGATCTGTGTGTCACAGCCAAAGTTAAGGATCTAGATCACTCATTGTCACACTCATATAATCTCATATATATATATATATATAATTAACTTGTATTTTCCCCTCATTTTGTTTCAGAGTGGAAGTGATAAAATTTAAACAACCCAGATTAACATATACTTAGTGATTACGTATTTGGGGAGACTAATAATTATTACATAAATCACATATAATAAAGTTTTTTCTCGGTAAACATTAAAAAAATAAAGTTAATTATCTTGTATTATATTTTTATAAATAAAAAATTATTTTATTATGTATTATTATGTGAGAGTAGAATCATAGAAGATATGATAAACATAAATTAATTATCCAATAATTTTGCCTTTTGAAAGAGGAAACTAAGAAGACGAAAGCAGTGATGGTAGTAGACTATGCGTATAGGTACCTAACTTTTTTCTTGATATGGACAAAAATTAATCTGGGTTGGGTTTCAGACAGACTTACCAATCAAGTTCTCCCCTCCAACATATATGTATGCATGTCACCACAAAAAAGAACATATATATGCACGTTTTCTGTAAGATAATTTCAATTCTTACTAATTTTATCAAACTTTGTTACCTCACGTCATCTTCGTTCATTATGTTATGTTTATTAACGACGATATTTAAACTTATTTAATTTTTTAAGAAGAAAAAATTACATCGTATTTATTAAGGATGCTAGTTAAACTTACCTTTTTTATTATTAAAAAGTAAATTTAGTTATCAAAATTATTCTTATTATATTGAAAGATCATATTAAATGAAATTATTTGGGGAATATTAGTATTTAACAGACACTATAAGAAACCGGGGATGAGGAAAAAAATTCAAGCTAAATTCCCTAGGTGTCAAACACGTCCTACCATGTTAATTTCCCCTATGTAAAATCTGTGTAGGACCTCAATTTTCACACCTTGAGTTGACATAGAACTAATTGTCCCACACTATTCCCGAATATAGATAGGGGCGTGTTCGACACTCAAGTCCTAGCCTATTACATCCTAGATTCTTTATTTTGTTATAATAATAACAATAATTTATTATTATTATTATTATTATTATTATTATTATTATTATTATTATTTATTTGTATTATTAGTATCATTAGAATAATATAAATAAAGTATACTTAAAAAGAAATAAAAATAAATACATATGTAAAGCGTTTAAATAAAATAAAATACAAGTAAAACAAAAAACTAATAAACCCAATGTTCATAGCAAGAGCGATAGTGAGTCTTAGGGGGGCATGTTGGGTTTGTGGGGGTGCTATCTTGGCAGTGACGCACCTCCTCCCCCTCTAAGACAGGCTGGTCATCCAAGGCAGCATCAAAATGTTAATGACTACCCCTAGACGACTTATCCTGTTATACTCAAGGTAGGGTGATCATCTAGGCCTAGTAGGTGGTCAAATTGTGCCCGCAACAGGTTATATTGTGTTGGTTGAGCCCTGATATTCTACGACTCCTCATAAAGGTGTGACATCTCTAAACCTACACGCATGGTGTGACATCCCTCGTCATTTTCTCATTTTTCCAAAATAATTTTTCGCGTTTAAATAAAAATCCACCCGGTCTCAATAAAAATAATGTTTACTTTTCTTAAATACCTTTCAAATAGTAAAATAATACTTAAAATAGTGAATTCCGACTGAAACCGATCGGAAATACCTCCATTAACGAAACAGTTATTTAATAACAACGAAAGAAGGAAAACGGAGTCAGGGATCAATCGCCTAAGCGAGCCCCTGCTTCGCTTAAGCGAGTGCCGACTCGCTTGAGCGAGTGCTACTCTTAAACTTGAGCGTACAAGGCATACGAGTAAGGCCAACGAGTCGGATTTCACCCGGAAGTAGGTGCACTCGGGTATCTCTTATGTGTCACTCGGTAACAGTTTACAATTTCATCACTCGGAAAACTCAGCTTTCATTCACTCGGACATACCCCTCTAGACTCATTCCCAACCTTGCTCAAGAATAGTTCACTCGGTCTCAGCTCACCCGGGGATACTCTAGCCTCCTTCACGCAGTAAGGTTTCTCCCAACCATAACTCACTTGGTAACATTCTCACTTTGACTCGGGAGTGATCTACCTTGCTTCGCTCGGAATGTTCCACTCTTTCTTCACTCGGGAGTCTTCTACTCTTATCTAGGTTCACTCGGAGTTGCCCTAACCTTTTCACTCGGAGTGAGTTTCTTGGTTATTCGTTACTCAAAGAAACGAACAATACTCACTTGAGCATAACTGGCGCCAATTCAATCGGCCCTTGCTCGGATAACAGGGAATCCACTCGGCTAACTTCACCCGGTAATGGACTCTGCTACAGCAATGCAAAATTTATTCATAAAATAAACACCAATCATAAAATTCAAGAGTTTATACTGTAACACCAACACTCGAAAAAACTCAAAATATACATATATTACATAATTCATTCAATTTCAATCGGTGTCTTAGCATCAACCCTCCGCTTGGCGCACCTCCATGGCTCCGACCTTCTCCCTGTCACTGGTTACTAAAAATTGTAAACAACATCAAGGGTGAGTGTTTAGCATCATAATTAATCTAGAACGGAATTTAAATAAAATACGAGTATAAACTTCGTCCGATTCCTTTATTCTCAAACTGCACATTTCACTCGGCATTTACTCTCACTCGGTAATACACTCACTCGGCAATCTTAGCAATTAACACTCAGCTATTTTAGCAAATCACTCTCAAGTAACTCAGCAATATATCCATCAACACTCAGCTTTATGGCAACTCTTATTCGGAAATCTTAGCAAGTAACATGCGTCAAGTATAACATGTTACCACTCAGTCATTATAACGATCACTCGACAAATATATGAAAGTGTACTTGGCAATCATAATAATTAACACTAAACAGCCATTCACACAGCAAGTAACTTTCACTCGGCAATATAACAATTTTCCACTCGGAAAATACAACAACTCGGCAATTATGATACTGCATATTCGGCAATTATATTCAACCTCATTCAGCAAATATAACAATTTATACTCGTCAAATACAACATCATACTCATCAGTTTTCACTTGGATAATATGACATCTTGCTCAGCAAATACAAAATTTCCTACTCATCCAATATATCAAATTCTTATTCGGCAAAATCATTAATTATCACAACTGACTCTCATAAAATCGACTCCTAGTATCCGGATACTAAAGGATTGGCCTTCAGCTGGGGGTCCTACTTGACACCCCGTGAACCCTGCTTAGTTCACCGAGTCCTGCTTGACTCTCCACCTCGACCACTGGGTCCTACTTGACCACTGGGTAGCTCAACTGGGCACAAAAATCACGGGAGCCGGAAATGAGGGGCTATATATATACCGTCGGCCATCCCATACCACATAATCACATTTCATATCATCATCAATCAACAAATGCAACTACCAGACACTGGCATGTGCTCTCATCACAAGGCGACCGACTTGTCAAGCCCATCCATCACATTGTCACTCGGGCGACCTGCTTGTCAAACCCGACTCCTCATTCCACAAAATACCGATTGTCACAGCATCATTTAAATTTCAATCAGATTTACACATACACATACGATCCTCAACTGATCAATGTCCATATACATGCACATACATTTCACTCAACATCATTTCATCATAGCATCAAATAATTCCATTTCACTCGGAATATACCACTCACACGATCAGAATCCGATCGGGGCACATACATATACATGCATTCATCCACATTCATATACAATTCATTCGGCCTCATCACAATGATCACAACATCAAATACTCCTCTAATCACATACACACGATCAGAAACTGATCAGTGCTCACACACATGCATACTCATACATTCTCAAATTTCATTCAGCAAAGTCACACACACACACGATCCTAAACCGATCGGTGTGCACACAAATACACATTCACAACTTTCATTCGGCAATATCTCTAAGTCTCACACACACATTCATATACATATTCACGTACCTTTCTTCCAGTCTTATTTCTTACTCGGTTTACAAATGTCTCAACAACTCAGACAGTATGTCCTATTCCAATTAATTATAACTCGAACACCCCCTTACCTCTGTTCCACGCCTCAACAGCTTCTGGGTCCACCGTTCCACCACTGTTCCAGCAGCGACTCCTCTAATCGTCCCGCTGACATTCATTCCAACACCAGCTCCTTTAAGCATTCCACCCGTGTTCGCCTCATCACCTAACAGGTTTGGGATGTGGAACACATCAATGTTACACCACCACTCACCCTATTAAAGGGCCGCTTTGAGGCTCACAGCCAAGAGAAGTGGAGATCGGAACAGTATCGCCACATGCATAACCATCCAGTCCAGAAGAGAAATGAAAGGGATGAGATGACAATTTCAATCGGTTTAGAGGATTTACCTTGAAACCACAACCACAGTTATGCAATTATCTCGAGGTTTGATGCAGAAAGAGACTTCCTTTCAAAGCCTTCAGCTTTCAACAATGGAGGAAGGAGAAGAAGGAGGAAAGAAACAAACGAAGGAGAAGAAGGTTCTTGTGACAGGATGAATAATTGAAGAAAGAGAAAGAAATCTTTCTTTAATACCCATGGCAACCGGTCACCTGCACAACCGGTCATTTCTCCATTCTATTATAATGCCTTTAATGATTTTAATTAAACCTCTCTTCTCCTAATCACCCTTTCATAAAACCAATAATTCTTAAAAATATCCAATAAATTCCTAAAACAATTTTTAACATTTTCCACTTCACAAAAAGAAAATTTCTATAAATATCCGGGATGTTACACATGGACTCAATGCCAATAGAAGGGGAATGTTGCTTCATCAAAGCTAACACTTGCCCGATAAATGTTAGAGGTTAAGGAGGTGGTGAGGCCAATAATGTCTATCCACAGTTAAATCCCCACAACCACCTCAAGAGGCTTGCCTCCATCCTTGAGCTCAACTAAATTCTATTGTATAATACATTAAAACTATGAATAATGTTAAGTTAATCAAATTTGAAATGAAATTGAAGTTGACTACAAGTTACAATCGTCTGACAAAACAATCATCAACGAAGTTCCCCTTGCCCCATTGTTTTAGTAAGTCACCAGAAATACCTTAGTTGGCTTGATAAGGCACCCACATATCTTCCTAAAAAAATAGCCGAACAACTTAATGATTATTAGATTTATACTATACATAACAAATACATAGATAAACAACTTACTAGCAATTCAGTAATGTCAGTATATTACTGACTCTCACGATGTGTAGTTTAGCACCCATATTGCTACTTTGGTTGCGCCTGTTGTGCTCCCAAATCACTTGATATTCAGGCTTATCCCACTTGGCAAATAGGTTAACCATGCAATATCCCCGATCCACAAGGGATGAGTAGAGACCTAATGAATTAAAACCCCTTTTACGGGTCTTCCTCTGTGTGTCACTGAGACGTGCCCTCCTGAGCTTTAAGAATGTTGCCTTCATCGCATCATCGTGCTCAAGCACAAAAATCACATTCTCCTGTAGTTTGTAGTTGACAAACAACATGTAAAATATTTTATATATATATATATATATATATATATATATATATATATATATATATATATATATATAAACATCATAAACACAAGCAAATGACAAGTAACAGTAACTTACCAACCACTTCCCCCACCATTGGTAGACCGCATCCTTATGAGCATATGTTTAGTATCACTATTATGGGTCATTTGTCATATCACTATTATGGGGTTTATGTTAATACCGATTATGGTAACTTAGGTATCGATATGGGCTTTTTGATGCATGTATTGGTATCAAGTATAAATCAAATAGAAAAAAAATAAATATATAATAGAAATAAGTATTTTTCATAATCAAAATCTAAAAAACAAACAGATTTGGAGTATAATCATTTTCCTCTTACAAAAGGTAATTTAATAGATTATAATCCACATTTTATAAAATTACCCAAATGAACCAAAAAATATTCTTTTCCCGAAAAAGAAAATACTTAAAAATAAACATGTCAAAACATACACTTAACGTCACAAAGTGACAGGATCAACAATTCATGAAAATATATTAAACATGAATTGAATTATATATATGGCATGCGCATGATGCATGCTTGTTATGGAAGACATGCATGTAAGTGGAATAGCAAATTAAGGAGAAAGTTTTGTGATTCCCAAACAGCTACAGCTAGAGCAAGCAGAAACATGTCACTATGTCCGTGGTTGATAACCAAATCAATATTGAACCATTAATTATATCTTCTTCAATAATACTCCAATCGTATCTGCAATCATATTTACCTAAACAAATCCCACTTACATGCATATGTAATTAAGATGAACAAACAAATATTGGTGATTCTACCTAATTATGTTTGTAATAATTCCAAGCTCAGGATAAACTTTAGCTGCACACAATTTCCTCTCAAGATTAATCAAGTGTTAGGTTTTACTAAGTCTGATGTGATCTAATACTTAATCCATATTTTATAGTTTGATATGGGTATATTTTAAGATTTGATCCGACCTATTTAAAAGTCTAATTTTACCTGATTTAAATTATTAATTGTCAATGAAAAGACAAACAAATATATATAAATAGATGATTTTAATAAATTTTAATTATTTTAAATAAGTCAATATCTCTGAAAGGTTCACAACCTATGTATAATATACTTTTAATTATCAATTTCACATATTAAAGATGATTTTAAAAAATTTTAATTATGTTCATAAAAAATATTATATGTATTTATAAATTATATTTTTTTATAAACTTATATATAGAAGCTTAGAAAAAACAACCTGACAAGTTAAAAATATTTTTTTTTTAAAAAATTAAACCTAACTTATTCAATTAAATAAGTTTTTTTTAAAGTTTTAAGTTGATTTTTTTTTATTAAATAGACCAAATAAAACTAAGTTGAATTATATACATAACCTACTCTTATTCCGATGATGGTAGATTGCATGTGATTTTTCATAATAGCAGTAATGATAATGAACTTTGTAACCAAACCCGATGCCATCTTGGTTCTTGCCCTATGCCATCAAAGAACTCTAAAATTTGACTCTACAACATTAATTTAATCATCGATCTTAAAACGAGTTGATTGTGCTATTTGACATTTATTATTAACTTGAAATGTTTGTTAAGAGTCAAGAATTAATTCATTTAAGATGTGTCCAAAATGTATATATTTATACAGAGAAATCTTCGGTTTCCAAATTTTGACATCCTTCATGTATTAACTGCATACACATTAAGAAATCACACCTTTTAATTTAATAAACGCAGAGGCATCCCGGGATTATACATGTGAGGTTTTATCGGATCATATGGGTTACATTCGGATGTAAAAACTAATAATCAAATTTTTAGAAAGTTTTATGGCTTCACTCGCGTCATGCTTGGTGGAGACTCAAAATGTTAAAATTAATTTAAGCTTGCAATATACTACTACTATTATATGATGAAGTTTACCCATTTTGTAATTTGAGTTTATTTTCATAGCTATAGTTAAATGTTGGCTCATATTAATAACTATCCTATAATTTTTTTTATTAAAATCATAAGGATTACTTAAAAATTATAATGAGAATCAATATTTTTAAGTGTTCCCCCTCTCGGATGGAGGAGAGGTCCCACGACACATTCTCTTCCCCATTTTAGGCAAGAAGTTGAGATATTTTTAAACTTTTTGTGGTATGGTTATCCCACTTTACCCCCGCGTCATTATGGGATTGGACACGAGACCTATTTCTTTCTTCTTTAGCCTATATATTTCATCGATTGTATAAAAGGGTCTTGAAGCCTTCCATTTTTAATCAAGTGACACATAAAAACAAGTAATAATAACCTTAATTGCCTAGAATTATTCTCCAGAATTTTGTGCGTTCAATGCTTATTTTGTGAATACTCAGTATTAATATTTTTATTAATTGTTAAAAAAAATGCCCTTAATATCACTAAACCAATTAACTATGACTCAGTTAATAACACAAGTTGACGAAGAACCGAGAAGTGATTTGAGGCTAAACGTGAATAGTGACAAGATAGGGTCAACCATGAATAACGCACACCAAATGCACAAGCTGGCATAAACATATGATTCATGCACAAACCACACCTACCAATTCGCTATCGGATAACACGAGGCATTAATTAAATTTTCATGATTGCATGGGTTGGATCAACATACACAGCTTGTTTCTAACAAAATATATATTTTTTCCATGCACTCTATCTCTACTCTCCATAATGGATCCCATGTGTATGTGTGTTTTTCACTATCCTCATAACAAATTTCAAAATACAAACTAAAGTAATAATTTAATAATTATTAGCAAAAATAGGCCACATTTTCTTGAATCAAATAGCTACAAGTGGTTGTTTTCACTTTTATTTTTCTTATTTTATTTTGGTGTATATATTTTCATTGATAATTGTAGTAAGTGCCACTTTTATTATTTTCATATTTTTAAATGATGAAATAAGATTCCAAACAGTCTTAATCACGAAAAAATAAAATGAAATAAAAATGAAGTGGTGCGTTTATAATTATTAATTAAAATGTATTAGCCTAAAATGGCAATATAAAATAAGTAATAGTATTCAATTAGATTATATAATGCCACATTAACATCTCTAGTGATAAATCAAACACTATTTTTTTTTTCTTTGAAAAGAACCACAGAAAAATAAAACAAAAAGAAAATGATGATCTGCATGATGTATCTCGTAATTATATTATCTGTTAGAAGAAGAAAAAGTGGGTAGTCATTTATTTTACATTTCATCATTAATGAAGCATTACTGATGAAGAATCCTAAACATGAATACACAAAGATGTAGTATGAATACAAGCAAAGCAACGTGCAAAAGGTACAAAGCAAGCATAGGGTACTACGGAAAATAAGATCTGTCTGTTATTGTTATTATTATTATTAGGTCCATTTGGGACGTGGAGCACATGGAAATTTACTCAACAAAATGTTCAAAACCTGTTTCTGAATTTTCCAGCATCGTTGTTGGATTTCAGAAACAACAGCTGGCTACTGTAAATCCTTATCATATTCGGCCCATAACTGTATGCTGCTCCAGAAACAGAATAATGGAATATGAAACCAATTAATCGGATCAACTCCAAATAATTTGTTAATTAGAAATTAACGTGACTAAACTAATTATTTGCTATTTCATATTTAAAAATTTTAATATTAACAATATAATCTATTATTTTAAATTTGAATTAGCTACTGCATGTATCAAATCAAATGTAAAAAACTAAAAGTCAAACTCAAGTTGAAGTCTTGATAAAAAAAAAAACACCCAAGTTGAAGACAAAATATTCAGGTTTGACATGGCTCCTGAAAGGGCAAGATGAAAGAATCAGAAGAAATTAGTCGTTGATAATTAATAAATCAAGTAACATGACTCATGATTTACCAACCAACGTATTTTGGCACCGACCCTGGTCTTTAAAACTTAAGTGTGCTGATGAGAGGTTTAATCCTCTTCAATTATATATATATATATATATATATATATATATATATATATATATATATATATATTCCTTATCCAAGTAGTTGTACCTCTCCTATCTAATCTCTACCGAGTCACATACATAGATAGTGAGCATGGGTAATAATTTAAGTTGATCCCAATTACATTTTAAAGTAACATCCAAGTCGAATATCTAATCTTAGCCTGAATTTTAAGGAATTAATTATCCCTCTTTAGTTCAACTGCATGTCACTATTTTTACGATTCATGGCCATACAGCTCATAAACAACTAAAATTAATAATCTTAGGAGGTTTATCTGTAACTGTTCTCAAATCTTAAAAACATATCCTAAACTTAATATCCTAAACCTAACTCACTTGTCTTCTCCACACACACAAAAAAAGTGAACTTTTCATAAGTTAAAAATCTACTTGTACACCTGAACTTGTACAGAATTTAATTAAGTTTTAAGGAAAATTGAGGTGCATGAGTCAGTTTAAACTTTTGTATCTAACAATCCAGGATGTAATCCAAGACGTGAAGTGTAAAAGAACTTGGTTGTGTTTTGATGGGAGAGTATCCAAACTAGAAAAAACTTAGGATGGAAAAAAGTTGGTTGATAACAAGTTAAAAAGCTATGTATATCTCGGTAATGTTGACAAAATTCAGCCAATTTCCCACCACTAATTTTTACACATCCGTAAAGTGCTCAGGTAATGTATTACAACATAAAGAGGGAAGAACCAATCATAATTTTAGTGCAATTTGCCATTAAGAAATCGTTTTAGACTGGTAACGTCTGCACTCTCAAGTGCTTATACTTTTGCTCTTTGTTGAACCTTTTTGCACTCTCTGCCAAACCTTTGGATAAAAGGTGCTTCAATGCATCAACCCCCTCTAGCAATGCCTCATCAATCTGTCAACAAGACGTGAAGAACACTCAATTGAAGAACTTTGGCCAGTTTTCAATATAGTGCATGTAACACAATGTGAAAAACAAGCAATAGCAATTGACACGAGCTCATCATATGAAACCTGCTATACTATAGATGTGCGTTGTGTGCCTCATAGTAGTGCTCTATCGGCTCTACACACTGCACAGATTGCATGGTATTAAAAACTATGGCTAGATTGTATACAAATTTTACCCTTAAGTTTTTCAGATCAGTACATTCATGTTTTTATGACATTGTAGCAACTAGCATCTTACGATCGGATTTGTCATTTGTCACCCTCTATAGTGCGGCCCTCTCAGCACCACGTCCCCATAATCCCAATTCAGTTAAATTTGAACCACCCTTAATAATTGGATTCAAATTGTACTGAGTTAGAAAACTTGATGAGTGATGCTGATGCAAATTTGAACCATGGGAACCAAATTGAAACTTTTAATACACAAGAGGGACCAAGAGTGCATTTACAATAAACCAAAAACTTACTCGTTGTCTAGCTGTTGCATTAAACTTTTGAAGCAAAAATGCTTTAGGATCCATTTGTCCAGGAGGCTTCCCAATCCCTAATAACAAAAATTAAAAAAGTAATGACAGAAATAATCTAAAAAGTAGGGAAAGAATAAAAGATTTGCAACTAAACTACCAACCAATTCTTAGACGAGGAAATTCTCTATTTCCTCTGAAGTTATAGATCACACTCTTCAGCCTGGTTTAGCGACAAATGAGGACAAAGTACAAGATGAGTAGCAGTACTCAACAAACAAGCACTTGAATAGAACAAATCAGAGTAGGAAAGATTCCATGAACTTATTTTCCATCATAATTCAACCCTTAAACCAAATTTTGAATTATAAACACGTGCTTCTTTACTTCAGCCACTTCTTAAACTTGATTTTCTGTTTTCATGACAATATATGGCTTCGTGAGAATTGACAGTGCAATGGACACTGATGAACAGGAACAAGCCTTTGAGAATTCAGATACATGCATGCATAAAATGGACGGGAGGCTGGTGTGAAGAAGGGAAGGTAACAAGCCAAAATACCTAGCTGTAATAGCAGCTCTGAATGTTTGGACCAGAACCAAAACTTTTTCAGTGTCAACTGTTATCCCTACATTCAAATCCATGTTTTAAATAAAAAATGCTCATGATTGACCCATTAGTTATCTCTACGTTCAACACAGATATTTATCAGGTTCCGGAATACGTGAATTGTGTAAATGAACACATAAATAAACACAATAATATCTCTAGACTAAGTACTTGAGTAACAAGTTTCTTGGGGACAGTGGTCATGAGTTAATACAAAATTTGCTTCACGATTATCAAATAGTGTTGTACCCTTTGTGGCTTCCATGACCCCCTTTGTCATGAAGACGAAGCACCCCGCATGGCAAGTTCATGTCATCATGGAACTGCAACCAAAAACACATGACTGAATAAAAGACAATACACCACAAATAAGATACCTGAAAGAAAAGGTAGAGACATATGGAATAACCTACCACAAGGACCTGATTAAGAGGAAGTTTGTAATATGCAGCTAGTGGTCCTGTCTGCAGTAAAATGAAGAGACGTATAATGAAATAAATTAATAATAAGCACAAGGCTCCATGTGCAAGCCAAACATCAACAACACAAGCAAATGAAAGTATGAAACCAATTGCATGCAACCTCAGAAATAGAAACCTCAACATAATCAATATATCAGTATACAACCTCAACCCAACCAAAAGTCAGCACTTCAAATAAAATAAAATCATAAAAAGCAGAAAGGAAAGGTCTAACCAATCAGTCATGATTGCCCTTTATCAACTCTTGATTAGTATCCATACAAATACAACCATCTTCTATTTTCTTTTCCTCTTCTAGCAGGGTTTTGAATGAAAAAGTGGGAAGGGTTTAATGGTATTCATCAAGGACCTCTATTAGACAAAAGGACTATTAATCCCCAGGAGATTTGTAAAAAGCTACCTCCTTTCTCGGTTCTTTTTTATTCCCTTCATTATCTCAAATTTGGATGCTATTATCAAAACCATGAACTCTTAATTCATTCTTTTCCACGATGAGTCTAACCTCACTCAAGCATGCATTAAAATGTCTTTTCTTTAAGTCGATACACAAAGGTGGAGGAACACAGTAAGTAAAATCCCCTAGAGGAAACCAGAAAAACCTATGGAAAGCAGAAAACTTAACCACTAGATCACCCCCAAGACTCTCCCAGGAAACTCTCTGCACAAAACACCTGCAACAAAAGGGATAATCTAATACTAAGATAAACCCAAAAGAACACTACGGGAGCTCCAAATCTCCAAGAGACCCTAAATAAGTCTTCTAAAAATTCTTTTAAACCTTCCATAATTTACTGTGGTAACTAATCTTAGAAGTTCCTTTTCTTCCTTGATTATATTTGTATTATAGGCGTTTGGAGAAAATACTATCCTTACCTCACCCAACAGATCAATCAACTTTATCCCCATTAAATCAAGAAATGATTGTGGATAATGTAGATCATTCACATATCCCAAAGGCCTAATAGAAATAATTTCCTGAAAAGGTTTCACCTATTTAACATCTGGACTAAGAATATTTCCTTTGCTCTATGGGATCTTGGCAGCCTAATAAATCATCTACAACCCTTCATTTTATAGAAACATTATAACCAAACTTAA
The DNA here is from genome assembly GCA_037962975.1 of Clitoria ternatea. NCBI lineage: Eukaryota > Viridiplantae > Streptophyta > Magnoliopsida > Fabales > Fabaceae > Clitoria > Clitoria ternatea. The sequence continues at coordinate 271,510,042 of CM075669.1, read as the reverse complement.
CAAAACAACTTTAATAGAACATTTCTTCAATAATCAATATATATCATACAAAATTCATGGAATAAATACTCTATTTCTGAGAAAGAAAAAAATAATTTCAAGCATATGATGTTCTTGATATGTGCAGGAAAAATACATATAACCGAATCCTTTTGTATCCCTAAAAGGTGGCTTATTGTGGGCACAAGTTTCCACAAATCGGTGCCTCACAACTACAATAACAAGGATTTACAGTTCTTAAATTTAGAATCTTCCTTGATTGCTAGATGATACGAACAAGAAGGTGTTAGATAACTGAATGTTTTCAACATCTGTTGGTGTTGAGAAAGTTAGTTAATAAGTTGATATTTCTTTTTGTTTGGGCTGAGATAAAGAATTGAAGCAGATTGCCTATAAATAAAAAAAGGGGTTGAGAGGAAAAGATATCTTCCCATTTGGTGAGAGAATTAGGGCCTTTGGCATTAGGAGGAGCAGACCCTCGAAGTTCTACAGTATTCTATCTTTGTAATTGGGGTTTACCATAAGATACTGGGCTTCTATTAGACAGAGACGCATCTTAAGCCCTAAATTGACAACCAAAGTCCTCCCTGGTGGTCAATCCATAATTTATTCAGTTAGCAATTTGTCATCAAATCATCATTGATTCATTGTCCACCAAGAGGACCATTCGATTTCAAGTTTTCCATCACCACCAGCTTGCTGCAAATTCCAACAAGGCTTCTATTTGTAGGCTAGCAGTCTACAAATAGAATACGTGCATTTGGATAAAGATATTAAGTGCTTATAAATAGGATTAATTTAAAACAAGAGAACTTATATAATAAGGTTAAATGAGAAGCTTATCAAAATAAGCTAAAAAGAGCTCATAGGTCATAAGCCACTTTCATCAATAAGCTTTAATGAACTCTTCCAAATACCCCTTACATTTGAATCGAGAAGAAACTTTGGAAATAAGTATGACCCATCCTATATTCCTATGTCAGCACTGAAAATTGTTGCAAATCCATTGTCAATTTCAAGATTTTCCTATCATAGTTGATAAAACATAACTTACAAAGTTTCAATCTTTAACAATTTTGCAGTTATCGGAGGTACATTTTAACAAGACAACATTTTCAATCAATAGGAGTAAATTTCAATGTGCAAAGCCGAAAAGCTACCTCTCAAAGTGGGTCATTGACTCAATCAACTGAATGTATATAGGAATTCATACATTAAGACACTTTTGCAAGCTGACAAGTGACAAAAGCTATAGATGACACAACTAGCAGAAGCTAAAGTAAAATACTTAGATGACTGAGAGGGGAAAAAAGGAGGGCATAATATCTTAAGTTCCTTACCGATTCACCACTCAAATTCATGTAAGTTTGTGGCTTTGCAAGGAAAACAGGAACTTCACCAACAAAACCTGTAACAAACTACCTCTCCTAAAGACAAATATCAAAATAGAAACAGAAAAGAGGGATATCAAAAACAGTAGCAGACATACCTTTCCCGAAGATGGCTTTGGAATTGACAGTGTTCATAGGAATCCCCTGTGACTCAGCAAAGGCATCAATCATCTCAAATCCCACCTGATTTGGAAAAAAAGTCTTTGTTAAATTTCATCATAAAATCAGTGATTCAAATACTAACTGGATCCCCCTTACAAAACATTTCTCATGCAATTAGACAGTTTGTAACTAAAACTTGTAACAACCAAAACAAACTTGTAACGAACCGGTAACTGAACTGAAAAGGCAGAAGCGGAAAGGTAGGTACATTGTGTCTAGTGCCTCTGTACTTATCACCAGGGTTGCCCAACCCCACAAAAAGCCAAGGGCGTGGAGCAATGGTGCAAAAGCAACGCCTGCTTAACCTATTCAGCATATCCTATCCTCTGCTGTGGAAGTAAGATTTGAAATCAGAGTCTTGTCCACCTGATGCCATTGTGAACATAAGGAAAATTAACAATAGAAAACATTACCTATCTTTATCTATCAGCGTTGACTCTCTCTGCCTTCACGATCAGATATCAGAGGCCAGACTGCAGTTTCTTGGTTTTCTGGTTGCCAACTTGACTCTACCGCAGTAATGGTTGTTTGACTGTTTCTACTTATGGCACTAACATAACTTAAGAGTTCAGGATAAATAAGGATGAAAGTGAGTGGATCATTGCTAAAAACAGAGCAAAAATGAATTATTGCTAAAAATTACTTGGCTAGAAGGACCAACTCTACTCCTGAGCACCTATAAATCTAAATTTAAATCATAAGTGGCGCATAAAAATATTTGGTATGACTCACTTTTAACCTTAACTACACTAAAACATTAAGTGTAGCAGAGGCTTATGAATGAATTATTTTCATATTCCCAACAATTCATTTCTAAAATGTTATACATTTAATTATATGTTATTGTCAACTACCAGATGTGACATGTCACCTTAATAACTGACTGATGTGTTGAGACTTGAGATGAATGTCACGTTCTTATTAATAAGTTATAACAAGATCATTCATTTTAAAAAATTAGATTGTACAAAGATCAAAACGAACCAAAGTAAATGTTAGCCCATGGATTAAAATCAAACTTAACACTGTAGGGATTATGCCAACAAAATATTTCATAAGTAACTTTAGTCACTGCATATAATGTTCACAGATTTATATTCATAGCAGTTACCCAGTATCGCATGAGTGTTGAGATCAATGTATAATCTTTATAGAGTTATAGTAGATGCATATTTATGTAAAAACTACAGTATCAGATCATTATGTCTGGGAAAACTTTTGAATTCAGTACTTTCTTGTTTTCAATCTTGGGACATGAATGCAACTAACATGCACGTTCATTCATTATGCTGAGAAATGTCAACTTAAATGTGGTTTGGTCAACTAAGCCAGTTCTTAAACTTTGCTGGTCTAATTCTAATAGATAGTGTTTAATGTTCTCCATAGAAAAATAGTCCTTCAAGATCAAGTCTTATCTCATTAACGACCAAAATAATCATGACTTTCATTGTTTTGGCTTGTGGGGTTTGTGATGTTTGTAATGAAAAGGTAGAAAGCCCAGATGAATGGCTTCTATAGGGTACATATGACCAGTACAGGAATATGAGATTCTGGGATCATAAGTCTAAGTTTCATACAGGCTTGTGCTCTGTCCAATGCAAATGTGACTGCGCAAGCTTTGACTTAGCCAAATGGACTTAAAGGTTTTATGAAACAGTGTATAACACATATCATATGCAACTCACTATTGGACAACAATCATAAGCAAAATTTTCCAGGTTATTATATGTTAGAAGTTTTGCCACAGAGAAGAGTAGACTTCGCCTTCTTATAATGGTTTTGATACAAATGCATGTTTTTCTTTGAATCTAAGAAGAAAACTTTAAAGTTCAAATTATGAGTTGAGCCACGGGAAAGGTACAGGGCCAAGGTGCCAATAGGGATACTTTGGTTATTGTATAGATGATACATAACTGAAGGCCTCTTTATACATATACATACTACCTAAAATAATGAACATAGACACTGGTTTCATTTATACCCTTGCTTGCACCCAAGTTCTTTAAATAACATTCATACTTCATGAACTAAAGTGCTTCAGATACATAATAATTCTATAAACTCTTGGAATAAGGCACCAGCTATGCCAATCAGCTAAAGCTTCGCTTAACCGAAAATAAAAACACTACGATGTAGGCCAAGAAATCAGACAATGGTCGTGTTATCCTAACAGCGGGTGAGTAGGTGAACAAGGCCAAGTGGATCTTAGAAGAAACTAATTTTTTAAGTAAATTTTGCAGATAGTGATAGGAAGCATAAACAACATAGAGAGATGAAAGTAGAAATATGGAGAAAGAAAGAACTCACGGGAGGAGATGACGGCGGAAACCAGAGCACACGGTGGAGCACTGACCAAAATGTCAGCAATTGAAGAGGAGATCACTGAGATGACTGCGAGGCGCGGCGACGTGACGGCGGAGTCGCAAGCACCACTTGGAAAAAGAAAGAGATAGGATGGTACAGTGAGGAAAAAATAACGGTGAATTGGGAAATAACCATTTCCGAAACTATTGAACTGGGTCATCCCATTTAGCCAGAGCAATGTTTTGTATACTTTTGAGCCGATTCTTTTAACACTCCTCATTTCTTCTAATTTTACCGTTGTTGTTCCAAAAATATCTTTCTATTCTTACCCCTTCTTGATCCTTAACGCAAGATTTTATATTGAAGTAAGTACATTAGGGCAATTATTAGGTCTTTAAGAAAAATAAATTCAAGTTGTTATTTCTTCTTCTTTTTTATCCGTTAAGTTCTTAGTGGTTAGTAATGTTGAGTTTTTGTTATTTTTTAATGATTTAGCATATATTATGTGATGAGTGGTATATTTTATTACATAAAAATAAATTGTTAAAAAAAATTACTTTTACTATAAAAATTACTTTTTAATGAGTGGTATGTTAAAAAATTATTATAAATTTCTATAATCCACAATCATATCTCACATAATACTTTTACACCTTCTTTTTACACATTGCAATTTTACCACACATAACTACACCTTTAACTATTTACATCAATCGTCACAATAAACAACCAAACAAAATGAGACTATATGTAAATAGTAAGATGACAAAAATAATAGATGAGTTATTTTTCATATTACCCCATATGTTTTTATACTATTTGTTGTATGTCTTGATATCTAAATTCATGTAATGTTTTAGGTTGTGGAAACCGAATGGAGTGAAGCAAAAAAGTGGCATGCAAACAAAGAAATGCATGTATGTCTATGTGATTGACAATTAATTTGAATGTATGCATAAATTGTTCATCTTTACAATGGAAATGATGAGTGGTAACCCTAAATTGTAACTAATTAAATATTAGATAACATATTGGATGGAAACCAAATGCATAATATTGTGTCACGTGTCATATTATCATAACTATTGTTGATACCAAGAAGACTTTTAAAGAACCTTTAGATTTGTTGATAACCAACATCAAGCACCTTAACTTAATCAAGTTATGAATAAACATTTAATAAGGTCATCTAAGTGTTTCAGGATATAAAGCACATGTTATAAATCAAAGGGGGGCTCGCATTCAATAAGTCTGGTAAGACAAAACTAAGAAGGATATGCATCAAAGAAAGTCACAATGTCTGAGAATACCTCTAAAAAAGCGCTCGTCTAAACTTATACACTAGACCCAAATTCATCAAGCCATACTGCAAGCCTCAAAGAATCTGAAAGAATTCTCTTCTCAAGGCAACCTTCATCAACTAGACTCTATCATGCTGCCAAGATAGAAGCTACCTCAGACCTCTTTCAAACTCGCAACCAAGGATCTGATTACCTAAAAGTTTGAGTCTCATCATCAACACCTTACGATTCACCGGACCTCAATCTAGTTTCAGATGATTCCTCTGATCAAAACAAGTCTGTACTTATATATGATGACTCAACAAAGCATATTTTCTTCTTAGCATAAAGACTTGTCATAAGAAAGGAAAACTCTAAAGCAAAGCAAATCAAGATCCATCTCTCGATGAAGAACTTTCCTTTTTAGTGAAACTGACTCTATGTCTGCAACTGCATAAATCTCAAAAGCTATCCAATCTATGCTCATCTTGAAGAACAACTTTCTCTAAGGATTGTATCCGTTAAGAAGACTCCTCTTAAGCATTTGAATGATGCACTTTTCAACGTCATCCAACGAATATATCTCTCACAGTAGAAAAATCCTATATATTACAATTCTCTTCTCAATAGAGGGTGGGTTCATGAGAGACTCATTAGAGATCTTCAAGTCAGAAGATCATAGAGAAGAAAAGAAAAAGAGAGAAAACTTGTGAGAGTATTTTAGAAAAATAGAAATAGGCATATCACACAAAAGATAGTGTGATCAAAGTAAAAGAAGAACACACACAAGCTCCAGATGTTTGTGTACAAAAGCCCTTAAAGAAGAAGGCTAATTTTAATTGTATTAATATTACCAATTTCTTGTAAACACAGGTCTGATTGACCTGTTGGTAAACGTTGTTGGCCTGAAGAGGCTTTAGAAAGAATACTTGGGTTTTCCCCAGGAGTAGGTGCTTGTAAAAGAAGACTCAGTTTAAGCCAGGAATGGTGGAGTCAATAGTACTTATCGGCTCAGTTTGAGCTGTTTATGTAAAAGAGATATTTTACATTGTGGAAATGTCCTATAAGTATGAAGGTATTGAATGTAGTTTGAGTTGGAAGTGAACCAGTATAAATCTCTTGTGTGCTGTTTCTCTCCTTATCCTTCGCATAAGTTTGGAACATACTTCCTCAAATTTATTTCCACTATTATCTAGTGATCATACCACTATGAAATACGCTCTTCATTTTAAGTGCCTCGTTTAAAGAAAGAAAAAGTGGACAAACTTATTCAACCCCCCTTTTAAGTTTGCTTCTCCAAAACATCAACTATCAATGTCATTATAAATGTCTTTTAATATATATATATATATATAAGGGCCAATGTGTTTTAACATTACATATTACATGTGTACATTTGTTTAATTTTAACTTTCATATCAACTGTGTTACCTACACCACAAGGTGTCAAAAATGATTTTTAAGACCTTCATGTAATTTAGATTTGCCACATGTTTAAAAGCGTTTAATAGGTTTTTATTGGAAGTGTCTTTTATCATTTATATAGACATAGATCATAAAAATATAATCAAATTAATGTAATTGATTTATTTCAAGCAACATTTTAATCTATACCAAAATTTGTTCAAAATCTAATATATATATATATATATATATATATATATATATAACAAATTAAACAGTGGCTTATATAAATGGTTTTGGATACATGGCATGATATCATATATCTAATTTCCCTCCAAAAACCAATCATCCATAATTAAAGTGTTGAAATTCAAATAAGATCTACATCAGGGTTGATCTGGCCCTGATACTAGCCTATGGACAAAACGATAATTTGAATCATACCCATCGTACAGACTGACGCCTCGTACACCTTGGTGATCTAACACCCGGCTTATCGTTATCGCACATGAGACTCAAGGTTTGGCACCAACATGAGTTATTTTCTCGATACTGGAGAACCAGAGCTAACTTATGCATATGCATAGCGGAAAGTAACTTGCAAAATAACAGACAGGTAGGTAGAGTCATTTGGAAACGTCCTTGTCGCGTGTCAGTTTTCCTGTAAGGGATCAAGATCGCACTGAAACAATGTACGGGAAACTTCCTAGGCAAGGTGACTTTTCCATTGCTCTCAAGTATAAATACTCATGTATCAACGTTGTAACACCCTCTGTTACACCTTAATAAATTCTAGAAAAATTCATAATTTTTTTTTTACTAAAGATATGATTGTTAAAAAGAAACTATCGGAATAAATTATATACATTATTTCTGAAATACCTCATAAATATTATTAAAACTTTATAAAGTATTTGTATATTCATCCGAAGAAAATAAACATTAAACATTATAAGAAAGAGAGGAAACTCCATGGTCCAGAAGCAGTTACTTATTAACATTATTTATTCATTAGACCACGGTATTTATACCGAGCTCCCTTTCTAGAACATGCTATAGTTACTGCCGATATTCTTCAATTCTTCCCTCTGAACCATCAATTTAGAATATATGAAACAAAAACACGGAGAAAGGAGTGAGAAACAGAATATAATATTCTCGATTAAGACATAAGCAACAAAGGATTTTCACAAACCAATACATAATAATATCAATCACAATCACATACACAATCAATTATGAATGCATGAATGTTATGCAATATCTTCATCATAACTTACCTATATATGTGGGCCCTTAAATTTTAATTTGCACTGGGCCAACCAGGAGTTTACACTGTTCTATAAGTCCGGATAATAATAATATGAACAGCTCAACTGGCATGGAAACACTTAGAGACTAGTCAGATTGAGAAAGTTTTTATTGTGAAAGTACCCGACACTAGGGAGCTACCCCAGGTCCCCTGAAGCACCCTTTCACACCCTCTCATCCCAAGGCTCGTAATTAAGCTTCCTCTAATGTATCCTCGATTTCTATAATCCGTCCCCAGACAATATCATTTTATTTCACTTTAAGGATTCATGATGCATGAACTACTCGCGTATTTAGTTGGTTAAGGCTTTTAGAAACTCAATTATTAAATACCTTAAAAGGTTTACAACATCATTTCTATAAACTGTACATTTTCTCAATTCTCTGAATTTCTGTCCCACAGAAATAAATTTGGTACAGTTTTTAATTCTCACTGAAATTGAGTTTCTAAGCCTTAAATATCTCAAAACTTTTTATATTAAATCTTAACAAGATCAAATTCTCAATTATTTTCAAATATCTTTAGTTATTAAGTTGGAAAAATAAAATAATTTTCTTTTAAAAATTTTATTTTATTAAAAGAGAATAATCTTTAAATCATTAACCGTAAATACTTAAAATTACAAAACTTTTTCTTTAATTCAAAATTTAATTATCTCAATTTGTTATAAATTAATTTTCATAAAATGTCTACTTTCTAAAATAAATACTAATTTTTTTATTCTAAATATAAAAATAATTTCTAAGAAGAAATAAAAGATAATAAAAATTTAAAGAGTAAGGTAAGAAATTCTTACTGAATTTTAGCTTTCCGTCATACTCGCTATATGCTCAAACTCCACATTACAATATCATCAATCAAATATTATCAATCACAGTTAAACATCATCAATCATAAATCAATCATAATCAAATCAATTAAATATCATTGAATACATATCATAATGCAAAATTTAATGATTATTAATATAGTTGATTTTTTTAAGTTCCATTTGTCCATTCCTAGCATAGGTATATGTAAGTCCATATAATCCAGTCCTTGCATAGGTATTGTTCAGTCCATATGGGTCATAATGGTCCAAGTCCTTGCATAGGTATAGTCCAGTCCATATAGGTCATAATGGTCTAAGTCCTTGCATAGGTATGTTAGAGTTAGTTAAACCGGATATTTAATTTAAAATTTATTAAAAATTTTAAGTTAAAAAGTTAATATTTTAAAATAATAATATTATTAAATTTAAAAGGAGTAGGGGACTCCTCCCATTATTCTTATGTCTTTTCATATTATACTCTTATCTCACTCCCCCTTACCTTGAGTTGTTACCAAAAGAGATTTGCTTTGCGCTTCCGATTTCTAGAAATATTAATACCAATCTTATTTCAGTATAAGCATAAGATGAAGATTAAGATTACTACTTAAAACAGAAATGGTAAATTTTGAATAGTGAATAGTGAATAGTGAATAATAAATAGTAAATCGTGATTAGTTACAGTAAATAGTAAAACGTGAATAGTATCGGTAAATAGTAAAACGTGAATAGCAACGGTAAATAATAAATTGTGAATAGTAACGGTAAATAGTAAAACGTGAATAGTAAAGGTAAATAGTAACAGTAAATAGTAAATTACTATTTAAATAGTAATTTACTATTGAAATAGTAATTTACTATTGAAATAGTATTTTACTAATAGTAAATTACTATTTAAATAGTATTTTACTATGCAGAATAGTAACTTAAAATAATATTATTTCCAGTATAATAACAGATTTCTAAAAACGATATGAAAATAACCCAAAAAATATAAAAGAGAAGTATTCTTACCTTAGGATTTTAGCAAAACCTTCTCCCAAAAAAATTTACTTCTCTTTCTCACTTCCACCACTATCTCACTAGCACTACTATATTAAGAAAACTTAATCTGAAATTGTGAATTCTAAAGAAGAAATCCTTGGTATTTATAGGAAAAAAATTTTACTATGCATTCTATTATTTTAATATAAAAATACTATACATTTTTGAATTTTTTATTCCTGGTTACTGTGCATCTTTTGAAAATTTCATACATGCACAGTGTTTTGCATAGTAACTGTCGGCAAAATTATTAAGTCAAATAGTAACCCTTCACTCGGTATATTTTAAATATTCAAAATGAGTCCTTTTTGAAATTTAGCGATATTATATCAGTCCTTACTAATTTTATAACAAGTAATATAAAGTTTAAATTTTAAAAATCTAAAATTTTCTGTTAATAAAAATTTATTGATACGTTTCCAATTTTTAACGATTGGAAAAAATAGAGATTTTTCTCAAACCGATAATTTTTAGATAAGTCTACTTGAAACGGATTTTAGAAAATTTTCTTATAATTTAAATTCACTTTCTTATAAATATTTTTAATTTAAGTCACTTATATGAATTTAAAATTATTTTAAAAAAATATTATTTTATTAAAAAAATTCAAAAATTCCAAAAAATTTCAAAAAATCATAAATAATACGTAGATTAAAAAGTTCTAAAGAACTATAATTTAATTCCTTCAAAGTTTTAATATAAAAAAAATAGGGGTGTTACAAACGTAACAAGGTAGAACATTCTCACTTTAACTTATGCTCGAGCTACTGCATTCTTTCTGAATATTCCACTGACTTGGGCTTTAGAGTGTCCTTGCAAGTGACACTCACCCTCGCCCCTCAACGTGTTGATCTGGTGGAAAACTCTCTGGAGCACTCCAAGACTTCTACTTCCCTACTATAATAAAAGAGATAATACTGAATTCTCATTGGATCAGTGTACAAAAGTTACCATCTCAACGCGAACTAAGGTCTGTCAATACACCAAACTATAAACCCTGGTTCAGACCAGTTCAAGAATTATAAACTAGGCTTTTATGTTTCTTTTGTATTTTTTTATTCCTTATTAACAAGCTAATTTATGTATTAGGTCATATTATTTTTAATTAAATTATCTCTCATATGTAAGTATTGTCAAATAATTGTGTATAAGGCACATGCTCCTTCAATGGTGAGATCTTCACACCTAATAATTTAGTATCATACTTGGATAGAATAGTAAGCAAACTACTTATACTTCTTTAGGTAAATGGTTATAACGTTATTCTTAACAAAGATGTTATTATGGTCATTTTGCTAAATTAATTGTATATTCCATTCACTTTATTTTGGATGTTATATATACGTTTCAGAATGGTAAGCAAATGGTTAGGGGTGGCAAAACAGGCCTATGGGCTAGGCCAAAGCCCATATAAGCCCGTCCAAATACGGGCCGGGCCGGGCCAGAATAGGAAAACGAGCCAAAAATATTGGCCCGACCCGTTTTCTATGTGGCTCGCAAGCCAAAATGGGCTAACCCATTTTTTAAATAAAATTATACAAACTATTTTTTATTTTAAATTTAAACTATTTTTAAATATCTTTTAAGAAAAATTAGAAATAAAAATTAGATTTCACATTTCTAAAGCAAAGTTTTTATAACTAATCCAATTTATTTCATTAAATGGAAACAATAAATAGTCATCAAAATTAATTCCTTATCAAATAATGAAAATTATAACCAACCAAATATTAATATTATATATATAACATATTAAAATATATTTTAATAAAGGCCCGTCAGGCCGGGCCGGGTCCATCTAGGAAAACGGGCCTCAAAGGTTGGCCGAGCCCATATTGCCATCTCTACAAATGGTGCAAGATGTCTTATCTACTTTGACATGAGTAGCTAGTTCTTTTAAGGTATTTTATAAACTTATTTCTCTAACCAACATTTATAATTTCTCTTTTTGAAGTGCACACTTAAAGTTAATTTAATCTATTATTGCATACTTTCAAAACTACTATGACAATGTCATGTCATATATGATATTCATATTGGTTAATACAGTTGACAAGTATGATTGTATGCTTCATGCAAAATCCATGAGTAAGTTTGGTTGGGATGGTTGTTGGGAAGAAGTTTAGGGCTAATGCTAAGCAGTTTGGATTTTCTTGTTTGTTTATTTCAATTTTAATACATGTTTGATTACTTTGAAAATGATATTTATAACACCCTTAGTTACACCTTAATAAATTCTAGAAAAATTCGTAAATTTTTTAAAAGATATGATTATTAAAAAGAAACTATCGGAATAAATTACATACATCATTTCTGAAATACCTCATAAATATTATTAAAACTTTATAAAGTAATGTTATATTTATCTGAAGAAAATAAATATTAAACATTATAAGAAAGAGAGAAAACTTCATGGCCCAGAAGTAGTTACTTAATAACATTATTCATTCATTGGACCACGGTATTCATACCGAACTCCCTTTCTAGAACGTGCTATATTGACTGCCGAGATTCTTCAATCCTTCCCTCTAAACCATCAATTTAAAACATATGAAATAAAAACACAAAGAAAGGAGTGAGAAACAGAATATAATATTCCCAAATGGGGCATAAGCAATAAAGGGTTTTCACAAACTAATATATAATAATATCAATCACAATCACATACACAATCAATTATGAATACATGAATGTTATGCAATATCCTCATCAAAACTTACCTATATATATGGGCCCTTAAATTTTAATTTGCACTGGGCCAACCAGGAGTTTACACTGTTCCATAAGTCTAGATAATAATAATGTGAACAGCTCAACTAGTATGAAAACACTTAGAGACTAGTTAGATTGAGAAAGTTTTTATTGTGAAAGTACCCGACACTAGGGAGCTACCCCAGGTCCCCTGAAGCACCCTTTCACACTCTCTCATCCCAAGCCTCGTAATTAAGCCTCCTCTAATGTATCCTCGGTTTCTATAATCCGTCCTCAGATAATATCATTTTGTTTCACTTTAATGATTTATGATGCATGAACTACTCGCGTCTTTAGTTGGTTAAGGCTTTTAGAAACTCAATTATGAAATACCTTAAAGGTTTACAACATCATTTCAATAAACTGTACATTTTTTCAATTTTCTGAATTTCTGTCCCACAGAAATAAATTTGGTACAGTTTTCAAATCTCACTAAAATTGAGTTTCTAACCCTTAAATATCTCAAAACTTTCTCATATAAAACTTTACATAATATTTATCAATTTGAATCTTAACAAGATCGAATTTAGAAATATCAATTATTTTCAAATATCTATAGTTATTAAGTTGGAAAAAGAAAATAATTTTCTTTTGAAAATTTTATTTTATTAAAAGAGAATAATCTTTAAATCATTAACCAAAAGTACTTAAAATTTTAAAAATTTTCTTTAATTCAAGATTTAATTATCTCAACCTTTTTATAAATTAATTTTCATAAAATGACTTCTTTTTAAATAAATACTAAATTTTTTTATTCTAAATATTAAAAGTAAAGTTAATAAAAATAATCTCTAAGAAGAAATAAAAGATAATAAAAATTTAAAGAGTAAGGTAAGAAAATTCTTACTGAGTTTTAGCTTTTCGTCATGCTTGCTATATGCTCAACTTCATATCATAAGATCATCAATCATAATCAAATATTATCAATCACAATATCATCAATCATAATATCATCAATCACAACCAAAAAATGTCAATCACAATCAAATAATATCGATCAAAATTAAATATCATCAATAATAATCAAATACTAATAATTATAATCAAATCAATTAAATATAATTCAAATTTTAATGGTCATTTAAATTATCAAAATTGATTTTGAGTCCTTATAGTCTATTCCTTGCATAGGTCTATGTAAGTTTATATAATCCAATCCTTGTATAGGTATAGTTCAGTCCATATAGGTCAAACTAGTCCAAGTCCTTGCATAGGTTTAGTTCAAGTCGTATAGGGTATGAAAGTCCAGGTCCTTGCATAGGTATGTCAGAGTTAGTTACATCAAATATTTAATTTAAAATTTATTATAAATTTTAAGTTAAGAAGTTAATATTTTAAAATAATAATATTATTAAATTTAAAAGGAGTAGGGGACTCCTCACATTATTCTTATGTCTTTCCATATTATATTCTTATCTCACTCTCCCTTACCTCTTGTATCCTGATTCGTTATTGAAGATCCGTACGCGTCTCGTCTTCGAGTTCTAAAACATACCAACTTTATTATGAGATGAAAATTAAGATTTCTACTTAAAACAGAAATGGTAAATTTTGAATAGTGAATAGTAAATGATAAATAGTAAATCGTGAATAGTAACAGTAAATAGTAAAACGTGAATAGTAATGGTAAAGAGTAAAACGTGAATAGTAAAGGTAAATAGTAACAGTAATTAGTAATTTACTATTTAAATAGTAATTTACTATTGAAATAGTAATTTACTATTGAAATAGTATTTAACTATTTAGAATAGTAACGTAAAATAATATTATATCCAGTATAATAATAGATTTCTAAAACGATATGAAAATAACCCTAAAAAATATAAAAGAGAGGTATTCCTACCTTAGAATTTTAGCAGAACCTCCTTCCAAAAAAATTATTTCTCTCTCTTACTTCCACCACTATCTCTCTAACACTACTATATTAAGAATATTTAATAAGAAAACTGTGATTTTCTTCGTTCCTTCGCTCGGTATTTATAGGAAAGAAATTTACTATGCATTCTATTATTTTATTATAAAAGTACTATGCAAGAATTGAAAATTTCATATAAATTACTGTGCAAAATTTGAAAATTTCAGAAATGCACAATGTTTTTCACGTGAAGGAATATGATGAATTATGAGGGGAGTTGGAAATAGTAATTTAAGGGGTGTAAATAGTAATTTAGGAGGTGGTGCAAATAGCAATTTTTCATTTTTTATAATAATTATTTTTAAAAATTTTTTAAAAAAATTCTAAAAAATATACTGATCAAAAACTTCTAAAGGTCTATGGTCAAATTCCATCAGGATTTTAATATAAAATTTTCTATAATAAATTAAAATAAAAATAGGGGTGTTACAACTCTACTGCCCTTAGAAAAATTTCGTCCTCGAAATTTATATTATTCAGTCACACAAATGGGGATGAGACTCTTTCATCTCAGTTTCTAATTCCCATGTAGCATCTTCTTCTCTCATTTCGCTCCAAATGACCTTTATGAGTGGAATTGTCTTGTCCCTTAGCTTTTTTATTCTTCTATCAGCTATTCTGATAGGTGGTGCATCATATGTAAGATTATCTTTAACTTGTATGACATCAGGTTCAATAACATTTGTAGGATCAGATATATACTTTCGTAAGTTTGACACATGAAAAACGTTATGGATATTAGAAAGAAAAGTTGGTAATGCTATTTGGTAGGCAAGAGGACTAACTTTATGAATTATTTGGTATGGACCAATAAATCTAGGAGTTAGTTTTCGAGATTTCATTACCGACCGACCCCAGTCGTAGGTGTGACTTTCAAGAATACATGATCGCCTTCTTGAAATTCGAGCGGCTTCCTTCTTTTGTCATAGTAACTTTTCTGTCTGCTCTGTGCTGCCTTCATCTTTTCCTGAACCATTTTGATTTTATCAGTAATTTGTTGTACCAACTCTGGTCCTAGCATCAAGTTTTCACCAGTTTCAAACCAACATAGTGGAATCCTACATTTTCTTCCATATAATGCTTTAAAAGGTGTCATGTTAATGCTAGCATGGAAACTGTTGTTGTAGGTGAATTCCACATATGGTAAGAATTGATTCCAACTTCCTTTATGCTCTAACACATAAGCTCGTAACAAGTCCTCTAGAGATTGAATTGTTCTTTTTGATTGTCCATCCGTCTGAGGATGATATGCGAAACTCAGACGTAGTCTTGTTCCCAAAGTCTTGTGCAAGCTTTTCCAGAATTACGATGTAAAACGAGGGTACCGGTCAGAAATGATACTTGAAGGAATTTCATGCAATCTCACAATCTCCTCGATGTATAATTTTGCTAGCTTCTCCATAGAGTAACGAATATTGATGGGAATAAAGTGAGCAGATTTGGTTAATCTATCAACTATTTCCCATATTGAATCATGTCCTAATGGAGTTTTAGGTAAAGAAGTCACAAAATCCATGGTAATGTTATCCCATTTCCATTCTGGTATTTCCATTAATTGTAGCATTCCAGGGGGCTTTTGATGTTCCACTTTAACCTTCTGGCAAATTAGACATGCAGCCACATACTCTGTCACTACTTTCTTTATTCCAGACCACCAAAATAACTTCTTCAAATTTTGATACATTTTAGTAGCTCCGGGATGAATGCTCATATAACTTTTATGGCCTTCTTCCAGAATTGCTTTCCTCAATTCCTCTTGATCAGGGACACCACTCAATCCTTATACCTCAACAATGGGTCGTTTCCCATATTGAACTCGACTTCTTTTCCTTGTTTCAAGAGTTCTTTTTTCTCTTGCAGGAATTCATCCTCTCGTCGAGCCTCTAAAACTTGCCTCAGGAATTCACTTGTCACTTGCAACGCTCCTAATTTGTAGCTGTTAGCATTAACCTTTACTGCTAGGTTAAGATCTCTGAAGTTCTCTATCAATTCCAGTTCTTTAATCATCATTGTGGATGCATGTAGAGACTTTCTACTCAAAGCATCAGCTACTACGTTTACTTTTCCAGGATGGTATTGCAACTCAAAGTCGTAGTCCTTTAAGAACTCCATCCATCTCCGTTGCCTTATGTTTAACTCCTTTTGGTCGAATAAATACTTGAGACTCTTATGATCTCTAAACACATCGAATGTTGCACCGTATAGATAATGCCTCCAAATCTTTAAGGCAAAAACTACAACAGCTAACTCTAAGTCATGGGTAGGGTAGTTAATCTCATATTGCCTTAATTGGCACGACGCATAGGCTACAACCTTCTTGTCTTGCATGAGTACACTTCCTAGTCCTTATTTAGACGCATCATAGTAAACTTTAAAACTTCCATGTGGATCAGGGAGTAATAACACTGGCATAGACGTAAGTCGATCTTTCAGTTCTTGGAAACTATTCTCGCATTGTGTCATCCACACAAAAGGTTGTCCTTTCTGTGTTAGCTTGGTCAGTGGGTATCCTAACTTTGAAAATCCTTCGATGAATTTCCTATAGTATCCAGCCAAACCCAAGAAGCTTCTAATCTTTGATTGTGGTTGGTTTCTCCCATTTTAAAACTGCTTCCACCTTGGAAGGGTCTACAACTATTCCTCCTTGACTAATTACATGTCCTAAAAAGTTCACTTCTTCTAACTAGAATTCACACTTCGACAGCTTTGCATACAGTTGTTTCTTTTCCAGGATTTCCAACACAACCTTCAAGTGTTCAACATGTTCTTCTCTGCTTTTAGAGTACATTAATATATCATCAATGAATACCACTACAAATTTATCTAGATATGGATGAAAAATCCTATTCATGTAATCCATGAATATGGCTGGTGCATTAGTTACACCAAAAGGCATTACTAGATATTCGTAATGGCCATAACGTGTTCTAAAAGCAGTTTTCGGTACATCTTCTTTCTTTACCCTTATTTGATGGTATCCAGACCTCAAATCAATTTTGGAGAACACCATGGCACCACGTAGCTGATCCATCAAGTCGTCAATCCTGGGCAGAGGATATCTATTCTTGATTGTCACCTTATTCAGTTGCTGATAATGTACACATAACCTCATGCTACCATCCTTTTTGTTAACCAATAACACTGGTGCACCCCAGGGGATACACTGGGTCATATAAATTGCTTCTCTATCTTCTCTTCAAGTTGATTCTTCAACTCTGCTAATTCTAGAGGTGACATTCGGTATGGTGCAATTGAAATGGGTCCAACTCCAGGTACTAGATCAATGACAAATTTCACATCTCTTTCTGGGGGTAAACAAGGGATATCTTCAGGAAAAACATCAGGAAATTCGTACACAACCGGCAGATCTCCTTTCGTTGAAAGCAATAGCATGAATCCTTGAGCCCCTCCTTTTAAAGAGACACTCACTTGGTTGGCGGTTAGAAATCTTAAATCCTCAGGATTCAAATTCACTAGTTCTTTAAACATTATGGTTTTATTATGAAAATCTATTAGAACATGATTGTCAGATAACCAATCTAGCCCAATAATAACTGTTAAGCTAGGAAGGGGTAAATAGAAAAGATTAGCCTTAAAGTCCCTACCATCTATGACAATAGGGCATTTCCAACAGGCTTTAGAAGTGACAATGGGATTGTTTCCAGAAGTATGTACAGATAAGTCAAATGGTAGTTCTATCACAGGTAATTTTAGTTTTTCTACACAGTCATTGGTAATAAAAGAATGTGATGCACCTGAGTCATACATAACAGTTTAAGGAATCTTATTAATGATACACTTACCTTCCACCATGGAATCAGAATGAGATGCTTCTTCTCCAGTGATTTCAAAAACCTTTCCTTTCGCCTTCGGCCTTCCGACTGCACCGTGTGCGCCTCCCTGAGTATTTATGCTTGTATTCGCACCTTCAGGGTTTCCCCTCTTTATCTTTAGGCAATCCTTGATGTGATGACCTGGTTTGTCACACTTAAAGCAAATATAAGTGTTTTTAGGACAATCCCTTTTCAAATGGGGTCCTCCATAGATAAAACATTTAAAATTTAGTGTAGATATCGGGTAATAGCTTCCAGTTGAAGCTTGGGGTCTGTTAGGAACAGATGCTGCTTCAAACCGGTGAAATGGCGCTTGGTAAGGCTTATTGCTCTTGAAGTCTCTTCTTTGGTGATGGTAAGGTCCTCCATTTCTCATTTCTCCCGCCTTATGAATGGGCTCATGACTTTTGGTCATTCTATCCTTATGATCCTCTTCAAAGATCCTGCACCGATTTACCAACACAGAAAATTCACGGATTTCCTACATTCGTATAACTTCTTTAATTTCTGGCCGCAATCCATTTACAAACTTTGCACACCGATCACCTTCATTAGTAGTATCATTATAATGAGAATGAAAACGAGATAGCTCTTCAAACCTGGATGCATACTCTCCCACGGTCATGTTTCCTTGGGTCAGCGACAGGAATTCAAATTGTCTTTTCTCTTTAACATCTGCTGAAAAGTATTTTTCAAGGAACATATCCTTGAAATGATCCCAGGTGATCTCCACTTGGTTGACTTCGAATTGTTTATGCATGTTATCCCACCAATGTTCGGCATCCTGAGATAAGGCATAAGTAGCGAAGACTACCTTATCAGCTTCATTACATAGAAATGCTCGAAAGATCTTTTCTATCTCTAGAATCCAGATTTACGCTCCATCGGGGTTATATCCTCCCTTGAAACGAGGTGAATTACGATTTTCGAGAAGGTCCAACCTTCTCAAGGCATCATTGCCTTGACCTTCACGTGCTCCCATTGCATTGATTAAGCGTTCTACAACTCCAGCAAGATCGTTTCCAGCCATTAGTTTCCTGTTTCACAGTAACTGAGACTTGTCACGTCAATCACAGTTACTACCAAGTTAGATATTTTATTCTATATCACCTATACAGAGTTTACAGACAAAGCAAGATAGACCTTTTCCCCAGGCTTATTGGATTAACTGCTCTGATACCACTTTATAACACTCTCAGTTACACTTTAATAAATTCTAGAAAAATTCATAAAATTTTTAAAAAAAGATATGATTATTAAAAAGAAATTATCGGAATACATCATTTTTAAAATATCTCATAAATATTATTAAAACTTTATAAAGTAATTTTACATTTATCTGAAGAAAATAAATATTAAACATTATAAGAAAGAGAGGAAATTCCATAGCCCACAAGCAGTTACTTAATAACATTATTTATTCATTAGACCACGGTATTCATACCGAGCTCGTAACGCCCTCTGTTACACCTTAATAAATACTAGAAAAATTCATATTTTTTTTACTAAAGAAATGATTGTTAAAAGGAAACTATCGGAATAAATTACATACATCATTTCTGAAATACCTCATAAATATTATTAAAACTTTATAAAGTAATTTTATATTCATCTGAAGAAAATAAATATTAAACATTATAAGAAAGAGAGGAAACTCCATGGCCCAGAAGCAGTTACTTAATAACTTTATTTATTCATTGGACCATACCGAGCTCCCTTTCTAGAACGCACTATATTTACTGTGGAGATTCTTCGATCCTTCCCTCTGAACCATCAATTTAAAACATATGAAACAAAAACACGGAGAAAAGAGTGAGAAACAGAATATAATATTATCAAATAAGATATAAGCAACAAAGGGTTTTCACAAACCAATACATAATAATATCAGTCACAATCACATACACAATCAATTATGAATGCATGAATGTTATACAATATCTTCATCATAACTTACCTATATGTGTGGGCCCTTAAATTTTAATTTGCACTAGGCTAACCATGAGTTTACACTGTTCCATAAGTCCAGATAATAATAATATGAACAGCTCAACTGGCATGGAAACACTTAGAGACTAGTCAAATTGAGAAAGTTTTTATTGTGAAAGTACCCGACAATAGGGAGCTACCCCAGGTCCCCTGAAGCACCCTTTCACACCCTCTCATCCCAAGGCTCGTAATTAAGCCTCCTCTAATGTATCCTCGATTTCTATAATCTGTCCCCAGACAATATCATTTTGTTTCACTTTAATGATTTATGATGCATGAACTACTCGCGTATTTAATTGGTTAAGGCTTTTAGAAACTCAATTATTAAATACCTTAAAGGTTTACAACATCATTTCAATAAACTGTATATTTTCTCAATTCTCTAAATTTCTGTCCCACAGAAATAAATTTAGTACAGTTTTTGAATCTCACCGAAATTGAGTTTCTAAGCCTTAAATATCTCAAAACTTTCTTATAAAACTTTACATAATCTTTTTCAAATTGAATCTTAACAAGATCAAATTCTCAATTATTTCCTGATCCGGTCTGGATACCGGCCCCAAGGATATCCGGTCTGGATACTGGTTCTAAGGACAAAAGGCCGACTCAACCTTCCTAGAAGTCAACCGGTATCCCAGGATAATGATCCAGTCGGTAAACATGTTGATCCGGTCTCACCTAAAGTGAAGTCATTGTAGCCGCCCTAGTGTTCAGCCGATGTCAAGAATACCAATCTGGTCTGCAACACACTCGGCAAACCTCTCTTACACCAGTCGTCCGAGGTGACATCCGAGACACCGGGTGACTTATCCGTCCTCCTACACCGGGTGACTGATAACCGACTGTCATAGTGTCATAGCAAGGAAGGCACTTTGCACAGCGGGATATGTCCCTTTCATTCACCGACAGGAGTGGGTACAATCACCAGCGGAATTGACGGAAAAGGTGATTATCCTCCATCCATATGACGGAAAAGTACATTGATAATTCACCTACCCTCCTGACACACTCTGAATGCTGGCCCACTCGGATTGACTCTTTATACACGTTATCAGAACCAGTGGGCCCACTAACACCCAACAATTCATCTTCCACGCTCAACTATAAATAACATGTTATAATACATGTCAAAGGTTATGTTGTCCTTACTCTCATTCTCACTATTATACTGCTTAAGTATTACAGAGTTCATCTTACATTCTTCTAACTTGAGCGTCGGAGAATCTTCGCAGGTGACACCACCTGTCGCCCACACCAACGCGAGAGGCCGGTGTGAAGGATCTCCAGGACAACAAGACCGACCTCCACATGCTAAGAGGACGGATCTGAGAGACCAGATACACACACCCGGTCTTCTATCTCATTCAATCTTCAACTCTTGAGGTTGTCCCGACACCGGATCCTAAACCCGGGTCGGGGACAGATCATTGGCACGCCCAGTGGGACTCGGTAGAGTTATTCCCACTTTCTACAGAAGTTAGTAGTCAGCCATGGAAGGAAATAGACGCGACTTCGTTGACGGTTATGTGAAAGATGTGACCCATCAATAAGCTGAGGGGAGATTCATTTTTGAATCACCAGCAACCCATTCAAGGAGAATGGTACCAGTGGCAACCCCTAATCCTCTAGATGAAGTTATCAGGCAACTCAGGGAGGAGTTGATGGAGTTGCGAAGGAAGAAAGGAGGAACTGGGGACAGAGTGATGTCTCAGGCGGAGGATACTTGCCATGCATCCGCGAGAGAAAGATCCACAACTCTCCAGTATTCTAAGATCCCTACCTTTGAGAGGAGAGAACAAACTCAAGATTCTGGGGACAGGATCGGTGCAAGGAAGAGGGGGCAGACAGTGATTGCTTCTGGGGCATACCGACTCAACGTCCCTTTCTCAAGGAGGCTCATGAACGTATTCATCCCCAAGCACCTGCAAACGACTCAACCACTTTCCATCGGGAAGTATAATGGAGAAACTGACCCCATTAAGCACCTTGATGCTTACACGTATGAGGCCATGTACTTGGGAGCTGATGAAGATGTGATGTGCAGGATGTTCCCACGAACCTTAATGGAGGAAGCTCTCGGTTGGTTCAAAAGTTTACCCTCGGAATCAATAGATTCTTGGGAAGAAATGGCGACTTCATTTGAGAGCCATTTCATCATCTCTAGGGACATTCCAAGGACTTCCTATACCTTGGCTCAGATAAGGCAAGGGGAAAATGAAACTCTCAAAGAGTTTTTGAAGAGATTTTACAAGGAAGCTGCTTTGGTGCCTAACCTCACAGAGGCTATTCAGCTTCACATCATTGTCGAAGCCTTACAGCCCGGATCCGCCTTTGCTTTGTCTTTGTTAAAGAGTCCTCTGACGATGTTGGAGGAGTTTTGAAGAAAAGCTTCGAAATGCGTGGGTATAGAAATGCACTTGGAGGCAACAACGACCAAAAGGAAATCCCCAACGCCACATCCACAACAGAGAGACCGGCCCGATGCAGCGTCTTTGATAATCATGTACTTCCGAGTCAGGAAGAACAGATACATGTATTTGGTAATTATGCTCCGTTAAACTCTAAGCGGTCTCAGATCCTGAGGGAGATCGGATGGCCAACGCTTATTTCATACGGGGTCAGGATGCCGCCCCAGCTTCGCGAACATGGCGACCCTCGGAAATACTATGAGTTTCATGAGCAAGAGGGCCACTCAACAGATGAATGTCAGGCTCTGAAGAATACTATCGAGACCCTGATCCGAGAGGGTAAACTCAAACAGTATATTTTCAAAGAAGCTACGTCTGAAAAGTAAAAGGGAGTTATGGTTGGCGAGTCGGCACAACAAGATGTTATGACCCAACAATATCTGGGCCGCCGGGAGGTCATTGATTGGGGATCAGGCCATCAAAATTAAGAGCGCCTTCTGCTGTTACAGCTAGTCGGTAAGACAGTGTGCACTCTTTCTCCTTACTTGGGTTTTTCCGATCGGGTTTTACCAAGAAGGTTTAACGAGGCATAACCCCGACTCGGTTCTCTTTCTCTCTCTTGTATTGTAATTCATAGTTAATGAAGCTTTCCTTGACTCACCCATTGTCTTTATGATTTTATTTAAATGCACAACGCTGTTGTGACAAGATACTTTCAGGACGAATGATCCTAACAATGTGTTTGTTGTTAGCGATGAACCTCTTCGAAGGTACAAAGGGGTGAGCCTCCATTTGAAGGCCGGTGAATGGGTAAAATCCAACACCGATTGAAGGCCCAGATTGTAGGATTAAACCAAACTCTGGGTACGGTTAGTAAGTTTGGCTGAACACCGGTGAAGGCTCGAATTATAGGATTGAACCGAACTCCGAGTACGACTAGTAGGTTTGGCCGAACATCGGTAAAGAACGGTGAATGGGTAAAATCCAACACCGATTGAAGGCCCAGATTATAGGATTAAACCGAACTCTGGGTACGGTTAGTAAGTTTGGCTGAACACCGGTGAAGGCTCGGATTGTAGGATTGAACCGAACCCCAAGTACGACTAGTAGGTTTGGCCGAACGTCGATGAAGACCTGAGTTGTAGGATTAAACCGAACCTCAGGAAATGGGTTGTAGGATTGCACCGAACCCCATTTGAAGGCCGGTGAATGGGTAAAATCCAACACCGAGTATGAAGAACGGTGAATGGGTAAAATCCAACACCGATTGAAGATACGGCTAGTAGGATCAAACCGAACACCATTGAAGACCTGAGTTGTAGGATTAAACCGAACCTCAGGAAATGGGTTGTAGGATTGCACCGAACCCCATTTAAAGGCTGGTGAATGGGTAAAATCCAACACCGAGTGAAGAAAAATGGTGAATGGGTAAAATCCAACACCGACTGAAGAAAAATGGTGAATGGGTAAAATCCAACCCGAGTGAAGAAAAATGATGAATGGGTAAAATCCAACACCGACTGAAGGCTCGGATTGTAGGATTAAACCGAACTCCGAGTACGACCTGTAGGCTTGGCCGAACGTTGTAGAAGAATCAATCATCATACTCGTTATTGAATTCGCTCGGAAATACTTTCCTTTGGAATTCCTTACTCGGAAACACTTCAAATCCGATGCTAGACTCTTAAATTCTTCAGTCGGTAATATTTCACCGAAGTCTGACTCGTGAATTCTTTAAGTCAAGAATATCTCACTTCGAAGTTTCAATCAGGAATTATTTACTCGGGAAATTCCCTACCCGAAACATTCTCATTCGAAGTCAAAGTCTCTGTCCAGAAGTGTTTCACCCGGAAAATGCTCCACTCAGTACCATACTACCCGGGAATCAGAGGTATCTCACTCGACATTTATCCTACTCAGAAATGTCATACTCGGGGACACCTTCTCAGGAGAGTTGCACTCGGAAATCTCCAACCTGAATGAAGACTCGGATTATAGGACTAAACCGAACTCCGAGTGTGGTTGGAGCAATTAAACCGAGCGCCGTTGAAGCACCAGTCGGAAATCTTCCATACGGGAACGATCACTCAGAAAGCTTCCTCCCGGAAGAATCAATCTGAGAGTTTCCACTCGGAAGTGTCACTCGGAACTTCTCAGGTAACACGGCCAGAACCAATTTCACTCGGAGTCGATCACTCAGACTCAAGTGCTCACTCTGAATCGGTCACTCAGAATCAAATGTTCACTCGGAGTTGTTCATTCAAAGTCAAACCTCCACTCAGAATCGCTCACTCAGAGCCATTTAATTCATAACACTTGGTGCCAATGTTTGACGATTAACGAGTATTACTAAGGTAAAAACATAACGTGTATTTTTGCAGGTTACACCAGCATCCAGACCTCTCGCAGGTTGTATAGCTCATATGAGCAACTTCATAAGTCCCTCATATAAGCTAGGGGACATATGATCCGGTCTGGATACCGGCCCCAAGGATATCCGGTCTGCATACCAGTTTTAAGGACAAAAGGCCGACTCAGCCTTCCTAGAAGTCAACCAGTATCCCAGGATAATGATCCATTCGGTAAACATGTTGATCCGGCCTCACCTAAAGTGAAGTCATTATAGCCGCCCTAGTGTTCAGCCGATGTCAAGAATACCAATCCGGTCTGCAACACACTCGGCAAACCTCTCTTACACTAGTCGTCCGAGGTGACATCCAAGACACCGGGTGACTTATCCGTCCTCCTACACCGGGTGACTGATAACCGACTGTCACAGTGTCATAGCAAGGAAGGCACTCTGAACAGCGGGATATGTCCCTTTCATTCACCGACAGGAGTGGGTACAATCACCAGTGGAATTTACGGAAAAGGTGATTATCCTCCATCCATGTGATGGAAAAGTACACTGATAATTCACCTACCCTCCTAACACACTCTGAATGTTGGCCCACTCGGATTGACTCTTTATACACGTTATCAGAACTAGTGAGCCCACTAACACCCAACGATTCATCTTCCACGCTCAACTATAAATAACATGTTGCAATACATGTCAAAGGTTATGTTGTCCTTACTCTCATTCTCACTATTATACTGCTTAAGTATTACAGAGTTCATCTTACACTCTTCTAACTTAAGTGTCGGAGAATCTTCGCAGGTGACACCACCTGTCGCCCACACCAATGCGAGAGGCCGGTGTGAAGGATCTCCAGGACAACAAGACCGACCTCCACACGCTGAGAGGCTGGATCCGAAAGACCAGATACACACACCCGGTCTTCTATCTCATTCAATCTTCAACTCTTGAGACTGTCCCGACACCGGATCCTAAACCCCGGTCGGGGACAGATCATTTCCAAATATCTTTAGTTATTAAGTTGGAAAAATAAAATAATTTTCTTTTGAAAATTTTATTTTATTAAAAGAGAATAATCTTTAAATCATTAACCAAAAATACTTGAAATTATAAATTTTTTCTTTAATTCAAGATTTAATTATCTCAATTTGTTATAAATTATTTTTCATAAAATGTCTTCTTTCTAAAATAAATATTAATTTTTTATTCTAAATATTGAAAGTAAAGTTAATAAAAATAATTTCTAAGAAGAAAAGATTTAAAGTAATAAAAATTTAAAGAGTAAGGTAAGAAAATTCTTACTGAGTTTTAGCTTTCCGTCATGCTCGCTATATGCTCAAACTCCACATCACAAAATCATCAATCAAAATCAAGCATTATCAATCATAACTAAATATCATCAATCACATCAAATATTATTAATCAAAATTAAATATCAATCAAAATCAAATATTATCAATTATAAACAATTCAAATAAATTAAATATCACTCATAAATGTAATTCAAATCTTAATGGTTATTTAGATTAACAAGATTAATTTTGAGTCTTTATAGTTCATTCCTCGCATGGGTCTATGTAGGTCAATATAGTCCAATCCTCGCATAGGTATAGTTCAGTCCATACAGGTCATAATAATCCAAGTCCTTGCATAGGTTCAGTCCAGTTCGCACAGGTTATCTAGGTATTTGCATAGGTATTTTAGAGTTAGTTACATCAGATATTTAATTTAAACTTTATTATAAATTTTAAGTTAACAAGTTAATATTTTAAAATAATAATATTATTAAATTTAAAAGGAGTAGGAGACTCCTCCCATTATTCTTATGTCTTTTCATATTATATTCTTATGTCACTCCCCCTTACCTCTTGTATACTGATTCGTTATTGAAAATCCGTGCGCGCCTCGTCTCTGAGTTCTAAAACATACCAATTTCATTTTAATATAGTTACAAGATGAAAATTAAGATTACTACTTAAAGCAGAAATGGTAAATTTTAAATAGTGAATTGTGAATAGTAAATAGTAAAATATGAATAGTAATAGTAAACAGTAAAATATAAATAGTAATAGTAAATAATAAATCATGAATAGTAACGGTAAATAGTAAATTATGAATATTAAAGGTAAATAGTAATAGTAAATAGTAATTTACTATTTGAATAGTAATTTACTATTGAAATAGTATTTTACTATTCAAAATAGTAACTTAAAATAATATTATTTTCAGTATAATAATAGATTTCTAAAAACGATATGAAAATAACCCTAAAAATATAAAAGAGAGGTATTCTTACCTTAGGATTTTAGCAGAACCTTCTTCCAAAAAAATTTATTTCTTTCTCTTACTTCCACCACTATCTCACTAGCACTACTATATTGAGAAAACTTAATCAGAAATTGTGAATTCTAAAGAAGAATTCCTTCGGTATTTATAGGAAGAAAAATTACTATACATTCTATTATTTTAATATAAAAGTACTGTACATTTTTTGAAAATTCAATCCTGGTTACTATTCACCTTTTAAAAATTTCGTACATGCACAGTGTTTTACATAGTAAATGTCGGCCGAATTATTAAGTCAAATAGTAATATTTCACTCGGTATATTTTAAATATTCAAAATCAGTCCTTTTTAAAATTTAGCGATATTATATCAGTCCTCACTAATTTTATAATAAGTAATATAAAGTTTAAATTTTAAGAATCCAAAATTTTTTATTAATAAAAATTTATTGAAACGTTCCTGATTTTTTTACGATTGGTAAAAATCAAGATTTTTCTCAAACCGATCATTTTTAGATAGTTCTACTTGAAATAAATTTTAAAAAATTTTCTTATAATTTAACTTCACTTTCTTATAAATATTTTTAATTTTAAGTCACTTTATATGAATTTAAAATTATTTAAAAAATATTATTTTATTAAAATAATTCAAAACTTCCAAAAAAATTCCAAAAAATCATAAATAATACATATATTAAAAATTTCTAAAGAACCATAATTTAATTCCTTCAAAATTTTAATATAAAAATAAAAATAGGGGTGTTACAGAGCTCCCTTTCTAGAACGTGTTATATTTACTGACGAGATTCTTGGATCCTTTCCTCTGAACCATCAATTTAAAACATATGAAATAAAAACATAGAGAAATGAGTGAGAAATAAAATATAATATTCCCAAATAGGGCATAAGCAATAAAAGATTTTCACAAACTAATATATGATAATATCAATCACAATCACATACACAATCAATTATGAATGCATGAATGTTATGCAATATCCTCATCATAACTTACCTATATATGCGGGCCCTTAAATTTTAATTTGCACTGGGCCAACCAGGAGTTTACACTGTTACATAAGTCTAGATAATAATAATATGAACAGCTCAACTGGTATGGAAACACTTAAAGACTAGTTAGATTGAGAAAGTTTTTATTGTGAAAGTACCAGACACTAGGGAGCTACCTCAGGTCCCTTGAAGCACCCTTTCACACCCTCTCATCCCAAGGCTCGTAATTAATCCTCCTCCAATGTATCCTCGGTTTCTATAATCCGTCCTCAGACAATATCATTTTGTTTCACTTTAATGATTTATGATGCATGAACTACTCGCGTCTTTAGTTGGTTAAGGCTTTTAGAAACTCAATTATTAAATACCTTAAAAGTTTACAATATCATTTTAATAAACTGTACATTTTCTCAATTCTCTGAATTTCTGTCCCACAGAAATAAATTTGGTACAGTTTTCAAATCTTACTGAAATTGAGTTTCTAAGCCTTAAATATCTCAAAACTTTCTCATATAAAACTTTACATAATCTTTCTCAATTTGAATCTTAACAAGATCGAATTTAGAAATCTCAATTATTTCCAAATATTTTTAGTTATTAAGTTGGAAAAAGAAAATAATTTTCTTTTGAAAATTTTATTTTATTAAAAGAGAATAATCTTTAAATGATTAACCAAAAGTACTTAAAACTTTAAAAATTTTCTTTAATTCAAGATTTAATTATCTCAACCTTTTTATAAATTAATTTTTATAAAATGACTTCTTTTTAAATAAATACTAAAATTTGTTATTCTAAATATTAAAAGTAAAGTTAATAAAAATAATTTCTAAGAAGAAATAAAAGATAATAAAAATTTAAAGAGTAAGGTAAGAAAATTCTTACTGTGTTTTAGCTTTTCGTCATGCTTACTATATGCTCAACTTCATATCACAAGATCATCAATCATAATCAAATATTATCAATCACAACCAAAAAATATCAATCACAATCAAATAATATCGATCAAAATTAAATATCATCAATAATAATCAAATACTAATAATTATAATCAAATCAATTAAATATAGTTCAAATTTTAATGGTTATTTAAATTATCAAAATTGATTTTGAGTCCTTATAGTCTATTCCTTGCATAGGTCTATGTAAGTCCATATAATCCAGTCCTTGCATAGGTATAGTTTAGTCCATATAGGTCAAACTAGTCCAAGTCCTTGTATAGGTTCAGTCTAACTCGTATAGGTTATGAAAGTCCACGTCCTTGCATAGGTATGTGAGAGTTAGTTACATCAAATATTTAATTTAAAATTTATTATAAATTTTAAGTTAAGAAGTTAATATTTTAAAATAATAATATTATTAAATTTAAAAGGAGTAGGGGACTCCTCCCATTATTCTTATGTCTTTTTATATTATATTCTTATCTCACTCCCTCTTACCTCTTATATCCTGATTCGTTATTAGAGATCCGTACGCGTCTCGTCTCCGAGTTCTAAAACATACCAATTTCATTATAAGATGAAAATTAAGATTTCTACTTAAAACAGAAATGGTAAATTTTGAATAGTGAATAGTGAATAGTGAATAGTGAATGATAAATAGTAAATCATGAATAGTAACAGTAAATAGTAAAACGTGAATAGTAACGGTAAATAGTAAAATATGAATAGTAAAGGTAAATAGTAACAGTAATTAGTAATTTACTATTTAAATAGTAATTTACTATTGAAATTGTATTTTACTTTTCAGAATAGTAACTTAAAATAATATTATATCCAGTATAATAATAGATTTCTAAAACGATATGAAAATAACCCTAAAAAATATAAAAGAAAGGTATTCTTACCTTAGAATTTTAACAGAACCTTCTTCCAAAAAAATTATTTCTCTCTCTTACTTCCATCACTATCTCTCTAGCACTACTATATTAAGAAAATTTAATAAGAAAACTGTGATTTCCTTCATTCCTCCGCCCGGTATTTATAGGAAAGAAATTTACTATGCATTTTATTATTTTATTATAAAATTACTATGTAAGAATTGAAAATTTCATATAGATTACTGTGCAAAGTTTGAAATTTTCAAAAATGCACAGTGTTTTTCACGTGAAGGGATATGATGAATTATGAGGGGAGGTGCAAATAGTAATTTAGGGGTTGCAAATAGTAATTTAGGGTGTAGTGCAAATAGTAATTTAAGGGGTACAAATTGTAATTTTTTTATTTTTTTAATAATTATTTTTTAAAAATTTTTTAAAATAAATTCTGAAAAATATACTGATCAAAAACTTCTAAAGGCTTATGGTCAAATTCCATTAGAGTTTTAATATAAATTTTTCTACAATAATTAAAATAAAAATAGGGGTGTTACAATATTTGGTAACTTTGTGGGTCAAACTGTTGTGTTTGTTATGCATGCATACCTTAACACATATATATTATAACTTCTATGTCAAAAATGTTGCTTGTAACATCCTAAATTTGAAAATAATTTATTAAGGATGGGTGGAGTTTCTTTTTAATTAAAAAGCGCCAGACATCCGTTATCCGTGAAGAATTGCCAAGTCTGATTTCAGACGAGTGAAACGTTCCCGAGTGAATCATGTTTGAGATAAGACTTTCCGAGTGAACAAAGGGATCTGATTTCGAGTAAGATCTTTCTGAGTGAGAGAACTACTTCCGAGTGAAGTAAAGTTAAGATGTTTCCGAGTAAGGCATGACCGAGAGAATCACTTTCGAGTGAAGAAAAACTCTGTGTCCGAATGAGACACTTGAGTGAGGCAAATCCGAGTGAAACATTTCCAAATGGGTCGTTTCTGAGAGAAGTACTTCCGGGCGAAGTAAAGCTTTGATTTTGAATGAGTACTTCTCGGGTCAAGATAATTCTGAGTAGTGAATTCCCGAGTGGGGTATCTCCAAGTTGAGTGCAACTTTCCTGAGTGGGATGTTTCCGAGTGCGACATTTCCAAGTAAGATAGCACCAAGTGACATTTCCGATTCCCGTGTGGTATGGCACTAATTGAGACATACCGAGTGAGTCTTTCCAGGGGAAGTACTTCTGGACAGAGAAAGACTATAACTTCGAATGAGTACGTTTCCAAGTGAATAGTTCCCGGGGGAGTAAATATTCGAGTGGTGAACCCTTTTATTCAATTTGTGCTCGGGTGTCTTAAAGATCGTCTAGAGCCTGTGCTCGGGCCATATTCAAAGTTGCTGAGAGCTTGTGCTCGGGTTCATCTTCGAGATTGTCTTCGACTCCAAGTGATATTCCCAAGTGGAAAGATTTTCGAGAGAGGACTGAACATCGACTCTGAACGGTTGTAAGACTTCCGAGTGACGCACTTCCGAAAAATATTTTCGAGTGAAGAAAGGCTTTGGCTCGGGCAAAGATATATCTGAATGATATATTTCTGAATGAGGTGTCTCTGGGTGAGACATTTCTGAGTGGGTCACCTCCGAGGAAAGAACAACTATGACTGAGTGTTTCAAACAGAAACATTTCCGAGTGAATTCCTTCCGAGTGAAGCAATTCTGAACGAAAAGAGACTCTGATGAATCCTTCTCGGAAAGACATATTCCCGAGCATTTTCAATTCAATCTTTTGACCATGATAGAGTCAGAATTTGGAAATATGGTCAACTACAAAGTTATTCCTCATTGTCTTAGCTTTCCAACAAGACTAAATTTATTAAAATTCATTAAGATATGAGAGAGATATGCCAAAATATCTAAACAATGTCAGAACTGATATTTACTTCAATCATCAAGGCTCTTCCACGTAACTCTATTCTTCTAAATTCTAGCAGATTCTCTTGTCTTTTTCTAAGCATGGGACCCTCTCTATTGTCCTATCCTCTTTTATTATCTTGTTTCTTCCTTATCTCTTAATAGAGATATATATATCAGGTCTTCCTCACTTCGTGGATACCTTTTCCTTTAACGATCTCTGTAAACCCCATCGTTGGATCGGCTTGAAATTTTGAGAGTGGAAAGAACTCTAAATTCCTTAGTTCAAGGTAGCTATGGAAGATTTCAGAACTAAGAGTTGATTCGGAGCTTGTGAATAACGAGCTGATTGTATTTAGTAGCTTGAAGAGCTGTTGGAATTCTTATTTTCCAGGTAGGGAGAGCGTTTACATTTTAAATGTATAGTTTATGAACGGAGTCGGGATAATATTGTTATCTTCAACAAGAAATCCCGAATATGTATGATATGTGTGATATATTATGAGATATGAATGGTATACGTGATGTATGTATTTATGATTATTCCTATGGATGAGATGCAGTCGGAAATATGATGTTGATATGTGATTGATGATGATGATGATATGAATGTTATTCATGAAATATATCATGATGTATGAATGCATGGGATGCATTTGATAAGCATGAGATGCTTGTGTATTGAACAAATATGAAATATGATGTGGTTTCGAGGATTCCACAAAAAGACCTTGGGTGGGACTCAAGGCAAACCTCTTGAGCGGGGCTCGGGGTTTAGCCCGTGACACTACCGTTGTCGCTGGGAGTGATTGTGTCACGTGAGAGGGCAAACAGTTTGGTACCAATAAAATGGCCAGATCAGCTGAGAGCTGAGTTATGGCTAAGAGCCAGTGTTGCAACACAAATTAAAAGACTTAATAATAAATCCATTTGATTGAGCATGTGATTGAATTGATGTATGTTGTTGTGAACATGAGTTTATGATCATTGTGAATAAATGAAATATGATGTGATTATGTGTTATGATTTTGATTTATATATGGTTATGAATTGGACACTTGATCCGATTCAATAACTATCATTTGACATGTATATGCTCACCCCTATTTATGGTTATTTTTACAGTGGACATAGGACGCAGCGATGATATATGAAGTCACTCAGCATACACGGAGCATTATGTATATATATGTATTGTACATGATGCACATAGTCGTTTTGTAGTAGCCTTGGCCGGCTCCTGTGTATACCGGTTATGTATATATATGTGTGTACATAAATGAGCATGTTAATGTAATTATGACAGTGTTATTATATTATCCAAAATTCTGTTTTAAAACTGAAATTTACTCGCGAAAAATTTATTTGGATTTTTGAAACTTAGTTTTAAATATTAGGATATTTTATTTTGGTATCAGAGCAGACTTGAAAAGGTCCAAGGCCAAGGTTAAGCTACTAAATGCTATGATTGAGTGAAATCATATTATGGTTGTTAAGTATTATAGTTTAGGAAATCAACTATAAATAAATTGCCTTCTTATCCATGAGAGGTACTAAAGTATGGTGATTATTTTCAGGATAAGAAATGGTTGACCCTCATGGTATGGATGCAATGGTTGCTGCCTTCCAGCGCTTCACTGATATTCTTGAAAGGCAGAACCAACCCCAAACGTCTGACAATCATAGTCTTGATTGTTTCCTAAAACGTAAACCGACTGAATTCCATGGAGGCTTTCATCCTGACCAAGCCTATGCATGGATACAGAATCTGGAAAGGATTTTTAATAGTTTATAGTGCACTGAGGCACAAAAAGTTAAATACGCTGTGTTCATGCTTCGAAAAGAAGCTGAAAATTAGTGGAAGATGGCCAAAGCCCGAATGATAGCTATGGGAACCGAGTTAATTTGGTAGAATTTCAAGGGATGTTTCCTTGAAAAATACTTTCCCGACACTGTCAGGAGCAGAAAGGAACTACAATTTATGGAGCTCAGACAGGGCAATCTTAGTGTGGAAGAGTATGCAACAAAGTTTGAGGAACTCTGTTTGTTTTATCCTCTTTTTCAGCTGCCGGGTACTGAAGGCTCCAAGTGTATTAAATTTGAGAGTGGTCTGAGACCTGAAATCAAGAAGGATTTTAGACACCAAGAAATCAGGAGCTTTCCTGTTCTTGTTAACAAATGCTGAATCTATGAAGAAGATGACAAAGCTTCTACTGGATCAAGCAGTAGATCTGATAGTTCTTCGAAGTTACCACCTATTAGTTTTAAAAAGCAAGGGAAGTTAGTTAGAGGCAGATCATCCTCTAAATCCAGAGGCCGAGGAAACTTTGGTGGCCGTTCTGTGAGTCGTCCGAGGGACGTCAAATGTTTTAGATGCGGCGGTGATCATTATGCCAGAAACTGTGATAAAGAAGAAGAGGTTATTTGTTATAATTGCAATGAGAAAGGACACATTCGTCCTAACTGTCCTCTGTTGTAACCGACTGAATCTAATGCTAGTGTAAACCGTGGAGGCTTCCAAGGACGAGGCCGTGGAAACGGTAATAAAGGAGGCAGAGGAAATGGTGGACGTGGTAATAACTCTATGATGCCTAGGAATGATCGAGCTGGAACTTCTAATTCACCAGCTGCGGGCAGAGTTTATGCCATTACTGCTGAAGAGGCTGCTTAAGCCAATGATCTTGTGCAGAGTAAGTATTTACTTGGGGATACTACTCTTAATGTGGTGTTTGACTCTGGTGCAACTTATTCTTTTATTTCTAATGATTGTGTGATGCGCATGAGATTACCTGTTATTTCTATGAATCGGGCATTGAATGTGTCTAACCCGACTGGTGCTAAACTATAGACTTCTATGATGTGTGAAAATGTATCCTTCACTTTGGGTGATAGGAGTTTTTTGGCCGATTTAATATGTCTACCTTTGAGAGGTCTTGACATTGTCCTTGGTATGGATTGGCTATCATCCAATAGAGTCCTAGTTGATTGTCAGAACCGGCGGGTGATCTTTCCTAATCAGAATGCCAATGATTATAGAATTCAAGGTATATCTCAGTTGTTTATGTTATTCTGTATACTTGATGGGAAGAATAAGTCTAGAGTCCATGATATCCCTGTTGTGTGTGATTTCTCTGAGGTATTTCCGAATGATGTGTCTAGTATTCCTCCTGATAGAGAAATTAAATTCTCTATTGACCTTATTCCTGGAGCTGAACCGATCTCTAGAGCTCCTTATAGAATGTCTCCAGTTGAATTAGCTGAATTAAAGAAGTAGGTTGATGAATTGCTTGAGAAATAATTTATTCAGCCTGGTATATCACCGTGGGGTGCTTCGGTGTTACTTGTTAAGAAAAAGGATGGCAGTATGCGGTTATGTGTTGACTACCGCCAATTAAATAAGCTTACAATCAAGAATAAATATCCATTGCCTAGAATTGATGATTTAATTGATTAGTTGCGTGGTGCTTTAGTCTTTTCTAAGATTGATTTACGATCTGGATACCATCAGATTCGAGTCAAGGCTTCTGATATTCCTAAAACGGCATTTAGGACCCGATACGGTCATTATGAGTATATGGTAATGTCGTTTGGTGTGACTAATGCTCCTGCTGTGTTCATGAATTATATGAACAACATTTTTCATCCTTATTTGGATCGATTTATGGTGGTATTTATCGATGATATTTTGATTTATTCTAAGTCTCACGAGGAGCATGAGGAGCATCTATGTTTGGTACTTCAAGTGCTTAAAGAGAAGCAATTGTCTGCTAAATTATCCAAATGTGAATTCTGGATGGATAAGATTCAATTTCTGGTTCATGTTATTTCCGGTGAAGGTGTTTCTGTTGATCCTTCAAAGATCGAAGCTGTTATGGTTTGGGAGAGACCTAAGTCAGTCACTGAGGTTAGGAGTTTCATGGGTTTAGCTAGTTATTATCGGAGATTCATTGAGGGATTCTCTAAAATCGCATTGCCATTGACCAAGCAAACCCGAAAGAATGTTCCTTTTGTGTGGTCTTCCGAGTGTGAAAAGAGTTTTCAAGAATTGAAGGCTAAATTGACTTCTACTCCTGTGCTGACATTACCTAATCTGCAAGAAAGTTTTGTGGTTTATTGTGATGCATCCAGGCTGGGTCTAGGATGTGTATTGATGCAGAATGGTAGGGTGATAGCTTATGCTTCGCGACAGTTGTAACATCCCTGTTTTTAGTAACAGTCTTAATTTTGTAAATTATGAAGTTTGGAAGTTCTGTAAGAGTTAAGTAAATAAAATACCCTCTGGATGGTTTGTAATATCCCAAAAATTTCATTTTTGTGTATAATCATGGAATTTATATAGACCATTAATGATATTATCCATTTTTTGAGTGAAACATGTCTTAGATAAGACTGTCTGAGTGAAGAAAGGGATCTGTTCCGAGTGACCAAGAGAAATTCCGGGTGAAGGTTGAAATTCCGAGTGAAGGTTATATTTTCTGAGTAAGACATGACCGAGAGAATCACTTCCGAGTGGAGTCCTGGCCTCGAGAGAACCACTTCTGGGTGAAAGGTCCAAGTGACCCGTCTTTGAATGACTCGTTTTCGAGTCAAATGACTTCGAATGACTCATTTCCGAGTCAAACGCCTTCGAATGACTCGTTTCCAAGTCAAATGACTTCGAATGACTTATTTCTGAGTCAAACGCCTTTGAATGACTCGTTTCCGAGTCAAATGACTTCGAATGACTCATTTCTGAGTCAAACGCCTTTGAATGACTCGTTTCCGAGTCAAATGACTTCGAATGACTTATTTCCGAGTCAAACACCTTCGAATGACTCGTTTCTGAGTCAAACGCCTTCGAGTGACTCGTTTCCGAGTCAAAGGTTTTCAAGTGCCTCATTCCCGAATGAAACATCTCCAAGTGAAATGTTTCCGAGAGAAGTGAGTCCAACCGAAGAAAAGCTGATTTTGAATGGGTACTTCTCGGATCAAGATATGTCCGAGTAGATAAATTCTGAGTGGGTTAGCTCAGAGTTGAGTGTAACTCTCCCAAATGGGGTGTCTCCGAGTGTGACAATGCCGTGTGGGAGTTCACCCGAGTGAGACATTTTCGAAGTGGTATAACACCGAGTGAGGTTTCCGATTTCCGTGTGATATAGCACCAATTGAAATATACCGAGTAAGTGATTTCAGGAGAAATGCTTCTGGAACAGAGGATGACTTTGACTAGTTCCGAGTGAAAAGCTTCCGGGAGAAGTAAATATCCGAGTGATATCTCCAAGAAGAATGATTTCCGAGAAGACTGATTAACTCTGAATGATCTTTGTTAAAAGATTTCCGAGTGACAAAAACTCCAAATGATCCTTTCAGTCATATGATTTCCGAGTTATGCACTTTCGAGAGAAGTATTTTTCGAGTGAAGAAATTCAGTCAGGGATATATCCGAGTGAATCCATTCGAAAAGGAAAAGTGGCTGAATGAGAACATTTTTCAGATGGATATATATAAATCCGAGTGATATAAATTCTGGATGAGTCTGGGTGAGACATTTCCGAGTGAGTCATTCCGAGGAAAGAAAAAACTGACCGAGTGTTTCAAGCGGAAACACTTCCGAGTGAATTCCCTTCCGAGTGAAGCTACTCTGATCGGAAAGAGGCTGCTGGAACTTCTCGAAAAGAGAAATGCTGAACAGCTTCAGAATTGAAAAGGGGCATGATCAATGGAAACTTACTGGAACAGGGCTGGACCGAGACGCTATTCTTAACCAAAAGGTTCACTCATGCTATTAACTGGTCGGCTGGTTCACACAAATCCGAATGTGTTATCACGGACGAGCCACCTACAGGGAAACTTGCACCTTTTTACTCCAATCATAGCATCTTTTATATATTTTAATATATCTCTATTTCAATCATGCTAGCTCCTGTACGTAGGCAGCGGAAATGGTCAAAATACAGTTCACTTCTTATCTAAAACCTCTATTATTTCCATAATTAATGCACCTGACATTCAATCACAAAAAAGCTTGTCCCCCACTTGTCTTTTGCATTATTAAATTAATACCACAACTCATTCCCAAGTCTGAACTCTCAGAACCAACGAAAATTAGCAAAGGCCTCTCTTTCTTATTTCTTTCTCTACGTACAAGTCTTTCTCTCATTTTTCTTTTCTCGTCACTATGAGCTGAAGCAAGGGAAATAACATAACGTCCTCAACTCCATTAAGGTCAGGGGGGTATATTCTCTGGTATTCTGGGGGGAACCGAGTGTTTGGAAAGGGTTAAGGTACTTCTGGTCCTCACCTTTCCAGGATAGGTTCAGGAATTGCTGTTAAATTAAATGTTCTAATGTTTATATATTTGTTTATATATTTCTATGTATATGATTAATTGGCTGTGTTGATTATTATTAACCATAATGATTAAATGATATGATCGGTATTGAATTATGAAAATATTAAGAACCATGGGTGTCTATGTGAATTCCAGTGAGGAAGTTTTGAAAAATGAGATGAACAAGGGAATAATGATGAAGGGTCACCATTTATACTACTGTTATTATTATTATTATTATTATTATTATTATTATTATTATTATTATTATTATTATAAATATGAATATGATTATTATTATTATTATTATCAGTATTATTATTATTATTATCATTATTATTATTATTATTGTTACTAATATTATTATTGTTTAGTTATGAACAATGAAATAAGGAACATATAATTATAAATATGATTATTATCATTATTATCATTATTATGATGATGATTATTATTATTATTATTATTATTATTATTATTATTATTGTTACTATTATTATTGTTGTTTTAATTGTGAATAATGAAATAAGGAACATATTACTTACTCTTTAAATGAAGCATTATTTTAACCAAGATATAACTGATATATTTTTCTAGAATAAGAATAAATAAAATATTAAAAATGACTTACAACGTCTAAAAATTGATGGGACCCAAGAACTTGTGAATAAATATTATGAGACTGGAAACACATAGATACCCAAGAATCAAATGATAAAAATAATGCATTTCGCATCATGAAAATATTTTTGAAGGAGTAAAACTAGAGCATACACCTGGTACGCTGGAGGACATTCATGTTCGATCTCTGAGGAGAATCTTGGGAGTACAACCGGAACGGAAACCCAATGGCTTCAGAGTCGCGCCTGGAGCCGGGTCAGACGATGCAATTCTGGTGTACTTTGACTAAATGATAAAATATAACTATGATCGTGTAGAGCCAAGTCCCAAGATAATATAATGATGAGAACCTGTGAGTTCATTCGTACCTTATGATGATTAAATAATGAATGGGGGACTTGGTGAGCTCCGATCGCTCTAGAATGGAAACGTTGTGCCCAAGAGGCAACTTGAGCAGGATGACTTCCAAAGAATAAGATAATGGTGATGGTGGATTGATTTATTGAGCCCACATGCATCATGAGACTTAACTAAAGATAAATCATAATAAACCAAACTCATGCATTCCATGACAACATCCTTGATTGTTATATTTGTAAATATGTTAATTGTATGATTTATGTTATATAATCTGTTGTCTGGATATGTCCGCACCGGGAACCTTCAGGGTCTGGGGTTTATACTCACCCTTTCTGTTGATTAATAACAGAGGAGCTAGGAAACCAAGAACCGGAGTACGACGAACAGCAATACATTGAACCAACTGGGAGCACTCATTAAAAATAGAATATATGTAGTGGAATATTTATTTATGAATAATAAGACAATGGATGACTGTATAAATATTTAGGGGTGCCTGCGTGCCCCATTCTGTTAAGAGTACAATTACTTATAGTTTGTGAATGACTATGTGAATTATCTACTATTTGCTTCCACTGACCTGCCATTATTTTATTTAAAAAAAAATTCACTTTTTCTGAAAACTGTTAACACTCTTAGTTAAATAGGATGATCCTATAGAAGGGTCTATCTTATTTAACCGAGGGTGTTACAACAGTTGCGACCACATGAACAGAATTATCCTACGCATGATTTGGAGCTTGCAGCTGTGGTCTTTGCACTGAAAATTTGGAGGCATTATCTTTATGGCTCTAAATTCGAAGTGTATAGTGACCATAAAAGTTTGAAATATTTGTTTGACCAGAAAGAGTTAAATATGAGGCAGAGGAGATGGATTAAATTTCTTAAAGACTATGATTTTGATTTGAAATACCACCCGGGGAAGGCAAATGTTGTAGCTGATGCCTTAAGTCGAAATTCTATTCATGTGGCAACTATGATGATAAAAGAGATGGAGTTACTCGAGCAGTTCAGAGATATGAATCTACATGTGGATGTTTCTTCGCCTCAGAAAGTGACTCTCGGTATGTTGAAAATAGCCAATGAGTTTTTAAAGCTAGTGTATATGCATCATATATCTGATACTTATTTAGCCGAGATGAAAGAAACTCAGGCTAATGGCAAGGACCTATTCTTAACCGAGGGTTCTGATGGTATTTGGCGAGTGAAAGGCCGGGTTTATGTGCCTAATTCCGGTGATATGAGAAAAATGATACTCAATGAAGCTCATAGAAGTATGCTGAGTATCCATCCAGGTACTACCAAGATGTATCATGATTTGAAATTGCATTTTTAGTGGCCTGGAATGAAGAGAGATATGGTTGACTTTGTGGCTCATTGTATAATCTGTCAGAAAGCAAAGGTTGAACATCAGAAATCGTCTGGTGGTTTACAGCCTTTAGAGATTCTAGTATGGAAATGGGATGCTATTGCTATAGATTTTGTGATGGGATTACCCAGGACTCGTAGTGGTCATGATGCTATCTGGGTTATTGTGGATCGATTAACAAAGTCTGCACATTTCTTTCCTATCAATATGAGTTACCCCTTGTAGAGACTAGCACAGTTGTATATCAGTGAGATCGTTCGACTGCATGGTGTTCCATCTTCTATTGTGTCGGATAGAGATCCGAGGTTTACTTCCCGATTTTGGGGGAGTCTGCATCAGGAGTTAGGTTCGAAGCTTCGATTGAGTTTGGCCTATCATTCTCAGACAGATGGGCAGTCTGAGTGAACTATTCAGAGTTTAGAGGACTTGTTAAGGTCCTGTGTGCTAGAGCATGGTGGTAGCTGGGAGCAATACCTTCCATTGATCGAATTTACTTATAATAATAGCTATCACAACAGCATAGGTATGGCTCCATATGAGGCTCTATATGGCAGGAAGTGCCAAACACCTCTTTGCTGGTCAGAGACTGGTGAGAGCCTGATGTTAGGGCCTGAGATTGTACAGCAGACCTCCAAGCAGATTCAGACGATTAGAGATAAAATGAAAGCATCCTAGGATTGTCAGAAAAGTTACCATGACAAGCGGACGAGACCGCTTGAATTTCAGGTCGGTGACAGAGTATTTTTGAAAGTTTCTCCTAGTAAAGGTATTGGGAGAGCTCTGAAAAGCAAGAAATTGAGCCCAAAGTATATTGGTCTATATGAAATATTGAAGAGAGCCGGCCCTGTAGCTTATCAGATAACGTTGCCTTCTCATTTGTCAAATCTGCATAATGTATTTCATGTTTCTCAATTGAGAAAGTATTTACCGGATCCTACCCATGAGATGCCTGATGATGACGTTGAAATCAGGGAAAACCTGACCACTATAGCTGAGCCCACTAGTATAGTGGACTGATCGGTAAAATGCTTGAGAAGCAAGAATGTTCAGTTGGTCAAGGTTGCATGGCAGCAAGATCAGTGTATTATGCATACTTGGGAACGTGAAGATGCTATGAGACAACAATATCTTGAGTTATTTCATTAAGGTATGTCTTATGTTTAAATTTCAAGGATGAAATTTTTGTAGGAGGGGAGAAATGTAACATCCTAAATTTGAAAATAATTTATTAAGGATGGGTGGAGTTTCTTTTTAATTAAAAAGCGCCAGACATCCGTTATCAGTGAAGAATTTCGGATGAGTGAAACGTTCCCGAGTGAATCATGTTTGAGATAAGACTTTCCAAGTGAAGAAAGGGATCTGATTTTGAGTAAGATCTTTCTGAGTGAGAGAACTACTTCCGAGTGAAGTAAAGTTAAGATGTTTTCAAGTAAGGCATGACCGAGAGAATCACTTCTGAGTGAAGAAAAACTCTGTGTCCGAATGAGACACTTGAGTGAGGCAAATCCGAGTGAAACATTTCTGAATGGGTCGTTTCCGAGAGAAGTACTTCCGAGCGAAGTAAAGCTTTGATTTTGAATGAGTACTTCTCGGGTCAAGATAATTCTGAGTAGTGAATTCCCGAGTAGGGTATCTCCGAGTTGAGTGCAACTTTCCTGAGTGGGATGTTTCCGAGTGCGACATTTCCAAGTAGGATAGCACCAAGTGACATTTCCGATTCCCATGTGGTATGGCACTGATTGAGACATACCGAGTGAGTCTTTCCAGGGGAAGTACTTCTGGACAGAGAAAAACTTTAACTTCGAATGAGTACGTTTCCGAGTGAATAGTTCACGGGGGAAGTAAATATCCGAGTGGTGAACCCTTTTATTTAATTCATGCTCGGGTGTCTTAAAGATCGTCTAGAGCCTGTGCTCGGGCCATATTCAAAGTTGTTGAGAGCTTGTGCTCGGGTTCATCTTCGAGATTGTCTTCGACTCTGAGTGATATTCCCAAGTGGAAAGATTTTCGAGAGAGGACTG
This sequence comes from Clitoria ternatea, assembly GCA_037962975.1. Taxonomy (NCBI): domain Eukaryota; kingdom Viridiplantae; phylum Streptophyta; class Magnoliopsida; order Fabales; family Fabaceae; genus Clitoria; species Clitoria ternatea. Next base: position 271,467,383 of record CM075669.1, on the reverse strand, counting down.
AACTTCGACTCTGAATGATCCTTTCGGTTGTAAGACTTCCGAGTGACGCACTTCGGAGAAATATTTTTGAGTGAAGAAAGGCTTTGACTCGGGCAAAGATATATCTGAATGATATATTTCTGAATGAGGTGTCTCCGGGTGAGACATTTCTGAGTGGGCCACTTCCGAGGAAAGAACAGCTATGACTGAGTTTTCAAACAGAAACATTTCCGAGTGAATTCCTTCCAAGTGAAGCAATTCTGAATGAAAAGAGACTCAGATGAATCCTTCTCAGAAAGAGATATTCCCGAGCATTTTCAATTCAATCTTTTGACCATGATAGAGTCGGAATTTGGAAATATGGTCAACTACAAAGTTATTCCTCGTTGTCTTAGCTTTCCAACAAGACTAAATTTATTAAAATTCATTAAGATATGAGAGAGATATGCTGAAATATCTAAGCAATGTCAGAATTGATATTTACTTCAATCATCGAGGCTCTTCCACGTAACTCTATTCTTCTAAATTCTAGCAGATTCTCTCGTCTTTTTCTAAGCATGGGACCCTCTCTATTGTCCTATCTTCTTTTATTATCTTCTTTCTTCCTTATCTCTTAATAGAGATATATATATATATATATATATATATATATCAGCTCTTCCTCACTTCGTGGACACCTTTTCCTTTAACGATCTCTGTAAACCCCATCGTTGGATCGGCTTGAAATTTTAAGAGTGGAAAGAACTCTAAATTCCTTAGTTCAAGGTAGCTTTTGAAGATTTCAGAACTAAGAGTTGATTCAGAGCTTGTGAATAACGAGCTGATTGTATTTAGTAGCTTGAAGAGCTGTTGGAATTCTTATTTTCCAGGTAGGGAGAGCGTTTACATTTTAAATGTATAGTTTATGAACGGAGTCGGGATAATATTGTTATCTTCAACAAGAAATCCCGAATATGTATGATATGTGTGATATATTATGAGATATGAATGGTATACGTGATGTATGTATTTATGATTATTCCTATGCATGAGATGTAGTCGAAAATATGCTGTTGATATATGATTGATGATGATGATGATGATATGAATGTTATTCATGAAATATATCATGATGTATGAATGCATGGGATGCATTTGATAAGCATGAGATGCTTGTGTATTGAACAAATATGAAATATGATGTGGTTTCGAGGATTCCACAAAAAGACCTTGGGTAGGACTCAAGGCAAACCTCTTGAGCGGGGCTCGGGGTTTAGCCCGTGACACTACCGTTGTCGCTGGGAGTGATTGTGTCACGTGAGAGGGCAAACGGTTTGGTACCAATAAAATGGCCAGATCAGCTGAGAGCTGAGTTATGGCTGAGAGCCAGTGTTGCAACACAAATTAAAAGACTTAATAATAAATCCATTTGATTGAGCATGTGATTGAATTGATGTATGTTGTTGTGAACATGAGTTTATGATCATTGTGAATAAATGAAATATGATGTGATTATGTGTTATGATTTTGATTTATATATGGTTATGAATTGGACACTTGATCCGATTCAATAACTATCATTTGACATGTATATGCTCACCCCTATTTATGGTTATTTTTACAGTGGACATAGGACGCAGTGATGATATATGAAGTCACTCAGCATACACAGAGCATTATGTATATATATGTATTGTACATGGTTAGGGATGGAAAAATGGGCTGGCCCGCCCCGCCAAGGCCCGCCAATAAGCGGGTCAGGCCGGCCCGCCCCGCCAAGATAAACGGGCCTGAAATCTTGGCCCGCCCCGTTTAATAGCGAACCCGCGGGCCCTTGGGATGGCCGGCCAAATGTTGGGAATTTTTTCTAAAAATTCAATCTAGTACCTTGTTAGAATTTGAATGTATTTGCTAAAAATTAAAAAATGAGTCATTTCACTACTATGTGAATATATATACACCATAAAAATATTTTATATAAATTTAACAAATTTTATGCTATAAAGACTAATTCTATTTTATCTATCTAATACATCCAAACATATTAATAATAATAACAAATACTAAATTAAATAGTGTCTAGTTAGTAGCACACTTCACACTTACTACAAGTCTATAATATTGTTCATACATGACATAATAGATACCATATAAATAGAATATCTCAAAACATAAAGTCTTTAAACTAGTCACATGTAAAGTCTAATAATGTGACAACTTTGGAAGTATTCAAGCTACAAAACAACAATGCCAACAAAATAAATAGTCAAATTCAAGATAATTTTGAAAGTATTTAAACCACAAAACAACAATGCCAACAAAATAAATAGCAAAATCCAAGAAACATCCATCAAAGAATCCACATATCAAGCCGCGTGAATAAGATTTGAAGCATATGCACTTTTAGTCTTAGAGCTCTTGGATGTTGATTCCAACCCATCATCATCACCATCATCATCAGAAGCAGATTCATCTATAATACATTATCTCAATCAATCCATCTTGTATAAGAAATAATTAAAATAAATCATGCATAAAAATATATAATAAATAGATACATCTTCAAAGCCACGCATCCAATTATGAGTACACATCAATGCTTCTACATTTTTAGATTTGAGCCGATTTCTATACTTGGTAATGATTCGAGTTCCAATGCTAAAAGCAGATTCAGATGTAACTGTAGTTATGGGGATGCTTAGCAAGTCACGAGCCATTACAGATAGTTCTGGAAATCGCTTTTTATTATCTCTCCACCACCCTAACACATCCATATGTTCCAAATTATCAAACTCCAATGGTGGCTCATCTAGATAAACATCTAGTTGAGATCTTCCAGCTCTACTAGCAATTTCATTTCGATGCATCTTCAATTCCTAATACAATAACAAAATAAAAATGTAAGACAATACATTAATAAATAAATCAAGTAAACTAAAAAGATAAAATAAAATTTACTTACATCAAACAAGCTAGAATTGAAGTCAAACTCAGAATGACCCTTAGAAGTAGAAGATGAGCCAGAACCAGAGCCATGAATAATCACTTCCTGTGAGGTAAGTAAGGTATCACCAATCAGAAGTTAGCTTCCTAGGCCTTTTAGAACAATCAAAAGTTAGCTTCCTATATCCTTTCCAATCTTAGTAAAAAATTTCCAACAATCAGAAGTTAGCTTCCTAGGCCTTTTAGAAGCAGCAGGTTCATTTTCTTTAGATTCCTCCTCTTTAGTTTCCAAACTAATGTATTCTTGAATCTCATCATCAGACAATAATGGTTTACTTGTTATGGAATCCATATTTTAATACTGTAGAAACAAAACAACATAACATAATGTTTAATTATTTAATCATTTAGGATAACTAATGTTTCATTCAAAATTTGAAGTTCTTAAAAAGCCAACAAAATTATGAACAACTTCAGTTTATTAACAAATTTGAATAACCATGATTATTCATAATTTTGTATTGAGCAAGAATATTCATACCAAAAACCATTGAACAGAAATATTATACTAAAATAACAAACTGCAAATAGAAATATTCATACTCATTTATGACTAACACAACACAAGCATCGTAAATGGAATGGAAAAAAAATATAATCTATATAAACTAAAAATAATGGTTCAAAATGCAAGCATTAATCAGAGTTCAAAATACACTTATTCACTTGCTGTTGCTGAAATGAATTATTATACTATTATATAATAACTATAATGCTAAGCTAATCTATTATGTGCTAATATGCAGCAGCAGCTATTTGAATGGATTTGGACCCTTACCTCACAAGACAACGCAGCAATCAGATTTCAAATCAAGCACGGAGAGCTCCAGCAGATCACGCACACGCTCCAGCAGCTATTTGATTGGATTTGCGCCATGAACACGCTGCAGATCATGCACGGAGAGCTTCAGCAGCAGCCAGCAAGTCATGCATGGTCACGGTCATGGACAGCTCCAGCATCAAGTCACGCACGGTCAACAAATCAAGCAAGCAGCAACTTTTTCAATCGTGTGTGTGACGCCCTCCCAAAGCTTTGTTCGTTCGTGTATTTTGTGCCGCACCAGGGGGATTGGGACATGAAATCAGGGATTGAAACCCTATACCTAAAATCAAATGTTAAAACATTAACGGGCCAACTAAAAAAACAGGCCCAAGTTCACTATTTTTTTATAATCTAATTAAAATATATATATATAGGCGGGGGCCCGACGGGCTGGCCCGCTCTGCTTACTCATTGGCCCGTCGGGCTGGCGGGCTAGACGGGCCAGGCCACGGCGGGATAGCGGGCTTAAAAATGGTGTCCGCCCCGCCAAATTTGGCAGGTTTGGCGGGCCAGCCCAACGGGCCTGGCCCATTTTGCCATCCCTATACATGATGCACATAGTCGTTTTGTAGTAGCCTTAGCCGGCTCCTGTGTATACCGGTTATGTATATATATATGTGTACATAAATGAGAATGTTAATGTAATTCTGACAGTGTTATTATATTATCCAAAATTCTGTTTTAAAACTGAAATTTACTCGTGAAAAATTTATTTGGATTTTTAAAACTTAGTTTTAAATATTAGGATGTTTTATTGCTTGAAGGATCAATTTTAGAACCTTCTTGTAATTTAGATTTGTCATATGTCCAATTTCTATAAGACATTGTTGGGATTGTCTTTTTCATTATTTACATAGATATAAATGGTAAAGAGAGAATCAAGTCAATATAATTTACTTATTTTAAATTTATAACATTTTACGTTATATAAAAATTCGTTCAAAATCTAATATTTATATTAAACCATAACAAATTAGACATTAAACATTAAGATTAATTTTAACGACGACTTATATGAATGGTTTTGGATATATGTTATGATATCATGTATTTGTTTTCCATCCAAAAACCAATAATCCACTAATTATTTAAAATTCAAGGAAGATTAACATTAAATATGGGTCCTTATTTATATTAGTGTTCTGAATTAGGCTTTTGTGTACTCTTTGTGTTTTTTATACCTTATTATCAATATGATTTATGTATTAAGTAATGATCTTTCTGGTGTAAATATCTTCAAAATATTATGAATATGGACATACTCTTTTGATAGTGCTCAACGTCTTTGAGACTTATTAAAGGTTCCATCTCAAAACCAATTGACAATAGTTGGAGAGTGACTCAACAAGTATTTAAACCATGTGGAATATTATGAGGCAGACGATGTGTAACTTTTGATCCGGTCCTAACACCGGCCCCCAAGAGCATGGCTTCAATGCCTTGCCAGATCAGCATTTGGAATAAAGAGAAGTACTCTTCAAATACACTACAAATACTATACGGAGTGCATACCGCCAGGGCAAGTAACGCCGCCAAGGTTCATAACTCCGCCCAGGCACGTTACCCCGCCAAGGAACGTAACTCCGTCCAGGCATGTTATTCCGTCAAGGAATGTAACCTCGCCAAAGTTGTTACTCCGCCAAGCCATAGGCTCAACTCAGGCGGAATACTGAATTTCCCACACTGCGTAGCGAGCCCATACTCACAACCCCGGCACGAGATTGACTCTGTCTTGAGAGGTTAATAATGGGAATCACGCTGTCACGCATAAAGGGAAATAACAATAAAATATTAAAGCACTAACGCTTTCCAGACAAGTTGTGATACCTACTACAATAATGGTGCTAGTAAACGGCGCAGGGACCCACTACCTTTTCAGCATTATGCCTGGAGACAAGGAGCGGGTCCTACCAATAATGCAGCACCAGTGACAGGTATATAAACCTCTCTTGAAAAGGTATAAGGGATTCTCTTCCCATTCTCTGAACCTTACACTCTATTACTTGCATAATCCTCTCTGATTGTCTTTCTAAGTCTCTAAGTATTCTGAGATACTGACTTGAGCGTCGGAGAACGATTGCAGGTACCACCCCCAATTGGGTCAAGGCAAGTCAGATCCCGTCAGGCGGACTGTGACACCGCCCTGCAGTACATTACACTCCGCCTCAACATACGAAGACTCTTTGTATTTACATTTATACATACATTGCTTTGTATCAAAACACATTTATATGTATATTTTGAGTTGTTCTACAAGCATACTTCTACACCCCCTGTAAAGAACAGTTCAACTTTCAACACGCCATCTTCAACGGAGTCTGTCAGACTAGACAAATGGTAACTTCTAACCACAAACAAAAGGGCAATTATTGGCCCATGGGAACTGGAAAGAATACTTTAATTTCAGTAAAATGTAAAGGTTCCATCGCAAAACCAATTGACAATGGTTAAAGTGGCCCAATAGGTATTTAAACTGTTAGAGAATCCCTCTTGGATACGTAGCGAGAAAAAACAAGGATTCTTATAGGACTTGCAAAACACTATGTTTGAAAGCATAAGGCAAACATAAAAATTTTACGTTTTAGGATTGCCTCATGTAGAAAAATCAAAGCAGACCTTATCTCATCTTTTAGGATTCCACAAGAGCACTCTTACCAGAAACGCTACACCTTCCAAATGCTAGTTTGATAACGTGTAGCTCTTGTAACTTTTACGTGTTTGTGTCTCTTTTTAGTGAACCGCCTATGAGCATCTTATGCTCTATTTATAGGCTTAGGTTTGACCTAATTTGTTCTCTCTAAAGAGTAGACTCCTTACTTATTCTGAATGAGTTAGGCCAAATGGCTTTATTTTAGTCCAACTAAAATAAAATAGAAACAAAACATTTTCTGATGGGCTTACTCTATGTATGTGACCTTATAGGTAAAATACTTGGTCATATTAATAATAATTTATTTTATTATTAATATAAAATAAGAGCGGCATCTAGCAATGCATTATTATGTCTGAATATTATTTAACATCAATATAACCTATAAGTGATAATTATTTTATATGTTTGTTCCTTTTGTCCTGATATCCTAATGGGCCCAAGGCATGGTCGCGCCATCCATGTACGGCCCAATTTATTTTACTTGATACCAGAGTATACTTTATCCAAATAAATATCTAATATTTATTTTTTCTAGTATGGTCATGCATTTATTTAGTCTCACTCTATCAAGTGGCTTACAAATATCACTCCTGTCACATAGGAGAGACAAATCTTATCTACATCACTCATATTCCTCTACATAATTTATTCATTGCCTAATCACAACCTTTGTAGTCCTCTTGTTATAAAAGATGTTTGATTGTAGTAAAATAACAAACTTCTCATGTAGGAATCGTAGTGACTTCAGGTCGAAGGACTACATATACCATTATCACATTGGGAATCGTTTATGACATTCATGTAACGATCCATACAACGTTCTCATAGTGGGTCTGTCCAGTACATCATTACTCTTAATGTGTACCTATGTGAAGACTTGATATTATCTATATCTATGATCTGTGAGATTAGATCATCAATACACTCACACACTAGTTTCAATGTATTTACATGTCCCCACGTAAATACTTGACTACGGACATTTTAGGAATAACTTTCATATAACCTATTACTCCAAGGATAAATATGTTTTAAAACAATTTTAAACTGAAATACTAATTTATTGATAAGCAAAAAAATGATATAAATGGAAAAAGCATAAAAGCTCATAGTGCATACACGCCAACATAAACCATGTGAAATATTATGAGGCAGGTGATGTGTGACTTCCAACACATGATATTTTAACATCATACTTTAATGGAATAGTAGTGGCACCTTACAACTGATAAGATTCATAAGATGGTGGCGAGGGCGTCTAAGTTAGGAACAATTAATCTGAAATTGTTGAAAACACTTATTGTGTTGATTCCTGAAGTCTATATAACATGGTCTTCTTAAAGGAGTTTCGACCCATAAGCCTTTGCGGTGTGGCTTGTAAGATTATTATGAAGATTTTATTGAATAGACTATAACCCATCTTACTTGATACTACGGGTCCTTTATAGAGAAGTTTCATTTCAGGTAGATGAACCAAAGTAAACGTACTTCTCGATTGAAAATCAAAAAAGGTGTTTTAGCCATAAAAGGTAGATTTAGAGAAAACTTATGACCGCCTAAGTTAGGATTCCAATTAATCTATATTTATGACTTCAGATTTCCTGAACAGGTTGCTCATCTTATTAGATGGGTGTGCAGTCATCGAGTTTATTGGTTCTTTGGAATGATTCTAAACGTCCACCCTTCCTTACCCTCCAGAGGCCTCTAGTCAAGATGATCCTCTATCACTATACCATTTTATGCTATGTATAGAGAAGCCAGCCAAATTCATCCATTAAGCGGTTATAGAGAGAAAGTGGGAGTTGGTTATTGATCCAGCCTAGATACCGGTCTCCAGACTAAGATGTCATCTTGTCCATTTAGAAAGGTAAACCGATATCACAGGTCAACATCCGGACTAAAAAAATACCATACTAGGCGTTCTCCCTCCACCAGTTTATGCGCGATGACACCTAGGACATCGGATTGAAGATCATAAATGTTTTGATAATGACAAATCAGAATGAAGATCAAGGGAATGAAGATCAAGACTCATAACTTTTAACAGTAAGATCTAATAAGAAAATATGGCCATTAAAATAAAGTTATAATTACACTCTGAAGCAGTGTAATCGATTACCCATTAAGTGTAATCGATTACAGCATTTTGAGTCAACTAAAAGAAACATTTTATTGATCGTAATCGATTACCATCACCATGTAATCGATTACCATGATTGAAAACGTTTGAAAAATAGATCAGAATATCTTTTCAAAGCAAACGTTATAAAATAACTGCTTCCGTAATCGATTACCATAATAACGTAATCGATTACCAAGATTAAAACGTTTGAAAATAAATCAGAATATTTTCAAAACCAAATGTTTTAAAATAACTATTCAAAGTAATCGATTACCTACTATATGTAATCGATTACAGGTTGGTTCTGATAAAAATATTTATGCACCTTTTCATCATGATGTTTGGATAAAAAGTTACATCCTTCACAATTAATTTATTTTAATCAAGAGGTACCTTTTCAAATATTTTATTATTTTCTTGTACCTCTTGAAGGCATTTCCTCTCCTATAAATAGGAGAGTATCTCATTTACAAAAACACAACAATTGAGAATAACAATTCCTTCATCTTTTATGATCTTAATGGCCATATAATCTTGTTAAGATTATTACTTACTTAAAGTGCTTCAAGTTGTTCATATGCTCTAAGAAGAGAGTATTTCTTTGTTCACTTTATTAAAAGTGTGAGATACTTGGTTGCTTGGGAAGGTTTCCCAAAGTATTGTATACAAGAATAGTGAGACTCTTGGTGTGTCAAGATACTTCACACAAAGGCAAGATTGTGCCAAGGTGTGGAAGCGTTGGTGTACTATTTTTGACAATAATGGAATCCTCAAGGGTGACTTGAGAAGACTGGACGTAGGCAGTAGTTGGCCGAACCAGTATAAATACTGTTTGCAAATCTCTTAACCCTACTCTCTGTCTTATATTTTATATAATCTGTTGTGCACTGTCATATTCATTTACATTTAATTACAATAAAGTTAAGAGTTGAGAAAAGTGTGATTAGAAATCTTAAAATTATCATAACTCAATTCACCCCCCCTCGAGTTATAGGAGGCCACTAGAGTAACAAGTGGTATCAAAGCTAGCTTCTTGTAAAAGGTTTAGAAACTTCAAGAAGTAGAAATGGCCTCTTCTAACCCTATCTTCCCTGAGGAAAATTCCATCCATAGACCTCTTGTATTTAATGGAGTAGGATACCAATACTGGAAAACCCGTATACAAATATTCATAGAAGCTAATGATATAGACATATGGGACTCCATTGAGAATGGTCCATTCATACCAACCAAAGTAGTTGGAGAAGTAACCATGATTAAACCAAGAAGTGAATGGACTGATGCAGACAAAACAAAAGTACAATACAACCTCAAGGCCAAAAATATAATAACCTCAGCCTTAGGAATGGATGAATACTTTAGAATATCTAATTGCAAGACAGCAAAAGAGATGTGGGATACCTTAGAAGTAACTCACAAAGGAACAAGCGAAGTTAAGAGATCAAGAATAAATACCCTAACTAGGGAGTATGAATTATTTAGGATGAATAATAATGAAAATATACAGGACATACAGAAAAGATTTACTCACATAATCAATCATCTTGCATGTTTAGGAAAAACTTTTTCTAACGAAGATTTAATTGATAAAGTCTTGAGATGCTTGAACAGGGAATGGCAACCAAAAGTAACAGCCATATCAGAATCACGAGACTTAGCAACAATGTCACTTGCTACTCTGTTTGGCAAACTTCAGGAACATGAACTTGAACTAACCAGGCTAAATCAGCATAAAGAAGGAGACAAAAAGAGAAGAGGTATTGCTCTCAAAACCTCAAAACAAACAATGAATAAAAGTGATGATGAAAACATGGAAGAAAACAAGAGCACAGATGATACAGAGGAATTTGGAATGCTAGTACGAAGGTTCAATAGATTTCTTAAGAAGAAAGAAGGACAGAGGAGACCAAACTTCAGGAAATCCTTCAGAAAGAATAATGAAACCAATCAAGGTCCGAAATGCTTTGAATGTGGAAAGTTTGGACATATGAAGATGGAATGTCCAACCCTAAACAAGAATATGGACAAACAGGAAAAGAAGCATTTCAAAAATAAGAGAAGAGCATATATTGCTTGGGATGATAATGATCTAAGCTTTTCTGAGGAATCAGATCAAGAAGAAGAAAATCTTTGCTGAATGGCTAACACCGAAGAGGTAAATGACTCAAACCCTACATTTGATGAATTGCAAGAAGCATTTGAAGAACTTCATGAAGAATATCAAAAACTAGTCAAGAAATTTTTAAATATTAAAAGTATTAATCAAAATCTAGAAGAAAACGTTTCAAAATTACATGAAGAAATAGGACAAGTTAAATTAGAAAAAGTAAACTTAGAAAGTAATTTGAAAACGAAGGTCACAAGCAATTAATCATGCATTACATGTCAAAAGCTTTCTCAAGAAGTTAGTGATTTAAAAAATACTTTAGCAAAATTCACTATGGGAAGAGACAACCTAGATATACTCCTTGGAAAACAAGGATGTCATTTTAATAAGGCAGGACTAGGTTTTGATCCCTCTAAAAAGCAAAAATTATATAAAAATTTCTTTATATCACAGAAGACATCAACTAGCCCTTTTGTCAAATGCTATCACTATGGAAGAAAGGGTCATACAGCATCTACATGTAAAATAAGAGAAAATGGAATTCAAAATTCAAATAAGATTTGGATTAGGAAGCAAGTACCAACAAACTCTAACCTTCAAGGACCCAAGAAGATATGGGTACCTAAGATAAAAACTTAATCTTTGTTGCAGGTATGCTTGGTTAGTAGACAGTCAAGCTGGTACCTTGACAGTGGCTGCTCCAGGCACATGACAGGAGATATATCAAAATTCTCCTCACTAATTATGAAGGAAGAAGGATACGTCACCTACGGTGACAACAACAAAGGCAAACTCTTTGGAGTAGGAAAAGTTTGAAAGAATCCTACAACCTCCATTGACAACGTGCTATATGTTGAAGGACTAAAGCACAATTTACTAGGCATAAGTCAGCTGTGTGACAAAGGTAACCATGTCATATTTAACTCTGACACATGCGTAATCAAAGAAAAAGATAACGACACTATAAAATTTATTAGAAAAAGAATCAATAATATTTATATGATAAACTTGGATAGTCTATCATCTAGTCAAGCCCGATGTTTAATAAGTCATGAGGAAGATCCATGGCTTTGGCATAGAAGGATAACACACATACACATGGATCATTTAGATAAAATAATTAAAAAGGATCTGGTCATAGGTGTACCAAAACTAAAGTTTGTAAAAGATAAAATGTGTGATGCTTGTCAAAAGGGGAAACAAACAAAAATACCTTTCAAGTCAAAAAATATTGTCTCTACAACTAAGCCTTTACAATTACTTCATATGGATTTATTTGGACCATCAAGAACTAAAAGTTTTGGTGGTAACTATTATGCCCTAGTAATTGTTGATGACTTTTCAAGATTTACTTGGACTCTATTTTTGAAAAATAAAAATGAGGCTTATCTATCCTTTAAAAGATTAGCCAAGATAGTCCAAAATGAAAAAGATCTTAAAATTATTAGTATAAGAAGTGATCATGGAGGAGAGTTTGAAAATAGATCATTCAAAAAATTCTGTGATAAATATGGAATCAAACATAATTTTTTAGCCCTTAGAACCCCCCAACAAAATGGAGTAGTTGAAAGAAAGAATAGATCACTAGAAGAACTAGCAAGAACCATGCTAAATGAAACTAATCTTCCTAAATATTTTTGGGCGGATGCTGTTAGTACAGCATGCTATGTTATGAATAGAGTACTAATCAGACCTCTCTTAAAGAAAACACCCTATGAACTATTCAATGGAAGAAAACCTAATATATCTCATCTGCATGTATTTGGATGTAAATGCTTTATACTAAATAATGGAAAAGATAATCTAGGAAAATTTGATGCTAAAGCCGATGAAGGAATCTTTCTTGGATATTCTTTATTAAGCAAAGCATTTAGGATATATAACAAAAGGACACAAACCATTGAAGAATTTGTTCATGTTACTTTTGATGATCTAACCCTTTTAGTGTAGAAAGATCTTTAGATGATATTACAGATTCCCTGGAGAATATTCAAATTAATGAAAAGAAGGAAGATCACACAAGCAGTCAAGATGATAATCCAACATCAAGTGATAATCTACCCAAAGCATGAAAGTTCAACAAGAACCACCCTATTGACAACATTATCGGTGATATATCAAAAGGGGTAATCACTCGAAAATCTCTTAGAAATGCATGCAATATTATGGCCTTTGTCTCTCAAATAGAACCAAAGAATATTAAGGAAGCAACAAATGATGAAAATTGGATAATAGCTATGGAAGAAGAACTTAATCAGTTTGAATGAAATAAAGTTTGGAAATTAGTACCAAAACCCGATAATCATCAAATCATAGGTACCAAATGGGTTTTTAAAAATAAAATGGATGAACACGGTATAATCATAAGAAATAAGGCAAGACTAGTTGCAAAAGGATACAATCAGGAAGAAGGCATAGATTACGAAGAAACCTATGCACCTGTAGCCAGATTAGAAGCAATAAGAATGCTCTTAGCTTTTGCAGCATACATGGATTTTAAATTATTTCAAATGGATGTGAAGAGCGTATTCTTAAATGGTTACATAAATGAAGAGGTATATGTCTGTCAACCCCCAGGATTCGAAAATAATAAATTTCCTGATCATGTGTATAAATTAAACAAAGCACTATATGGTCTTAAACAAGCACCTCGAGCATGGTATGATAGACTAAGTAAATTTCTGCTAGAAAATAATTTCAACAAAGGAAAGGTAGACACAGCTTTATTCATCAAAAGAAATGATAATGATATTCTCTTGGTTCAAATATATTTTAATGATATTATTTTTGGATCAACTGACAAAAATTTGTGTAAGGAATTTTCCCAAGCAATGCAAAAAGAATTTGAAATGTCCTTAATGGGAGAACTTAATTTCTTCCTTGGATTACAAATTAAGCAATCAACCAAAGGCATTTTCATTAATCAATCAAAATACTGCAAGGATCTACTCATAAGATTTGGAATGACTAATGCCAAAGATATTTCAACACCAATGAGCACTGGAAGCTATCTTGATAAAGATGAGATTGGGAAACCAGTTGACACTAAACTATATCGAGGTATGATCGGATCCCTTCTATATTTATCTGCAAGTAGACCCGACATAATGTTTAGTGTTTGCCTTTGTGCAAGATTTCAAGTTAATCCAAAAGAATCTCATTTACAAGCCGTAAAAAGAATTATGAGATACCTAATAGGAACTAAAAACCTAGGGTTATGGTATCCTAAAGGCTCATATTGCAACCTCGTAGGATATTCCGATTCTGACTTTGCAGGATGTAGAACCGATAGAAAAAGTACCAGTGGTACTTGTCAACTAATAAGGTCAACCCTAGTATCATGGCATGGTAAAAAGCAAAACAGTGTGGCTTTATCCACTGCAGAAGCTGAATATGTCGCTGCTGGTAGTTGTTGCGCACAAATACTATGGATGAAACAACAATTACTAGACTATGGACTTCACTTAGATCATATTCCCATAAAATGCGACAATACAAGCGCAATAAATCTTTCCAAAAATCCAGTACAACACTCTAGGACTAAGCATATAGAAATTAGACATCATTTCCTTAGAGATCATGTTCATAAAAGAGATTGCACCTTAGAATTTATTGAGACCCAAAAGCAACTAGCAGATATTTTCACAAAGCCTTTGCCTAAAGAACAATTTTTTCACATAAGAAATGAATTAGGCATCATTAATTATCCTTAAAAATATGTTTAAAAATAAGTCTCCGTAATCGATTACAATAAATACGTAATCGATTACCAAGCTTATTTATTTAAACAGCAAAAGAGGCAGCACGTGGATCTTATATCTCAAGAGCATCCGTAATCGATTACACCTTAGCAGTAATCGATTACCACTATTCTTGTCAGGTATACTTTTCCCTCCTTTAACATTCTGCACATTATTTTTTCTTTTCTATTTTTTTCTATTATTTTTCTGATTTATTTTCAAATTCCTTTTACTCATATTTTCAAAAATTTCTGATTCTATCAGTTTTAAAAACGTCAGAGGTTAGTAACGCCTCCTCATAGTGTTCATTAAAATATTAAATATTCTATCATCGCTTCAACTTCAACTGACTTCTTCAATTTCTAAAATATTCTTTTCAAAAACCCATCCTTTTATCTTGAAATTTTAGAAATCTTTTGAAAATTCAACCCAACTCTTTTCAGTTTTAATTTTTCGGTTACAAAAATTGTCTTCCAAACGTTCTGATTCACCTCATTTCCCTATTGAAAGGCACAAGTTACAATTTTTATCACATTAAATGTCCCGGTCTTCAAAAATTGCTTTCCCATGTTTCCATACTCTGGCACACGTCTTCCAAAGTCATGTCCCATCACCCATCCACGTCCTTTCATCTCCTAAACTGCTTAACTGACACTCCGTACTTGATTACATCCAATTCACTATACCATTGTAATCGATTACCACCAGTTACCTGACGTTTTCAATTCCTATAATCGATTACTATATATTTGTACTGTCTCATGTAATCGATTGCTCACTCTCGGGTCTATTAAAAATCATTCCTTTCACTCTTATTTTTTTTTACTATTCATCTTTTTTTCCTCTAGTTGGTTCCTCTGTATCCCTTCCATGGCCGACCACTCTCCCACATACACTCCCACTCCACCTTCTCCTTCCGTTCCCACCAAGAAAAAGAGAACACTAGGCTCCTCTTCTTCCTCTAATCAACCACACTGCACTCCTACATTACACACTTTCATTGGGTTCTTTTCCACCTCTGCTCAACAGGAACGTTTTTACTCTCTTTTCCACAACCGAGATGTTCTTAATCCAAAATATGTGGACTCCCCTATCATTGAAAACGTGGATTGCTATCAATTTTTTGACATTCAAAATCTCATGCCATTTCTGACTATAAAGGAAGATCATTACCCTGACCTTGTCCGACTCTTTTACTCAAATCTTCAGATTACCGATGGTCGTATCCTCACAGAGGTCAAGAAAGTTCCCATTACAATAGATTCTGGATTGTTCTATGCTCTCACCGACCTTCCTTCCGTTGGTGAATATTATGAGGGCCATCTCTTTGAGTCATGGGAAGCTGAGTTCAATAACCTGGAGGCCCGTCGTCTTGTTTGCTTAGACAATGCTGATCTTTTTGGACGCCTTCTTGGCGGATCCATTTCCTTCTCATGTAGGGTCATGCACTACATTATCTGTACGCATTCTTGTTCCCCGCTCTACAAACTTGGCACAAGTCACTGAGGAGGATCTCGTGCTCATGTGGTCGCTATTAACAGTTCGGCCTCTCAGTTGGACCACTCTCATCCGTTATCGCATGCAAAAAGCACTCAAGGCAAATGCCCCACTTCCTTATGCTGGATTCATCACTCGCGTTCTCCGCCATTTTAATGTCCCCATTTCCGAGGAGTTATGCATCAAGCCCCAACGTTCCTTCATAATTGGAAAAACTGCTTTATCTGCTTTTGGCTATAAACAAAACGCTGAGGGAGACTGGATTCCTAAACATTCTACTCCTCCTTCGGATTCTGATCCCGTGCCTGGTTCTATGTCAATGGCAGATTTGGCCACTGAGCTCCAATCCCTCCGCTCCTACGTTCGTGATCGTTTTGATCACATTGATAGCACCATGCAGACTCTCCTTTCCCGCTTTCCACCACCATCCGATTATTTTTTCCTTTGTTTTGTTGGTTGTTATTAAATAATTTCCGTTTCTGTTTATAAAAAAAGTCCTCTTGTTTGTTTGCTTTTAATGAATATAATTATCCTTTTTTGATTCTATCCATGATTGCCCTTTACATTTTATATATGTTCTATATTCTTTTTGATAATGCCACAGGGGGAGACACTGCAATAATTTTAATCATTGGCAAACTGCAATCATTTCAATCATTGGCAAACACTGCAAAACACAGGGGGAGAGTACTTTTAGCACCAAATAAAGTACAACACAAGGGCCAATAAAATATAACAAACAAAAAGGATTTAATCTTAAAATAAACTTGCATCAATGTTCATTCCCACAGAATTTTACAAGTTATTGTCATCATCAAAAAGGGGGAGAATGAAGATCATAAATGTTTTGATAATGACAAATCAGAATGAAGATCAAGGGAATGAAGATCAAGACTCATAGCTTTTAACAGTAAGATCTAATAAGAAAATATGGCCATTAAAATAAAGTTATAATTACACTCTGAAGCAGTGTAATCGATTACCCATTAAGTGTAATCGATTACAGCATTTCGAGTCAACTAAAAGAAACATTTTTATTGACCGTAATCGATTACCATCACCATGTAATCGATTACCATGATTGAAAACATTTGAAAAATAGATCAGAATATCTTTTCAAAGCAAACGTTATAAAATAACTGCTTCTGTAATCGATTACCATAATAACGTAATCGATTACCAAGATTAAAACGTTTGAAAATAAATCAGAATATTTTCAAAACCAAATGTTTTAAAATAACTGTTCAAAGTAATCGATTACCTACTATATGTAATCGATTACAGGCTGGTTCTAATAAAAATATTTATGCACCTTTTCATCATGATGTTTGGATAAAAAGTTACATCCTTCACAATTAATTTATTTTAATCAAGAGGTACCTTTTCAAATATTTTATTATTTTCTTGCACCTCTTGAAGGCATTTCCTCTCCTATAAATAGGAGAGTATCTCATTTGCAAAAACACAACAATTGAGAATAACAATTCTTTCATCTTTTATGATCTTAATGGCCATATAATCTTGTTAAGATTGTTACTTACTTAAAGTGCTTCAAGTTGTTCATATGCTCTAAGAAGAGAGTATTTCTTTGTTCACTTTATTAAAAGTGTGAGATACTTGGTTGCTTAGGAAGGTTTCCCAAAGTATTGTATACAAGAGTAGTGAGACTCTTGGTGTGTCAAGATACTTCACACAAAGGCAAGATTGTGGCAAGGTGTGGAAGTGCTGGTGTACTATTTTTGACAATAGTGGAATCCTCAAGGGTGACTTAAAAAGACTGGACGTAGGCAGTGGTTGGCCGAACCGGTATAAATACTATTTGCAAATCCCTTAACCCTACTCTCTGTCTTATATTTTATATAATCTGTTGTGCACTGTCATATTCATTTACATTTAATTATAATAAAATTAAGAGTTAAGAAAAGTGTGATTAGAAATCTTAAAATTATCATAACTCAATTCACCCCCCCTCTCGAGTTATAGGAGGCCATTAGAGTAACAAGGAACCTGATCCGATTTCATTATTCTGTTATACATAACTGTTCACCCATACTTTGAGAAGATAAGTGGCTTTTCCGCTTCTCATGATTGATACCCTATACAGTAGAAAGTATCTACATCACCCGTCAAAAGGTACAAAGTACAGCTACAGGAGTGATACACAAAAAAGGTGGATCTTCCCCATTTTTGTGTCAGAATCGTAAACTGAGCATTGAACTACTCTTGATCGTATACTGAACATTGAACTACTCTTGATGGTACGCTGAACACTGCATCAGAGTCTTCTAGCCCCACTTGTGCCTAACGATTCATTTTCCACACTCATCTATAAATAGTCGATTTTCATGCACACACAAGGTTACGTTGTTCCTACTCTTAACATATTATTGCATTTCTCAAGTATTCTCTGAGTTTTCATTCCCTTCACTGACTTGGGCATTAGAGAATCTTCACAGGTGACACCACCTTTCGCCCCCATCAACACGAAAGCCTGGTGTGAAGAATCTCCAGGACAACAATACTGGACTTTACCACTGAGAGGTCAGATTATAATACTGGATACCCACTGTACCGGTGTACAAACACTTAAATCTTAAACTTTTATGGCTGGTTCCCAGTCCGGATCCTTGACCCCAGACTAGACCAGTTTAGTTATTGTTTATAAATGTAAAGCAAATACATTTTATCTTTTTTGCATATGACGTTTTATTATTTTGTAAAGCATTAAGGGATTAAGTCAGCCATGTGTCATCCATCGTTGAGAAGCTCTATAATATCCCATTTTTAACACAAATAGAAAATGAAACATCCCGACTTAAATAAAAGCAATCCGAGACTAGGGGAAAAAATTTTCACGTTCAGAATAAGAGTCGGGATAAAATAAAAAAAACCCGAAGTCGAGGGAAACAGAAAACGGGTCAGGGTGCCACTCGCTTGGCAAGGCCCTGATTTGGCTAAGCGTAGCCAATACAAATCGCTAGAGCGAGCTTCATTCGCTGGAGCGAGTCCTTATTCGCTGAAGCGAGTCCTTACACTCGGTATATTCCATCACTCGGAATCGGGACCTCCGTTCACTCGGGAACGGTCACTCTTCGGGTCATGCTTCACCCGGTAAGCTCTTACTTAGCCAGATCTTTATTTTATTCTGGAAGGTCACAGACATGTTTCACTCGGAAGCGTTTTAATCTCCACTCGGGAAATGATTCCCTCGGTTATTCCACTCGGAGTCTATAAACCTTCCTTCACCCGGAAGTATTTTCCCCAGTTATACATCACTCGGAGGCACTTCAACCTCAAATCACTCGAAAGTGTCTTACACGTTCTTCACTCGGGAATATTTTACTAGGTTAGGCCTCACTCAGAAACACTTAAACCTCTCTTCCCTCAGAAGTGATCTCCTTAATCAAGTTCCACTCAAAAATACTCTAACCTCTCTTCACTCGGAAGAATTCACTAGGTTAAGTCCTGCTCTGAATATTTGAACCTTATCCCCTCGGAATAGGTTTACTAAGATGGGTTTCACTCAGAACCATTTGACCGTTCTTCCCTCGGAAGAAATTCTATCGTTCAATTCTCATTCGGGAGTATTTAAATCTTCCTCCCAATCGGAAGAGATTCACTCAGCTATTTTTCACTCGATAACATATTGACTAGCCTTCCCTCGGAAGTAGTCCACTCAAGCACATCTCACTCGGAACTGTTTTAAGCCTTCATCACTCGGAACAGGCTCTCACAACTATATTCTACTTGGAAACTTATTGACTTTGGCATTATTCTTACAACGCCACCTAATGGACAATTCAGGTAACCTCATAACAATGTAAATATATATACACTTGTCCACAACCCAGTTAATTCAATTATATATATATATATATATCCGAAACAATCGTCATACATAAGAGCTAGGTAATGCTACATCATACTATATACAATATGTACAATATGTATACTACAACAATATAAAT
The DNA here is from genome assembly GCA_037962975.1 of Clitoria ternatea. Taxonomy (NCBI): domain Eukaryota; kingdom Viridiplantae; phylum Streptophyta; class Magnoliopsida; order Fabales; family Fabaceae; genus Clitoria; species Clitoria ternatea. The sequence continues at coordinate 271,447,512 of CM075669.1, read as the reverse complement.
ACTCATCACTCGGGCTTGAGGATCTCTCGTCATTCATCATCCTGACTGATTTCCACTAAAAATATAGCCACAGTAGGGGTGAGCATTTTACATATTAAATGACAGTTATTGACTCAGATTAATCCTCAAATTCTCAATTATACAATGACATATCTTAAATCAGCAATAACTACTGCCATTCAATATGAATACTCAGACAACATCATCCAGTCAGGATTTATTCAATTCAATCAGGGCTATATAATTCACATTATTCTCAATACATATACTCACAACCATACCATCACATTACACTTGGCAACAGTATCAATGTACATACATTCATTCAGTTAGAATTCACTCAATCATTCAAGACTATATTAATCATGTTATTCTCAATAATATATGCACACAACAATACAATTCATATTGCTCTCAACAACACATAACAGAGTACGTACATTCAATCACTCGGAATTATTTATTCATTATTAAGTTTTTATGTTACAACAGAGGCTCCCAGCCTTTTATTCAGCTCCCAGCTGATCCAGCCGTTTTACTAGTACCAAACCGTTTGCCCTCTCATGTAACACAGTCACTCTCAGCGACAACGGAAGTGTTACGGGCAGCCCCAAGTCCCACTCGGTAGGCTTGCCTTGAGTCCCACCCAAGGTCTTTCATTGTATCACATACATATTCATCTGATTACCGTTTCTATATTAAGCGTCTCACGCTATATGCTCCCAGCATTTTCAATGGTGAATCAGATGCATATGGTTTTAATCATCAAGCGTCCCACGCTCTATACACTCGGCATTCTTATCATCACATCTCATACATTCGGTATTCACACTGTTGTCACATGCATCTCATGCATTTTAATATAAAAACAACAAACGGAGATTTACCCACTGTCTCACAGTACAATGCACTCGGCAATCATAATAACATCCACATGCATCTCATGCATTTTAATATAAAACAACAAATGGAGAATTACCCACTGTCTTACAGTACAATGCACTCGGCAATCATAATAACATCCACATGCATCTCATGCATTTTATTCTTATAAAATCATAAACAGGACTCGGCATAACAATTCTCACAACTCATGCATTCGGTGTATACATTTTCAGCAACATGCATCTCATGCAAGCACTAGGCATTTTCATTACTCAATGTGCATCTCATGCAATCACTCGGCATTCTCAATAATATCAAAATGCATCACATGCATTTCATCATGCACTCATGGACGGAAATCAACACAACACCAGACGACCCATAGCTATTATATATCCGGGTGTTTCATGAGCTATCACTCTGCCAACACACACTAATCATCATATTTCATATAACACAAACAGTATGGCAAATCCACCCGGAATCCGTCCATAAACTATGCATTTGAAATGTAAAGCACCCCCTACCTAGAATAAAGATTCCAAAAGCTCCTCGAGCTTTCAACTCCAATCGGTTGCTCTCCGATCGCTCCATCGGTCACTCGTTCTCAATAAAATGACCCTGATTCCAGTCATCCTAACTCTGCACTCAGCTTTGGAGGAACTCCGAGCCGTTCACTCTCTCGAACAGCTTTGTTTCACTAATAGTGGAGGATTTTTCGAGCCTCCAAGACACCCAACGCTGTTCTTTCCCTTGAGCAGCTCTGTCTCATCATCGGTGGAATATTTCTACAACTCTGAGGCATTTTAACGCTGCACACTTCCACTCGAGATTCCAACAGCTTTCGAGTGGAAGAAGAAGGCGAAGTAGAAGAAGCTTGGGTTGATCACAAACAGCACCTCTGCATGCACGAAGAGAAGTGGCTCACTCTCTCTCTTCCTATTCTCAACTCAGCGTAAATGAAAGAGTGAGAGAGAGACCGAATCACTTATACCTGCCTAAAGAGCACATGTGTAATTTTCCAAGCCACTTTTAGCCAATCAGCAATGACTCTAATTTGCCCAGTAATACGCAATCAGGATGTTACAGAAAATATATATTAATATATCTTTAATAAGAAATACTTACTATTAGTTAGTTTATTATTATCATTTTTTAATGAAATTTTGGTATTTATATTTGATTATTTATTTTTTAAAAATAAAATAATAATAATAAAATAAAAATATTTATGTATTTTGAATGAGAATTTTAAAATGACTTAATTAATATTCATTGATTAAGGAAATTATATTAAGAATTTTAAATATATTTATTATTCACAACTTTTATTTTATGTTTTTATATTTATGTTTTTACATATTTATGATTTAACTCTTATTATAATTTTAAAATAAAATTTTGAAGGAATTAGACTATGGTTCTTTAGAAATTTTTTATCTACATAATATTTATGATTTTTTGGAATTTTTTGAAAAGTTTTGAAATATTTTAATAAAATAATATATTTTTAAATAATTTTAAATTCATATAAAGTTACTTAAAATTAAAAATATTTATAAGAAAGTGAATTTAAATTATAAGAAAATTTTCTAAAATCCATTTCAAGTAGATTTATCTAAAAATGATCGGTTTGATAAAAATCTTATTTTTTCCAATTGTTAAAAAATTGAAAACGTATCAATAAATTTTTATTAACAGAAAATTTTAGATTTTTAAAATTTAAACTTTATATTACTTATCATAAAATTAGTGAGAACTGATAAAATATCGTTAAATTTTAAAAAGGACTAATTTTGAATATTTAAATTATACCGAGTGAAAAGTTACTATTTGGCTTAATAATTAAACCGACATTTACTATGCAAAACACTGTGCATGTACGAAATTTTCGAAAGGTGCACAGTAACCAGGATTTAAATTTCAAAAAATGCACAATACTTTTATATTAAAATAATAGAATGCATAGTAAATTTCCTTCCTATAAATACCAAAAGAATTCTTCTTTAGAATTCACAATTTCAAATTAAGTTTTCTTAATATAGTAGTGCTAGTAAGATAGTGGTGGAAGTAAGAGAGAAATAAAATTTTTGGAAGAAGGTTCTACTAAAATTCTAAGGTAAGAATACATCTCTTTTATATTTTTTAGGGTTATTTTCATATCGTTTTTGGAAATCTATTATTATAGTGGAAATAATATTATTTTAAGTTACTATTCTGAATAGTAAAATACTATTTTAATAATAAATTACTATTCAAATAGTAAATTACTATTTACTATTACTATTTACCTTTACTATTCATGATTTACTTTTTACCATTACTATTCACGTTTTACTATTTACTGTTACTATTCACGTTTACTATTTACTGTTACTATTCACAATTTACATTCACTATTCACTATTCACTATTAAGAAATTTACCATTTCTGTTTTAAGTAGAAATCTTAATTTTCATCTTATAACTATATTAAAGTGAAATTGATATATTTTAGAACTCGGAGACGAGGCGCGCACAGACTTTCCATAACGAATCAAGATACAAGAGGTAAGGGAGAGTGAGATGGGAATATAATATGAAAAGACATAAGAATAATGAGAGAGTCCCCTACTCCTTTAAAATTTAATAATATTATTATTTTAAAATAATAACTATTTAACTTAAAAATTTATTATAAATTTTAAATTGAGTGTCTTGTGTAACTTGATCTGAATACCTATGCAAATACCTGGACTACTAAAAAAAACTGATTTAGCCACTGAAATTTTCCGTGGCTAAAACCCAAAATTCCGTAGCTAATTACTTTAGCCACTGAATTAGCCACGAAAGTCAAGACGTGACAAAAACCCCAGTGGCTAAACCATTAGCCACGGATTTTGATTTTCAGTGGCTAAATAGCCACTGAAATGTTTCGTCACAAAATGTAAGATATTTCGTGGCTAAAAATCGGTCATTCCAACCAAAAATGACCATTGTTTGTGACCAAACAATTCCGTAGCTAAATCCGTGGCAAATAATAAGGAGTAATTTAGTGGCTAATTCAGTGGCTAATATGATTTTACTAATATTATATCTTGTAAAAAATCAGTGGCTAAATTCGTGACTAATCATTTTCAAATTCAGTGACTAATTCCGTGACTAATCATTTTCAAATTCAGTGGCTAATTCCGTGGCTAAGTTTTTTCAAATTCTGTGGCTAAGTCTGTGGCTAAAACTAGTGTAAAATAAGACTTTTACACCAATTTTCTCTTCTCACCCGGTACAAAAATATTAATTTTAACACCAATTAATTTTTTACAACCAGTGTAAAAACTATTTTTTTTTGCTTTTTTCTTTTTTCCCTTTTTCTTTTTTCTTTGCTTTTTAAAACTTTTCTAATTTACAACCGGTTTTTGAAGACAAGTTATTATAAGATCTAATGTATTTCTGAATTTAAAAAGTGAAACATCATGAAGACAATAAGGAAAAACTAAATCAACAGCTTGAATATAGTTCCAAAGTTACAACTTATAATACAAGAAACACTAAGGTGGAGACTGGAGTTGGTAATAGTATTTCCTTCACATAATTCAGTCAATACTATCTTTACAGGGAAAACAAAGTTAAAGAAAAACATGTCTTGTAAACTAAAAAAAAAAATTGAAGGGATATTCAAGAAACTAAATAGTTAACCTAAGTTTGCGATATTCAGCTTCTGTAAGCTTCACACCTTCAAATAGATATTGTTCATCTTCTATATCATCCCTGCAACAACAATGCTTTATTATTGAACTCAACAAGAAACTAAACAACTAACAAATTATAATTTGCTCATTGTTAGAAAATCATATCTAACAAATAACCTTAAGAAAACAAAACGGAACTAGTATCATATGATTCATACCTCAATTCTTCTAATTTTTTACTCCCTTTTTCTTCAAGTACTCTTGCCTAGAAACCTTTATGCAGTGAGGAAAGAAAAACTGTAAGTAGTATGGCATACTGTGCTCAACTTTAAGCCACTGATATAGCAAATATATGCGCATATATAACAAGATCAGTTCTCATTTTACAAATGTGAAAACTATATATATATATATATATATATATATATATATATATATCATATATATATATATGAAACATACAATCTTACATGAATGGTCAATATTAAAAGCTAGTTACCAGCCACATGATGGCTCAAAAAAGTCACATTCATTCATTTTTATGGTAAGGATCACACAACAGTTTTGATAGAAAGAATTTTTTTTACTTTTGAGTGAAATGCTAGAATAAAAAATATGAAGGATAGGAAAGGAAAATATATAAAATAATCCCATCACGTGATAATAATTATATCCCAATAAGCTTTTTACATATTAATTTATCCAAATAAGTTAGAAGCTTTATAATGTAGTAAAATTAATCTATTATTTAGTAACGTTTTTTAGAAAAGTGGCCCTTAGCTACCATCTAAATATAATTGAAATAATGAAATTTAGGCTTATCAAAAGAACATTAAATTTATACTATTTCCCCATAATTATTATATTGACAATGTCATTTTTTTAACTTTATCAGAAACAATTCTATTTGATAAACAAAGAAAAATACACATCACAATAGACTAATTCTCTTGACATGATCTGATTTTATTTATAGAGTTTAAACTTAAAACTTTATTTTAAAAAAATAAAAATATATCATTTAAACTAATTCTTTATAAGATTTTCATTTGTATATTTCATAAATTTCTTCGGGTGAACTGTGATAGTCATATATTCAGAGGTTATAACTTGGCATGATTGTTTCTTTTCTAAGTTACCGACACTTCCTCTGTACCTAGTGAGGACAAAACTACATGAGTTGTATCATCCACCTTTTTTAATGTTATTTTAATTTAATTTATAGTTTCGAATTCAAGAAATAAATGATACAATATAATTAAATTTTAATAGAGATGTTATAATAAAAAATGAGTAACAGGTATAAAACAACAGAGCAGGCATGCAAAGATGGACATTGAACTATGTCATTGTTAAGGTTAGGATCACACACAAACACAGTCTGAGGCACTCTCAAAATATGTCTGGTGTGCCCATAATGTGTCACACTCTACCCTCCAATTAGTGTCCATCAGGAAACTGCAATTATTATTAGGAAAAAAAAATTCTATTGAAACTTGAATCTAAATCATTATCTTCAAGTTCACACACTCAATTCTTAGCATATTCATTTGAAAATTTAGCAAGTTATCAATAATCATTAATTAGTAGATAATCAATATAGAAGTCAAATACTGCAATATTTCCTTAAAAGCTTGTTGCTACTGAATTAAGTGTCACTTATATTTCATGAGTCATTGAGGTGAAATTTCAATTGTAACAGAAAAAACAACACCTAGGCAATTTTATCTCTGTTTAATTTGCCTGTGATGTTATGAATAATTTCTCCTAGAATTTGTTAATTTCAATCTTCATGGCTACCACAAGTAGAAGAAGTAAAGTAACTACCAACACCATGCACCCAACTCTACAATAAAACAAAATAAATATAAATATTAAGATACATGTTCACTTGGCAGTTGACACTTCCTCAGCCCAACATGCACGTCCTTGGTTATTTTCATATAACTAGTAATGCCTTTTCCAATAAAAATGTCAATAGTTGGAAATTATTTAAAATAATAAAACATGTTCAGATTAATAAAATCACAGTCCATGGCTTAGAAATTTTTAACATGATAAAATTTCTGTTCTTTCAAAACTTTAAATACATTGATGTAATAACATAACATATGAAAGATATATATACCGTGGTAATATCATGAGCAAGGGGGACCCTCCACCACATGGAAGCCTTTCAAGATGTTTCCTTGCCATTGCAATTGATCTAGAAGGCAGCAGGAGAACTTCAGCTGCATCTCCACAGAATGGAATTATAAATACCTATTTAACAAGAGCAGCAACAGTTATTTGAAATAAGATTATTTGGACAGCATGATAAATACGAATTGTATTTTGTGTTTAGTCTAAATTTTCATAAATTGAAATAGCTACATATGATGAATAATATTAGAAAATCTAATTTATTGTGTCATTCAACACTGATTTTGGTTCAAAAAATTCATGGTTGTATGATGTATCTGTAACCAGAGTTATGCATAGACATATGGGTTAGCATTGAAAATAACAAGTTCCAACCTTTGGACACCCAAGCAAGCAAAGAAAATTATGATTTATAAAACTGCTCATCCTCTTATTAGTGTGGTAATAAAGCACTAATTCGCCTTAGGTAAGTATAACAAGTTACTCTCATCTTTCAAACTACATCTTTTATCTTCTGTAAGTGAATTTATACATAAAACCTACAGGGTGGATTGGCACATGTAATTTCATAGAACAATTTTAAGCCTCGTTTTCATTCACCAATCAATTATAAATCAATTTCCTAAATTTCAAACTAAATTATGACTTACCTGATCCCTGCTTGTATAACTTTCAGCTAGAAGCTTCAGTGTTGCATCTTTTGCACTCTGCATCTTGTTCAACGCCATGCTTCCACTTGCATCAACCATAAATATCACCTGTGGTCATAAAGATTCTTTACAAATATGCATAAAGGCTTAACACCAACAAGCTCAATATTTCCTTTATAAGTGCCTTCATAAAAATCTTTATGGCAGACTGACCACCTTTGAGTTTGAGAGTTAAATTATATTCCATGCTAGCAGTCAAACAAAAGCTTTTCATAAAAAATTAACTATACGTGGTAGGACATACGTATCAGGCGCCTGCTTTATGAGCCATTCTCTTTGCCCTCATGCTAGTTTTTCTCAATAAATACTTTTCTATTCTTTTTAGTGTCTTTTGCCTTCGTAATTCTTGATAAGAACATGCTCTCGGTGGTGGAGGAGGTCGCTGCGCAGGTGACGGTGGCTCACGGTGAGATCGTACGGCGCTACACAAGAAAAGGGAAACCAAGAGAGTCATAGTGGCTGTTAGAAGATGACACGGTGGTTTTGTTTTGTCGCGGTTGCAGCAAATAGGGAGAGGGAAGCATAGTGGCTCAGTTAGAGGGTGGTCAGAGATGAGAGGTAGCGCTGCAACAGTGAGGAAAAGGCTCATTGATGGGGTTCGACTAGTGACGGAAATAAGAGAGTCACGGTACCGATAGATAACTCAAAGGTGGTTCCGAGAGCTAGAGGAATCCAAGAGAGAAGATGATAAGATGAAGAGGGATGGCACGATGGGGGAGATGAGAGCTTGGACGGTGATTTTGAGGATAAAGCTTACTACAGAAGCTTGATCGAGAGTGAGAGAGGGAGCGTTCAGAGAGAGAAGGGTTTCTATTAAGAAAGGAGGAAGTGAAACAAAGAGGGTTAGGGTAGGGAAGAGAGAGAGATGAAATTTTGAGAGGGAAAATAGAGATGAAATTGGGGAAAGGGGTTAGGTGAAATTCAGCAGTAGCCCCTGAATTTAATTTCAGTGGCTAAACAAGTATTTTGTAGTATTAGCCACGGAATTATTCCGTAGCTAATTAAAATAAATAATAATTTTTTAAGAATTAGCCATATAAATATAAGTCTGTGACAAATATGTTAAGAAATAAATTTTTAGCCATTAAATTTTATTTTTGTGACTATTTAAATAAAATCATAATTTATTTAATATTAAGCTAATGATTTTTAATTTCGTGGCTAAATAAAAAATAATAATTTTTTAGATTAGCCACCGAATTAGAATTTCGTGGCAAATATGTTCAAAAAATAAATTTTTAGTATTTTAAAAAATATTTTTTTAATATTTTAGCTACTGATTTTTAATTCCATGGCTAATTAAACAAAATTATAAATTTTTTTGTTTAGCTACCGATTTATATTTCCGTGGCTAATTTTGCCTAAACTTCCGTGGCTAAAATCCGTGGCTAATTTTTCCATTAATATCCGTGGCTAATTTCAGTGGCTAATGTCAAAATGAAATTTTTAGCCATGGAATTCTATTTCCATGGCTATTTAAACAAAATATTTTTTAATATTTTAGCTACTGATTTCTAATTCCGTGGCTAATTAAACAAAATCATAAATTTTTTTGTGTTTAGCCACTGATTTCTATGTTTGTGGCTAATTTTGCCTAAAGTTCCGTGGCTAAATTCTGTGGCTAATGTTTCCATTCATATCCGTGGCTAATTTCAGTGGCTAATGTCAAAATGAAATTTTTAGCCACAGAATACTATTTCCGTGGCTAAATTTCGTCCCCAATCATGTGTAAAAAAATATTTGGTCGCTAAAAATAAGTGGTGGCTAAATTCAGTAGCTAATAGCTACAAAATATATTCGGTGGCTAAATTCGGTGGCCGCTTTTGATTTTTCTAAATTCGGTGGCTAAATTCGGTTATAACCTATACAAACTGGACTCAACCTATGCAAGGACTTGGACTATTATGACCTGTATGGACTGACTATATACCTATATGAGGATTGGACTATATGGACCTACATAGACCTATGCGAGGAATAGACTATAAAGACTTAAAATTAATCTTATTAATTTAAATAACCATTAAGATTTGAATTATATTTAATTGATTTGATTATAATTATTAGTATTTGATTATTATTGATGATATTTAATTTTGATCGATATTATTTGATTATGATTGACATTTTCTGAATGTGATTGATGATATTGTGATTGATAATATTTGATTATGATTGATGATCTTGTGGTATGAGTTTGAGCATATAGCAAGCATGACGGAAAGTTTAAACTAAGTAAGAATTTTCTTACCTTACTCTTTAAAGTTTTTGATCCGGTCTCGATACCGGTATCCGTTCTACAAGACATATTTCAACGTCTTTGACAGTTTGCTAACGTGCAACCGGTGTCATCGGTATACATCTGGACTCTAATTCCGTATCAGGCGCTCTCCCTATACCGGTTGTCCAGGATAACACCATGACACCGGATAAAATACACGTCACCATATAGAAAACAAAGGGCATTGCTACAGGGACCGATCAATAATTCCCCCACACTACGAGCCAAATTTTGCTCACGGGAATGATCAACTTGTCCCCTAAATCCAGCCTACACTCCCTACGCTCAATATAAAATAGCCACTTGACCCAATCATACGGGCAAGTGCGCAATAAAATAATAATTTACAATGTTATTGGAGATTAGTGGTTCCCCACTAACGAATCCTCGAATATCAAGCCAATCAGGTATATGAACTCTCTTCATCAATGAAGAGAGGGATCTTCGACTATTTTTCAACTTACAATTACTCACTGAAAACATTCCTCACTTAGAATATTATCACTGACTTGAGCGTCGGAGAATCTTTGCAGGTGGCACCACCTTTCACCCACTTCAACGCGGGAGGACGGTGTGAAGGACCTCCAGGACGCCCAATCCGCCCTCTTCATACAGAGACATCGGATATACAGACCGGATACTCACATAACCGGTCCTCAGAGACGTAATCCTTTCACTATTTGTGACTGACCCGACACCGAATCTCTAGACCCCGGTTCAGGACAGATCAGTTTTATTCTAAGAGAAAGTATCTTATAATTATTTTAGTCTTTTATTTCTTCTTAAAAATAATTTTCATTAACTTTATTTTTAATTTCTAGAATAAAATCTAGTATTAGAAAGAAGCTATTTTATGAAAATCAGAGGTTGAGATAATTAATTCTTGAATTAAATAAATTTTTTTATAGTTTTAAGTATTCTTAGTTAATGATTTTAAAAATTATTTCTTTTAGAAATCAGAAAGTTAAAGTAAATTTATTTTGGTTTTTCCCAACAAAATAACTAAAGGATATTTTGTTATAGTTGAGATTTCTAAACTCAATCTAGTTAAGATTTAAATTGGGAAAGATTATGTAAATATGTGAAGTTTTTAAAGAGAAAGTTTTGAGATATTTATGGCTTGGAAACTCAATTTTGGTGAGATCTAAATTTGAGACTGTACTAAATTTTGTTTCTGTATAATAGAAGTTCAAAGAAGAACTTATGGGAATGTACAATTTATTATTGAGATGATTTGTGAACCTTAATGGTATTTAATAATTGAGTTTCTAAAAGTCTTAACCAACTAAATATGCGAGTAGTTCATGCATCATGAATCATTAAAGAGAAATGAGATGTGATATTGCCTGGGGACAGATTATAGAAACCGAGGATACATTAGAGGAGGTTCAAATGCGAACCTTGGGATGAGAGGGTGTGGAAGGGTGTAACATCCTATTTTCAACACAAATAGAAAATAGATATTAATATATCTTTCTTGAGAAATACTTACTGTAAGTTAGTTTATTATTATCATTTTTTTGAAATTTTGGTATTTATATTTAATTATTTGTTTTTTTAAATAATAAAAAAATGAAAATATTTCTGAATGAGAATTTTAAAATGACTTAATTAGTATTCACTAATTAAAAAAATTATATTAAGAATTTTTAATATCTTTATTATTCACTATTTTTATTTTATGTTCTTATATTTATGTTTTTATATATTTAAGATTTAACTTTTATTTGAATTTTAAAATAAAATTTTGAAGGAAATAGACTATGGTTATTTATAACTTTTTGATCTACATAATATTTATGATTTTCTGAAATTTTTTGAAATTTTTGAAATATTTTAATAAAATAATATATTTTAAATAATTTTAAATTCATATAAAATTACTTAAAATTAAAAATATTTATAAGAATGTAAAGTTAAATTATAATAAAATTTTCTAAAATCCATTTCAAGTAGATTTATCTAAAAATTATCGGTTGAGTAAAATCTTGATTTTTACCAATCGTAAAAAAATTGAAAACGTACTAATAAATTTTTATTAACAGAAAATTTTAGATTTTTAAAATTTAAACTTTATATTACTTATCATAAAATTAGTAAGAACTGATATAATATCGCTAAATTTCAAAAATGATTAATTTTGAATATTTAAAATATACAGAGTGAAAGATTACTATTTGGCTTAATAATTCTGCCGGCATTTACTATATAAAACACTATGCATGTACGAAATTTTCAAAAAGTGCACAGTAACCAGGTTTTAAATTTCAAAAAACGCACAGTACTTTTATATTAAAATAATGGAATGTATAGTAATTTTTTTCTATAAATACCGAAGGAATTCTTCTTTAGAATTCACAATTTCATATTAAGTTTTCTTAATATAGTAGTGCTAGTGAGATAGTGGTGGAAGTAAGAGAGATAAATAATTTTTTTAGAAGAAGGTTCTGCTAAAATTCTAAGGTACGAATACATCTCTTTTATATTTTTTAGGGTTATTTTTATATCGTTTTTAGAAATCTATTATTATACTGGAAATAATCTTATTTTAAGTTACTATTCTGCATAGTAAAATACTATTTTAATAATAAATTACTATTTTAATAGTAAATTACTATTCAAATAGCAAATTACTATTTACTGTTACTATTTACTTTTACTATCCACGTTTTACTATTTACCGTTACTATTCATGATTTACTATTTACCATTACTATTCATGTTTTACTATTTACCATTACTATTCATGTGTTACTATTTATTATTCACTATTCACTATTCACTATTCACTATTCACTATTCAAAATTTACCATTTCTGCTTTAAGTAGTGATCTTAATTTTCATCTTGTAACTATATTAAAATGAAATTGGTATGTTTTAGAACTCGGAGATGAGGCGCGCACGGATTTTTAATAACGAATCGGTATACAAGAGGTAAGAGGGAGTGAGATAAGAATATAATATGAAAGACATAAGAATAATAGGAGGAGTCCCCTACTCCTTTTAAATTTAATAATAATATTATTTTAAAGTAATAACTTCTCAACTTAAAATTAATAATAAATTTAATATATTGTGTAACTTATTCTGAAATACCTATGCATGGATCTGAATTATTATAACTTATACGGACTGGACTAACCTATACAAGGACTTAGACTTTTATATCCTATATGGATCAAACTAAACCTATGCAAAGACTTAGACTATTATGACCTGTCTAGACTGAACTATACCTATGCAAAGAATGGATTATATAAATGGACTTATATAGACCTGTGCGAGGAATGGACTATAAGGACTCAAAATCAAATCTACTAATTTAAATAACCATTAAAATTTGAATTATATTTATGAGCGATATTTAATTGATTTGACTTAATTATAATTAATTATATTTGATTTCGATTAATGATATTATGATTTATAATATTAAACTATGATTAATAATATGCAATTATGATTGGTGATATTTGATTGTGATTGATGACATTACAATACTTGATTGTGGTTGATGAATGATTGATGACCCTGTGATATAAAGTTTAAGCATATAGCAAGCATGACGGAAAGTTAAAACTCAGTAAGAATTTTCTTACCTTACTCTTTAAACTTTTATTCCAAGAGAAAGTATTTTATAATTATTTTAGTCTTTTATTTCTTCTTAGAAATAATTTTCACTAACTTTATTTTTAATCTCTAGAATAAAATCTAATATTAGAAAGAAGCTATTTTATAAAAATCAGAGGTTGAGATAATTAATTCTTGAATTAAAGAAAATTTTTATAGTTTTAAGTATTCTTAGTTAATGATTTTAAATTATTTTCTTTAGAAATTAGAAGTTTAAAGTAAATTATTTTGGTTTTCCCCAATGAAATAACTAAAGGATATTTTATCGAGATTTCTAAAACTCAATCTAGTTAAGATTCAAATTGAGAAAGATTATGTAAATATGTAAAGATTTTTAAGAAAAAGTTTTGAGATATTTAAGGCTTGGAAACTCAATTTTGGTGAGATCTGAATTTGAAGACTGTACTAAATTATTTCTGTATAACAGAAGTTCAAAGAAGAACTTATGGGAATGTACAGTTTATTGTGATGATTTTGTGAACCTTTATGGTATTTAATAATTGAGTTTCTAAAAGTCTTAACCAACTAAATAAGCGAGTAGTTCATGCATCATGAATCATCAAAGAGAAATGAGATGTGATATTGCCTGGGGACGGATTATAGAAACCGAGGATACATTAGAGGAGGCTTAATTGCGAACCTTGGGATGAGAGGGTATGAAAGGGTGCTTCAGGTGACCTGGGGTCGCTCCCCAGTGTCCGGTACTTTCACAATAAAAACCTTCTCAGTCTGACTAGTCTCTAAGTGTTTCCACGCCAGTTGAGCTGTTCATATGCTACAAAGGCATTTATGTTATTATCCGGAGTTATGGAACAATGTAAACTGCTGGTTGGCCCAGTGCAAATTAAAACTTTAAAGGCCCACATGCATAAAATAAATGAGATGGTAGTATTAAAAATATTGCATGACATTCATGTGATTGTGACATTCTATGTGGGTCATTGTGAATGAAAGTATAATTGTTATGTTATGAAAACTCTACATTCATAATTGATTATGTATGTGATTGTGTTTGAAATTATTATAGATTGTGAAAACTCTTATGCTTATGTCTTATCTATAAAGTATTATATTCTGTTTCTCACTCCTTCTTGTTTGAATTTCTGTGTCCAAACTATATGTTATATGATATATAGCTAGCAATTCAAGATGAAAGGATGAAATTACAAGAGGGTAAATTGGTCTCATCCTCAATCGAATAGGAGAAAAGATGTGACAAGAGTAGGATTCCAAAATCACATGGTTTGAAGATAAGGAAATGATTGGTTACAGTCGAAGTAGAGGTATTAAATCTTTAGTTTTAGTTTACCTTAATACAATATGAAGTTGGATAATTGTAATTCAAGGAAAATGTTAAACTTTCATAAACCTTATTCTTTGGATATGATACTGTAAACTTTGATCACTTATGATTTTCTGAAAAGTTCATTTTATCATTTTGAATAATTTGAAACTTTTTACTTTCAAAATTCAAAGAAAATCATATGTATATACGTCCTTGTATACGCGAGATAGGAAGTGATAAATATATATATCTTTCTAAAAAAAATTTAAAAGCAAGAAGAATAGATATATATCTCGTGTATATAAGGGGGTGTAACAAAGGGTGCTTCAGGGGACCTGGGGTCGCTCCCTAGTGTCGGGTACTTTCATAATAAAAACCTTCTCAGTCTGACTAGTCTCTAAGTATTTCCACACCAGTTGAGCTGTTTATATGCTACAAAGGCATTTATGTTATTATTATCCAGAATTATGGAACAGTGTAAGCTCCTGGTTAGCCCAGTGCAAACTAAAACTTTAAGGGCCCACATGCATAAAATAAATGAGATGGTAGTATTAAAAACATTGCATGACATTCATGTGATTGTGACATTCTATGTGGGTCATTGTGAATGAAAGTATAATTGTTATGTTATGAAAACTCTACATTCATAATTGATTATGTGTATGATTGTGTTTGAAATTATTATATTAGATTGTGAAAACTCTTATGCTTATGTCTTATTTGTAAAGTATTATATTCTGTTTCTCACTCCTTCTTGTTTGAATTTCTGTGTCCAAAATATATGTTATATGATATACAGCTAACAGTTCAAGATGAAAGGATGAAATTACAAGAGGGTAAATTGGTCTCATTCTCAATCGGATAGGAGAAAAGATGTGACAAGAGTAGGATTCCAAAATCACATGGTTTGAAGATAAGGAAATGATTGGTTACAGTCGACGTAGAGATATTAAATCTTTAGTTTTAGTTTACCTTAATACAATATGAAGTTGGATGATTGTAATTCAAGGAAAAGGTTAAACTTTCATAAACCTTATTCTTTGGATATGATACTGTAAACTTTGATCACTTATGATTTTTTGAAAGTTCATTTTATCATTTTGAATAATTTGAAACTTTTTACTTTTAAAATTCAAAGAAAGTCATATGTATATACGTCCTTGTATACGCGAGATAGGAAGTGATAAATATATATATCTTTCTAAAAAATTATATATATATTTCGTATATATAAGGGGGTGTTACAAGCTCAATGGTACTTATGAGCTGAAAGTTAACCTAGAGAAATCAAAGGTTATATTCTTTAGTGATGTTTCTCACAAGAAGGCTAGCAAACTCTCTTGCATGGTGGGAATACAATTAGTTAGTGTATTGGAAAGTATCTCGTGATTCTGTCTCTCAATGGGAAACCAATATGGGTAAGCTTCCAACCTATTTTAGAGAAAAATGATGGTTGTCTTGGTACGCGAAAAACCAAGTTATTGAACAAATGTAATTTAGAACCTTTTTCTACTCTAAAAGATGGGTTATCTTATGATGACACCTGGCTTCCTAGGAATTAGCTTTTAGGCCCTTCATGAAAGTTGTATGGTTTTTTTGATACGTAATCATGAAAAATAACAAAGTGACTTCAATATCGTATGATAGAGATGGTGGTGTATGCACTACTAGCTATTAATGTGTCAATTTTAACTTATCAATAAAATAAGTATTTTCAGTTTTAAGATTGTTTTAAAACTATTTATCTTGGAATAATAGGTCATATGAGAATTATTCCTAAAACGTCCATAATCAAGTATTTACATAGGGACATGTAAATACATTAAGACTAGTGTGTGAATGTACTGATGATTTGATCTCATAAATCATGGATATATATGATATCAAGTCTTCACACGGGTACACATTAAGAGTAATGTTGTACTGGACAGACCCACTGTAAGAATCTTGCATGGATCGTTACATGAGTGTCATAAATGTTTCTCAATGTGATAATGATATATAGTCCTTTGACCTAAAGTCACTACGATTTCTACATAAGGAGTTTGTTATTTTAATACAATGAAACGTTATTTGTAATAAGATGACAATAAAGATTGTGATTAGGCAATGGACAAATTATGTAGAGGGATGTGGGTGATTTAGATGAGATTTGTCTCTCCTGTGTGACAAGAGTGATATCTATAAGCCACTTGATGGAGTGGGAAATGCATGGCCATGCTAGGACAAATAAATATTAGATATTTATTATGTAAAGTCTACTTTAATATCAAGTAAATGAATTGGGCCATATAAGGACAACGATGACCAAGCCTTGTGCCCAATTAGATATCGTGACAAAAGGAATAAATATATAAAATAATTATCACTTATAGGTCATGTCGATGATAAATAATATTTGGACATAATGATGTATTGCTAGATGTCGCTCTTATTTTATATTAATAATAAAATAGTTTATTATTAATATAACCAAATATTTTACTTATAGGGTCACATACATAGAGTAAGTCCACTGGGGGATAGTTTTATTTTAGTTGGACTAAAAATAAACTATTGGGCCTAACTCATTTAGAATGAGTCAGGAGCCCAATGTTTAATGAAAGCTCATCGGGTTAAGACCTAAGCCTATATATAGAGCATGAAATGCTCATAGGCTACTGCTCATAAATTATATTACTCTTTAAACTTCTGTACTAGCATTCAGAATTTTGGATTCTGGTGAGAGTTCTCGTGTGGACTTCTAAGGACGAAGCTGTAATTGGTTCGATTGAGGAACTCATTTCATGTTTACAAGAGGTAAACCCTAAACAAAATTTTAAATTTTGTATATAATGCCTTGAAACATTCGTTTTTGTAATTCCTTTTTAGGAATTGTAACGCCCTGGCCTTTTTTCAGGAATAAATGACTCCCCTCACAAACCAACATGAGACCTTTCTAGTGTGCTTTGTCCTCAGTCACACACTTCCCAAGAACTTGCCAGGAGGTCACCCACACTAGAATTACTCCAAGTTAAGCATGCCTAACCTTGGAGTTCTTAAGTGATAGGCCACCGAAAAGGCTAATGCATTTGTTGGTATAGGTAGTACGAATTTATTTTTTTAAGCTATCCTCAATTGTATAGTCTCATACCTATATAGTCTTTGGATCTCTCTCATTCTGGTATGTATTTGGTTCGTTCATGTGTCCCTCCCACTGGAAGCCTGCCAGGAGTCGTTCCTTGTCTGTGCCTATACACCGACGATCACTCCCTACCCTCAACAGTGCCCAGGATGTCATATTCCCCGCTGGAAGCCTGCCAGGAGCCGCTCCTTGTCTGTGCCCATGCACCGGCGATCACTCCCCGCCCTCAACAGCACCGGGATGTCACAGGAATCCTTTATATTTCCGCAGCCTGACCTTGAGGGATTCCCTAACAAGAGATATTCATATTTTTATGCTGCTGGGCTAATCAGTTATGAAAATGGTTTTTCCCTGAAAAGTTTGGCTTTTCAGGGATGATCGGGTAAGGACTAGCTTTCGAGTTCTTCACAAGAATTATAGAGGAGTTCGATATAAGAACAAGGAACTGGAACAAACTAATTCTACGGTCGTATGAGAAAGATATGATTTTTCTCGTAAATTAAAGTAATTTAACAAGATTAAATAATAGATTTTTAGAGTACAAATTCTTGATTCATCAAATTGAGGATGATAGACCATGAATCGGAGTTCGAGACTAGAAATAGAGGTTGTTAGATTTTTCATAACTAAGAAACCATGATAATAATTGCTTGATTTCGACATCATACAAAAAAAGTTAGGCTAAAAACACTAAAGGTGTTCAAACTAGACTTAGGGGTTCCAATTTAACTGGATAGTTTTTCCAAGAAACAAAGTTGATGGGGTCTGAATTAGAGTTGGGGCTTTTTAGGAAAAGTGTTTGATTTGTAGAAACAGTTCATTAGGGATTATCTATGCTAGAATTGGACATCCTGAAGTGTATAAACGAATAACTATAGGTCTTTTTAGGTGTAAAATAGGTGTGTAGGAACTGACCTAATTCTTCCTCGTTTTACGTGAACAATGGTACTAGCTGAACTAGCTTATTATATAGGTGTTAGATATGAGATCAGAAATCAATTCTTGACTACCCGTGGGGTCTTTTATTTACTCTCTATAATATTATATTATCATTTATTGTTGAATATAACTCTTTATTAATATTATTATATACGTTTGTTATTTCTTTTACCGGGTTTTCTCAACCCAATCATATTATTCTTTTTATGAAATGATATTTGCCTTGATTATCACCTACAAAACTCTCATAATTGAAAATTTACTAGGTTTAAAACTGCTTACTGAAAACAGGGATGTTATATATGACATCAAAACTATGCAATATGTACTGATCCTCCCAAAGGATCATCCATATTAACACCGTAGCCATTTCACCAGCCTTCTCCTCATTCCAAGTTCACTGTAATAAAAATGTTTAGGGGGTGAACATATATATGTTAAATGACAAATACAGAACTGAATTTACCTTGTAATATATCTATATTGTCCTCCAGCTCATAAATCATATTACATAATCATACTTCATCATAATTCATCAACAATTCATCAAATACCATTTAACATATTCATATATCATCACATCAACATAGGTGTATCAATCACAATCACGATCATTATCAATGGATGCCCAAAAACATTTCTATCTTAATCACTATATGCTAATGCATATACATGCAGATCCGACTCTACCGATGGGATAAATATCATATAGATATTTTATTGGTATTGAACCACTCGCCTATTTGCAACATCAGTCACTCCAAGAGACAACGACACCTCAACTCAGGTGTTGTAGGTTATCCTTTAAGTCTATCTTTAAAGTGGCAATCTAAAGAAACCACCACAAGATTTGTGTCTTATCATCAAGCTACCTTCCCATTTGGACCAACATCATAGGCCCTTGCAGTCCTGTGAGTGTCTAAATGTAAATGCTATGCCACAACACCCATCATTCATTATCAAACCTCCTGATTACCATCATTAGGGCCACCACTTGGTTACCATCACTAAGGGTTTCACATCCAAACAATTCATCAAGCATAGCATGCGCATCTAATTAAACATAACCATTTACATTTTCAATTCACATTATCAATTTCATTTTTCATCATCAATACCATACTTACTAATTCAACTTCATGCAATAGTTATCACAATCATCGATCAATCATACAAACCATATGAGCAGAGTTTATTCAATTCTAATAATCATTAATCACGTCAACACTAATAGCAAATAAGAGGTATACTACCAATTCACCATATTTCATTATTATCATTAATTTCCATCAAAATATCAATTATATCATCATATATAATTATAATTATATCCCCTATCTGTTCATAATTCATACATTTAACATATAATGTTCCCCTTATCTGGAATCAATGATTCCAATTCCGAAATCACATTCCAACCTTCTGAAATTAGATTTCAATCTCAGATTTCGCTTTAGATACCAATTTATTAATCTGATTGATGGTTCAGAGTCAGACTTAGAAGGGGGGTTGAATAAGTCACAGACTCCTTTTGCGGAAAATAAGAACCAAATAATACAAGTCATCAGATAAGCGAAAGCGGGAAGAAATCAACATAGAGAATTTATGATGGTTCACTTTCAACATAGAAACTACGTCCAATCCCTTCTAACTTGAAGGATTTCCAATATTGTAAAATCATTTTTATAATAACAACATCAGTCTTGTGTCACAAGTATTCTTGACTACGGCCACTTTTGGCTTAATCCCAAGTATTCTTTCAACAAGCCACTCTTGGCTTAACCCAAGTATTCTTTCAAAAGCCTCTTTGGGCCAAACAGTGTTTCCCACACTAACGAGTTCTGACAACCCACCAGACTTTTACAAGGTGTTTAAATGAAGGAAAATAACTCACATGACTTAGTGTATAAGAGATATACAATTGAAATTGTACACTAAGTTATGACACAAGACCAGGGTCTGCTAGAGGTAGAACAAAATAATGAGGGTCTTTGTCTTATAGGAAGAGAATGAACAAGAGAATTATACTTAAGAGAGATTGAATAAGAGTTTGTAAAGTCTCTATGTATCTGTGTATCTTTGAGGTTTAATCTTTCTTGCTATTTATAGAAGATGGAGGATATGACTATTGTTACTTCTTGAAATAAGATATAGACGTTGGAAATCCTTTGAAGGTATTTGCCTTAAGCTTCTTGCTACCAGACCTTGAGGATGAAACAAATTCAAGGGGCTGATAGAAGACTTCTTTAGCTCTTTCACGAAAAAGGTTTCTCATGTGTTTCCCATGCACAAACAATTCATAATCTATTTCTTGATTGAGCGTCAAGTAGGATGCCAGTGCTCTGAGGATTTTCTAGAACATTCTGACACAAGCTCTGAATATGATTAATTGCACAAAGGTACGTTTGCTGACAATTACTATCGCTATTGATCTTGTTTCTTGTGTTCTTTAATGATAAGCACGCATATATAATAAGAGCATGAATCTCAATACATTACTAAAATAGAATTTAGGAACGCTGGAATGGCTCTTTGATCAGAATGCTTCTATCAGACTTTTGATTGTTTGCCAAACTTTTAGAATGCTGATACCCCCCCCCCCCTTTGTTTCATAGCCTAATACTTGTATCCTAAAAATACTTGGGCATACAAATTAGTCATATATAGTAAAGACTTTATTTCCAAACGAAAATACTTGATGAGCTATATTAACAAATCCGAGGGTATAAAGTCTGGGGTCTGGTCCAAAATAACTTAGAAAAAAAAATTTCATCCAGAATTTTTATCAACATTGATAATTCCTAAAAATTAATACTAAGTATTTTAACGATCCCTAAGCTACTAAATCACCAAAACCAAAGCTAAAGCGTTATTTTGATATAAGTTTGAGAAACGTAAACTTACCAAAATGTGACAACACCCTCCAACGGCACATTGAACCACTCCTGACACTTATAACCACTCTGATTTCTTTCAAAATCAATTTCTAATTATTGCCTAACATAAACCAAGATCAAAATGGTGTAAATGGAACAATGGGTATTTGTTCTACATGGCCGAAAATATCAATGGATGAGCTATAACTTCAATTCTTTACCTTTGAGACTCAAAAACGTGATTCTCACTTTAAGCTCCCTATGGTCCTTCAATGACAGCCATAATTTGCTAAAGAATAAGAGGGAACCAGATTTTAATGCATGTCCAAGGAGGGAAATGATAGACATTAAAATTACTCATGCTTACCTTAATGATCCAAACAAAAATTGATGGTTTGGAAAAGAAGAAACACGACTTGAGGGATAAGGGAGAAGAAGAAATTGATAAGGGTTGTCAAGAAGAATGTAGCACACAGGTGAGAGAGGGGAAGAAACGGTAAGAGAAAAAATGAAGATAGAAAGGAAAATTGGAAAAGAAAGAAAGTAAAAGAAAAATTTAGAAAGGAAAATAAAATGAATTTAATTTAATTAATTGAACTTAGTTTATTTAGATTATTTTATTTGGTTCTAAAAACTTTAATTCATCCTAATATTTTTAAGGATATTACAAAATGCATTTGCTAAGCATGATGTTGTCATAGATGTTGAAAGAGTCTTTGAGTTTGCTCTTAGTTTTATTTCTACATACTTATTATATGATCAAATGTGTTGTTTATAGGTTGTAGTTAATTTTATTTTGTTTTCTTTGTTCCTTTTTGTCATTGAGTTTTTTAACCATTTGTTGTCATAGAAAAATAATAAAAATTACATTTAAACATATATTGAAGAAAAGAATAATAAATTATTGTAAAAACATAATATTTTTAGATAATAACATAATAAATATTTACAAAATAATTTATGACATTTTTAATTTATTTGAAAATAAAATAAGTTAATTAAATTAAAGATTTATTTATAAAATATTATATTTTAGTCAACTTAAAAAAGATATTTTATATAATGTTATACTTTTTTCTTAAAAAATATATTATATTCTAGTAAATTGAAGAATATGAGTAATACATAAAATACAAAAATTATGACGTTTTAAAATCATTCTATAATAAAATAAAATAAAATAAAATAAGTTACATTTAGTTATACAATATTATATTTTAGTGAATCAAGAAAGCTAATTTATATAATATTATATTTTAAAAAAATATATTATGTTATAGTTGATTAAAGAAAATGACCAATATATAAAATAAAAAGCACTTGAAGGAATCAAACTCACCACTCGAGAGACCGAACCTGGCCCCTGAACCATGAAGCTGAAACGATTTCTATTTATGTAAATTGCGAGAGCACGTTAATGGATGAATGGTTTTGTGTATAATATTTTACTGGATTGGATATATTTTGGGTTGACATTATTAGTAGTTTTGCTAATTTAAAAACCATACTGGTGTTGTTGAAACAAATCTTGTGATGTTGGCATCACTTGTTGGATTGAAGTTTCTCATAAAGGCATAATTGTATTTTTATTTTTATTTTTTCATTTTGAGTTTTTATCTCTTTCCAAACAACTTATAATTTTATCAATTCAAACACAAATATAATTTCCTTCTAATTTTTATATTCAACGGTTATTCTAACTCAACAAGTAATCAAAACTTCTGTGATGAAAATTCGCTAGTATTCAGTGATAGCTCTAAAACTAAAAGTGATGTATCTACATAAGCTGAATGTTGAGTTTCAACCAAGCTCCAATATAATAGTGTCAATAGTTTGGATCTAGCTGCAATTGAGCTCAACCAAACTCCAATATAATTTACCCCATTAAAAAATTACATTGATTCTCGATGGTTACACCATAAAACACTTAAATGCATATGCGTTCTTAACCTTTTTCACGTCTTGGTATAATGAGTACAAGAGGTCTCGTAAAATAAATAAGAACTTTTTCATTGCTAAATAAATAATTTCTATAATTTAAATAACGATTTTTATATTACTTAAATCCAAAAATTAACCGTAATACCATAAAAGTTAAAATCATTAATTGAAATAGCAGTATAGTATCAAATTGACTTTAATTCAACTCTTCACTAATATTAGTAGGAAGAGAAGATAAAGTAGTATAATAGTAATAATATTAGGGTGATGGATCGATGTTAAAAAAAATCACATTTCCACTTTCCACATACTTGTATCATAATTGCACTGAAATTAAAATTTCAATATATTACAATTTACTAAATCGTCAATCCAAAACTAATAAAGAAAAAGTAAACCTGACCAAACATGATTATGATTCCAGATTATTATTGTCCATATTATACCAAGATTCAACTATCATTAACTTTGAAAATTTCAACATATATTAAGTAATGAAATAAAGTTGTCTCTAACATGGTGATGTTGTGAAACGTCCTATTTCATGTCAAATGCAATGCAATACAATTCCTACCCACCACATTTATGCAAAACATTAAAGGTTCTTAAACACAATCCTGGTTATAACGCATCCCATGCCTACTGTGGGACCATCCATGGTCGCCACAACAAACTATCACAAAATTCATGTGATCATCAATATCATCATCTCACATAAGTAATCAAAATACAATCTAGACTTCTAGTGAAGCTGTCAGATACTTGTGATCCACCAAACATAATATATACATCAACAAAATCATTAATCACAAGAGCCGACCAATGCTACAACACCAAAATGCTATATGTGAACACCTCTTTTGGTCCGGTCCAAGTGGAACGAATCTTTTATACTGAATCCCGATGTAGAATGGCTCAAAAATAATCAAGTTCAAACGGGATAACTCTGATGGAAGCATTTCCAAGTGGAATATTGCCCTGTTGGAGGCAAATCCGAGTGGAATGACTCAAAAATGATCAGATCCGAGCAGGATGGCCCTGAAGGAAGCTTTTCCGAGTGGAGCATGTCCCTGTTGAAGAGAAATCCGAGTGGAATGACTAAAAAATGATCAGATCCGAGCAGGATGGCCCTGAAGGAAGCTTTTCCGAGTGGAGTATGTCCCTGTTGAAGAGAAATCCGAGTGGAATGACTCAAAAAAATGATCAAATCTGAGTCGTAATGAAGTATTTCCGAGTGGAATAGGCTCCTGTTAGGGAATCCGAGCGGAATGACCCATAAATGATCCAATCTGAGTAGAATTACTCAGAATGAGTCATTTCCGAGTGGAATACTATTGCTGATTGAAGTGAATCCGAGTGGGAGCTTTCTGAATACGAGAAATCCGAATAAAAGAATACTGATTGAAGTGAATCTGATTGAGGAATGTGTTTTTCTGGGCAAAACCGAGTCCGAATAACCAAGTCCAAGTGAGCACATCTGAGGGTCAGATGTTGAATGAAGCTCTCCTGACTGAAGTAAAAAAGACCGACTCCGAGTGTAACTGAGTGGTCAGATTCAGACTGGAAGAAAAGTCTAACTCTAAATCTATCTGAGTGGTCAGATTCTCTCAAGTACCAACTTCTGAGAGGAAAGAAGATCGAGTCCGAGTGAACATTTGCCGAGTGGGCCATTCTACAACCATTTCCGAGTCCTTTTCAGCCATCCTCCAAATAAGGGGCCGACTGAATCATTTGCCCTAATGCCGAGTCATCACCCTTCAAATCAATCCCGAGCCATCACCCTTCAAACCAATTCCGAGTCAATCCCTTCAAATCAATCCCGAGCCATCATTCTTCAAACCAATTCCAAGCCACCGATTCTGAGCTATCCTTTTAGCCATTACCGAGCCACCATTTTCACCAAATTCTGAGCAACTTTTTCAATCAATTCCGAGTGACATTTTTCAGTCAGCAAGGAGTCCTCTTCAGCCAATTCCGAGTCACTTTTCACTCGGTCTGATCGAATGTTTCAATCAGAATTACTTTGTCCCCTGAATCCAATTGCTTTGCTTTTCACTTGGATTCTCCTCACAGCAACCCAAGACCGAGCAAAGTTTCCACTCGGCTTTCCATAGGAGAATTCCTCTCAGATTGATTCTCACTCAGCTTTCTATAGGAAGGCATTCATTCCTCTCAGAAGGATTCTCACTCGGCATGTAGGATTCCCGCTCAGTCTTCTGTAGAAGTATTCGCACTCGGTCTGTTGTAGGTTGATTCACACTCGGAAAAGACTGATTTTCACTCGGTTTTCTATTGAAAAATAGTCATTCCTCTCAGAATCGACTTCCACTATGGATGAATGCTGACTGAGAGGCCAATCTGAGCCATCCTCTCTCGAATTTCCACCATGCTCTCTCGGATTGTACGTGCTGATTTGGATTCCCACGATCCCAGTGGATCCAGGAATCCTAGGAGTGGCAGACAAGGGGGCGGAAGTGGAGAAATTAAAAATTCTCTACCAGCCGCTGTTCCCCTATTATTTTAACAGCCAGGCTGTCTCCACTAGGCGCATGGGTGAGTGGAGACTCGTGCTGTCAAAGCACTCATCCCATGTCTTGGACCCCCTATAAATGCCCTGGCTGAAGAGGCTCAGGGGGTTGGATCCTTTCACCTTAGAACTGAAACTCTGCCTTTATTCTCTCCAATCTCAAAACCTCTTTGTCTCACTACACGGCCCAGCACCCTCACCATACCTTCTCCTTTTTCCTCTCTCCATCGTCCCACTGTCATCTCTCCTCCACCAATACAAAAACTCCTTCCTCTCAACCAATACCGTCCAAACTCCTCTCAACCCCTCACTGCCTTCCTCCCTCGGTCGGCCCCTTTCTCACTCACCTTCAGTCAGTTTCTGACCCACTCAGCAGTCTCTTACTCCATCACTCGGTATTCCACTTTTCACTCGGTATTTTCATTTTTCACTCAGTTTTCTATTTTTCACTCAGTTTTTTCCATTTTTACTCAGTTTTTCCTTTTTCTCACTTGATTTTCTCTTCTCCCACTCGGTTTTCGCTCATTTTTCCCTCTCTTTCCCGAATTTACTATTTCTCTTTCTCTATTGTAACTTCTGCTACCCTCCATCCTTTGCTTTGTAGTTTTTTTTTAAAAAAATAATAATAAAGGGAAATGGATGTTTCATGTGTTTTCTTTCAAATCTAAGTAAAATCAAGAATCAAAAAAAAAGAAAAAAAATCATTTTTAGTCAGTGTCGTACAGAAAATACTTCCGTCTACACAACCTCTATAGGATCCGTACACGTGCGAAGAACTTCGTCTTGTATGGGTTCACCACCAAAATGATACCCACCAACATTTTCCCAATCTTTTCCTAAAAGAAAAACAATCAGAACTACGTAACCCTGATTTCTTGATAATTCAAGAATACGTAGGAGCAGGACCTCAACTCTTGCCGGGCCCATCTTTCTTGTTTCTTTTTACTAATTTATTTCCTCACTTTCGTGTTTCTTTCATAAATGTTCTTTTTTTGTCGCTTCCGTGAAAATTAATTTAGACGTGACGTCTTGTTGATTTCCTCCTAGTTTTTGTTTAAGCCTCGCCATAATTCATAGGGAAGAGATACTTAGGACGAGACGTCCCGCTTATCTCTTTCTTATCCCTGTCCTTTTTTTTTATTCGAGGATGTCTAATTTAGGCGTGACGTCTTATTAGCATTCTCTTCCCCTCTCTGTCTCATATCGAAGTCGAGTTTAATTCAGATGAAACGTCCCGTTGACCTCGCTTCGACATTCTATATTTGTACAGTTCTCTTATTCCATTCCGTCGTTGTCAAGTAAAAATACAAAAAAGAAGAAGAAGAAACCATGTTTTATTTAAGGCTATTTATATTGCGCTTTCAATCTTGGTACTATTTCTGACAGGCGATGTAGGGTGCTAATACCTTCCCTACTCGTAACCGACTCCCGAACTTGAATCTCATTTTTTAAACCAGTGCTTTCACTGAACTTAGTTTTTTCCTAATGTTTTTCCTATGGATAAAAACGTTGGTGGCGACTCCCTGTTTCAACAAATAGGTTTCTCTCTCTCGCCGCGCCGTCGCGATCCAGGTTGCGATAGATGGTGACTCCGCTAGGGACACTTAAGAGAGTCAGGCCAGTTTGATTGAAAGCGCATGTTCTTTTTATATAGCCTTTGTTATCTCGGATTTCTTCCCCTTGTTTTATTTTCTGTTGATTGTTGTGAATGCTTGTTCTTGTTTTAATTGTATCTTGTCATTTGTTTCGTTGTCAATGTTTTGCATGTTTGTTGAACCCTAGGGTAGAGGACCATGTTATTTTTCTGCAATCATTGAACCCTAGGGTAGACGACTTTGTATATTTGTTCTGTGTTTGTTCTTTGTGCAGAATGGGGTAAGGTAAAAGGTATTGACTGCCCTTCCACACACTACACTCATAATTACTTGCACACACCTATGAGTGGCGCCCTATACCCGGGCCCCAAATGAAGCTTAAGTTAGGATAGGTTGGTAACGGAATCGTATGGGATGTACTTCCTATCCGGTGTTCGTGAGAACCTCAACCAGAGTTCGACCTCGCATGATATACGCACCTAGTGGATTCTCCACTGTTTGCGTCCCTGTCATAGTTAGGATCTTGGCTCTGGTGACCTTCTAGAGGTCTAGCGGAGGCCACCCGGTGTGGAGAATCACTTTTAGACAAGCCATAGGGCCTAGAAAAGACTTTCAACAAAACCCGACCTAGGCCACAAAAAGGGCAAACTTTACTTTACCTCACGTCATTTTTGCTTTCCCTTTTATCCAGAAAATGAATTATCTACCACCCGCAGATTTACTGAGTTTTTGAAATAATGACTCATTTTGGAACACACAGTATTCTTCGGATGAATAGATAATCCTCTTTTGGTCGTGTACCTCTGAGTCCTGAGTCATAGATTTTCCTAATCGTCAAAAATCAAAAAAATATATAATTTTATTTCCGCTCCAGCAGGGGCGTCGATGACGATTAAAAAATTTATGACTATTGCGACTTGGACCCTTGGTAATCGTTGTTTCCCAAAAAAAAAATTTACTTTACGTTAAATCAATGGGGAAGTACCGATTCCAAACATGACATCAACTAATTTCTTTTCCTTATTCTCATTTCGTGGAAAGCTATTCAGAACTTAACGAATACCCTTTGAGTATCTATGGAAATTAACATGGGATTGAACTTAAGAAATGAGGGCTGTAACTGCATGAAGAAAATGTTTGAGCTTGAGGCTCCCGCCTCAGGATGAAAGATTTCTTCTGTCCTCACAATTATCCTATATTAATTTCCATGTTTACCATACCTAGTACTTTTGAATGATAAGTTCTAAGGAACAGTCAAAGGATATTTGCCAAAGCCTGTATTTGCTTCCCACGACATTCTCCTTCTTTCTATTTCCACCTAACATTTTTGTTTTTTTTTAAAAAAAGACACAGGCGTCACGGGTAGGCATCCTTACCAGACCCAGCTCCAAAGGAAACTCATGGATGAGGCAGAAGCTGTTGACGGAGACTTTAGAACCAAGTTCGATCAGTTGAAAAAGCGAGTGGCGGAGTTAACTAAACTTTTAGAAAAGAAACTCACAGAAGGAGGCTCCTCTGCAGGTATTGAGGACGCCTAACAGCAGCCTGCCACCGCACCACCTCCCCTTGTTTCTGACCCAGCAAGAACCCAACTCCCTAACACAATGACACCCCCTCTCACCATTCATGTCGGAAGACCTAACCCTACCATGGAGGCCCAACCACCTTACGGTCAGTCTTATGCACAACAACATACATTTGTCGGTCCTGATAGCAACCCAGTACCTTTTCCACTTTATGGTCTACCACCAGGGTACTATCCCCCGCTCGCTAACCAGCAAGACGCCCACAACCAGCAAGCGATGAATCCTCACGCTTCATACCCCACCTAGCCGAGCATGCTACCACTCCACCAAACCCAAAACACGCAAGCCCATGACCCACAAGCCTACCAAACCCAAAACACACAGGCCCATGACCCACAAGCCTACCAAACCCAAAACACCTAAACCCAAAACACACAAGCCCCGATGGCCCAGCCAACCTACAATGCATAAGCCCAAAACACACGAGCCCAGATGATCCAGCCGACTTATGCCGTACAAGCTATGGCCCAACCCCAAGGTCCCTCACCAAATACAGGCCTAATGAACCAGTCCCATACGTTGCCTCCTTTCAACCAGCCACTCGGCTATCCATACGGATACGCAACCCCCTATATGACCAATCTCCAAGATACAACCCGCATGATGAACCCGGTAGCCGGTCATAGCACGGTCGCAGCTCCCCAAAAGGAAAAGATAGAAATCTTAGAAGAGCGTTTGAGAATGATGGAAGGCGCTGGAGGTTTTGGACTGATAGATGCTTCTGAGCTGTGCCTAGTCACAGATGTTGTCCTCCCGCCCAAATTCAAAATGCCTGACTTCGACAAGTATCGGGGAATGACTTGTCCAAAGAACCATCTCACAATGTATTGTCGAAAGATGGCATCCTACTCTTCTAACGATCAATTGTTGATCCACTGCTTCCAAGATAGTTTGGCAGGGGCCGCTCTTACATGGTATGCTCACCTTGAGCGAAACCATATTCGCTGTTGGAAGGACCTGGCAGATGCCTTTCTTAGGCAATACAAGTATAATATGGATATGGCACCCAACAGGGTTCAATTACAAAATATGTTGAAGAGGGATAATGAAACGTTTAAGGAGTATGCCCAACGCTTGAGAGAAACAGTGGCACAAGTGGACCCCCCATTATCGGAAAAAGAGATAATCGCAATATTTATTGACACACTCCTATCACCTTTCTATGGCAAGATGATTTGTAGTGTTTCATCCAACTTCTCCGACATTGTGACTATTGGGGAAAAGGTGGAGAACGGAATACGAACAGGAAAGATCACTCAGGGCCCATCTGGGGCAAGCATGACAAGAAAGCCAGCGCCTGGGAGAAGGGATGGAGAAACTAATTCCATCTCTTCTAATCAAAAGACAACTCCGCCGAGACCATTCGCCCCTACCATGATTCAAGCTCCCAACCCTTATGTGGCCGCTGCTACTTATGGCCCGGCGGCTCATGCTCCTCATTTCCGTCCGCCCATGGTAAGAGCACCAATGCCACAACCCATGCCATACAATCATCCGCAACAAGCGATTTGACCACCTGATCATAATCAGAATACGAGAAACCCCAACAATGAGCGCACCCCTGTGCAGTTCGATCCAATTCCCATAACATATACCGAACTTTTACCAATCCTCGTTCAAAAGGGTCTGGTAGCTCCATGCCCCATGAGGCCGTTGCAACCTCCTTACCCAAGGGGGTATGACCCAAACGCTCATTGTGATTACCATGCTGGGGCACCAGGGCATTCTACAGAAAATTGCATGGCTTTGAAATATAAAGTGAGAGATTTGATCAAAGTCGACTGGATTAATTTTCGGGAAGGAAGCCCTAACGTGACCACAAATCCCCTGCCCAATCATGGAGGTTCAGAAGTTAATGCCGTGGTGGCCGATAATGAAGATGGTTTTGATGATAATACTGATTTGGTGATCGCTTGCCCGCTAGACCAAAAGCTCAGTAATAGGGAGGCTGTCGAACTCCCTTCGATTTTAAATGATTCACCAAAATAATTTGCCATTGCCTCAAAGTCTTGTTTATCCCTCTGCTATGCCTAAGGCTTTGGGACATTTTCATGTAATAAGGGCCAAAAAAAACTGTTTTACCAGTCAATCAATAAATGCGTATCGAAATTCTAAAAAAAAAAGATTTTTCTCATCCCTTTATCCTTGCATTGATTCATTTTCTTTACTTGCCTGTTCCTCTTTTTCTTTCCTTTTTTTTTTCCCCATAACGCACTAAATTGCAGATCAAAAATGATCCTCTTGAGACTAATGAAATCACAATCCCATTTTACGACCTCAACTACCTGGTCGATTATGCTGACAAAGAAGGTAGGGAAGCTTATGAGCCACCACACAAGTTAACAAGATTGTTAGAACAAGAGGTTAAGGAATACCCCTGAGTCAAGAACAACTGAAGGAATCACGGGGCGATATATCAGAAGGCATTAGTAATATTGTTTCAGGACGTGGAAAGAATCTATGTGAATGATAACATTGCCAAGTCTCGAATTGGACAAGTGGTAGGCCAGTCAACTAAGAAAACCACAACAGTTACCAGCATAAATAGGGGAAAATTGCTAATGCCTGCAAATGTAGATACAGTCAAGGGAGACTTTACCAAAAATTCAAAAAAAAATGAAAAATGAAAAAATGAAAAATAAAGTCAAGCTTGAAGTCCAATGCACATACCAAGCGGGGCAAGCTGGTTCCGTCCAGACCCTCGAGCAAGATGTCATTTTTTGTATAAGGGGAACGAATGTCGTTAAGCCAAGAACTTGCATTCTTGTCGTCATCAACACCTCAAACCCTAAAGAGTACGCCGTTCCTCATGCCTATGTAACCAAGGAAATAGTCTATCAAATTGAGTCATTGCGTCATCAAAGGGATAAAAAACAAAAAAAAAACAAAAAACAAAAAACAAAAAAAACAAAAAAGGGCAAACAAAAAGATCAAAAATGAAAATCCGGAAAATAAAAAAAATAAAAAAAAAATAAATAAAGGCCAAAATGATGATTCGAAGTAATTCCCTCTCATCGATGCCAAAAGACTCACCAATATTTCCTTGGGTACATGGCATAGGAGTGGAGTCTCCTATTTGAAGTGACATCAGTTCCCCAAAGGATCAAACTAAATTTGGAAAGGCTGGGCAGACTCAACTGGAGTGTAATTAGTTTCAACCTTTTACTGTAAAGGATGCAGCCAAGAATGAACAAGAAGAGAACATGAAAAGCTCGCTAGGCTGAAAACCTGAAAGGGCGGCCTAGGCAAAAGTTAGAGCGACCCGGTGAGTTGAAAACCTGAAAAGGCGGCTCAGGTAAAAATTAGGGTCAACATCTTGGCGGGGTAACTAAAGTTCCCAATGCAAAACGTGCAAACTAAGGCATGTGGACCATGGTTAAACTACCCTCTCAAAGGCAGAGTTGAACGATGTACTTGAGGTCGTGACGTGGGATTAAGGTTCTCACTAATCTCAGGAATTCACTAGAGGATCCTCGAACCTTCCCTATTTCTCCTGGCCTTGACCTGTCCTATGTAACTTCATTTCATCCCATCTATTTTCCCCTTTGTCCATTCTCTGTATTCTGTTTGACATACACGAATAAAATTTATCTTTTTTCGATACGTGTTATGAATTGCATTGATCTGATAAAACATTGCGTTTTTATAAAAATAAAATGAAAGAATGGTGAACATTTAAAGTCGTAAGGGACAAGGCGCTCCCATTACTTGACCTCGTCTTAGACAATCATCACAAAGACTCAGCCAGGCACGCGCTTCAAAGCTATGATCGCCTCTTTGATTCTCCTCTGTCCATGAGTTATCCTAAGGGCCGCGGTTTCACAGGACCTACCCAGTTTTTGAATGTATCTTTGCACTACTTACCCTTTTTTTTTGCAGGTTATTACAACGGACAGTCATGTCAAGCATTGACGCCTCAATTAAGTCCTTTTCCTCAATGGAACTGCAGCTGCCCAAAACTAGAATCTCTCAAGTCTTCTCCTTAATCGCCAAAGTTGGCACTTCTCAGAACTCTTTCCTCAAGTCGCCAAAGTTGGCAATTCTCAAAGTCTTCTCCTTAATCGCCAAAGTTGGCACTTCTCAGAACTCCTTCCTCAAATCGCCAAAGCTGGCACCTCTCAAAGTCTTCTCCTTAATCGCCAAAGTTGACACTCTTCAGAATCCCTCCCAAATCGCCAAAGTTGGCACCTCTCGAAGTCTTTTCCTCAAATGCCAAAGCTGACACTTTTTCAAACTCCCTTCCAAGGATTCTACCTAATACATTCTGACAGTCAAGCGTATCTCCTTCCCAAGCCCAAGGATCATTTCCAGCAAAACTTTCCCCCAGTAGAATCACCAAACTCTCCCCAGTGAGCCTACAATTCAAATCATCTTCTCCCACTAGTAAGAACATTTTCTTATCAGGCTTAGAAGAACTCTCCCCAAAGGGCCCAACATATTTCTCTCAGTGAATCCACACATACCAGGTGGACCCCAGATTTTCCCTTCCCAATCAAGGGGCGATGCTCGAGCCATCAATCCTTCTCCAGTGGAACTACACTTCCCAGACAAATCAAACTGGGGCATCACCCCAGGTTCATTCTCTTTCACCCAAAGAGGTAGCACCCCGAACCATCAATCCTTCCCTAGTAGAAATACATTTCCTAAACAACTCAAACTGGGGCATCTCCCCAGATTTCTTTTGTTCAGTCAAGGGGAAGTTCCCCAACAACCTTCAAATCACCTCAAACTGGGGCATCTCCCCAGATTTCTTCTGTTTCAGTCAAGGGAGAAATTCCTCAAGATCCCTTCAAAATATGTCAAACTGGGGCATCACCCCAGGTTCACTCTCTTTCATTCAAGGAGCCATTCCCCAAAGACTCCTTCAAATCATGTCAAACTGAGGCATCTCCCCAGGGTTCTTCTGTTCCAGTCGAGGGGCAATTCCCCAAGAACCTTCAGTCATGTCAAACTGGGGCATCGCCATGAGCCTTTAAGTCCAGTGAGTTAATTTGGACGAGACGTCCTGTTAGCTCCTTCCCTTTACTTTCTGTTCGCCTATTCAGGCACCCTTTACTTTCCATTCGCCTATTTAGGCACCCTTTACTTTCCATTCGCCTATTCAGGCACCCTTTACTTTCTGTTCGCCTATTTAGGCACCCTTTACTTTCCATTCGCCTATTCAGGCACCCTTTACTTTCTGTTCGCCTATTCAGGCACCCTTTACTTTCCATTCGCCTATTCAGGCACCCTTTACTTTCTGTTCGCCTATTCAGGCACCCTTTACTTTCCATTCGCCTATTCAGGCACCCTTTACTTTCTGTTCGCCTATTCAGGCACCCTTTACTTTCTATTCGCCTATTAAGGCACCCTTTACTTTCCATTCGCCTATTCAGGCACCCTTTACTTTCCATTCGCCTATTCAGGCACCCTTTACTTTCTGTTCGCCTATTCAGGCACCCTTTATTTTCCGTTCGCCTATTCAGGCACCCTTTACTTTCCATTCGCCTATTCAGGCACCCTTTACTTTCTGTTCGCCTATTCAGGCACCCTTTATTTTCCGCTCGCCTATTCAGGCACCCTTTACTTTCTGTTTGCCTATTCAGGCACCCTTTACTTTCTGTTCGCCTATTCAGGCACCCTTTACTTTCTGTTCGCCTATTCAGGCACCCTTTACTTTCTGTTCGCCTATTCAGGCACCTTTTACTTTTCGTTCACCTATTCAGGCACTCTTTACTTTTCGTTCGCCTATTCAGGCACCCTTTACTTTCTGTTCGCCTATTCAGGCATCCTTTACTTTCCATCCGCCTATTCAGGCACCCTTTAATTTCCATCCGCCTATTTAGGCACCCTTTACCTTTTTAGTCGCCGATCAAATGGCACCCTTTACCTTTCCAGTCGCCGATCAAATGGCACCTTTACCTTTACAGTCGCCGATCAAATGGCACCTTTACCTTTCCAGTCGCCGATCAAATGACACCCTTTACCTTTCCAGACGCCGATCAAATGGAACCTTTACCTTTCCAGTCGCCGATCAAATGGCATCCTTTACCTCTCCAGTTACCGATCAAATGGCACTCTTTACCTTTCCAGTCGCCGATCAAATGGCACCCTTTACCTTTCCAGTCGCCGATCAAATGGCATCCTTTACCTCTCCAGTCACCGATCAAATGACACTCTTTACCTTTCCAGTCGCCGATCAAATGGCACCTTTACCTTTCCAGTCGCCGATCAAATGGCATCCTTTACCTTTCCAGTCGCCGATCAAATGGCACTCTTTACCTTTCTAGTCGCCGATCAAATGGCACCCTTTACCTTTCCAGTTGCCGATCAAATGGCATCCTTTACCTCTCCAGTCGCCGATCAAATGGCACCTTTACTTTTCCAGTCGCCGATCAAATGGCACTCTTTACCTTTCCAGTCGCTGATCAAATGGCACTCTTTACCTTTCCAGTCGCCGATCAAATGGCACCCTTTACCTTCCAGTCGCTGGTCAAATGGTACCCTTTAACCTTTTAGTCAACCAGGAGGCAACACCCTCACCTTTATCTATCGCCGAACATGGCATCCTTCATCTCTGATCAATTGAGAATCGACACCCAATCCTCTCACCTTTTGTTAATAGAAAGACAATCCTTCCTCTTCATGTCATTCAAAGAAAAGTCACCCCACTTTTCCTAGATTCAAAAAAAAAGAGAAAAAGAGAAACAGAAGTCGAAAATGCTCGTCTTTGAGGAAAAAAGGACATACTGACTCGTGATTGCCAGCACCATCAAACGCCATACCGATCAAGAGGTCCCACTTGGCCCCTACATCGGTGTTCATATCTTTACTTCCTTTTCACTTCAGAAACACAGAAGCTTCGCGTTTCTTTTATGAAAAAGAAGTAAAGAGAGGCATCTATGAACACCTCTTTTGGTCCGGTCCAAGTGGAACGAATCTTTTATACTGAATCCCGATGTAGAATGGCTCATAAATAATCAAGTTCGAATGGGATAACTTTGATAGAAGCATTTCCAAGTGGAATATTGCCCTGTTGGAGGCAAATTCGAGTGGAATGACTCAAAAATGATCAGATCCGAGCAGGATGGCCCTGAAGGAAGCTTTTCTGAGTGGAGCATGTCCCTGATGAAGAGAAATCCGAGTGGAATGACTAAAAAATGATCAGATCCGAGCAGGATGGCCCTGAAGGAAGCTTTTCTGAGTGGAGTATGTCCCTGTTGAAATGAAATCCGAGTGGAATGACTCAAAAAAATGATCAAATCCGAGTCGTAATGAAGTATTTCCGAGTGGAATAGGCTCCTGTTAGGGAATCCGAGCGGAATGACCCATAAATAATCCAATCTGAGTAGAATTACTCAGAATAAGTCATTTCCGAGTGGAATACTATTGCTGATTGAAGTGAATCCGAGTGGGAGCTTTCTGAATGCGAGAAATCCGAATGAAAGAATACTGATTGAAGTGAATCTGATTGAGGAATGTGTTTTTCTGGGCAAAACCGAGTCCGAATAACCAAGTCCGAGTGAGCACATCCGAGGGTCAGATGTTGAATGAAGCTCTCCTGACTAAAGTAAAAAAGACTGACTCCGAGTGTAACTGAGTGGTCAGATTCAGACTGGAAGAAAAGTCTAACTCTAAATCTATCTGAGTGGTCAGATTCTCTCAAGTACCAACTTCTGAGAGGAAAGAAGATCGAGTCCGAGTAAACATTTGCCGAGTGGGCCATTCTACAACCATTTCCGAGTCCTTTTCAGCCATCCTTCAAATAAGGGGCCGACTGAATCATTTGCCCCAATGCCGAGTTATCACCCTTCAAATCAATCCCGAGCCATTACCCTTCAAACCAATTCTGAGTCAATCCCTTCAAATCAATCCCGAGCCATCACTCTTCAAACCATTTCCGAGCCACCGATTCTGAGCTATCCTTTTAGCCATTACCAAGCCACCATTTTCACCAAATTTTGAGCAACTTTTTCAATCAATTCTGAGTGACATTTTTCAGTCAGCAAGGAGTCTTCTTCAGCCAATTCCGAGTCACTTTTCACTCGGTCTGATCGAATGTTTCAATCATAATTGCTTTGTCCCCTGAATCCAATTGCTTTGCTTTTCACTTGGATTCTCCTCACAGTAACCCAAGACCGAGCAAAGTTTCCACTCGGCTTTCCATAGGAGAATTCGTCTCGGATTGATTCTCACTCAGCTTTCTATAGGAAGGCATTCATTCCTCTCAGAAGGATTCTCACTCGGCATGTAGCATTCCCGCCCAGTCTTCTGTAGAAGTATTCGTACTCGGTCTGTTGTAGGTTGATTCACACTCGGAAAAGACTGATTTTCACTCAGTTTTCTATTGAAAAACAGTCATTCCTCTCAGAATCGACTTCCACTATGGATGAATGCTGACTGAGAGGCCAATCTGAGCCATCCTCTCTCGGATTTCCACCATGCTCTCTCGGATTATACGTGCTGATTTGGATTCCCACGATCCTAGTGGATCCAGGAATCCTGGGAGTGGCAGACAAGGGGGCGGAAGTGGAGAAATTAAAAATTCTCCACCAGCCGCTGTTCCCCCATTATTTTAACAGCCAGGCTGTCTCTACTAGGCGCATGGGTGAGTGGAGACTCATGCTGTCAAAGCACTCATCCCATGTCTTGGACCCCCTATAAATGCCCTGGCTGAAGAGGCTCAGGGGGTTGGATCCTTTCACCTTAGAACTGAAACTCTGCCTTTATTCTCTCCAATATCATATAGTGTTGCAACACGAAGGCTCTTAACCATATCATATTCAGCTCTCAGCTGATCCGACTGTTTTCCTGGCATCGAATCGTTTGCCATCTCGCGCAACACAATCACTCTTAGCGATAACGAGAGTGTTGCAGACTAGCCCCGAGTCCCACTTAATAAGCTTGCCTTGAGCCCCACCCAATGTCTCTTGTGGAATCTTCGGAACCACCAATAAAAAAATCTTATTTCACATTTAATTCATCAATAATAAGCATTTCACACTACATGATAATATCCATTTAATCATTTTCTTGCATCACATGCAAAATAATGGCATCAATTCTATCATTTCCTTGCATCTCATGCAATATCATAACACAATGAATATGGACGGAGTCCCACATCATCACAAACTCATCACACATCATAATAAATCAATAAGAAGGGGTATAAATGCCTTTCAAATATTTAATCACACATATCACATAATCATATATCATCAGATTCCATAAAATCATGATCCATTCATTCATAAACATGCAAATATACCCCTAACCCGTCCATAAACCATACATTTAAAATATAAATGCTCCCCCTATCTGGAATGGGTAATCCCAAAAGCTCTCTAAGCTTTCCGATACCCTCCGATTGCTCTCGTAGCCTCGAAAATTCCTAAATCATTAAATGTTTATTTTAATAACCAATAAGCTATCAAATTCATAATTTGACGCCATAATATGTAAACCTATATATATTCAGTAGTTTACAACTCAACAAATCACGCCGACGGTATCCAATACACACTTTCGATAATACCCGAACTCCGAAACGGTTCTAAATCAAAAGAAATCAACGAACCACTAGGTACACGAGCTTCCCACAAATTAATTTTTAGATTAAAATCCCCCGAACACATACACATCATATATTCCGAAGCTTAAACTCGTGAAAATGGGAGCTAAACACCATGAGTATCTTAAACTCACCAAAAACAACGAAAAGCTCAAAACTCCAACACCCTTCAAAGCTGCCCACAATGATCAAACTCCGGATGTTGCTTCTTCAACATTTTCAAGAAATCGAAGCTTCCTACTAAGCATCAATAGCTGTCATGTGACGATAAAGGGAGGGGAACATGCAATCATGTCTTGGCTTGAAGGAATTAGATGAAGAAGAAGTGAAATTTGGAGTGATGGAGCCGCAGAGAATAAGGAAATGGAATGCCGAGTTTTCCCCCATTTTGCATGCAACGTTCACGAGATTGAAGTGAGAAAGAATAACTTCATTTTTCACATTAAAGCCACTAAGGGCAAATTGGTAATTTTACAAAATTTTAATCAATTATAACAATCCATTTTAATTATTGATTAACATCAAATTAACCGCTAATAAAAAATAGGATGTTACATGTTGCATTGCTGATGGACATGGAAAAAGATAACTTAACTATGATATTTAACAAGTAATTTCATCAATAATTGGTTAAATTTTGGCCTACCTCAACGAAGAAGTTAGTTTCAAAATTGAAGTTTAATATGAAAAATCATAAAAACAAATTTGATTATTATCATCAATGTTGTCAATAAAAATTACTCGACGACCTCTCTATCTTATCTTCACCCTTCTTTTTCTCATTGTTTTTTCCAGTAATTTCTATGGTAAAGATTATCTCCATGCACATCTAGAAGCCATCTCTTATGAGTATAACAACTCTCAAAATTAAGGACATCTTTCAATCATAAACCTTGAAAATGTGTCATATGTTTTTTTATTAAGATATACAAAATTCTTTTAGTTTGGTTTTTGAAAAAGGAAAAATAAAAAATTAGTATAAAAGCATGAAAAAATTATATGGTGTTTGGTTGATTGTAAATTATGGTAAAGATTTTTTTTTAAAAAGTTTGGTTTACGCGAGAAAGTGTGAGAAAACTTTATGAAATTTTATTCAATTACTTAAACATACTTTCATCCTAATGTCTCTTTTTTTTCCTAGTGCAACTACGTTACATAGTATCATTCTAATATTTGGATGAGTTTTTGAACTATTTCCTCACACTTAATTGGAAAAACATTTGCCTATAGGACCCACATATAAAATTTTTGTCGACAAATAGGATACATTTTGTCAAACATTCTTATAACTATTCTTTTTTCTCTCATTGATTATATTGTTCACACTTTCATTGAAATTAAACACAAGTTAAACGATTTCACTAATCAATAAAAAGTAAAAATAATAATACACGCTTACTTAATTTACAATTTAATTTTAGCAAGAAGACTCATAATTTAATTGAATATATCAATTAGTGTAAAATTTTGTATAAATTTATCTAATAATAAATTATATTAGAAATAGTTATATTAAAAATGATATTGAATTACTAACAATTGAATATAAATTTAAATTGGAAAATGCTTATTACTAATCTTTAAATATACCTTGATTTCACTTAAAAAATATTTTTTTAATTATTTAATGTCACAGATAACTTCTATTATTTTTAGGAGGTGTTTGATTTTTTGTTAGGGTGACTTGACTAACCTAAAAAAATCTCACGGTCAAATAAAGTTTTGACGGTCTTAAACAGTATGAAAGATCAATACTAACTTTTAAATTTTTTTATTTTTATAACTTTAGTTCTTAACTCAAATACTTAACACATAGGATCCATTTGTTTAAGTTTATTTTTAAGTACTTTTTAAAAAACGTTTTTTTATAAGTATTTTTTTAATAAACAGAAATCAGTTTATTTTCAGTTTCTGTTTATTTTTAAAACTTTAAACAAATACGTTAAAATTTAAAATAAGTATTTTTTAATTAAAAAATATTTATTTTTTAAAATAAGTTTAAACAAACAAATACTTACTTTGGATAAAAAAAACACAGCTAAGTGGAAAAAAAGAAAAAGAGAAGGAAAGCATAGGCAAATGATGAATGATGAGCTTGAAAACAAAACACAGCTAATAAAAATAATTTGGTTGCCCTGATTAGCCCCACTGGGATGCAGGGTAACCTAGGCAGGGAAGCCAAGTGTTTTCCCACTTATGAGTTAAAATACGACCAATAGTAAACCACACCCATCATCGCTCGTTCCCTCCCGCAAGTGAGTAACCGTATAAAACGACACACAAGCGCACACACAACCCGAGAGAGAGGAGTACTACTACTAGTTACTACTAGGTCTCTCTTTCTTCGTCACCCCAAACCAATCAATCGAAAACCCTAAGGGTCTCATCGCCGCCATGGATCCCGAGGTGCAGCAATCGCAACTGGCGGCCATTCTCGGCGCCGATCCCTCCCCGTTCGAGACCCTCATCTCCCACCTCATGTCCTCCTCCAACGATCAACGCTCCCACGCCGAATCGCTCTTCAACCTCTGCAAACAAACCGATCCCGATAGCCTCTCCTTGAAGCTCGCTCACCTCCTCCACTCCTCCCCCAACCAAGAAGCTCGCGCCATGTCTGCCATCCTCCTCCGCAAGCAACTCACCCGCGACGACTCCTACCTCTGGCCTCGCCTCTCCCCTCACACTCAGTCCTCCCTCAAATCCCTCCTCCTCTCCTCCATTCAAACCGAAAACACCAAATCCATCTCCAAGAAACTCTGCGACACCATCTCTGCACTTGCTTCCGGTATTTTGCCCGATAACGGTTGGCCTGAATTGCTCCCTTTCATGTTCCAGTGCGTGTCTTCTGATTCCGCTAAGCTTCAGGAATCCGCGTTTTTAATCTTCGCTCAGTTATCTCAGTTCATCGGCGATTCCCTCACTCCTCACATCAAAAACCTTCACGATATC
Source organism: Clitoria ternatea (assembly GCA_037962975.1). Taxonomy (NCBI): domain Eukaryota; kingdom Viridiplantae; phylum Streptophyta; class Magnoliopsida; order Fabales; family Fabaceae; genus Clitoria; species Clitoria ternatea. The sequence goes on along the minus strand of CM075669.1, from coordinate 271,405,820 downwards.
TTCTTGCAGTGCCTCACTTCTCCCTCCGTTAATCCCGATGTTCGAATTGCCGCGTTGAACGCTGTTATCAATTTCATCCAGTGCCTTTCCGGCTCCTCCGATCGTGACCGTTTCCAGGACTTGCTTCCTGCTATGATGCGCACCTTGAGTGAGGCTCTCAATTCTGGTCAGGAGGCCACCGCTCAGGAGGCTCTCGAGCTGCTCATTGAGCTCGCTGGTACTGAGCCGAGGTTTTTGCGGCGGCAGATTGTTGATGTTGTTGGTGCTATGTTGCAAATTGCCGAGGCCGAGTCTCTTGAAGAAGGGACTAGGCATTTGGCCATTGAGTTTGTTATCACTCTTGCTGAGGCTAGAGAGCGTGCCCCTGGGATGATGAGGAAGATGCCACAATTTATTAGCAGATTGTTTGCCATACTTATGAAAATGCTTTTGGATGTTGAAGATGATCCTGCCTGGCACAGTGCCGAGACCGAGGATGAGGATGCTGGTGAAACCAGCAATTACAGTGTCGGACAAGAGTGTTTGGATAGGTTGTCTATATCGTTAGGTGGAAACACTATTGTCCCTGTTGCTTCTGAACAATTGCCTCATTACTTGGCTGCTCCCGAATGGCAGAAGCGTCATGCTGCATTGATTGCTCTTGCTCAGATAGCTGAAGGATGCTCGAAGGTATTAGAGATGCTGACATGAGATGTTTTGTTTTTTTGTAAAGTGAAGGACAATTTGGATCTTTTGTTTTTAGGAGTATAGGACAATTGGAATATGCTGCTGCCGTTTCGTTTGTGCGCGTATAGGACAATTTAATATGCTGCTGCCGTTTATTTCCATACATGTTTTATTTTAGATTTTTTACTTATACTTGATCATTGGGCTTATGCTGCTTGATTTATAAATTTCCACCATGTCTCGATTATTGCAGGTCATGATAAAAAATCTGGAGCAAGTGGTGGCTATGGTGTTGAACTCCTTTCCAGATCAGCATCCCCGTGTAAGGTGGGCAGCCATTAATGCAATTGGGCAACTGTCTACTGATTTGGGTCCTGATTTGCAAGTTCAATATCACCCGGGAGTGTTGCCAGCATTAGCGGGTGCCATGGATGATTTTCAGAACCCTCGCGTACAGGTGAAGTCATTTAATTTTTTTATTTCATTTTTTCCTTTTTTGAAGTATGGATATCTGCACAATTATTGAACTAGAGTGAGATGAAATATTTGTGTTTCATCTCATCAGCATTGATCTTCTTAAACTGATTATTTAAAATAAATTCCTTGCTATGTTACTGTATGCAAATATGAACCTTAGGGTGCATAGTGATTAGTGATTGCTTTATAATGTTGAATCCTGTCAAAACCACAAATAATAATATTGGGCAAGTAATCTGTATATTTATTGGTTAAAGACAAGATTAACAGGTTGAAACATTGTGTTGTTTCCTATTTCGGTCAACTTATGAATTGGGTGTTTGTGTGTCCTTTGTGTTTTGTATCCTTCTAGTCAATGTAATTTCTGTATTAAATCATCTTATTTTTAAATATCCTCAAAACATTCTATACAGGCACATGCTGCTTCAGCGGTGCTCAACTTCAGTGAGAACTGCACACCTGATATTTTAACGCCATATTTGGATGGAATAGTTAGCAAACTACTTGTACTTCTTCAGGTAAATAGTTATTCCCAAGAATAATGTTATTATGTTATGGTTGTTTTGCTGAATTATTGTATTTTTCATTCACTTCATCTTGGATGTTACACATATTTCAGAATGGTAAGCAAATGGTGCAAGAAGGTGCCTTAACTGCTTTGGCATCAGTTGCTGATTCTTCTCAGGTATTCTATCAACTCATTTCTTTAACCAACATCTTTGTGGTGTACTCGGTTAATTTAATCTATCATCTTCCTTAGGAACACTTCCAAAAATACTATGATGCTGTCATGCCATATCTGAAAGCCATATTGGTTAATGCAACGGACAAGTCTAATCGTATGCTTCGTGCAAAGTCTATGGAGTGTATAAGTTTGGTTGGAATGGCTGTTGGGAAAGAGAAGTTTAGGGCTGATGCTAAGCAGGTTGGTTTTTCTTTTTTATTTATTTCAATTTTAATACTTGGTTGAACCCTCTGAAAGTCATATGCTGTATGTAACTTTGTGAGTCAAGAGTGTTGTGTTAGTTATACACACATAGCTATATACATACTTAGTACATATGTATACTTGATAAATAGGAAATTTAGTGCACTATCTTTGTTTCATGTCAAATAGAAGTCTTAATGATTTTAAATTCTATGTATGATGGTTCTTTACTAGGTCATGGAAGTTCTTATGTCCCTTCAAGTGTCTCAAATGGAGACAGATGATCCAACAACAAGTTACATGCTTCAGGTATATGCCATTTATATTATTGATAGCATAAGCATAAAGTGCCAATTGGACTATGTTCAGTTGTGAAGCCTTTAATTTGTTACAGGCCTGGGCTAGACTCTGCAAATGTCTGGGACAAGATTTTCTTCCTTACATGGAGTTTGTCATGCCTCCATTGCTTCAATCTGCTTCACTTAAGCCTGATGTAACCATTACGTCAGCAGATTCTGACAATGAAATTGAGGATTCTGATGATGAAAGGTCTCAACTATAGTCCTACTCTACATAAGATTTTAAATAATTTACATATAATTAATGCATAATACATCTCCTTTACGACTGATCTCTTGTCATCTGGGTCTTGTATGTTTGCTAATAGTTTAGTTTATACCCTAGGAGTAAGAGCTTATTGTTGATTTACTAATCTTTGTATAGGATTCTTTTGTTCCCCAAATCCTGATTTATTCTATTCCGAGATGTGTGCTTGTGTGTGTATACACAAATCCTAATGCATATTTTAACTTGGACATGCTTCAAACACTGATTTAGTTCTTCTGAAGAATCAGAAACACTCATTGGTACATTTTTGTTGAGCCTGGATAAATCCAATTTTGTTTTATTTATCCATTGTAGTATGGAGACTATCACTCTGGGGGACAAGAGAATCGGAATCAAGACTAGTGTCCTAGAGGAAAAAGCAACAGCATGTAACATGCTATGCTGCTATGCTGATGAGTTGAAGGAAGGATTCTTTCCATGGATTGATCAGGTTATACTTAGGTGTCCATTGAAATCCCTTTTAGTATCCAGGTTTCTTCAAGTGTTATTTTTCTTTTTTTTTTCTTGTTAATAATTTGTATGCAATGCAGGTTGCTGGAACTTTAGTGCCACTCCTTAAATTTTATTTCCATGAGGAGGTTAGAAAAGCAGCTGTTTCAGGTATGGAAAGTTATTGATCCTCTGCATCTTCATTTTTGCTCAGTCCTTGCACAATAAATATGCTTTTTCTCATTGCTTAAATTGTTTTAATTCAAATATCTCTAGCAATGCCGGAGCTATTACGATCTGCAAAGTTAGCTATAGAGAAAGGGCAATCTCAAGGTCGAGATGTAACCTATTTGAAGTTTTTGACTGACAGTATCATCCCAGCTCTGGTGGAAGCATTGCATAAGGTAGTTGTTTATTCAACTTTATCCATTACTAATTGTACTATTTTTTTGGAAGTGAATATCTTTTCTCTTCATTTTATATTGTGTCAAAATAAATGTAGGTACCAAATATTCACAAAAACCAAAACAATCCCATGAGTGCAGCATGCACTTTTTTTGTTAGTTTAGGAAACAGTCCAGCCATGAATTTGAGGACTAAGATTAATCTAAGCAACATTTGAGGTGGATTTTACCTGACTTGGCGGTGTCCTGTGGTGTTTTTTCTTTTTTTGCTAAAGTTCTCCCTATTTCTGTTTGCTTGCAGGAACCCGACACAGAGATTTGTGCCAGCATGTTGGATTCATTAAATGAATGCTTACAGGTTCAGATCATGAGATAACTTTGTCATATATTTTTTCCCTTTTGACTAATAATTTCTGTTCATTTGTATAAGAAACCATGACTGTTGAATCTTTGCATAGTTGATGTTATAACTGAAGTTCAATCTATATCAGTACTAGTTGAAATTGAAATTCAATGAATACCCTCACCAGCACTGCTTTTATTTTAATATTGTAACTGATGCTCTCTGTGCAAGTTTTCATTGTCAATTGGCAAATAAAAACAAATTTTAACAGTTTGGTTACTTCCTTTATATAATTGTTTTGTAGGATTTAAATTGTTATTTAGTTGAATTAATTGCATAATTTGTCTTTTCACTGAACAACTCCTGTCTCATTAATGCTTGATGTCAGGTGCACCTCACTCTAGTAGATGTAATTTTTGTAGTTTTGTTTTGTGAAGGATGAGAATGACATGTCATCTGAGAATTTGGAATGTCTTCCTATCTAGGTTGCTGCTCATGTTTACTTGGTTATGTGCATACTTTTCTGACATCATCTTGTACATATTCATTTTTGACTACTTGATTTTAATGGACAGGGTATAGTTTCAATTTTTTTGGCTCTATATTTTTCACTCTTACTTTCTCCATTTTCGCTAGTCACTAGAAGCCCTAGTATGCGGAGCAGATAAGATGGGGGTTAGCCCCATAACTAGATGTGGCGGGAGAGAAAACCTCTCAGGGAAACCATTAAGAAAGATTTAGATGTCAGCAATTTTTCTATAGACATGATTCACAACATAACACCATGCGTTATACGATGCTTGTAATGAAACCCTCCTAATGATACTAGTCATGGTTGTATTATTTTCTTCAATTTCACATGCATTGTATGCTTTTGTTGATTACTATGCATGCTTGGTTAAGTAGATGTTCTGAGATCTTTGTGTAATGAGGCCCTCATTTAATTGAGTTTGTGTTTTTTAATCTTCCCCTTGGCTTTAGTACAGAGAAATCCGTTTTTGATGTTTCCTGTTCTTCTTATTACTCTTTCAGATCTCTGGGATGCTTTTGGATGAAAACCAGGTCAGATCCATTGTTGATGAGATAAAGCAGGTGATCACCGCTAGCTCGAGTAGGAAGAGTGAGAGAGTAGAGAGGACCCAAGCAGAAGATTTTGATGCTGAAGAGGGCGAGTTGATTAAAGAGGAAAATGAACAAGAGGAAGAAGTTTTCGACCAAGTTAGTTGTTTTATCTACTCTAAAATAATTCAAAGCATAAGTGCTGGATTACTATTCTTTGTTTCAATTTTATGCATTTTCACATAGTGGTCGTATTTTAAAGTATTCACACATTGTCTCAGGTGGGTGAGATATTGGGAACTTTGATCAAAACCTTCAAAGCCTCCTTCTTGCCTTTCTTTGATGAACTATCATCATACTTGACACCTATGTGGGTATGTTTTTCCTGGAAGCTACAAACTCTATTATTTAATTAGATTTTCTATGAATATTTACTTCAATTTATTCATTTGATTGATCTTCCCTGTTGTCTTGTTTTGATGTAATTATCTCTTCTATGTCAAGCAGACTTCGTACAGGCTTTGTGCATGATGACTAATTTTAAATATGGTTTAAGAAGAACTAAAATATGGATGTCATTGTTTTGACTTTTAAGTTTAATGTTTGTGTATAGGGAAGGGACAAGACTCCTGAAGAGAGAAGGATTGCAATTTGCATTTTTGATGACGTTGCAGAGCAGTGTCGTGAAGCAGCAATTAAGTAAGCACATTTTTTTTGCTAGCTTACAACTTTAATGTGCGATGTTAACAATGAAGGTGTGTTATCATCTTACACTGTTTTACATGCCAATTGTGCAGGTATTACGATACCTATCTCCCATTCCTATTGGAGGCTTGTAATGATGATGCTCCTGATGTCCGACAGGTCAGTATTCTGTTGGTTAGCCTTTTGAATGCCATTTTTGTTGTTTAGGAAGTTAGTTTTTGATATTGGTATCTCTTCACATTTCTGTAGGCGGCTGTGTATGGCCTTGGTGTTTGTGCTGAGTTTGGTGGATCAGTGTTTAAACCTCTAGTTGGAGGTACTGCTTGATACATTATTGAACTAGTAAAAGGAAAAGGTTGTATCATATCGAGTGACAATTTGATGCTTTATTGCAGAGGCTCTTTCGAGGTTAAATGCTGTGATCCAGCATCCCAATGCTCTTCATTCAGATAATGTGATGGCATATGACAATGCTGTTTCCGCTCTGGGAAAGATTTGCCAATTTCATCGTGACAGTATTGATTCTGCCCAGGTCATTACAAATTTTCCCTGTTTAACCTGCTTGCTTTTATGGTTTTGCTTTGGTTGAGATAGTAAATAGTTTAGCTAACAATGTCCTGTTTTCTTTGCAGGTGGTTCCTGCATGGTTAAACTGTTTACCAATAAAAGGTGATTTGATTGAGGCCAAAGTTGTTCATGATCAGCTTTGTTCAATGGCTGAGAGGTTAGGCGTCCAACTCTTTAATTTCTTATCGGCTCCTGCTTATCTTTTTTCATTGGTTGTAACTGTCTTGTTTTTTCTGCAGATCTGACAGGGAGCTGTTGGGGCCAAACAATCAAAACCTTCCAAAAATAGTTTCAGTGTTTGCCGAGGTTAGATTTTTGTTGTGTAGCTGCCACTTTTAGGCTGTGTCCAGGTCTCTGGGGGTTAAATCTTTTTAACATGATTGGAATTTTTGTTTGTGATCAAAGAAAATTTTCAGCATGGTATTTAATCCTAAATCATGGCACACCACGGCTGACTCCAAAACTGGGACTGCGGAATCACATATTGCATTGCGGCCAAGATTTTATCCTATCGTGGGTAGAAAGCGTGCTGAACTTTTTTAAGAAAGAGCTAAAAGAGACAAAATAAACATTCATTTTAAGAGAAATAGTGAGAATTTTTTAACAATTTGACATTTTTAAATTGATCTATACTAGAATAATGTGGTTGTCTGATAAGCTTAAATTTTGTTAAAAGTTATAGCAAATTATTTTTTAATTAAAAGGCCAAATTATATTTTACCCTCTTTGTTTAAAATAAAAATTGCGAAGGTTAGAAACAAATAACTGCCAGAGGAAGGGATGGAAACATGAGAGCAGAGGAGACCCGAAATTGGCAAAACAATAACTATTTTCTATAACTGTTTACCCTTGTAAATAGGGGTTTAGGATTAGTATAGAACTCAAGCAAAACATGTGCTGAACAACATTGCTTTGGCCATTAAGTTTGTTCTTCCATGGCATATTGAAGGTTCAATATTTTTAATTGGAAATTTGATTAATTGGGGGACATAGAAATCATTAAAGGGTAAAAAGTTTTTGGTGTCACATAGTCATATGACAAACAGGAATATTTGGGAAATAGTGTAAAGGAACTTGCAGAATTGAGTAAAAATTGTCACTTTACGATTACAACTGTAACCAAGAAAGCTTTTGTGAATGAATCATTTGTTTCTAGCTGTCAATTTAACATTTCAGATTCTTCTATCTGAATTATTTCTAGCTAATTTGAGGAGGTGCTAGTGGTCTGTTCTTTATGTATCTCAACTGAAAAGTTTCATGTATACTAGACTGCTAGTGAATTAACAATTTGGACTCTCGTGCATTAGTGATTAGTCCCATGAATACCTTGATGTGCATAAATGGGCAGTGTTTTGTTCCATCAAACATGAGATATGATTGGTGCAAGTGATTTTTGGTAATATATTTTCAATTTGTTTGAAATTGTTCCTTTATTTAAGGGAATCCATTTTATGTGATTTAGGTTTTATGTGCTGGTAAAGACCTTGCAACAGAGCAAACAGCTGGCCGTATGATTAATTTACTCAGACAGCTCCAGCAGACTTTACCACCATCTATTCTTGCTTCTACTTGGTCATCTTTGCAGCCGCAGCAACAGCTTGCGTTACAGTCCATCCTTTCTTCATAGTCTTATTGCTTTGCTGCAATACATCATTTCTTCATAGCATCTGGGTTGGCAGTTGGTGTCTTGCTCTTTTTGGGAACAAGCTTTTTCCAGTTTGGTCTATATTTGTTATCCATTCTTTTTGCCATAAGATGATTTCCATCATTCATTCTTGCATGGTGTTTTATAGCCACATGGCTTCAGTTTTGAGAATGCAGAGAGTCAATTGTGATTGGAAAGGGAACTTTCTGTAGAATGTGTATATTATGAGTGTTTATAGTGCGATTGAGTCCAAAGAGGTGGGTTAGGAAATTGTGGCTTGGGAGTTGGGAGCTTCTCCTTCTATTCCTCTTAATTGTTTTCTATTCATATTGGGTGAGAATATAGGGTTGTCTGTGGGGCAATTCTTGCAGTTTTGGCCTATTGTATTGTTTTTTTCCCATATCAGACATTATGAAATGTATCATATGAAATACTAATGCTATTTATTCATTAAGGTTGAAAGAATTGCTTTTCCAATCAATAATTTGTGGACAATTAGTGCAGGGGGTTTTCTAAAGTTCTGTTATTTTTAAGTTTGCAATGTGCGTGGTGTTGCTATTTTATTTTTTTTGCAGAACTCTGTTTATCATGAATCGGGTTGAAGGAACATGTCTGTAGTACATGGTAAGTTACGCGGTACATTATATTAGAGAGATGTCTCTTGCGGGGTGTGTGTGTGTATTAAAAGGAATAAGGTCTGGCTTTGGTATTCCTTTCCGTAGAGAATTTATCAATCTTGATCCTTGACTTTTGTATTGATATTTTACATTCGTTGTTTAAAAATGTGATTATTCAGATCCTTAATTCTTTTTCCCTACTTTAAATGGCTTGTGGATTTAATTGGTTTTAGCCACCAAAATACTATTCCAAATTTTACTTATTCAGTTGAACTGTCATTAAATTAAATAAAAAACCTTATATTTCTTAAACAAGTTTTTGATGTTAAAAAACTAGAGGTAAGTGTACCGGTGATAACACAAGTAATATATGTCGCATTTGGCTGGCGCATGATCACATAGAAAGCCCACTTGTTAAAGACTGAAATCCAGCTTCATGGTTTCCGCTTCAAATAATTTTGCCTTGTTTAGTGGATATTTTGTCTAGAAATATTATTAGTTTACCCTTTGGTTGGTTGCAAAAAAAGTATGAGAAAAATATTGTATGTGAAATTTTTCTATTGTTTGAAACTAGGTCATCAAACGCAGGCGACCATGAAGTGGTGGAGCAGCCCTTCCCTGCTTCCCCTGCCCGGGGTGGGTGCGTTTTCTGCGTGCCCTTTAGATGGTAACTCAAGCGTAATCGTCTTAGGGTTAGTTTTTTTGTTTTTTTAACCACATTGAAACAATGTTTTTTAGTTTATGCACCAAAATAATGTGGGGTTTTTTTTTTATTAATGGTGCAGTTGAAAAATTTATTTATGAATTCGGGGTTCTTTTTTTTTAAAAAAATTTCATGTCTGGGGTACTATTGTGTGTCGTAGGAGACACAAACGGCCCTTGTGTCACTTCTACAGGGGACGACACACTCCCCAACTGCGACGTGTGCATGTCGCATTTACCAGATACGGCTTACCTATGGTGCATTCCCTAGGGACGACACACGTTGGTGTGGTGCATCCAGAAAGGACGACACCCTCAACTATGGTGCATCTCCTTCATACGATTCTAATTGTGGTGCACCTCCTTCATGCACCACAACACCTATATAAACCTCTGACCTGAACGCATTCTCCATTCAAACCTCACATTTCTTCTAATTCATTGAATCCTCTTGCAAATTTTTATTCCCAATTCACTGGTTATTTTTTTTTCCGTATTATCCTTCTCAAATTTCTGGCAATTATTTTTGTAATTTTTTCTTCCCATTTCATTAAATGTTTTCTTGTTATTTGTGTCGTATATTCAATATGAATTATTTGTCAGATGAGGATTCGAATTATAATTTACCATCTGAGGTTGATAGTAGTGACTCATGCGAGGATGATGAATTATTAATGGCAAATTCAGACATTGAGGATGATGCAAGTTCGGGAGCTATAATAGGTGTTGGTGGATTGTCTAATCCAATCGCTTGTCAACCCTCTGGTAAAGTATTCTTAAAGTTGATATATTTATTTTGAAATTAATTTTTGTGAGCGAATTTATTTTATTTAACCAAGGTACTATTGAGACGCCGTTTTGGAATGCGACACCACATTATCAAGCTCTAAATTTGGATCATCAAGGTGAAGAAATGGATTTTGATGACTGTAGTACTTGGAATGTTGGGGATGAATTATTGGTGGGATTAGAATTTGAAACCAAAAGTCAAGTGCAAAATGCACTAAAATAGTATACAATGAAAACACATCAATCATATATAGTTATGGAGTCAAAGCCGAATAAATTCGTTGTGAAGTGTTCCAATCAAATTACTGGTTATGGTTGGCGAATGCTTGCAATTCTTTCAAAGAAGTCACAGAAATGAGTTATTAGTCAATATAGTGGCCCACATACTTGCGTTAACGTAACCCTCTCACAAGACCATGAAAAACTAGATGTTGATCTGATTTGCTCTGTCATAATAGGTAATGTGAATAATTTTTATATTATTTTTATTTTGATAATTTAATAATTTATATATACATATATATAGGGATGGTGAAGAAGGAACCATCAGTGTCAATTGCTTTAATTCAAGAAAGAGTTAAAGCAAAATTTGGCTTTGTTGTTTCTTACCAAAAGGCATGGAGAGCAAAACAAAAAGCCCTTGTTAAAGTCTTTGGCGATTGGGAGGAGTCATATGTTTTACTACCCCGTTGGCTAAGCCGTATGACCTAGGTTGCTGAAGGCTTGACATACGTTTTGCAAACCCATCCATTTGTTGTAGAAGGTGAAGTTAACCAAAGGTTTCGTAAATTTCATCGTGTTTTCTGGACGTACAAGGTTTGTATTGATGGGTTTAACTTTTGCAAGCCCGTGATCCAAGTAGATGGCACCCATTTGTATGGGAAATACAAGGGTACTCTTTGGATTGCCACAGCCTAAGATAGCAACAGCTTTGTTCTCCCCTTGGCGTTTGCAATTGTCGAGGGATAAACGTTGGATGGTTGGAGTTGGTTTTTAAAGTTGATGAAAAGGTATGTTACCATGAAGAATGGAATATGTATCATTTCTTATCATCATAGAAGCATTTTGGGTGCAATGCGTGACCCAAATTGCGGATGGACACCACCTATGGGTTATCATAGGTACTGCATTCGACATATTGCCAACAACTTTTACTTGAAATTCAAGAACCAAGATCACAAGCCTGCTGAAGTTAGGTATAACATTATAAATTTAAATTTATTTATGCACTTTAGTTGAGACTGCATGATATGGAGTTTGCTAACATGTTTGTTGCTATATGTGCAGGCTACAATCTAAGTAAATATTCCTTTGACCAGAATTTGGAAAAATTCCGTTCATTGAGTCCAGAAATTGTAACCTAGATTGACAATATCCCAAAATGAGGATGGTCATAAGATGGTCATTTTGCAAACTCATAAAAACCTGTCCGTCGTAAGTGAGGAATAATTGCTTCCGGTATTTCATTTCTAACCTGAAATGCTTTCCTGATCTTTAGTACACGATCAAGTCGTCCATTCCATACATATGTTGATACATGTTTGTCTTGGAATTTTAACACGGACGGGTCCAACGGTCTGTCTAACACCCTCTGTTACATCTCAATAATTTCTAAAAAAATTCATATTTTTTTTTAAAAAAATATGATTCGTTAAAAAGAAACTATCAAAATAAATTACATATAATATTTCTGAAATACCTCATGAATATCATTAAAATTTATAAAGTAGTTTTACATTTATCCAAAGAAAATAAATATTAAACATTATTAGAAAGAGAGGAAACTCCATGGCTCAAAAGCAGTTACTTAATGACATTATTTATTCATTAGACCATGGTATTCATACCGAGCTCCCTTTCTAGAACGTTTTATATATACTGTCGAGATTCTTCGATCCTTCCCTCTGTACGAACCATCAATTTAAAACATATGAAACAAAAACATAGAGAAAGGAGTGAGAAACAGAATATAATATTCCCAAATGGGACATAAGTAATAAAGGGTTTTCATAAACTAGTATAATAATATCAATCACAATCACATATACAATCAATTATGAATGTATGAATGATATGCCATATCTTCATCATAACTTACCTATATATGCGGGCCCTTAAATTTTAATTTGCACTGGGCCAACCAGGAGTTTACACTGTTCCATAATTACGGATAATAATAACATGAATAGCTCAATTGGCATGGAAACACTTAGAGACTAGTCAAATTGAGAAGGTTTTATTGTGAAAGTACCCGGCACTAGGGAGCTACCCCAGGTCCCCTGAAGCACCCTTTCACACCCTCTCATCCCAAGGCTCGAAATTAAGCCCCCTCTAATGTATCATCGGTTTCTATAATCCGTCCCCAGACAATATCATTTTGTTTCTCTTTGATGACTCATGATGCATGAACTACTTGCGTATTTAGTTGGTTAAGGCTTTTAGAAACTCAATTATATTATCAGGGCCTACGAATCGCGACATAGCTACCCCAGTAAACTGTACTTTTTCAAATTCTCAAATAAGTTCTATCACACATATAAAATTTTAGTACAGTTCATTTTCAAATAACAAATCAAATCTCATTATAATTTGAGTTTCAAAGACTTAAATATATTTCACAACATTCTTTAGAAAGTTTATAGGTCAATTCAAAATCAATTACTAAAAACTCGAATTCAGAATTATCAATCTTTAAAACCTTAGTACTTGAAAATTTTGTATAATATTTTTATACATTTTGAAAATAATATGTATATATATATATATATATATATATTAAAATATTAGTAAAAATTTATTTTTATAAAATAATTTCTTTTTCTTTTTAATACACTAACTAAAAATCTAAATTTTAGTAAAGATATATATATATATATATTTTAAAAGATAAAAAGAGATTTCTAAAAACTTATGTAGTTTCATTGAAAACTAAGAAATTTCTTAAAATTAATTTGAATAAAGATGAATAAGTAATTAAGGAAGTAGGAGATAAGTAAATTCTTACTGAGTTTTAGCTTTCCGTCATGCTCGCTATATGCTCAAACTCCACATTACAAGATCATCAATCATAATCAAATATTGTCAATCACAATCAAACATCATAAATCACAAATAAATATTAGCAATCATATACAGATCAAATAATTAAACACCAGTTATAAATATCATAATTCAAAATTCAATGGTTATTTAAATTAATAAAGTTTATTTTAAGTCCTATAGTCCATTCCTCGTACAGGTCTATGTAAGTCCAAGATAGTTCAGTCCTTGTATAGGTCAAGTTCAGTCCATATAGGTCATAATAGTCCAAGTCCTTGCATAGGTTTAGTTCAATCTGTATAGGTCATAATAATTCAAGTCCTTGCATAGGTTCAGTCCAGTCCGCATAGGTCATAATAGTTCAGGTTCTTGAAGAGATATTTCAAATTAAGTTACACGAGATACTTAATTTATTAATAACAATTATTATAAATTTTAAGTTAAAATTTATTGTTTTAAAAATAATAATATTATTAAGTTTAAAAGGAGTAAAAGACTCCTCTCATTATTCTTATGTATTTTCATATTATATTCTTATCTCACCCTCTTACCTTGATTTGCTACAAAAAGTGAATTCGCTCTACGCCTCTGAGTTCTAACAAAATATTAATACTAATTTATTTCAGTATAGGCATAAGATGAAAATTAAGATTGCTATCAAATGATAAATAGTAATTATGCATAGTAATAGTAAATAGTAATGGTAAATAGTAAAACATCAATAGTAACGATAAATAGTAATTTTTGAATAGTAACGATAAATAATAAATCGTGAATAGTAATGGTAAATAGTAATTTTTTAAATAGTAATGGTAAATAGTAAATTTTGAATAATAACGGTAAATAGTAAATTTTGAATAATAACAGTAACTAATAAATTTTGAATAATAACAGTAAATAATAAATTTTAAATAATAACAGTAAATGATAAATTTTGAATAATAACAGTAAATCATAAGAATAACGTATAGTGGTAATTTATTTTTACCACAGTAACTTATTCATAATAGTAATAGTATATTAATAGTTTAAGAGTACTAAAGAAATAAACTAAATAATCATAAAAAGAATATAGAAGAAAGATATTATTACCTTACACCTCCGGCAGAATCTCTTTTTACCAAAATAATTTACTTTCCATTAATTTCTTAAGCACTATCTCTCTAGATTTTCTCTCTAACTTTGGTGTGGAAATGTTGTAAATGAACCATCTATTTATAGGAAGAAAATTTTACTATTTAAGATTACTTAATTATTTATTTTACTATTTATGATGTAAGTATTTACCAACCGATGATTATTCATGATGTAAGTATTTGCCAACTGATGATGCAAGCAATAAATAAACGATGATGTCGGCAGTGACATTTTGGTTACTAGATAAAAGGTTAAGGGTATTTTGTCATTCTTAAAAAAAGAAAGAAATATAAAAAATTCCAAAAAATTATAAATTGTATAACAATCAAAAAGTTCTAAAGAACTATAATCAAATTCTTTTGAAATTTTATTTTAAATAAGAAATAATGAAATTAGGGGTGTTACAGTCTGGGATTTATAAACCTCTCCTCAGCCATTCTGCATTATATAATAAAAATTAAGTATTAAAATTTATAAACTTAAGAATTATAATATTTCATATAACAACATTTTAATCAATAATATGTTAACAACAATAAACCCTAAATATTAATAACTAATTCTCAATATTTTGTCTAACAAAATTATATTCAATAAATACTTAATAATATCAAACCCTAAATATTAACAACTAATTATCAATATTTTATCTAACAACATTATATCCAATAAAATCTTAATAATCAAAAATCCTAAATATTAACAACTAAATAAGACTATTTCTAAACATTATATTTCAATCACTAGTGGATTTTGGGCTTTTTACCACGGTTAAAATTGATTTTTAACCACGGTTGTAGAACCGTGGTTGTTCCCATCGTGGTTATAGATGTGGACTTTTAACCACGGTTGTGACCCGTGGTAAAAAACATTATATAACCACGGTTCCAAAGACCTGTGATTAAAGAGGGAGGATTTTTAACGACGGTTATTAAAGAACCGTTGTCATAAGTTGGATTTTTAACCACGGTTATTAAAGAACCGTGGTCATCAGTTGAATTTTTAACCACGGTTGTTGAAGAACCGTGGTCATAAGTATGACTTTTAACAACGGTTATGGTCGCAACCGTGGTTAAAAGTTTAATTTTTTTTTAAAATGCAGGATTTCTTTTATTCATGACCCAAACCTACAAGCAGAGAACCAGACAGCCCAATATTCATAAGAGATGAAAAATAATAAATTTCAATAAAATATAAACAACATGATACACAATATGATAATCGTAAAGCTACACTAATAGAAATAAATCCTATAAACTAAAACAACAAAGACACTAATAAACAACAAAGACACTACTTGAGTCTATCCTTTACTTGAAGAAAGCTGGTGGCCAAATGGTTTCTGATTTCGTTAATATATTTTTCTGGGAATTTTGAGGAGTCTTGAAAGTGCTGCAAAGAAGAGACATTGATAAGTAGTGACCAACAAATTGTTAAGTAGTATGTGAAAACCAAATTAGAATTGTAGGCAGTGAAAACTTACAGTTGTCCATCCATCTACTATACCGGATAGGACAATGGTCAACATAGTCTTCATGACGAAATTCCCGCACTCAAATGTGTCATCCTGCCTATAAGACTACAAGGTAGCATACATTTAATTCACAATTGGTTACTTTGTTGTTACTAATTGAGGTAACTTTAAAGTACTTACTTTTGGGAAAACCCACTGTAGTTTTTTCCTCATCACCCTGCTGCCTTGTAGCCGACAATATCCAGTTACAGCCCTGCGAGAGAATAAAACACCTTTTCACTTAATAGAATAACTCAATAAAATGTGTAAAATTGTATAAACTTTTTAAGTAACTTACGCATCGATTATTTTCTGGTAGTCAACACCAGGACTCCCATGCAAGGAACAGAAGCATGCTGCAATGCCATCCTTCAGGCAAATGACCAACAATTGCCAGTGAAGGCTACAAGGAACGTTGATTAGTACGTAATCCATGATTAAATTAACAACAGTAACTAAATATTTACTAGACTCTTACTCTCTATGATATGGCGCAAGGTACACAGTCTTGTTCAAGGCATGCATCCAATTTTGGATGTATGCCTGAATCTCCTCCTTGGTGTTCCCACAAATTTGTATTAGAGAGGGCTCTAGGAAACCATAAGTGTCATGGACCCCCCTCTCTACACAAAGTCTATGTAGAAACCTAAGAAAATTTACACACTTTTAGTTAGTGACAATAACATTTTAATTGACACAATTATTGAACGAAAAACATTATACTTACAGCTCCCAACATTGAATCACAGATATGTTCAACATCGTCTTCCCCATCAGGATCTCACATAAGTCAGGCCGAGCAACGTACACTGGCAACGGAATTTGGCAGCCAAAAACAGATTCTTCCCATGGCACCGGGACTGTATCCTCGCATAGCTGAGCCGATACAGCCCATAACTGTTCGATGGGATCAGGGGGACTGTGGTATCTTTGATGGGCCACCATCCTGCTAAACACAGTTAAAAATTTAGAAGAAATTATTGATTATTCAAAATATAACTTAATATGTATGTGGGGATAGTGTAAGGAGCATACCTGGGGACCCGCATATGACAAAAGTCTGGTCGGCCACATAAGGAAGTGACCTACAGCCTGGCCGACCAGTCGTACCTCAGAAGTAGGAATAGGCACAATTGCGTCCGCCTCGAGGACCTGTACAACCGAGACCCTTGACACGCCATCAGGCATTGGCTGATGGTGAACCAAATGGCCCAGGTTATACACTGAACCAACAGCAACTGGCTCCTCCACTCCATCAACAAAGAGGTCACACTGACGGCAGTCTCCAAGATATACATCGTCATCATCACCGTCAGGTGCAGCACATGACCCCTTTGTACTGACTCGCCTAACCTGCATATTTGCACAACATTTTGAAGTTAGTCAAGAAATAATTATACCATAAATTACATGTAATGTAATTAAATCATGGGCAATCCAACCTGTGGGGAGACCACCGGTGGTGTAGGCTGCTGTTTTTGACTGAATGAGGTCATCATCTCACTCCAAAACCGTCTCATCTCCTCTTGTAGCAGCCTCTACATCTCCTCCCTGGCCTCTGGCTTCACTGCAGCTACCTTCTCCTCAAAGCTCTTCTCCAAATCAGAGATGGATTGGGAGGCGGCGGCGGAGCGAATGAAATAGGTTTGGAGACCTGGAGAGAAAGAATGATTACAAAAAAAAAATGTTTTGATAAACAACTTAACTAGCTGGATGTGTAATGTTACCATGTTCATGACCAACTGCACGGACTCGTCCAGGGTGCTCCGGTTGGCCGATGGCGGTGATCAGGATATCATCCCTTCCATGAGCCACGAAAGACCCTTGGGTCGACTGCTCCACCAAGGAATCCTGCAATCAAAACCCAATGATCAATGGAGTTTGTTTAGTAATAGATAGACAATACACAATGTCACAAATAATTTTAAGAAGCATTGCACTTACAATTCGTTGGGCAACCTCCTCAGCGTGTGATGACGTGTAGTCACCACTCTACCTCGTCCTGGCCCGCTTCCATTTTTCATGGCGTGCGGGTGGGGAGGGGGGATCCACAACACTGGTGTCAGGGTGGCTACTCTGGCGCTGACTGGCCTTCTCCTGGACCATTTTATCCTCCAGCAATTGGTAACCCCCACGTGACAACCTGTGAGGGTAGTCATTCTTCCCACGGATTTCCTGTGCTTTTAGACGTCGGGCCTGCAACACAAACAATTCAGTTAATAACTTTAACCTTATATATGCTTGTATAAAAGCATTCAATGTCAATTTCAACAACATCATCAGTAGAAGGTACTTACAATAAACTCGTCCGTCTGTCTAGATGCAACAAATGTGTCCCAAGTCTGCTGATCTATAAATGTGTAAGTCTCTCCAGGAAACTTGCCCTGCTTTTTCCCGAAGACATACCTAAAATTCAAAATACTTAAAGTAAGGAATTGACATGCATAAGATAAGACAAGTTTAAACACTTATTTTATAACATGCATACGTACGTGGAAGTCAGTGTGGTCTTGAATGACCTCCACTTCTCAGCCATCTCAGACATGATCTTCCTACGTAGTGTATCGACTGTAGGAATATCCCATGCATCCTATAATCAACAAATTAAACATGGTTCATTGTATTATGCAGAACATATGGAAATACAAGTAAAATAACAAATGTGCAGTTCAAGTACTTACAAGAACATCAGACCAAATTGCATTCTTAACGACCTCCTCAACACTATCCCAATCAGGGATAATGATGGACACCTTTGACCATGCCAACACACCCAAGTAACTCTGAAACTTGGCGGCGTTAGGTCCCGAAGTCTGCCCTGTGTAAATATCAATGTCAACATGGCTCCTCTGACCCTGATGGCATCGAAGAGCAACACTGGTCATCCAAGTAACACCTCGTTTCCTCCTAGTTGAGGAATCTGTGCCCTTGGAGTCAGATCTCGCATATGGATCCTGGTCAGCCATAAGTATCTGTTTAAACAACCAAAAGCATAATTAGTGAGTATAATAAACACATTTAGCAAACAAGTTTAGTTAATAGATGTACCATGTTTACTTATTATTAATCAACAATAAACATAATGAATGATATATAACCACAAACATACCCTATATTTCCCACAGACCTTCCTGGTGGTCATAACGAGTCGCAACTATATCATCTATGAGATCTTCCACAACGCCGGTTGGTGTACGTGTTGTTAGACAAGGTATATCTAGGACATCAAGAGTTGGATCCCCAATGTTATGTCTACCTTGGACAACAACTGACCATCGTTGATCTGAAGGGTCAACACTGTTTTGCACCGTACTCTTGTCATCTTGGGCCCTTGTATAGAATGAATAATTATTTATGTCATAGCCACAATAAGTGATTACATCAAAGTTGGGTCCTAGAGCTAGCCGATGCAATGTCTCAGAAGCAGATGTATCTTGGAGAAGGGTCATTTTGAACCACTGCATGAATGTTTTGTTGTGTTCATTCAACACCCACTTTTCAACCATTCTAGGGTTGTTTCTTTTGACTATGTCTTTGTGTGCAGCTAAATACGGGAGCACAACATCTATGTTATTCAAAATATAAAGGTGTGCTTGGAGGACTTCATCACGTGACATGCTTTTAATTCTCTTCCCAAGGGTACCTTTTCCATCCAATCGATTTTCATGACGAGTCTTCGGAATCCCAATGCTCTCAACCTGTGACATATAATCTGTACAGAACTCAATTGCTTCCTCTGCAATGTACCTTTCTACAATTGATGCTTCGGGGCGACGTTGGTTCTTCATATAGCCTTTCAATATCTTCATGTATCGCTCAACGGGATACATCCACCTCAAGAACACTGGCCCCCACAAACGGACCTCCCTCACTAAATGGATAATTAAATGTACCATTATATCAAAGAATAAAGGTAGGAAATACATTTCCAACTGACACAGTATAAGAAACCCTTCCTGTTCCAACGCTTCCAACTCCTCGTGGGCAATTACTTTGCCACATATGGCATTAAAAAACAAACACACCCTTGTTATCACATCTTTGACATTTTGAGGAAGAATCTCACGAATGGCAATGGGTAGAAATTGTTGCATCAGCATATGACAATCATGCGACTTCAAACCAACTAACTTCAGATCCTTCAAGGAAACACAAGTGTTGATGTTAGAACCATATCCAGATGGAACTTTGACACCACACAATGATTCACACAAACTTTGCTTCTCTTTTCTAGACAAGGTATGACATGCTGGAGGCAAATATGTTCGTTTGCCCTTTACTTGTGGGTGCAACTCCTCACGTATACCCAACAACTCCAAGTCTAGACGCAAATTCAGGCCATCCTTCGTTTTTCCAGGTATGTTTAACAGGGTTCCAACCAGACTATCACACACATTTTTCTCTACATGCATCATATCAATACAGTGTCTCACGTCAAGATCTTTCCAATATGGCAAATCAAAAAATATTGACCTTTTCTTCCAGCTTTTTTTTGTAGTTGACTGCTTCTTTAACTTACCAATAACCGCATTAACGTTATTGACCTTTTCTAATACTTCACGACCAGACAGTAGTGGGGGAGGCCCTTCAAACTCTTGCATACCATTGAATGACTTCTTTAACCTACGAAGTGGATGATTAGATGGAAGAAACCTACGATGTCGAAGATAAACATTGTTCCTTCCATGATGCAATCGATTAGAACTAGTTCCCTCCTCACATATAGGACATGCTTTATGACCTTTGACGCTGTAGCCCGAGAGGTTACCGTAAGCAGGAAAATCATTTATCGTGCAGAACAACATGGCTCTCAATTTGAATGAATGTCCTATAAACCCGTCAAACACATCAACCCCCTTTTCCCATAACATTTTTAGGTCTTCAACTAACGGAGTTAGGTATACATCGATGTCATTCCCTGGTTGTCGTGGACCAGAAATCATCATTGATAACATAACATATTTCCGCTTCATGCACAGCCATGGCGGCAAGTTATAAATAAACAACAAAACAGGCCACGGACTATGGTTTGTGCTCAGGTTCCCAAACGGGTTCATTCCGTCAGTGGCCAGTGCAAGCCTAACATTTCTTGGGTCATAAGCAAAATCTGAAAACATCGTATCCACTTTCTTCCATTGTAATCCATCTGCCGGATGCCTAAGTTGTCCATCAACAACCCTTTCATCAGCATGCCATCTCATAAGCTTCGCATCGTCTACATTGGCAAACAGATGCTTTAGTCTCGGCACTATAGGGAGATACCACAACACCTTCGCAGGAGACCCTTTAGTGCAGACTTCATCAGAATCAACCTGTTTTTCTTATATCGTGACACCCCACATCTAGGACATCGATGCAACATTTCATACTGACCACGGTATAATACACAATCATTTGGGCATGCATGTATTTTGTTATACTCCAATCCCATAGGACACAACACCTTCTTAGCCTCATAGTTACAATTTGGCAAGGTGTTACCAACTGGGAGCATTTCTTTCAACAACTTAAGCAAGTCAGTGAAGCTTTTGTCTGTCCACCCATTTATCGCCTTCAAATTAAAAATCGTAAAACTGTTGACAACCTCATGAAATTGGCGCAATTTAGATACAACGGCTTCTCAGAATCCTCACACAGACTCGCATATACATGAGCTTTCTTAAAACTTTCTACCCCCACGTCACATATCATATCCTCAAGTCGGTCATCCATGTCATCATTAACCTCATGCGCAAAGCTTTAGTCATTTGTTTGAAAACTGGTACTTGGCACCTCAACATGTTCACCATGCCATATCCATCGCGTATAAGTCTGAAGAAAACCATCACACAATAGATGTTCTCGTACCTCTTCCAATTCTAATCGATGCATGTTCAAGCATTTAACACAAGGGTAAAAATACTTTCCATTCACCTCCTCAGCATTTCGTATCATGAATTCTATGAATGTTTCAACTCCACCCTCATACTGTGGACTTACACGTGATGCAGCTATCCAACTTCGATCCATACCCACTGTTCACAATACCAGTAAATTTAACGGTGCTATGAATCTCCCTTTCTTTACAAAGGTGGTGGTCCTACCCATTCAGGATGAACAATTTTCTATACTTCATAACTACATACAACTTAGGAGTTATTTTAAAATTTGATAAAATTTCGGCAGCATTTCGCATTGGTCTCTAAGTACACGAAATGAAAGTGGTGACATCAAATTCAGCCACAATCAAATATGCACCCAGAGAATAATACAAAATTTAACTAACCAAAACTTGATCAAACTTTAAAATTACTCCTAACTTGTACATAGCAATTATGCATAAAAAATTGTTCATCCCAAACTGTCCAAACAGACAATTCAAGATTCAACACAAACGATGAAATCAATTAATTTAATTACCATTTGTGTTGAATCTCAAACGGGAAAACTATGGTTCACTCATTTACAATTTAAAAAATCACAAACTCATTTAAAAAGGTCTAAAATATTAACATTAGTGCCACCAAATTTAAATTGAAATTAAAGACAATAAACAAAGAATTTTATTACTTAACTATTAGTAATTTTTTATTTTGTCGGGTAGTATTTAGATTTAACATAAGGTGTTTTCGAGTGTTGTATAATAAACAAAACTAGTTATTATTATTATTATAATATAATTATTTACAGTTATAGAACAATAATAATTATGGCCTTAATTCATTATGTAATTATAATTTTAAATTACCCAATCAACAATTTAAACACATACTACCCCTAAATTATAATTTAATTCACCCTTTGTAGGGATTGTGTAATGTGTAATTTTTATTTAGTTTAAAATATCAACCATTTTGTATTTAATTTTTTTTAATAGTGCAAGAAATATTACTAATGTTTATGTATTTAATCTAAGTATTTCATTTATAACTAAGTCAATCAATCTAGGTATTTAATTTATACCTAACAAAATTCTAATTTCCTAATATATAACTAATATTCTTATTTTCCTAAAACTAAGCCTAACATTAACAAAGTATTCAAAATAATTTCAACAATCAACACACCTAACCATTTAATCTATAGTTAACAACTAATTTTACTAACATATAACTAATGACATTTTAATTATCTTAACACTAACGGTAATTGCATTAACTCAACCATAAGCATTCAAAAAGGAAAATGTGGGGTTTTAGAAAAAAACCTCTTTCGGAAGTGACGTCAATAGAGAGATGAAGGGAGGAGGAGGGAAGACCAACTTGCATCAATGAGAATATGGAGGCAGGAGGTTGGAAGACGAAGAGGAAGTAGGTGCGTCTTTGCGTTAGGAAGGAGGATATGGCGTTAGGAAGGAGGTGCGTCTTTGCGTAGAGGGAGAGGTGGAAGACGAAGAGAATATGGAAGGAGATGTGGAAGATGATGACACAATATGGATGGAAGAGGTGGAAGACGAAGAGGAAGTGGGAACAACGAAGTAGAGTTCAGGAAAACTGAAATGGTTTACGGATGGGGAGGAGGGAAATGAAATAAGAAGACGAAGAGGTAGTGGGAACAGCGAAGTAGGAGAGGGAAAACTGAACGGATGGGGGGAGGGAAATGAAATAATAAATAGGAAGGGAAATAACCACGGTTCTACAACAACCATGGTAATAGGGGACAAATTAACCACGGTTATCACTCCAACCGTGGTAATAGGGGACTAAAATGACGACGGTTCAAATACAACCGTGGTTATATGGGAGATATAACCACGGTTCTTAACCAACCGTGATTGTATATTACTTTAAATTCTTAAATGGCACCTATGACCACGGTTACTTCTCAACCGTGGTTAAATATGTTTCCTATAATTTCAAAAATGCCACCGCGTTTTTTATTACTACGGTTCTCCCATAACCGTGATTAAATCCTGTCGTCAAATCTATTTTTTGCACTAGTGAATATAACATCATAATATAAAATCCTAAATATTAAAAAATAATTATTGATATTTTACCTAACAAAATTATATTGAATAAAAACTTAATAATATAAAATTCTAAGTATTAACATGTAATTAACAATATTTTCTCTAAAAAATTATATTCGATAAAAACTTAATAATATCAATTCCTAAATATTAACAACTAATTAACAATATTTTATCTAAAAAATCACATTTAATAAAAACTTAATAATATCAATTCCTAAATATTAACAACTAATTATCAATATTTTATCTAACAAAATTATATTCAATAAAAACTTAATAATATCAAATCCTAAATATTAACAACATTATATTCAATAAATACTTAAAAATAATAAATCCTACATAATAACAACTAAATAACACTATTTTCTCTAACAATGTTTAATAATAAAATAATAATATAAAACCCTAAATAATAACCGCTAAATATCATTATTTTATGTAATTACATTATATATACCCTAATAACTAAAAGTTAATATTAAATAAAAACAACTAATTATTAGTTTTTCTAACTATAAAAAATAAAATAATATCATACTATTTTATAAATAACATGGAACCAAAATAATAAAACATGAAAAATGTCAAGTACCTAAAAATGCACAATAAGACATTGGGACCACTGTTTTGAGGACCACAAAATGTACAAAAAAAAGACAATGAGGGGGACTTGTTGTGTGCTGCAATAGGGGGACACCTTCAGGATTTAAAAATGGAGGCTTGCTGCTTGTTGGGGAAGAAGACGCCCACCACCCGATTTTAAATTCTGCCTCGTGAAGGTAGAGTTGTCTACCCCAGATAAGACAGAGCCTGGCCACCCTGCGTGTCCAATCCCCCATGAGTCGTCCCTGCCATGGGCGACAGGGGAGTCGACTTGCCTAAGGACGACATAGGTGTGTCGTACTGTCCATAAGCGACTTGAGGACGTGGCCCAATGAGAGTGTGTCACACCACCTGCATGCGACATGCATGTCATACTACCTACGTACGACTTACAAAAAAATGCCCTAGATTTGAAATTTTTGCCCAAACAGCCCTAGATACGTAAATAATATTTTCAACTGCCCCATTCATAAAAAAACCCAAATTATGCATTTTATTTAATAGTTTTTTTAGTTTTCTGGTAACTAAAATAGCACTGGTTTAGTTATTGATTTTTTTAAAATAAAACCTAACTTTTCCCTTACGTTATTCATTTCTTCTCCTTTATGTAAACACAACCTCTCCCTTCCTCCCACATGTTCATTTCAAGTTTGGTCTTTAAAGTCCACCTAGTGTAACATCCCATTTTCAACACAAATAGAAAATAGATATTAATATATCTTTAATGAAAAATACTTACTATTCGTTAGTTTATTATTATCATTTTTTATGAAATTTTGGTATTTATATTTAGTTATTTGTTTCTTAAAATAAAAATAAAATAATAATAATAATAAAAATATTTATGTATTTTGAATGAGAATTTTAAAATGACTTAATTAGTATTCATTGATTAATAAAATTATATTAAGAATTTTAAATATATTTATTATTCACAACTTTTATTTTATGTTTTTATATTTATATTTTTACATATTTGTGATTTAACTCTTATTATAATTTTAAAATAAAATTTTGAAGGAATTAGACTATGGTTCTTTAGAACTTTTTGATCTACATAATATTTATGATTTTCTAGAGTTTTTTGAATTTTTTGAAATATTTTAATAAAATAATATTTCAAATAATTTTAAATTCATATAAAGTTACTTAAAATTAAAAATATTTACAAGAAAGTGAATTTAAATTATAAGAAAATTTTCTAAAATCTATTTCAAGTAGACTTATTTAAAAATTATCGGTTTAAGTAAAATCTTGATTTTTACCAATCGTAAAAAAATTGAAAATGTATCAATAAATTTTTATTAATAAAAAATTTTAGATTTTTAAAATTTAAATTTTATATTACTTATCATAAAATTAGTGAGAACTGATATAATATCGTTAAATTTCGAAAAGGGTTGATTTTAAATATTTAGAATATACCGAGTGAGTGGTTACTATTTGGCTTAATAATTCAGCCGACATTTACTATGCAAAACACTGTGCATGAACGAAAATTTCAAACTCGCACAGTAACCAGAAACGAAGATTTCAGAAATTGCATAGTATTTTTATAATAAAATAATGAAATACACAGTACATATTTTTGCTATAAATAGAGGGGAGCACCGAAGGGAAAATTCACAGTTTAGATTAAATTTTCTTAATATAGCAGTGTTAGAGAGATAGTGGTAGGAGTGAGAGAGGGAAATAATTTTTATGGAAGGAGGTTCTGTTAAAATCATAAGGTAAGAATAACTCTCTTTTATACTTTTTAGGTTTATTTTCATATCGTTTTAGAAATCTATTATTATACTGGATATAATATTATTTTAAGTTACTATTCTGAATAGTAAATTACTAAGTCAACAGTAAATTACTATTAAGAATAGTGAATTTACAAATAGTGAATTACTATTTACTGTTACTATTTACGATTTACTATTTACCGTTACTATTTATATTTTACCATTTACGGTTATTATTCACGTTTTACTATTTACTATTACTATTTATGTTTTACTATTCATTATTCACTAGTCACTATTCACTATTCAAAATTTACCATTTCTGTTTTACGTAGTAATCTTTATTTTTATCTTATGCCTATACTGAGATAAGTTGGTATTAATATTTCTAGAACTCGGAGGAGCAAAGTGAATTCACTTTTGGTAGCAATTCAAGGTAAGGGGGAGTAAGATAGGAATATAATATGAAAAGACATAAGAATAATGGGAGGAGTCCCTTACTCCTTTTAAATTTAATAATAATAATAATATTTTAAAACAATAACTATTTACTTAAAATTTATATAAATTTTAAATTGTGTATCTTGTGTAACTTAATCTGAAATACCCATGCAAAGACCTAGATAACCTATGCAAACTAGACTAAACCTATGCAAGGACTTAGACTATTATGAACTGTATAGACTAAACTATACCTATGCGAAGACTGGATTATATATGTGGACTTATATAGACATGTGCGAGGAATGGACTATAAAGACTCAAAATCAACTCTACTAATTTAAATAACTATTAAAATTTAAATATATTTATGAGCGATATTTAGTTGATTTGACTTGATTATAATTAACTATATTTGATTTTGATTAATGATATTGTGATTTATAATATTAGACTATGATTAATGATATGTAATTATGATTGATAATATTTATGATTGATGATATTTGATTGTGATTGATGACATTACAATACTTGATTGTGGTTGATGAATGATTGATGACCTTGTGATATGAAGTTTAAGCATATAGTAAGCATGACGGAAAGTTAAAACTCAGTAAGAATTTTCTTATCTTACTCTTTAAATTTTTATTCTAAGAGAAAGTATTTTATAATTATTTTAGTTTTTTATTTCTTCTTAGAAATAATTTTTACTAACTTTATTTTTAATCTCTAGAATAAATCTAGTATTAGAAAGAAGCTATTTTATGAAAATCAGAGGTTGAGATAATTAATTCTTGAATTAAAGAAATTTTTTATAGTTTTAAGTATTCTTGGTTAATGATTTTAAAATTATTTTCTTTTAGAAATTAGAAGTTTAAAGTAAATTATTTTGGTTTTCCCCAACGAAATAACTAAAGGATATTTTGTTGAGATTTCTAAAACTCAATCTAGTTAAGATTCAAATTGAGAAAGATTATGTAAATATGTGAAGTTTTTTTTAGAGAAAGTTTTGAGATATTTAAAGTTTGAAAACTCAATTTTGGTGAGATCTGAATTCGAAGACTGTACTAAATTTATTTTGTCTAATAGAAGTTTAAAGAAGAACTTATGGGAATGTACAGTTTATTGAGATGATTTGTAAACCTTTATGGTATTTAATAATTGAGTTTCTAAAAGTCTTAACCAACTAAATATGTGAGTAGTTCATGCATCATGAATCATTAAAGAGAAATGAGATGTGATGTTGCCTGGGGATGGATTATAGAAACCGAGGATACATTAGAGGAGATTCAAATTGGAACCTTGGGATGAGAGGGTGTGGAAGGGTGCTTCAGGGGACCTGGGGTCGCTCCCTAGTGTCGGGTACTTTCACAATAAAAACCTTCTCAATCTGACTAGTCTCTAAGTGTTTCCACGCCAGTTGAGCTGTTCATATGCTATAAAGGCATTTATGTTATTATTCAGAATTATGGAACATTGTATACTCCTAGTTGGCCCAGTGCAAATTAAAACTTTAAGGGCCCACATGCATAAATTAAACGAGGTAGTATTAAAAGCATTACATGTCATACATGTGATTGTGATATTCAGTATGGATGATTGTGAATGAAAGTATGATTGCTATGTGTGTGAGAACCCTATATTTATAATTAATTATGTACAAGATTTTAAATGATATTAATTTATTAGTTTGTGAAAACCCTTATGCTTATGTCTTATCTATAAAGTATTATATTATGTTTCTCACTCCTTCTTGTTTGAATTTTGTGTCCAAAATATATGTTATGTGATATATAGCTAGCGGTTCAAGATGGAAGGATATATAATTACAAGAGGGTAAAGTGGTCTCATCCTCAATTAGATAGATGAAGAGATATGACAAGAGTAGGATTCCAAAACTCGATGGTTAAAGGACTAGGAAATGATTGGTCACATTTGTAGTAGAGGTATAGTTTACCTTGCCTTATTACAATATCAAGTTAGATAATTGTAACAAGGTAAAGGTTAAACTTTGATAAACTTTCCCATCCGGATATAATACTGTAATGATTTATCACTTATGATTTCTATAAATTATTTTATCATTATGGACAAATATTGAAAGACAATATTTTTTTTTACTTTCAATATTCAAAGGAAATCAGATGTATATACGTCCTTGTATACGCGAGATAAAGAGTGATAAATATGTATATCTTTCTAAAAGTTTTTTTTATATATCTCGTGTATATAAGGGGGTGTTACACCTAGCATGTCGACTCCCACCTTACAACGACGACGTTCTACTCCGGCGTTGCTGCTGCATCATCTTCGACAGCAGCCAGGTTCCTCTTTCTTTCCCCCGATTTCCCCCCTCAAAGTTACAACCATTGTCACTCTTAACTTCACAACCTATCTAATAGCCTCAAACAACACCCCCTTCTCTCTAGTAGCCCCTCTGACAACCATTGTTTGATCATCCACTTCTTTGCTTTTTTGCTCTATTTTCGCTTATTTCTGTTGTAACATAATGGTAGCTTTCGGACAAGCAGGACAAAAAAACAGAAACCTCACCGGTTTCGATGTTGGTTCGAACGTTATGTAATATAAGACAGAAGGCGAAAACCGAGACAAAGCTTGGGGTTGAAATTCATTGAGGGATAAAATCAACAAAAAAATGTAACGTGTGATTGGTGTAGAAAGACGACTACCGATGGTATCACTTGGAAGGGAGCATAAATTAGGAGTGTCTGAGAACGTTGAATGATATACAAAATCCCCCAACGAAATACAGCAATTGTTGAAAGAAGCCCAAGCTAAAAAGGCGGCCTACAAGATGATTATTTTGAATGATGTTAACATGGATCAAGGGGAAGAAGAGGCGCAAGAGATTCATGCCATTAAAAGGGGAAAATGCTTTCAAGCCAAACAACAACTGTTGATGCTCTAAATACCTAACCAAGTCAATTGAAAAATGATATAAAAAGACCACTTGAAATCTTCTTTATGAGGGATCTGAGTATACCAAATATGATGAGGAAGAATGTGAAGCAAACAAGCATAAATGATGTTTGTAACAAGGAAGCTACAACAATGACTATCCAACGCATAGAGCAGTTCCTAGTCACTATCGGAATACCTTTCAGTGTAGTCCATTCAAAAAGCTTCAAGATAATGGTGGAAGCTATTGGAGAGTATGGTTGTCAATTGAAGTCATCATCCTACCATAAGTGCAGAGTTCCACTTCTTAAGAATGAGTTAGAATACACAGAGGAATTGATGAAAAACCATAAGATGAAAAGGGAGAATTATGGATGTTCTATTACGTTGGATGCTTAGACGGATCAAAAGAATAACAAAATGATCAAGTTTTTGAGAAAAAATTCATAGTCATGCCAATAACATTTATGACAATTACATTATAATTGAGCAATGTTTAGCTGTCATGCACCACCAAAAATTTTATCATCACTTTTATGTTAAATATATTAAGTATATTAATCTTAAATCCTATAAGGCTAAGACAACAGGGAATGTAATTGGCATTGCCTTTCTGAGAATCTATAGAACATGAATTAAATGCTATATGATATAGAAGTGGTTGTCGTAATTAAGGCTTCCTTGGAACAAACAAAAATGATCGTATGGGATGATGCTTATTAAAGATTAATGTTGAAATTAAAGATTATGCATTGTAGAAATCAAAAACTTTATATCATATCTTCCTAAACACTTAATACTATCGAAGGTAATACCTTATATCATATACTCATCAGGCCCAGTCCTAGAATTTCATGGGCCCTAGGCGACACAATAGATAAAGGCCCATTAATATTTTTTTAAAAGAATTTTTTTTATTAAATAATCAACTCAACATTAACAAAGTCATTATAAATTCTAAACACATGAATGATGCACAATTTTAATTAATTGATCTAAATTTTCATGAGAATCTGTATCTTTAAAAATAAATTTATCAAGAATTCCTCTTTATGATTTAATTAATTCTACCTCTCATTTTTATTTTTTTTCTTTTTTCACATCTAGATACATGTTTTTCAAGAGACATATTATGAAAGATAATTAAAATAGTAAATTAACACAAGAAAGAAAGTAAAGAACAATAGCACCTGGAAAGAGAAGCTAGTGTTGGATATGCGTTCACAACTTTACACATTTATGCTAATTTTAATAGTTAAATTTAAACACTGTAAACATAAAATTGACAAATTAATATGAAAACCAAAACAACCAACCAATTAGTAATAACTATTAAAAATTTTAAAATTAAATATTCTTAACATAAAAATAATAAAAATATAAAAAAATTAAATAATTAATAGTGAGTATAAAAAATTAAGACCATATAAACATAAAAATTAAAAAAATATTGATATCAACATGAATAAAGTTTTTAAATAATTTATATAACAACATAAATTATAACTTAATTAACAAATAATTTAGAAGATGAACAGAAATACGTACCAATTTTACGATTTTCTAATGTAATTATGGTGATTGAGCTTTGAGAGGGATTAAACCGCTTAAATAAAAAAGAATTATAGAAATAGAAGAAGAGGAAATGATGAATGATGGAAAAAATATTATTCTAGTTATATATATAATTAATGTGTGGTGTGTTCTGATTCCAATTTAGAATTGCCTTGTAATGAATGCGTACGTGTGCTAGAAACATTTAATTTTTAAAAAATGCAACTAGCCAAGAATCGGGACCGTTTAGCAAAATTTGAGTGCCTTTACCATTAAACCATCTAAGTTATATTGATTTTTTTGATTTTTTTTGTATATAAGCTAAACATTATTTATTTTGGGCCCCTATTACCAATGGGCCCTGGGCCATTGCCCTTGTTTCCAAGGCCCAGGGCCGGCCCTGATACTCATGATTTCTTACTTAGTATTATTTTTATTAAAATTAACTGATTTATTATCGTTACAACCTTTTAAATAATTTTTTAATTATCTAATTCTTTACTAATAATAATTTCAAGAGGTAATTGAAAAGTTGATTCCACCTTTTAGGAAGCCATTGCGCAAGCGTCTTTTGGGTGCAAGACAAATGCACATGCGCCTTTTAGGAAGCCTAATAACTCGGTTCATTAGGTAAACCGAGTTCTTATGTGACAAGCAAATGCTTAAGCGCCTTTTAGGAAGCCTAAGAACTCAGTTTACTGGGTAAAACCGAGTTCTTAGGTGGACGCTCTATCATACACTTTTTATGTTCTATTATGTCTTTCTCTTCTCACTAATTGAAACATTTATTTTTATTAAATTATTTTTAAGCCTGTAAAAATTATTTAAGGTTTACCTTATTGTTACTCTTATATTTCTTATCTATTTAATTTAAAATTATTACTTTTAATAATATTTATTAATTAAATTGATTATTATTTTATTGTTATTTTGATATTTGTAATTTATTTTGAATATTTTTTACTATGTAATACTTAGTATTATTTTTTTATTAAAATTACCAGATTTTTTATTGTTACAGCCTTTAGATAATTTTTTAATTATCTAGTTTTTACTAATTATATTACTGATCTTTATAGTCTATTTTGATAATTGGCTTAAGTAAATGACTTTAAAAATTTCTATTACGTTTGCTACTAATAATTCCAAGAGGCAATGAAAAGTTATTGCGTAAACATTATTACATTACCTACAATTCTATATTAGCATGAATTAAAATATTTGGATTTCTACGTTGTTAGCTCACTTACCAATTAATCAAACCAATTTACAAATGGAACCACTAACCAATAGAATTAAACCTACACTTTCATAAAATATAACATAGAAATACCAAATCTCTTTTAAGAGATATTAATATAACAGATCACAACAGAATTGTTCAGAGGTAAGTAAACATTAAAATGCAAATAGAAATAAAATTAAAAATATTTCCTAACAAATTTAAGTCCTTTAAACTCAAATAATATCCTAATGTACTTTTCAATCTTGATATATTGTTTTTTATGTTGTAGCTGAAACTATTTTGATCACCAATTTGTACAATAGGTTGAGAAGCAAAATTTTATGGGGTCACAACATTTTTACTAATTGGAATGAAATAGTCAAATGTAGGAAATAAAAAAATTAAAAGATCAAAGACTTACCGATTAAACAATCAATATTCGTATTGTGGTCAAATATCATAGCAAGAGGAATGAAGGAAAAAACATATTTTGGAATAACACAATTTGTATCTTGTATCACCTATGTTTCGTATTGGAAATTGAAACGGAATTCATGGGAAGTAGTTCTATAATACTCCCTCCGTTTCTTTTTATATGTCTTTTAAAGTTAAATCACACAAATTAAGAAAAACCATTAATGTTCTTGGATTACAATATTTTTACATTTACTTTCCTACTTTACCCTTATTTTAAGTTAAATCTTTATTAATGCTATTAGTGTTTGGTCATTCCCTAGGTGAAAGGATTGTACAGTCCTGGAATATGGGTATCTGATCCTTATGGTCTAACAGGAAGGGTACAATCCGTAAATCCCGCATGGGGTGTGAAAGGTTTTGATCCTTTTGTTCCGGGGGGAATAGCTTCTCATCATATTGTCGCAGGAACATTGGGAATATTAGCAGGTCTTTTCCATCTTAGTGTGCGTCCACCCCAACGTCTATACAAAGGATTGCATATTGGAAATATTGAAACTATCCTTTCCAGCAGTATTGTTGCTGTCTTTTTTGCAGCTTTTGTTGTTGCTGGAACTATGTGGTATGGTTCAGCAACTACCCCGATTGAATTATTTGGTCCCACTCGTTATCAATGGGATCGGGGATATTTCCAGCAAGAAATATATAGAAGAGTTGGTGTTGGGCTAGCTGAAAATCAAAGTTTATCAGAAGCTTGGTTGAAAATTCCCAAAAAATTAGCTTTTTATGATTACATCAGAAATAATCCAGCAAAAGAAGGATTGTTTAGAGCGGGTTCAATGGACAATGGGGATGGAATAGCTGTTGGTTGGTTAGGACATCCGATTTTTCAAGATAAAGAGGGGTGTGAACTTTTTGTACGTCGTATGCCTACTTTTTTTGAAACATTTCCGGTTGTTTTGGTAGACAGAAACGGAATTGTTAAAGCTGACGTTCCTTTTCGAAGGGCAGAATCAAAATATAGTGTCGAACAAGTAGGTGTAACTGTTGAGTTCTATGGTGGCGAACTCATTAGAGTCAGTTATAGTGATTTTGCTAGAAAAAAATAATAAATGAGTTCTTGAAACTCTAAAGAAACAGATAAAAAAGAACAATTTTTTTCACAATAGAGAGAGATAAAAAAGAACGGAGGGAGTATCTTTATTTTCGACCGGACCAAAGAAAAACATGTGATAAGTGGAACATTCTCTCAACAACCTCTGGAACCTATAGATGAGAGTTTCCTAATTAAAATATGGATTTTACTTCCACCCTCATCAACATCTCCAAAGATAAAGGTATTTTGGAGAAACTCTTCTCCCTAGTCCCACTAACATCTCGTAATCGAATGATTCACACTTTCAAATTTCATTCATCTTTGGATGAGTTAATGTTACAAATAGCATCAATAGGACCATCCATTGCAGTCTTTTGTGAAGAGAAAATGTGTAACGAAGTTTGATAACGAATTAAGTAGAAAGCTTTAAGAGATTTAAGGTGCTTCAGCAAATTAAAATGTGCACTACAATGACAAATAAAAAGAAGCAAACCCTTCTTATGAATGCACCCAGCAAATTAATTATTTTTTAATAGCTCAATGCATACTAATGAATACACCACCACTTCCCATGTTAATTCTCATCGACTAACAAAAAAAATGAATTTGAAAACTGCTATTATATTTACCACTAATAATTTCAAAACGCAATTGAAAAGTTGATTTCATGCTATATTGAATTTGAACTTATCGGTTAGGTGGAAAAAACTTTAAAAGGCTTTTTTAACATTCCATGCAATATTAATAGTTATTTATAATTTAATTTTATTATTTTAAATAATTTTGTATATTCAAAATGATAATAATTATAATTTTAGAAAAATATTTCGTCTCTATTATATATTATATATTATATATTTTACTATATATTACATATTTTATTTTTTATTTATTATAATAATTAATAATATAAAATTTTAAAGTTTAGGTTATTATTAACTCTGACATTATTAAAAATATTTAAGGCTTACGTTATTATTGTTATTATTATTATATTTCTAATTATTATTATTAAATAATTTTAAATTTTAAATTTATACTTTTAATAATATTTATTAATTTAGTTATTTATTATAATTTCCAAGAAAAGACAGGAGACATATGGTTGGAAAGTATGCTGTGACTTAATTAGGAGTGCAGAATAAACCTTTTTTTTTGCAATTCAATTCAAATTAAGTAGATTTTCTTAAGAAGAAAGGTTGTGAGGGATGGAAAAAAGAGTGTTTGCGGCAATGACACTTGACCAAAGTTTCCATTTGTTAGGGTTAGATTTGTATATATTATTGATTATATATATATATATATATATATATATATATATATATATATATATAGAGAGAGAGAGAGAGAGAGAGAGAGAGAGAGAGGGTATTGTATACGTTATATAATTTTATTACATGAATATAATCTCTTAAAAGTTTATGCCTGAAAGACAACATTCTATGTAAGTGGTCATCACGAATCGGGGTTTGTTCCAATTTAGTTGACTAATCAAAACCACGGTGATGAGAGGAGTGAGGACAACCACTACAGGCTACTGATACATGTAACTAAAAACTGAAAACGAGCTCTCCACTACTCTAAATTTAATCTGACATTATTTCTAAGCCTCAGATATATCCATATATATATATATATATACACATGTGTGTGTGTTATAATGTTCTGACTAACTTGATTGTATTTATGTTAATGGGCATGGAAGATCAAAAGCAAAAGGGCTACAATAAGGAGGACAAATTGAGAGAGAAACTGAAGATGAAGAGCAAGTCAAAGTTTGTTGGTGTGAGACAAAGGGCTTCAGGGAAATGGGCAGCAGAGATCAAAGACACGTCAAAGAAGATTAGGATGTGGCTTGGCACTTACCAAACTGCTGAAGAAGCTGCTAGAGCTTATGATGAGGCTGCTTGTCTCCTTAGAGGTTCTAACACACGCACCAACTTCTCTACCAACACCATTGCCACCAATTCTCCTATATCTCTCAAACTTAGAAACCTCCTTGATCGTAAAAACATCTCAAACCAAATTCAGATTCAAAACCAATCCTCTATGGTGACTCCCACTTTCCAAAGTTCTACTAATCCAAGCATTAGTAGTACCAATAATAGCATCATGGTTATGGAAGACAAGTACACCCCTCCTTGTAGTAGTGAAGGTAAATCTTTGTTTTGGGTACAGAATCAAGTCTCTCACCATTCATTTGGTCTTGATGTGAATAACATGATTAACTTTCCAATGGGTATAACACAAAATACATCTCAGTTTGAGTATTCTTGGCCTTTAGCTCATGATAGGATTAACGAGTTACCAATGCCAAAAGATTGTTTGAATGTAGAAAGGCAATTGTCAGATTCTGTATATGATATAAATGAGTGCCATGTGGAGGATACTTATGAGTATAAGTATGAATATGATGTCAATTATCCTCTCTCCCACTTTTTCTGCTTCACATGATGTTAGTTAATCTTCATGTCTCTGATTAATACACATGTTGTCGAGGGTTCTTAAAAAATCATGATTTGTAATTGAATATACATTGTTTGGTTGTATTTAGTGCCCTCTTTAATTAGTGTATAATATTACCTTTTTTCCCTTGTCATTTTCCTTGTATGGATAAATCAAAAGCGCACAATTGTTACCTCTACTTCACCAAGTGCTTATAGGAATCAATATCCAACTTTAATAGGAATCAGTATAAGTTTCCATAACAATAGAGGTATTGAGGAAAACAAGTTTATAAATATTTAACACTATAATATAACTCAAAACTTTAAGATATTAAGTTATGAATCCTGAAATTTATAAACCGTTCAACTCACTTATAGTTATTCAATATATAACTAGCTCATACTTGGATTTTGTTCGGTGTTTAACCGCAGTTAAAGTTTCTCTTCATTCTCAATAAGTGTGTATTTTTTCTATTAAAAAAAAGTAAAAACTTGTGAAAAACAAATATTTAGAATTTGTTAATTTCAAGTTTTGCAAAATGAATTGTAGGAATATGAACTGAGAGTATATTATTTTCATATTTGTCACAAATTTTAGAAAGTTGTCCCAAGTCCTATTGATGGTAAAAAAAATGAGTTGTCTTCATGTTTTAGTTGCCTTTTCATTTTCATGGTGAGAGGTGAAATTGAAAACATAACAGTCTAATGAAAATTTTAGAGTGAGATGATGTTGGGAGTGAAGCTGAAGCATATCCATCACACGCATATAGCAAGGGATAATAACGGTGTAGCAGATGCTATATCAAAGATTGGCAAGATTTAGCCTAACGCCCATTTGTAGCATCATGAGTCTGGCACCTCAAGGTATGATTGTTAATTAGTGTAGCCCATGTAACGGAAGCTAGGGTTATGTTAGATATATAAGAACGGTTCACTCATTATTATTAAAACTGAATTAGTTTGGTCTTATCGATTTAACTGTGAATTGGTTAATTTATCGATTTGGATCAATTTTTTAATATTACTAGTTCAATTATGGTTAGACCTCGAGCTAATTACGATTTGTTTGAATCAACCAGTATATAGAACATATCATTTATGACTTGAGTTTTTTTTTTGGTATTTTATAGAAAGCTATAAACACACTCATTATTATTAAGATTTACTTTTTGATTTTTATAATATGAGATATTTATTATACAAAAATATGTTAATTTGAGTTTATATGTTATTTAAGTATCAGAATGTTCTTAAAAGGTGTCACCACAGCTTACCATAACAAAAGGACACCTCAGTTCAGCTCCAAGAGAAATACATATAAATTCTTAGCAATGCATTTCAAAGAGACATAACAAATATGAAGGTAGGCTTGGTATCTCATACCGACAACATCGATTCCTTTGGGGTTCACTGACTTCTGGGGTGATTCCTATGTTATGCCAATGATCTAGTTGTTTAGGTTGTTTTGTTCTTTCCAAGGTTACAAAAAAAAAAAAGATAACATTCTAGATAATAATATTTTCGAAAAATAATATTCCTCTAAAGATATAGGGCTCGTTTGTTTAAACTTATTTTAAGAGATAAGTGTTTTTTTAATTAAAAAAAGTACTTATTTTAAATTTTGACGTGTTTGTTTAAAGTTTTAAAAATAAGCAGAAACTGAGAATAAGCTGATTTTAGCTTATTTTAAAAAGTAACTCTTATCTGTTTATTAAAAAGTATTTTTATAATTACTTTTTTAATAAGCTTAAACAAATGGGCTCATAACTAGATACCCTAAAAGAAGATGTGATACGGTGTGATCTTAAGTTTAAGTATGGAAGATATAGTTATATTAAAATTTAATAAAATAAATTGTCATTCTTAATAATACTCTTGTAAAGCCTAAATTATTCATAAAAAAGTAGGTATAATTGAAAGAAATACGAGTTTAAGTGATGGGTGGAGTTAAAAATATCTGCAGATCCCTCGGGGATGCGACCGACAACTTGTGATAAGCATAATTGAGGAGGGTCCTACCACCACCTCCTACAAATTTAGGAGAAATTGGCCATACGACTGCTTACCATAAAAATTAAAAACTGTGTTGAAGAATCAAATAACCATTCAATTTCAAATAAAATATCATGATTACATTATTAAATTTTTATTTAATTTTATTGAAATGTATAACGATATCTAATATGAAAAAATATAGTTCAGATTAATTTTTTATTTAATTTTATATTAATTATAACTTTTATAAAACTAACTATAAGTTATACTCAAATAAAATTAAAAATAACTACGTAAAAATAAGGTCATTATTGTAAAAAATTTTAACATAATAAAAAAATCATAAATAGTTTTATTTTAAATTTAAGTTATGTATGTAATTTAGTAAAATGATGTAAATATAAGATTAATATATTAAAAATTATGATTTAATTGAACTTAATTCGTTTGATAGAGAGATATCTGAAATTTAATCTAAATTACACAAATACAAATTTTTTACAGTTTTGACTTAATCAGTTTTCAGTTATTTTAAATCAGTTGAGTGGTTTTATTTTATAGAATGATTGAAAGAATGGTTTTATTTTATGGAATGATTGAAAGAATGAGTGGTTATATGTTTCATCCTATTAACCTCATTACCTCATTCACGCATTATTTTGAAAGGATAAGTGAGTGTTTAGGTCAGTTCACAAAATTAATTTAAATTATCTTTATTTTCTGAATCCACATAAATTTCAATATTAACATTTAGATTTTTCTATTTTTCTCAAATACATGCCCAAACAGACACTTAATATATTTTTAACACTCGAGAAGTTCCCGAATGCTTTTCTAGGCATGTGCAAAATTCACAGCAGCAAAATTAAACATGAGTCACTAAATCAAACTGATACAACCTTGCCAAGTTTTCATTTCCAACAATGTTCTACTACTAAATTGCTTGTGCTTTGCAAATACTACTACCAGGTTTTGGAAAACCTCCATAATCCATTCTTCAAGAAGCGGCAGATATCTTTACACAAGAGTGGGGGATTGAAATTAATTTAAACATATCTCAATTATATTTAATGAATTAGTGTTGATTCTATCCAAATTAACTTTACTTAAAAATACATTTTTTTAAGGTGCTATTCTTCGCTTTTTCGTGTTACATTGTCATCACTTTTTGTCTTCAGTTTTTACAATAATATCCCGAAGTAATATTAAGTTTCATTTTATAACACATTTTACATTTTCCATATAAAGAAGAACTTGTGTGGGCCACGTTTTGCAAAGCTTATAATGATATAATCAGATCAGAAGCCTAGTAAAAAATTACCAAGTGCAATAAAAGAGAATAAACTTTAGACATGGACAATCCTGAATACATGATTGACGCCGCAAACATCAGATCCTAAATCAACTTGTAGAAGCATAATGATGACCATTTCACAGTTTGAATGATGATGAAAGAACTATACCACACAGTAATAAAAAGAAAGAACAGCACAGAAGGGCAATGTAACGAAGCATATACCCTCCTTACATGGAATAAAAATAAAGAGAACAGCTTGCACTAGATGATAACATCAAAAATCTTCTCCTTCATCTTCATCTTCTGCTCCCTCAGCACCAACTTCCTCATAATCTTTCTCAAGAGCAGCAAGATCTTCACGAGCTTCAGAGAACTCCCCTTCTTCCATTCCCTCACCAACATACCAGTGGACAAAGGCCCTCTTGGCATACATGAGATCAAACTTGTGGTCAATGCGAGAGAAGACCTCAGCAACTGCAGTGTTGTTACTGATCATGCACACAGCACGTTGCACCTTAGCAAGGTCACCACCAGGTACAACCGAAGGCGGCTGATAGTTGATACCACATTTGAAGCCAGTTGGGCACCTATCATAACAAGAAACAGCAAACAACATACAAACTTATAAACACACGCCAACATAAACCAGACATTCACACATTGCAGCTTCCATGCATTACTTATTAATGAGCAGTGTTCATTACACATACGCTCAATCACCAAGAGCAGACATTTCGAAAAGCTTCCACTAAACTAATCCTATCAAACAAGCACTTAACCAGATAGATGGTTAGTTCAACTTCCAAAAGTAACTTACGACGTTCTAAAATTTTCCACCTTCATTCAGCAAACTTAATCAAAATCAACTTTGCGCATGAGATCCAACACACATTTAATTCAACCAGGAAGTCAACTAACTTGTTAGAAAAAATTCATTTTGATTAAGTTTCCCTATGGAGAAGACAAGTTCCAAACACCCCTCAAAACTCTCTGTCAAAACAAAAACCAAACAGAATTAAGAGAATGGATGGTTATACCAGTCAACAAACTGAACAGTCCTTTTAGTTTTGATGGTAGCAACAGCAGCATTGACATCCTTAGGAACAACATCACCACGATACATCAAGCAGCAAGCCATGTACTTGCCATGCCTAGGATCACATTTGGCCATCATGCTGGCAGGCTCAAACACCGCATTCGTGATCTCCGGCACAGACAACTGCTCATGGTAGGCCTTGGCGGCAGAGATAACAGGGGCATAAGAGGAAAGCATGAAATGGATCCTAGGGTAAGGCACAAGGTTGGTCTGGAACTCGGTGATATCGACATTAATAGCCCCGTCAAACCTCAACGAGGTGGTCAAAGAGGAAATGGTCTGAGAAATAAGCCTGTTCAAATTGGTGTAGGTAGGCCTGTCAATATCAAGAGACCTCCTGCAAATAT
Source organism: Clitoria ternatea (assembly GCA_037962975.1). Taxonomy (NCBI): domain Eukaryota; kingdom Viridiplantae; phylum Streptophyta; class Magnoliopsida; order Fabales; family Fabaceae; genus Clitoria; species Clitoria ternatea. Next base: position 271,365,049 of record CM075669.1, on the reverse strand, counting down.
CATAGATGGCCTCATTGTCCAACAACACAGCCACGTCTGTGTGCTCCAGGAGAGAGTGAGTGGAGAGAACACTGTTGTATGGCTCCACAACCGCCGTCGAAACCTGAAATCAAACACGATAATTTAACAGTTAATCAATTTCAAAATCTAGATCGGGTCAGGTTAGAAAAAATTTTAAAAAAAAACATCTGTTCCAATCATAAAATTATAAACACCATCAATTTAATCCTGATTTCGTTAAATCTTCAAATTAATCCTTAATTTTACACAAAATCAGTCAATCCAATCCCAATTTCATGAAATCTACAATTTAATCTTCAATTTCTCACATATCAGTAACTCCAAACCCGATTTCATGAGATCTACAGATAAATCCTTAATTTCACACAAAAGCATTCACGTTAATCCTTTTTCACTTAAAACCAAAAGCGAATCTTACAATTAATCACAAAAACTTCCAATCTCACCAAGTAAAACCACGAATATTTGCAATTAAACGGTTAAATTAGGGTTAAACCTGAGGAGAGGGATAAATGGTGAATCCGAGTTTGGATTTCTTGCCGTAATCAACAGACAAGCGTTCCAAGAGGAGAGAACCTAAGCCAGAACCAGTACCACCACCGACAGCGTTGAAGACGAGGAAGCCTTGGAGGCCAGTGCAGTTATCAGCGAGCTTCCGAACGCGATCGAGACATAGATCTACGATCTCCTTGCCGACAGTGTAGTGGCCGCGAGCAAAGTTATTGGCGGCGTCTTCCTTGCCGGAGATGAGTTGTTCGGGGTGGAAGAGTTGGCGGTAGGTGCCGGCGCGGACTTCGTCGATGACGGTGGGTTCGAGATCGACGAAAACCGCCCTGGGGACGTGCTTGCCAGATCCGGTCTCGCTGAAGAAGGTGTTGAAGGCATCATGGGCGACTCCGACAGAGGTGTCACTGCGAAGTTGAAACAATGTTGTTGCGATTAGGTTAGAATTGAGAATAATAATGAATGTTGTTGTGATGTTAACCTACCTTGGCATTAAGCCATCGGGTTGAATGCCATGTTCGAGGCAGTAAAGTTCCCAGCAGGAATTGCCGACTTGGATCCCGGCTTGACCGATGTGAATGCTGATGATTTCTCTCATCTTCTTGTTGGTTTGGAATGAATGACAACACTCACACTCTCTTAATACAAACACACTTACTCAATTACTCTCTCTCTCTCTCTCTCTCTCTCTCTTTCTCTCTCTCAAAATATGAAAATGAAAATTAAAAAAAAAAAAAAGGGGATTTGATAAATGTTTAGAATCCGACCCTCCATCTCCCCCATTTGGCGCCAGCCTATCCGACCCCACTCCTTTGCCCCATTTCGCATCTCACGCCACATGCCCAATTGGCAATTACTTTCTTTTTTTATTTTTCAATTACAGTTTTTTCTAATCACTTCACCTTCATAAATTTAACATTTTTATTTTTATTTTAGATTAACATTAATATTATATATATATATAAACAGGTTTCAAAATCAAAATTTATATGAAAATAAAAAATAAATATAGTTCAAAACAATTAAATTTTTATTGATTTTATTTTCATTAACTTAACCCTTGGTTGGCACATAAATATGTGTTCTAAGTTTACGTAAAAAATAAATGCAATTGCACAATGAAAAACGGTCACAACAATTGTGATGTTTTAACACTTATTATATAATTATACTCCAATATATTGTTTAATACTATTATATTTTATTTTTTATTTTTTTATTGTCTACTACATTTCTTTATTTTTATATTCTCTTTTTTCTTTTTTTTATATTTATCCTGGTATATATAAAAAAGTCAAGCATGAACATTTTCTATTTTTTTATTTTTCATTACACAAATATTAAAAAGAGAAAAGGTTATGGAGGCAAAATCCATTTTGGGGACTTTATGATACGAAAAATTAGTACTACTATTAAACTTTTTTATGAAAGTAGGAGCGCGGACTAAATTTGATTGATTTTGAGGTAAAAAGACATTTGATAACTATAATAATTATAATCTAAATTGGATTAATTTAAATAAATTTATAAAATTGATTTGATCCAAACTTTTTGAAAGCAGTTTCAATTTGATTTATATATTCAGTTATTGAAATCTAATTTTTTTATTTAATTATAAAATGTGTATTATTTGATATATAACATATATTTGATAAAACTAACTAATGAAACTAGAATCTGTTTTCTCAAATTAGTTGTTAAGTACAAAATGATATATATATATATATATATATATATATATATATATGAGTCTTTTCATTTAAAAAATGTTAATGGAGATAACAGTCTAAACAATAAAATGCTAAATCATTATTCAAACCTTGTATTTTTTCAATAAATTTCAAGTTACACATCTAACCATTTTTATAATTGAATTGTATGGTGTGGGGATAACACACTCGGTGTTAGTATCGGGGTTACGTTCCCCTTATATATTACACAACGAGGATATGTTATTGTGGCTTTTGGTCCAATGGGGAGCCATAAGTCTTGATGTCTCATCTCTAGTTATCACACCAGTCAATCGTGTTGATGGGTGAAAGATGATGTTATCTGCAAGGATACTCATACGTTTAAGTCAATTCAGATATTTAATATTAGAGCTCAAGCGTAAGTTGGACAATGTAACGTACCTTGGTGGTATTTATAGAATTAGGTGGCAGTTGAGTCCTACGTGGCGTTATATTAGTGCAAATCTATTAATCATAAGGAAACTGACACCTTTGCAGACATTCCTAACACCTCTACTGCATTTTTCAAACTCTCCCTAACTCTGGTCTTATGGGACTTCAATCAGGGGATCAAGATCATGTTAGGGTCAACTAGTGTCTGCTTCTCTTGGAGCGCGTTCGTTTCCTACATACCAATATGGTGTAACACCATTTGGGCTGATGTAAGGCCCAGATCACTAGTCAATTAAGTTTTTATTTTTTTAAAATAATTTAGTTAGGCATTCTCCATCCAATTTTCACTAATGAACTTTGTTAACAAAATTATGACGTGGCAAACGAACATCACATATGGTCATATCTTTATTTGTTAATTGTGTAATATTATTACACATGTCAGTGTTGCTTAGATCGACTTCACGTGCTAAGTGTTCATTGGTTAAAGAGTAAATGACACATGGAGTCGTCAATGAACATTTAACACGTGGAGTCCTCGTGTCAGTAACATCTGACATAATAACCACATCAATTAGGTTAATGACACGTTAAATCTCCATTCACAAAGTTAGTTAAAAATGGATTTAGGGGTTTAACTGAAACATTTTATAAAGACAAAAGACCTAACTAACTAAAAAAAATTAGAGGTCTAATTTAAATTTTATGGAAAATATAAAGGACTAGAATAGTAGTTTGGCCAAAATAAAGTAAGTTCAAAGCTTATAAGCTCAAATGTTACTTCAAATAGTTTTTCAAAAAACACTATAAACTATTAAAATAGACTCCTTACCAAACAAACATAATTACTTTGACAAACAAATTTTTAAGCTAGTAAAATAAGCTACAAATTAGCTTAAAAAGTTGATCATGACCTTGTTAGACATAATAATAATGTTTGTTTAACAAAACTAACAAATAAAGTTGAAAGCTTAAAGCAGGTATTTGAAAGTTGGTAAGCTAGCTAATTAAATTAAATTTATTTGTTAAAACTAACTATTAAAGATAAAATGATATAAATGTTCTATTTGACAAATTAATCTATAAGCTAGGTTAAAGCTTAAAGTCAGTAGAAGCTAAAAGTTGATAAACTAGTTGATTAAATTGAAATGTGTATGACAAAATTAGCTAGTAAATGTAAAATGGCATCAAATATATGTTTTTTAAAAATAGATATGAATTAGTGGGGATAAAAGTGTAAAAAATAAAACAAGCTTGTAGTTTTGTAAGTTCAAAAACTACTTCAAGTTATTTTTCAAAAAAAAAACCCTACAACCTACTAAAATAAATTGTTACCAAAAAGAGCTATTTTCTCTAACAAGCTTTTAAGCTAGTAAAATAAGCTATAAGCTAGCTTAATTCACTACTAATAACCTCACCAAACATAACCAATATAAAATTTTAATAATAAGATAAATATGAGACTTAACTTTACATTGGCATTAAAAAGTAATAAACTTGTAACAAAAATATTGAAAAATTAATACCTATACATATCTTTAGTAAGAACAATAACATTTAATTTTGTTTATGAACTATCTGAATGAAGATAACAATGGGGAGTTAAGAGTCTCGGTGTTTAATCTCCACTTATCACACTAGTCTTATGCGTTGAGGTGCGAAAGATAATGTCATTTGCAAGAACACTCTGATGCTCAAGTTAGTCTAGATACTTAATATCAGAACTCAAGTGTGAGTTAGAGAATGCAACAAGTGACATTTGAGTCCTACATGGCGTTATCTCAGTATGAACTTGGGAATCACAAGGAAAGTTAACACCTATGCATACATCCATGACACCCTTTACAGGTTAGTTGTGAAAGATAATGTCATTTGCAAGAACACTCTGATGCTCAAGTTAGTCTAGATACTTAATATCAGAACTCAAGTGTGAGTTAGAGAATGCAACAAGTGACATTTGAGTCCTACATGGCGTTATCTCAGTATGAACTTGGGAATCACAAGGAAAGTTAACACCTATGCATACATCCATGACACCCTTTACAGGTTAGTTGTAACGCCCCGGCCATTTTTCAGGAATGAACGACTCGCCCCACAGACCAACACGAGACCTTTCCAATGTGCTTTTGTCCTCACTCACACATTTCCTGAGAACTTCCCAGGAGGTCACCCATCCCAGAATTACTCCAAGTTAAGCACGCTTAACTTTGGAGTTCTTAAGTGATAGGCTACCGAAAAGGCTAATGCATTTATTGGTATAGGTAGTACGAATTCATTTCTTTAAGCTATCCTTGACTGTATAGTCCCATACCTATACAGTCTTTGGATCCCTCTCATTCTGGTATGTATTCGGTTCGTTCATGTGTCCCTCCCACTAGAAGCCTGCCAGGAGCCGCTCCTTGTCCGTGCCTATGCACCAACGATCACTCCCCGCCCTCAACAGCGCTGGGATGTCACATGCCCACCAGCTTCTGCCTGGTTCGTCCCCAAACCATACCGTACTAGGAGAGGCTAGGCTCTGATACCACTGTAACGCCCCGGCCGCTTTTCAGGAATGAACGACTCGCCCCACAGACCAACACGAGACCTTTTCAATGTGCTTTTGTCCTCACTCACACATTTCCTGAGAACTTCCCAGGAGGTCACCCATCCCAGAATTACTCCAAGTTAAGCACGCTTAACTTTGGAGTTCTTAAGTGATAGGCTACCGAAAAGGCTAATGCATTTGTTGGTATAGGTGGTACGAATTCATTTCTTTAAGCTATCCTCGACTGTATAGTCCCATACCTATACAGTCTTTGGATCCCTCTCATTCTGGTAAGTATTCGGTTCATTCATGTGTCCCTCCCACTGGAAGCCTGCCAGGAGCCGCTCCTTGTCCGTGCCTATGCACCGATGATCACTCCCCGCCCTCAACAGCGCTGGGATGTCACATTAGTTATCGGTGTTCCTCCAAAATATTTGGTGGATTTGCCTAGACACCAGTCTACAGGGACATCGATCATAGGATAAGGCTTTGTCAGGGTCTTCTGGTATCATTTTGAGTTTCATATGGATGCGTCTTCATGGTTTTGGATATGATCCGGTGTCGAAGTGTCTGCGTCAATATGCTTGCTAATAGTAAAATCTAGATTTAAAATTAAAATAAGATTTTCAAAAAGATAAAAATCACAAAAGTAGTTAAATAATACATTCTCACAAATATACAATAACATAAATTTGAGTCATGTTTTTTAAAATACGTATAAATATAGGTTCCATTTGGATTGAATTTGATTGATTTTTAAATATGGATCCGAAATCCAATTTGACCAATAAACAATTCTGATGTTTTTTAGGGTTTATTATTAATTTAGTTTTTGTCTTTTATATTATATTTTCAGTTTGGTTTAACGATTTTCATTGAATTCGATTGATTAATAAACACTTCAACCATTGGATTAAATAAAATGTACAAAATTAGTTCATGGAAGGAAGTTGTTTTTCATTAAATTAATAGTATTTTGATTATCTAACTTTAAGGTTAGTTTCACTTTGGTTATCTAACTTTAGTGTAATTCATTGTGTTCCTAAAGTGGCATAACAATTATACTTTAATCATTTTGTGTGTTGAATCTCATTATTTAGTTTTCAAAAATCATATATAATTTTTTTACAAAATTATGTTGCTTTCCTTCTATTTCAAATAAAACAATTCTTTTATTATATTCTAAGAAATACAATGAGATTTAACGTATAAAAGAATTAAACACAGTGATTGTCCTAAGATCAGGGGTGGATGGTGGTTGGGGGATGCAGGGTGTTGAGCACCCCCAAAGCCAATTTTTTTACTAATACCTATTAAGTTTTTAAAAATGAAACACCCCCTAAATTTTTTAGTTGGAACCTTTAAGAAAAATCATGCAGGTTCAATCTATTTGTTAAGCCCAATTCCATTTAATTATTAAAACTGAATTTGCAATATATATATATATATATATATATATATATATATTAAAAGTAAAAGTTAAGAATCGTATACTTATCAAAATTCAGGTTGCAACTTGCGAGCCACACAGTCATACACTAACAGTAGCTTTCCCTTCTTTCCAAAGCTACACGTGGGCTTTTTTTATTAATGGTGCTCCTAGAAAAAATAATTACACATTTGGGGCTTTTGAAAAGATTTGCATGCCCGGGACACTTTTTTATGTGTCGTATGAGGGCCATACGACACCTAAATCGCATGCCACAAGCATAACACATGTGGAAGCTGACACATGAATGTGGTGCATGGGCCTTAGATGACACAAGCTAACACGTGGGTTAGGTGCATGAGCCTTAGATGACACACTTAATATGATATCGCATGGTGTAGGGACGATACACTCTGATTAGGCTGTCAGAAGTGTATTGCATAAGGGGTGGACAACACACCTTTGTCCCTATTTTAAACACATACTCATCCTCTACCTTCCTTCAAGCTCTATCTTCCCCAGCATGAAGGCACCCCAGCAGGCCCCAAAGTCATCATCTTTTTACATTTTATGGTTTCAAATACGACACTGTGATCCTAACATTACATTTTCTCATCAAAATACATATTTGAGGTAAGAAATTAATTAGTTAATCATTATTTAATTTATAGTTTATTATGTCTAGAGTGGGTGTTTTATGGTTTAAATCATTGTTGGTTGTTTTTCCATGGTTTAGTCATTGTTGAATACATGAGTATCATGTTTAGGTAATTTATTGATTGTTGTTAAGTGATGTAATTAGTCATGGTTAGTGTTGGAATTTGTTTATTTTAGGAATTTATATATTTAAATAGTTTTAGGTAATTCTTATATTTTAGGTAGATTAGTAAAAATTGTTTGTTTAGATAGCTAGTTAGGGTTTTTATTAGGTAATTAATTATTTTTTAATTTATTAATTTGATGTTAATTTGTTAACTTAAGTATACGATTGATGCAATATCATGGAATATTGTTTTAGTGCATTTTGCACTTTACTTTTGCTTTCAAAAAATAACTTATTCCTAACATTCCAACTGTTGCCATCATCAAACTTCATTTATTCATTTGAAGGCTCCAAATTAACATTTTGATAATGAGGTGTATCGTTCCAAAATGGAATCTCAGCAATACCTACGTTAAGTAAAATAAATATATGGACACAGAGTATAATTTCAAAATACTTATCTAAATTTTTGAATGTAATTAGGTTTACTATTAATATTTACCGATTGGTTAAACAGATATTGTGTTCGACGACCCACTAACACTTTAACAAAGCTTCCCAACCAGCATCATCATCACTATCTGAATTGGCCATTAAGAATTGGTCATCATCTCATGAGTCACTACTATTCACTTCAGATGGCAGATTGTAATCAAAATCCTCACCAATTTGTTGTTTATAGTGCAAATCTTATAAACCTTACAACTGATTATTTAAACTCTCTTGAATGCCTTCTAAATGCACTCTTTTGTATCATAGCCAGTTGTATGAGTCCTTCAAAATGACCATGTATTTATATTGAAATGAGGTGCCCTATTAATTTCGCAAGGCGACATGTGTCATATGGAGTGGATGCACACACCGCCACTTTTTGTGTCATATGGGTTATGTGCACCACCACTATGTTGTCTCTTTCATATACGACACACACTGTGTCGTATAATGGTTATATGACACATACATATGTCACTCTGTGGGTGTGTCATCCTTGTTGCATGCAATACCCAAATCATTCACGTCAGATACAACACATAAAAAAGCCCTAGATATGATATTATTTTTGAAACAACCTCCTTCTTGAAAATAAGTTTTGAAATAACATCATTAATAAAAAAAAAGCCCAACACATAGAGCTGGCAAAATTGGCCGACTCGCATCAGTTGGTCCAAGCCTGCCATAAAAAATGTAGTAGCTAATGCTTCATTCATTTTAATTTTCAATTGTAGTACAAAAATAAACATATTTTTTACAAGAAAAGTTATCAAATTTATAGCATTTTTTGTCTAGCTATAGTTAATTAATTTTAATAGCACAAATTTTTTTACAAATGTAGTTTTAGAAAAATTCTACTAAGTTGGTTTAGTTTTTTGTAGCTTAATTTTTTTATAAATCAAGTTTTAATAATTTTTTTAATAAATGGGTCGTCCGATCAAGCTCGCAACCCATTGAGGGCCGAGTTAAGGCCTTTAATTTCAAGACTCGAATTTATAGGGCCTTTTTTGACCCAGCCCTAAGTAATCTGCAACCTGATAAAGCTCAGTCCGTTTAAGCCACCCACCCAAATTGTCAGCTCTACCTACACATGAGACAATGGATGATTGTCAACCTATTCTTAAAAGTTATGTCAACTTATTCTTAAAAACTATCCTTTATCAAATGATGATCGTCCTTGTCATTTTCAAGTTTCTCGAATTGAATTATATCCTTATTGATTTTAATTTCTTCCTTTTGTTATTTTAATTTATATTTTTTAGTTATTAATCATTATGAACATTTGACTATAATTAAATTTAATATAGAACTTTTAATTTTTATACTTAACACCTCATAAAAAAAAGTTTGCCCCGCCCTTACCCAAGATAAAGAGATTAGAGACATACACTCCTGCTTAATTTATAGTTTGTTAATACTGTTATTATTACATTATATTTGATGTAATTTTACTTCTACAGGATAAAATTGATTTTTATATAAAATAAAAAATGTTATCTTACCCACCACCCTTCTTAAATTTTTTGGTTAATCGCTAGAGTAAAGTCAAAATACTAAACTCTTTATAATTTCAAACTAATTTAATAAAAAAATATTATTGAAATGAGATAAATATTAAGGATATATTAGGTCTAATTAGGATATAATCCATTAAGTATTCTAGAATATTTTAGATTTTTACCTTGTATATTGTACTTCTTTTATTATATTGAAGAGAAAAGAAAAATATTATCTTTTAATTATTAATTTTATTATGTTTTTTTAGGATATAGTAACCCTAATTTCCTTGGTATGTCTTTTTAGAGCCTATCAATTATGTTTTCATATCTTACTATCATGCCCCCCATAACTATCTCATTTGATTATAGTGACCTCTACCATCACTAACAACCCGCATTTACCCCATACCTATCACCAACACCTACTCAAGCCACAAGCAACCTATTGCCACCAACCATTCCTTTCATTCCCACACTCTTACCATCAACAATGAACTCACCCTACCCATTAACAAACACCTCAAACATTTTATCTATACCCACCAAAATCACCATGGCCAAATTACTTTAACCAACCATTGCCCCAAAATCATCAGCTACCACCATAAATATTCCCATCATACGTACATTTTATTCATCACCTTTAACCCTTTATGTACATGGTCGTTCACTCCACACTAGTGGATGCCACTTCTGCGACCTTTTTTCCCTATTCATAACCCAACAACTCTCTTACCTTGGTTTCCCTACCACAAACATTAGATGGCATACATGACGCTTTGCAAGCATTGTGTGCCTAACTAGGCTTGCCATAAAAACAACATGAGACTCTTTCATAAATGGTTACCATTATCTCCCCTTTTCCTACACCGTCGAATCAGACTACCTCCCACATCGCTAGATCTCGGCCCTTAGATCGTGGCCCTACGAACTTGCAATGTGTTCTTCATGAGGCATACTAGGTTTGCTTCCCTCTATTAGATATACAACAAGAAGACAGTATGAAATATAGACCATCGGTTCAAAAAATGGATGTCAGCTAATAGCCACTCAAAGGATCAGCTCTAATCTGGACTGTCCTTTACAAATTCTCTATGCACATCGTCCAATGGAAGCTTAATTCATGTATATTCCCCTTCTCTAATTATTACACACCACATCACCTACCTTTTTCAAGAAATTTCGACTCACCCTTAGCAAACCCCTATGCCACATGTCATTTGGATTTTAGTTTATCCATTCCCGCAGTCAACTTGTTCAAGATAATTTGGAAGTTTGGGTAGCCATCTTGCCGAATTAGAAAAAAAAAGGTCTAACCTAGTAATATAGTTGATTTGGTATTATTACCAAATCCTAAACTATAGTGACACTGGCAAGGGCAAAAGTGTCCAGGATATAAGAACATGAGAAAAAAATGATCGATATGCCAACTAAAAGGATCTCGACTAAAAAGCCTGTCACAGTTAGAGTTTCAGAACCAAGTGAGTAACTTGCATGAAAAGATGAACAAAACCTATCAAGTGTCATCATGAGTTGGACCTCTAAAAGACTATAAAAGTCATCATTCATTACTAGATAAAAAATATGCATTACCTTCGTTATCTCATTCATTTACTCTTATTGTTCCGATATGTATTGAATCTAACTTAAGCATCAGAGAGTCTTTGCAGGTACAACCACCACTTGTGCATCACAATCTGAGGTGCTTGAAGTCTGAAGTTGAAGGGCACGATGCTTCCCCTGAGCCTGTGTTTATAATATTGGATTCCCACTGAATCGGTGTAAAAGCAGAGTGAGTGTGAGGTTTTATAACCAGTTGCAAGAGTACTAGAGTACCCCTTGCATACCAGCTATTTCATTGGCACACATAGTGGGACCTGTAAATTAAGTTCCGTAGATCGAAGAAAGTAATCAGCAATGGAGTCATCAAGACGACATCCTACCCCTGAAGGTCACGCTCAAGAAACACGGGTGGAACCACGTATCTTGGAATTCAATTTCGGGATCATAGAAACCCTAAAATCAAACCCACATATAGGAAATATAATTGTTGTCTACCCGGATCCCAGGGATGAGCTAATCAGAAAACTCCAGGTGGACCTCAATGAGCTTAAGCAATTAAAAGTTAAGAAAGCGAAGGAGAAAACTATTGTAACACCCCGGAGGTAATAGTTAGAAGTGTCACTATCACCAGATTACTCACAGATCCAAACTTATAAGGACAATCAGAAGTCTACCCTGAGAATAACCACCCTGGAAGTCATCGAAAAGGGTTGCATACCGCTGGAGGATCAGGGGAGTATCGTTTTAACATACCATTCTCTAGAAGGTTAATGAATCTCCTCATTCCAAAGAACCTTCAAACACCACAACCATTGTTGATTGGAAAGTATACAGGAGAAACTGACCTGAATGACATTTAGATGCCTATGCAAATGAACTCTTATTCTTAGGAGTAGAGGAAGACGTTATGTGTAGGATGTTCCCAAGAACCTTGACTGTAGAGACCCTGAGATGGTTCAAAGGGCCTCCACCAGGATCAATTGATTCATGGGAAGAAATGGCCTAAGACTTCCTTGATCACTTCATTGTTTGACAAGATATACCAAAAACATCTCATACATTGGCTCAAATCAAACAAGGTGAAGATGAAAGTTTGAGAGACTTTTTGAAGATGTTTTATAAAGAAGCTACTCAGGTTGCGGGATTAATAGAGAAAATTCAGCTCCATATAGCTATCGATGTTTTACTACCGTAATCCTCGTTTGCTATGTCCTTGGCCAAAAGAGTACCCCAAATGTTTGAAGATTTCAGAAGGAGTATGTCTATAGAGAGATGCATCTCACCACACCCAAAAGTAAAAGAGTACTCGTAGAAGTTAAAACCCTGGTTCAGGATCTGAGAAGTATGAAAAACAATTCAAGCGAGAATAATAGCAAAGGGCCAGCACCCCGACAAAAGGAATGAAAGAATGTTAATTTTACACACCATGCCTCACTAACAGTTTGACACAATCAAATCCTTCAAAAAGCTAGGATATCGGGGCTTATGGTGTACGGGGTAAAGAAGCCAACACCAATGAAGCGCCCGGGGAACACGAGTAAGTATTGTGAGTTTCATGAATAAACTAGCCATAATACAAATAAATGTAGACAATTGAAGGATGTTATCGAGGTGTTAATCCAGGAAGGAAAATTGAAGCAATACCTTTTTAGGCTGAAGTCATCAGATGGTCGATTGTTGATGGATCAAGGAAGTTCTTGTGATGTGATTTTCTATGCATGTTTCAAGAAAATGGGTTTGTTCGATGCAGATCTACAACCCTACACCTAAGATTTGACCGTATTTAATGGAGCAAAATAGCCAACTAAATGATACCTTGACACTAAATTAACGTTTGAAGGTGAGTCAGGATCCAGAACGGTCAGGATAAGAGTACTTGTTATTGATGTAAAGTCACCATTTAATGAAATACTTAGGAGGCCATTATTAAATTCACTTGAAGCAATAGTTTCCACCATTCACTTGCTAATCAAATTCATTGATAAAGATAATCAAGTTTCCTCAGTAAGAGAAGACCAACAGATGACACATTATTGATATAACTTAAGCCTCCAAATGGTGAAAAGTGATGACAAAATCAAGAGAAGAAAGCTTAATGATGGAGGATCGGTTCTGGGATTAGTGAATTCGATAGACCTGGATCCCAGAGAGAAGTTGGTATCTGATCCGTTAAACCTGGTTAGACCTACACCGAAGGGAGAAACAAAGATGGTCTTTTTAGGATATGATCCCACCAAAACCACATGAATAAATGACAAACTAGAAACCAATATGGAAGACTAGTTGGTCAAATTGTTGAAAGAATTCAAGCATCCTTTTTGCTTGGACAACGACAAATATGCTCAGAATATACCCAAACTTCTATTGTCACAAGTTGGCAGTATACCCAAAATTAAAGGCGTTGGCACAGAAGAAAAGAAGATTGGATCTTGAGAAACAACGGGTAGCATGGAAAGAAACTAAGAAATTGTCGAAGGTTGGTTTTATCTGTGAAATTCAATTTTCATCTTTGGTGTCTAATGTTGTCATGGTGAAAAAGGCCAATGGAAAATGACGCGTGTGTACAGACTTCACGAATTTAAATCAGTGTTGCTCGAAAGATTCATACAAGCTGCCTAGTATTGACCAAATAGTGGATGATTCCTCGAGATACTAGTTTCTTTCATTCATGGACACCTATTCTGAATATAATTAGATTTTGATGTGGAAAGACGATGAAGAAAAAATAGTGTTCATCAATAATAAAGGAGTTTTTTGCTATACCGTAATTCCTTTCAGACTCAAGAACGCCAGAGCAACTTATCAATGAATGATGAACAAGGTTTTCAAAGGAATGCATTCAAAAATTGTTGAAGTCTATGTAGACGATATCATAGCAAAGACTCTGGTAGGGGAGACCATATGGAAGATTTAAGGAAGATTTTCCAGTGATTACAAGAGTACAATATGCGTCTAAACCACTAAAGTGTACTTTCACAATACCTGCAGGAAGGTTTTTGGGTTTTATGCTAACCCCAAGGAGAATTGAAGTGAATCCGGATAAATGTCAGGTAACCAGAGAGCTTCGAAGTCCAACCAATCCAAGAGAAATACAATCTTTGAATGATAAAGTGACAACATTATCCCGGTTTATGCCAAAAATGGCACACCGGCCACTCCCTTTGTATAAAATTTTGAAGAAAGATAAAAAGTTTGAGTAGGGAGAGGAATAGGAAAAGCCTTTTGAAGTCTGAAGGACATTCTGGCTAACCCCCTGGTATTAGTTAAACCGAACCCAGGAGAATGACTCTATGTTTATTTGTCTGTTACAGATGAAGCATTGGGAGAGGTGTTGGTTAAGGAAACCGTAGAGGGATAATAGGGGTGTATTTTATTGGAAAAGCATTCCAAAGGGTTGAACATCGATACTAGATGTTAGAAAAAGTTTTTTTGGCTTTAATGTGGGTGTCGCAAAGACTCCGAAAGTATTTTCATGCACATCTTATCGTGGTACGCACTGACTTGCCATTACAAACTATCCTCTATAAGCTAGACTTAGCGGGTGAATGATTAAATGGGTAATTAAACTCTTATAATTCGATATCACTTACGAGCCAAGAACAACCATAAAAGCCCAAATCCTAGCAAATTTCATGACTAAGCTAATAGGAGAACCACTATCCCTATCAAGGAAACATTGGGTCATATATATGGATGGATCGTTATATATGAAAGGCTGCGGCACTGGGTTATTATCAAAAGTGAGGATGAAGTACATGTGGAGATTTCGCTATAGTTTGATTTTAAAACATCAAATAACCAAGCAGAGTATGAAACTTGCTTAGCTGGACTACGGATAACTTTAGATGTCGGCGTAAAAACTGCGGTCCTCTATAGTGACTCCCAACTAGTCGTATCCTAGATTAATGGAAGCTACCAAGCTAAGGAACTGTTGTTACAACAATACCTAGCTAAGGTCAAAGAGTTAGAAAGAGGTTTTAACCAAATCAAATTTAAGCATGTTCCCAGGGAAGAAAATGTTTGAGCTAACATGTTATATAGGTTGGCTAGCATAAAGAGAGTTGGGTCAACCACCACGGTTATTCAAAGCTTTTTGGTAGCCCCAAGCATTACCATACTGGTTAAAGTGTGTGTCGTACATGCCAAAGCCTTTCTGGAAGATTCATGGGTAGTACCGATTATTAGGTATATTATGAATGGACAGCTTCCAACAGATCCCAGAGAGAAGAAGTTGAAGAAAAAGCTTCCAAACTTTATATTAATTGACAGGCAACTATTCTGAAGAGGTTTTTCGATCTCATAACTCAAATGCCTAAATGAAGCAGGAATCCCTGAGGTATTGACATAAGTGCATACCTGTGGACACCACGTCGGAGGAAAAATTTTGGCAAGAAAAGTCTTGCGAGTAGGATATTGGTGGCCTATCATAATAAAAGACACCATGGAGTAAGTTAAAAAATGTGACTCATGTTAGAAGAACAATTATCTACACCATATTCCTATTAAGGAATTATTCACATTAGTTATGCCTTGGCCATTTTTTCAATGAGGGTAGGATATTCTGGGACCATTCCCCAAGGCACCGGGCGGGGTTAAATATCTGATAGTTAGAGTTGATTATTTCATAAAGTGGATGGAGGTGGAGGTCATAATGCATATAACTTCGTCTATAACCTAACGTTTTGTTTATGAAAATATTATATCACGGTTTGGTATTTCAAGACGAACCATAACGGACAATAGAACATAATTCACTAATGCCAAGTTTATAGACTTGCTCGAAGGACTTCAAATCCAACAAGTGTTCTCATCTATGGAACACCCTCAAGCTAAGGAGCAAGTCAAGGTAGCTAACAAAGAAATCTTAAAGTTAAATAATAAAAGCTAAAGCCACTCTTCAGTATAATAGAAAGGTTCCACGGATGAGAACACTTGCTAGATTTGAAGTCCTTTGAGCAATCTTAAAGAGGTTAAACCCCAAACTAACAGGCAAGTCGAGGTAGCTAACAGAGAAATCTTGAAGGGGTTAAAGAAGCGCCTGGGAGATGCAAAAGGTGAATGGGAAAATTAATTGTGATATTTCATTTGGGCATACTGTACGACTCTACATTTAACCACAAGAGAATCCCCATTCGGCTCACTTACAGGGTAGAAGCCGTAATACCGGTCAAAATTAATGAAATTTCTCCAAGACTTCAACAATTTGAAGAAACAAACAACGATATGAGAATCTAGAATGAACTGTATGTCATTCAAGAAATCCAGGATGTAGATTTTATCCGAGATCAAGCAATAAAAGCTAAAGCCGCTCTCTGGTATAATAGAAAGATACATAATAAAAGGTTTAATATCAGAGATTTGGTCTTAAGAAGAGCATTAGGTGGGAATCGATTCGCTCATCAAGGGAAATTAGGCCCAACTTAAGAAGGGTCATACTGGGTCCATGTGTGATAGTCAGAGGAGCATATCTGTTAGGGACTTTACAAGGCGAGGTCTTTAAAAACAAGTGAAATGTAAAAAATTTACGAATTTATTACAGCTAATCAGTAATATAAGTCAAACATTTTTTTCTACTTTCGCGGGGGTGCTGTGTAACATCCTGTATGTTTTATATTCAAAATTGTAAAGATTTGAGAATATAAAGCTATTTTGTGATATAAAAAGGAACTTAAGGGGGAAATTACTGAGTTTACTTGACGCGTAGCATCAAGGTGAAAATTTAGACCTGACGCGTAGCGTCAGCGTCGCGGGTAGAATTAAAACCTCACAGTGATAGCCCATAAAACAGAAGTTAAAAAAGAGTTTTTAAGCTTTTCTCTACTTCTTTCTTCTCCTAAGTTCAAGAAGCCAATTAAAGCCAGTTTTGTGGGTGGAATTCAAAGTTTATTACGGATTGGAGGTGAGGAGCTTAAGGTAAACACGAGGAATCTTTCAATTTTAAATTTCATGGAGATTTCCCATCTTTTGCCTATTTCTTGGAGAAACAAAGAAGCCTTAAAATTTAAGATTCTAGACCGATTAAAGAGCCCTTTTTGATTTCTAAGTGAAGGATTAAGTGATGAATTCGAGTTCCTCTTGGCGTAGGTTGCGAATGAGGTGTCGGAAGCTTAGTGAAGAAGAGGGTTCCTTAGAATAGCCGTTAGTTTCAGTCGTGTTAAGCTTATAAAGCTTTGGGAATTGACTTTTAAGTGTTTTCTTAAGTTAGATTAGGATTTTGACAGTTAAACCCCTAAATCTCTTTGTAATTCTTGTATTTGTAGTGTTTGGGTGCATCGGTACATACGATTAAACCGAGAAGCATCGAAAGGGAGGTAAAGGGAGTGTGTTAGCGTGTAATTAGTTAAGGTTTTGAGATTTTCACCTTATGAGTTGAAGGTTTTTTTATAGATATACATATATGTACATGAATGTTTTATTTGAAAGCATATATGGTTTATGTTTGGATATGATATTAATTGTATAATGAGTTTGATAAATAGGATTGATTTAATAATGATGATTACAATGAGAAAATGATGAGTTGTGAATATCAAAAATGTGATCGTGATAAAAATTGATGATATGGAATTTATGCCTAGGGATGGCTTTGGATATGATGATCAAAAGAGAAGGCTTTTTATGCCAGGAATTACATATTGATTGATGAGATTGATGATTATATATTGTATATGCCTGATATGTGGTGTGGACAGCTATTCGATATGTATTACCCTACGCTTTTGGCTCTTATGGTCCATGTAGAGATCCAGTTGAGCTACCCAGTGGTCCAGGTAGAGACCTAGTGGTTGAGGTGGGGAGCCGGTGAGTGGCTCGGTGAACTAGGTAGAGTTCACGGATGTTAGTGTGTGACTCCCAGCTGGTGGCTGTTCCGTTAGTATCCAGATAATAGGTGTCATTTTATATCATTTGTCCATGAGAGTCAGTTATGGCTAATTATGATGTTGTCATTGAATTGTGATCTGTTTAAGATATTTGAAATTGATTTAAAACCTTGATGATTATGAGAAAATTATGCAAACATTTCAATATAGTAAGAGGAAAGATTAACAGATTAGTATGTGAGGGAGGTACGTGAAATCCTCCAGGTGATACCATTTTTATTTTAATTAATTGCATTGATTTTTAATACGAAGTACTCACCCTTACATTATTTTACAGTATGAGCAAAGGGATATTACAGATGCTGCGAAAACCAGTATTAAGTAAGCAATCAAGCAATGCCAGAAGAGTATGTGATATATGTACATATATTGTATATATTCATATGTAAATATATCAGTTGATAGACTTGCGTTTGTATATGTTTGTTTATGACTGCTTATGATGACTAATGCGTGGTTGGTAACTAATAGCACTGAGCCATTAGTGAATATATATACATATATATACATGTATATGCATGTTGATATGATATGTTCATGATTTGGATGTTGTGAGTGTGACATGGCACTGAGCCATTAGATAGATATTCATGGATAATGACTAGGAACTGTTTATATGCACATAGTTATGGCATGAAGCCATTATGGTTGAGATCATGCATTATTGGCAGGTCTTGTGTGTGCTTGTGATGGTAGAATAATGTAATTATGGTGTTGATTGATGAGTTGATGGTGTGGAAGATTTATGCATCTATTAGAATTAGGCATTCTATGTGAAATTAAGGAACCAAATAGGCAATTTTAAGATCCGACAGGTTATGGGACCCCCGGAAGGGACCGATGGGTTCCCTAGGTCATTTAGAAACTATACATATAGACCTTGGACCAATTGGAGTCCATTCAGGTGGTTTGGTGCAAAGGTTTTACACCTATTTGTGTTAAACTACATTTTGCACATAACTCGTGCATATGATGAAATTTTGGCAAACGGACAGCGCCAACAGTTTTGGAATGCGGAAAACATGTAACCCACGAAGTTTCGTGGCAATCGGGCTTGAAATGGACCAATTGGGTAGGTTAGAAGTTGGTTAAATAGTCTAAATGTGTGATAGCATCAAGTGCTGTCACTGATACGCTGACGCTCAGGCCTTTGTTTTCAACTAGTGGATTTTTACGCTTTAAATGTCATTTTGGGATCTTAATGCATCATATGAACTGTATTTTGGGCACTTTTGCAGAAGGCAATTATCTACATAAATATTGAGTTATTTAATTGATTATTTTACAAAAAAAAATTATTAGAATTTGTTTATTTAAATGAGTAAATTAAAGAGAAATTAGTATGGGATTTTACATGTCGCGGCGTGGACTGGCAGGAAAGATAAAAACCATAACGTATGGTTGTAAAACAATAAAAGTAAGAAAAGATAACGAACCAAGGAGTCGTCACTAATATTTATTTTAAGAAAAAAACATTGGGAAAACCTATTCAAAACGCTAGTTATGAGATTCCATTTAGTTCGGGAGTCGATTACGAGTAGGGAAGATATTAGCACCTCACAATTCCTGTTTTAAAAATAGTATCAAAATTATTCAGGTGCATTCTTATTTATGATTAATTTATTATGTCATCCTAAAAGATCAGAACTAAATTAAAGCATAAATTCTAAAAATTAATAAAAATTGCATGAGAAGTCTAAATGCATTGCATAAAAATAAAACACTTTGCTCGCTCTTTACAACATGCGAAAATAAGTAAAAAAATCACTAAATCTATAAAATAAAATAAAATAAAATAAAGTGACTTAAAGAGAAAAATAAATAAATAAATAAGCAAATAAATAAAATGATTTAGAAAGAAAGTGAAATAAATAAAAATCTCGTATTCTGTAAAGTAGACAAAGTAAAATAATTTTTAAAAAAATGGAAAACAAAATAAAAATGTTTTATTTTTGTTTGAAATTAATCAGAAGTCTTTTCTGAATTAAACTAGTTCTAAAGTGAAATAAAAATGAAATCCCTGAAATAAACAAAGTCAAATAATTTATTTTTTAAAAAGAAAACAAAATAAAAAAACATTTAATTTATGTTTGATATTAATAGAGTGTCTAACTCCAATTAATCTTATTTTTTATATATTTTAAAAAGAAACATTACCTTTTAGAATCAATTAAAATGAGAAATCTTTTTTTACAAAATAATAAAGAAAATATTTTTAAATTGATATATATATATATATATTTAAAAATGACACAAACAGAAACCAAATAAAATAAAATAAACACAACGTCTTATTTTGATTAATCTGGATACAAATTGATTGTTTCAAAACTAAATAACTGCATTAAGAGGATAATTACATTTTAACTATACAGTATGTAAAACGTCAGGAAAAACAGTATTTATACTATTGGTTTCATGTGATAAAAATTGTGCCCTAAACAGTAAAATCAATGGGATAAATTATCCTTAATAATATTTACATTCAAAAAGATTAAAGTAAACCTTGATGATACGAACAATAACATTAAACGACAAACAAAGAGAAATAGAAACAAAAACAGGAACAAAAATAGAAATAGAAGAATAAATTAAAATGTGTGTGTAATATTTGGCTATTGATGAATTGCTATATTGACAAAAAAAACAATACGAATCAATGGAATTTAACACAACAGCAACAATTTTTGATTTTTTTAGAACTCTGTTTTTCTAAAAAGAATAAACTCACGGATTTCATTAAAAAAACTCTTTCTCACTGATTGGGTCACTGTTTCAAGCTCTGTATCCCCTCACCTTATTGTATTTTCGTATTGTTTCTAAAACATCATTGTATTTGGTCTCTATTTTTCTGCTGCTCCACTGTATTCAGATCTGATTTTCCACTGTACTTCTCAGAAAATAGACTTGAAGTGACTCTCAAACTTCTCTAAAAAATACAGAATCACCCTCTCATTCAAGAACCAAGAACTTAAGCTAGGACTCCAGAAAACTCAGACGAAGACCCTGTTTCCTTCTGTACAGAGGGGTATTTGCAAAGTCACCTTCAATCCCTTTTGCTGTATAAAATTCAAAAGTAAAAAACCGACTTACTATTTTTGATGAAGGATGAGAAGGATGACACTACTTTGAGTGGCTCTTCACGCTAGAAATGCACTTTCAACCCCTCCCTCTTGTCTCTAAACTTCATTCACCCATTAAGAGGACCAAACAACGTGAAGAAGTCCTCATCCCATGTTGCTTGCCACCTCTCTTTTTATTTTTTATTCATAATGGTTCCACTCCTTAGTCTTAGCCATGGAATAATGTGTGTTGCCACCTTAGCACCAACTGAGACTTTTTTCACTTAAGGACCAAAATAGCTTTTCATGACCATGTGATGCTTTGTCTATTTTTTGTAAAAAATTTTCTCTATTCCAAAGGGGGGAGGGTAAATGACACTTTGGACTTCACTCCCTTAATGTTTCCGTTAGAGAAAAAAAGTAGACCTCCGTTGGTGTGCTTCACTTCATGTGAACGACTTCCTGTTGCACTATGGAACCATTTAACAACAATAAAATAATTCCACCCATGCCTATTCATGTTACCCTATGGTTCTTTAATTTAAATAATCCTTATGCACATCACAGAGGTCATGAAGCATCATCATGAATATTACATGGCACCAATTTAATTGGATTATTTATATGGGACAAGGCCAACTTTACGCTGCCAAACGGACCCTTTTTATCAATAAATTGCTTAAATGCTCTTGATATTTGGAGAATTAAGTGGAGTAGGCACCTAGAATTGTTTGCAAATAAAGCATGTGTATGGGGTAAAGTGAAATGTAGGCTTCTATTTAATTAATTGAAGTCCTTGTAGCTTGTATAATTTAATATGAACTTATGCCTTTTTCCTTGTCATAGCCATGAGATACTTAAGGAGAAGCATGGTGAAGCCTTTTTTCACATTATTTAATTGGTGTCTTGTTTCCATCTTTGACCATGTGGGACCATGATTGAAAATTTTAGTAAAAAAAAATCAGCACCTTGTTGCTTGGTTTTGAACGTGAAATGCAAAGGAATCAAAGAATCCCATTTCACTTAATTAATGTCACATCAAAGCTTAGTCTTGTCCATGGGCTTCTTTGAACCTTATCAATTGATCATATAGCCATAGGAATTTGTTGACTAGGATAACTTGTAACATCATGGAGCCTTCCGGTTAATTTAATTTTAATGCACAAGGTGTTAAAATTCAAGTGTATAATTTTATTTCACCTGAGTGTATTAAATTTCAGAAACTATTAAAATCATGAGACAATTATTCAACATGCAAATTTTATTTTGCTTTGCGTGATTCAAACAATTATTTGGCATTTGAATAATCAAATTTTATTTTATTTTTATTTCTGGGCCGAATAAAAATGGGTGTTCACACCTACCAAGGCTTTTTTCCCACGGGGTTTTAGCTTGGAGGTTTTTAATAAGGCTCTATGAATATATAAAAGCAGTTTTAAACAATTTTTTCTCTATTAAGTCATTTTAACCCTAGAGCGGTTGTAAAACCCCAGAGTGGTTGAAATAATTCGTATTTAAAGTATTACGAATCAATTTACCCTGGAGCGGTTGAAAAACCCCAGAGTGGTTTAACTTACTTTAACCCAGGGGTAGTTGAAAAGCCCCAAAGCGGTTAGTATCATAAGTTAATTTAAACCCAGAACAATTAAAGTGTTATGAGATAAAACTTGAGTGGTTCTTAGACTGTAGAATGACTAAACGAATAAAGAAACGTGGTTAAGATAATTGACGCTAATCCCAAAATAAAAGTCAAAATGCATGATAATGTTTCGAGGTGATTATTATCAAGATTTTTTAATCAGATCCAAACCAAGATAAAATTATTACAATGGATCAAGTATCAGAACAATTTAATTTGTGCGAATAAATCCCTGAGCAGAAGAAAATAAACAAAATTACGACAAACATTTTATTCCAAAAAATAGGTCATTCCTCCGCATACAAAAAAGTAAAGGCACAACGACCACATTAAAGTTGCATCAAAAAAATTTAGGAGGGCGAAGCTCATTCCATCTACAGAGCTATTAGAAATCAAGGTTGGTTGGTCTCTTTGTAACCAGTGTCAGCATCAAGGGTGGTATCATTATCATCTTCAGGTAGAGGAGTGAAGACGAATGGCATATCAGATGGCTCAAAGTCTTCACCTTGAACCACGTTCACCAGCTCTCCATTCCAAAATTTGTTACAGAAGCCAATCTCATTCAAGTTGAGCATAAGACCGTGGTTTCAATACACTAGTTGTTGGACTGCATGGCTAAAGGACTCCATTGTGGCTTGCCTGAAGAGCATTATATCATGTTGGTACTTAGCCTCTTCTTCTTGGACTTTGGTGGCAAGGCTTTCCTTTTCACCCTGCAGAACGACCAATTGGTCTTTCAGATCGACAGTCTTCTGGTGAAATCGTTCTACTTTTCCCTTCAGATCTTCTTCAGACTTCAAAAAAATTCGTAAATTTTTTTTAAAAGATATGATTGTTGAAAAGAAACTATTGGAATAAATTACATAATCATTTCTGAAATACCTCATGAATATTATTAAAACTTTATAAAGTAATTTTACATTCATCCGAAGAAAATAAATATTAAATATTATAGGAAAGAGAGGAAACTCCATGGCCCAGAAGCAGTTACTTAATAACATTATTTATTCATTGGACCACGGTATTCATACCGAACTCCTTTTCTAGAATGTGCTATATTCACTGCCGAGATTCTTCGATCCTTCCCTCTGAACCATCAATTTAAAACATATGAAACAAAAACACGGAGAAATTAGTGAGAAACAGAATATAATATAACCAAATGGGGCATACACAATAAAGGGTTTTCACCAACTAATATACAATAATATCAATCACAATCACATACACAATCAATTACGAATGCATGAATGTTATGCAATATCCTCATCATAACTTACCTATATATGTGGGTCCTTAAATTTTAATTTTTACTGGGCCAACCAGGAGTTTACACTGTTCCATAAGTCTGGATAATAATAATATGAACAGCTCAACTGGCATGGAAACACTTAGAGACTAGTCAGATTGAGCAAGTTTTTATTGTGAAAGTACCCGACACTAGGGAGCTACCCCAGGTCCCCTGAAGCACCCTTTCACACCCTCTCATCTCAAGGCTCGTAATTAAGCCTCCTCTAATATATCCTCGGTTTTTATCTCCAGAAAATATCATTTTGTTTCACTTTAATGATTTATGATGCATGAACTACTCGCGTATTTAGTTGGTTAAGGCTTTTAGAAACTCAATTATTAAATATCTTAAAGGTTTACAACATCATTTTAATAAACTGTATATTTTCTCAATTCTCTGAATTTCTGTCCCACATA
Source organism: Clitoria ternatea (assembly GCA_037962975.1). NCBI lineage: Eukaryota > Viridiplantae > Streptophyta > Magnoliopsida > Fabales > Fabaceae > Clitoria > Clitoria ternatea. The sequence continues at coordinate 271,340,839 of CM075669.1, read as the reverse complement.
AATAAATTTGGTAGAGTTTTCAAATCTCACTAAAATTGAGTTTCAAAGCCTTAAATATCTCAAAACTTTCTCATATAAAACTTTACATAATCTTTCTCAAATTGAATCTTAACAAGATCGAATTTAGAAATCTCAATTATTTCCAAATATCTTTAGTTATTAAGTTGGAAAAAGAAAATAATTTTCTTTTGAAAATTTTATTTTATTAAAAGAGAATAATTTTTAAATCATTAACAAAAAATACTTAAAATTATAAAATTTTTCTTTAATTCAATATTTAATTATCTCAACCTTTTTATATAATTTTCATAAAATGACTTCTTTTTAAATAAATACTATTTTTTTTATTCTAAATATTAAAAGTAAAGTTAATAAAAATAATCTCTAAGAAGAAATAAAACATTTAAAATAATAAAAATTTAAAGAGTAAGGTAAGAAAATTCTTACTGAGTTTTAGCTTTTCGCCATGCTTGCTATATGCTCAACTTCATATCACAAGATCATCAATCATAATCAAATATTATCAATCACAATATCATCAATCACAATTAAAAAATATTGATTAAAATTAAATATCATCAATAATAATCAAATACTAATAATTATAATCAAATCAATTAAATATAATTTAAATTTTAATGGTTATTTAAATTATCAAAATTGATTTTGAGTCCTTATAGTCCATTCCTTGTATAGGTCTATATAAGTCCATATAATCCAGTCCTTGCATAGGTTCAGTCCAGTTCGTATAGGTTATGAAAGTTTAGGTCCTTACATAGGTATGTCAGAGTTAGTTATATCAGATATTTAATTTATAAATTGTAGGTTAAAAAGTTAACATTTTAAAATAATATTATTATTAAATTTAAAAGAAGTAGGGGACTTCTCCCATTATTCTTATGTCTTTTCATATTATATTCTTATCTCACTCTCCCTTAACTTGGATTGTTACCAAAAGAGAGTTTGTTTTGCGCCTCTGATTTCTAGAAATATTAATATCAATCTATTTTAGTAAAGGCATAAGGTGAAAATTAAGATTACTACTTAAAACAAAAACAGTAAATTTTGAATAGTAAATAGTAAATAGTAAATAGTAAATCATGAATAGTAACGGTAAATAGTAAGTTGTGAATAGTAATGGTAAATAGTAAATCATAAATAGTAATGGTAAATAGTAATGATAAATAGTAATTTACTATTTAGAATAGTGTTTTACTATTGACATAGTGATTTACTATTTAGAATAGTAACTTAAAATAATATTATATCTAATATAATAATAGACTTCTAAAACGATATAAAAATAATCCTAAAAAATATAAAAGTGAGGTATTCTTACCTTATTATTTTGGCAAAACTTCTTTCCTTTGGAAAATATCTTCCTCCCTTCACTTAGCACTCTCCTCCCAACACTACTAAGTTCTTAATTTTTGACGGAAAACTTTGTTCCCCGCCTCCCTATTTATACTAAAAATTTTCACTGTGCGTTTAAATTTTTATTATAAAAGCACTGTGCAAAGTTTGAAAATTTCAAAGTGCACAGTAACTTTTACTGTGATGGCCGCGGAGAATTATTAAGGGGTGGCGCAAGTAGCAATTTAGGGGGTGTGAATAGTAATTTCATTTTTTTAATAATTTTTTTAATTTTTTTTAATAAATTCTAAAAAAATATACTGATCAAAAACTTCTAAAGGTCTATAGTCAAATTCCATTAAGATTTTAATATAAAATTTTGTATAATAAATAAAAATAAAAATAGGGGTGTTACAAGACCGAGCTTTGAAAGGCCTGAGCCTGACCTATTAGCCCATCATAGGCTTTTTTTTAAGGCTTGGTCTGACCTATTTGAAGGCCTAGCCCATTTAAAAGGCCTATTTATAGTGAGACTTTTAAAATATCAAAACCAACCTAAAAAATTTATGTTTTATTCCCTCCTAATTTTTTTAATTATAAACTTGTAATATTCATTTATATTATATAAATGTAAATATGTAATATATATATATATATATATTATTTTATGTTATAAATATATTATATATACAACTAATTAACAATTAATTTAATTAAATAGGTCTGCCCGTTGGGCTTTAAAGGTTTTTTAGAAAGCCTAGGGCCTAGCCTGACTTGTTTAGTTTAAAAAAACCTTTTTAAAAGCCTAAGCCTGACCTTCTAGCCCGACAAGTCTAGCCTATGTAGGCTTTAAACAAGTCGGGCCATAGGCCACAATGGACGGCCTGACCCATTTCCATTCTTAATTATCGGTTTGATTTAACGATTAGTCGTGTATTAATTTAATTCTTGAACACCTTTACCTCCTTTCAATAGATTTGGATTCAATAAAGTTAGAATGAGACATTTAGGCTGTGTTTAGCTATAGAAAATTATTCTACTTTTTAAGGAAAAGTTTTCCATTTGCTTTCCAAAATTTTCATTTCCTAGACTAGCTAGAAAAATTTTGAAAACCCGTTTAGATGATGTGACAATTTTCAAATTTGAAAAAATAGAAAACTAGAAAAGTTATTCAAGTGCAGTTAGTTTTCTAAATATTTTTTAATTCAAATTAATTGAGACATGTCTTATATATATATTATTTATATTATTTTTCGTTACCTAGTTTGAAGTTATTGTTCTTTTGATGAATTTTAATTTTTTTATTCTAATTTGTATCGAAACATTTGGTGTAATATTTCATCACTGAACTTGTATATATGGATGGAGCGCTCTAAAATTGTAGGTGGTGTTATTGAAATGGATGGGGTGGCAAATGAAACTGCTGATGGGACTAAGGAAGACGCCACGGTAGAATACTGTTTTTTTACTTTTCTTAGAAAACATTTTAAAATAGTTTTCTGATTTTCTTAAAAAATAGAAAATCAGGTTTTCTATTTTTCTATGAAAAATTTAAATAATTTGTAAATAAACAGTTTTTTTAATTTTTTAATTTTTCTAAAAATAATTTTTTATTTTTAAGAAAACTTATGAACTAAACGTAATGCATATAGGATTCTAAACTCAATTATTTATATACCCGATTTTAAAAGTGATAATTTTAAAAATATGATAAAAATAACTTATTTAAAAAGTAACTTTTAAAATTGGTTAGGTAATATCCGATGTTAACCGCCATGACTTTTGATCCGTAGGAAATCAAGATCCTTCCAATGACTTTTGAATATGTTCATTTTGAATAAACTTCTAGTAGTTTAATTTTTTAAAATCTTAACAAAAGGTTGTTTTAATGGCAATTTGAATGGGAATGTGAGTGTCAAAGGTCTTTTAGGCGACATAAGAAGATTGAAGATGAAGATTTTTTTCTCATTATAAAAATTTTATTTGAGTTGAGTTTTTGGAGAATCATCATCAGAACAAACACCAATAAATAGTAAAGATGGAGTTTGATTGAATTAGATTTATGCAAGTATTCATCAGAGTATTCAATAAAGTAGCTTATGTTTTTACAAATTTGCCTTATAATTGAGATTTTGGCATATGAGTTTGATATCAGCGAGCCTTTTTCAGCCTAGATTTATAAATTGTTAATATCAATACTTCAAAGTATAAAAAGCAATTAATTATATATTAGTTCTCTAAATGACCAAGTTAAAATAAAATTAATTAAAGCACTAGTTCAAAACCAAATTTAAGCTTAGAGGGAAAAAAAACTATTTTTTTTGTGAACGAAAAAAAGATATCATAAATTAATATCTCTATGATACGTGGGTCATTATTAATCACTAGTTAATCTATCCACACCGCACAAAAAGTCAACTACGAAGGAAAACGTGGATATTACATGAACTTAATTACAATGATTTGTTTCCAGTTCTACACATTTTCTTTTCTTTTTTTCATTCAGTTCATGACGATGCAGAAAGAGACTGATATATCTGAATAAATTGGCTTTCTTTCAACCATGATGTAACATGCTATTGCCCTTATTAGGGGACATCGACCCTTATTTGCTGAATGGTGACGCAGATGAAGAAGACATTAAGTCTTGTACGGTAAGTATATGCATATTCATCTTTCGATTATTCATAGCTAAGCTATATAATTTCGATTGATTTTTTTTCCATAAGAGAAAATGTATAAAATGATTTAGAAGTTATAAATCATAACTAATATATGTGGTGGTTTGAGTAAAAAGAGTTAGAATTCTTTAAAATATATTTTTTAATTTTGATTCTGAAATTTATCTTGCGTGTTAGCAAAAAGTGAACATATTTGATTGGTTGAATATTGTGTAATTTTCTTCATGGTGAGATTCATCATCCATGGTCTATTGACATGAGCTAATTTTGTGTTTTAATACTTAATAACAGGTAGCAGAGTGGATCAGGAATGTTTCCTATTCCTTGGATTTGCACCAACACAGGTACAAGCGGTTAAGAAGAAAAAAGCAACATTATTGTCACAGTTTAGTAAATTCTCTTTTCCTTTTTATAAGATTCAATTATTTACTTTTATATAGATTAAACAAATTGATTATTCTAATTAAATTTTTAAAAAAATTATTGTTTTAAGGGTATCTTTAATATTAATGGAAATTAAGAATTATTAAAGAATCATGGAAAAACTCAAAAAATATTCTAAAAATATCTAAGGAAAGCTTTTACATGTGTTTTTATTTTAGAACTACTAATGTATGTTTCATTATTCACTTTTAATTGCCTATCACAAGTAAGTAAGTGTATGTTTGATAATATATTTCAGCTAGTTGAAACAATGTTGTCAGAATTGAGATTCTACCTAAAACCATAGAAGCTATAACCACTTATAGAAAATCTACAATTCTGCATGTTATTAAAAATAATTTAAAAAATGACATACCTGTCATAAGCAAGACGTAAAATACTAACAATAATAGATTAAAAAAAGACAACATAGGTTATATAACAACAATCTAACACTAACAATTATGATTGTAACAATAACAAGATCACAACTCAGACCACCATTGTCGGACTTGTGTTGTGGAGAAGGGGAGAAATGCCCAGCTCTGACCACTTTCGCCGATGAGAGCAACCAAGGCAAACACATGAACTTGGAAGGTAGAGGCAATGTAAAAACGCATGAAGAAAAGAGGATTAGAGTTTCAATGTTTCATTTTTTTAATTACCCTTCCAAAACTACGTTGTTTTAGTGACTTTAGGGTAAAAAACTTCAGTCAAATTGGTAGAATCATGATTCTACCGATTCTACTCCAAAAATGATTCTATTTCTGAGTTAGCGTAAATAGCCACCTTGACTTATAAAATTGTATAGTTCTACAAGTAGTAATGCAATTTTAACAACCATGGGCTGAATGCATATTTCACCATAGATGTTTGGTAAGTAACATTTTCGGCTAAAGGTAGCATTTTTAGCTAATAGAACCATTTTTTGAAACACTACTTAAGGTGTTTGGGGGGGGGGGGGGTAGCAGTCACAGTGGTAACAATGATGTCACTAGGGCGATGGTGATAGTGATGAAGAAAGTTATGGTAAGGGTGATTATGGTATGAGTGTGACAATAACAGTGGTGATAACAATGACAATGATACCTTGGTGGGGCTAGTAAAGGTATCCTTAATTTCAAACTTCATGGTCCCTTTCCTTGCCTAAATGAAACACTAAATTTGCCAAAATGTCATTATCTTCTTCGCGTGAAACATTGAGAGAATCAGAGAACATTGCATGTCCATTTTTATCACCTTTGAGCTTTAAATTGAAGACCAATTCTTTGCCGATTTTTATAATTGACCTTATTTTCGAAATCCTTGAAGCGAGAGCTATGTAAAGGTATCCTCAATTTCAAACTTCGTGGTCTCTTTCCTTGCTTAAATGAAACATTAAATTTGCCAAAATTTTGTTGTCTTCTTCGCGTGAAACATTGAGAGAAACAAAGAGCATTACATGTCCATTTTTATCACCTTTAAGCTTCAAATTGAAGACCAATGCTAAGCCGATTTTTATAACTGACCTCATTTTCGGAATCCTTGAAGCGAGAGCTATGTAAAGGCTTAATTTCAAACTTCGTGGTCCTTTTCCTCTTCTCTAATTCTTGGCCATGAGTGGGTTTCTTGGAGGGATGATGTTTTTCTTCATTTTCTTCACTTTCGCCGATGAGAGCAACCAAGGCGAACACATGAAGTTGGAAGGTAGAGGCAAGGTAAAAACACATGAAGAAAAGAGGATTAGAGTTTCAATGTTTCATTTTTTTAATTACCCTTCCAAAACTATGTTGTTTTAGTGACTTTAGGGTAAAAAACGTTAGTCGAATTGGTAAAATCATGATTCTACCGATTCTAATCCAAAAGTGATTCTATTTTCGAGTTAGCGTAAATATCCACCTTGACTTATAAAATTGTATAATTCTACAAGTAGTAATGCAATTTTAACAACCATGGGCTGAATGCATATTTCACCATAGATGTTTGGTAAGTAACATTTTAACAACCATGACATGAAATAACTTGACTGAGAAAAAAACAAATTAAAGATTTATATTAAAAACTCATTTCGGGCCTTAGTGAAGTTGAGCCCGGTTGGGTAATTGGTTAAAGGTGTAAAATGTGTGAAACAACGTGAGCAAGAGTTATTGTCCAAAAAAAAAACGTGAGCAAGAGTTGTGAATTTTCATTTTATTTGCGTCCCATGTTCATCAGTTTCAAACTCATACCTGTAGTCGTATTTCCTGTTACACATTCTTTTACAAGGTAATTTTCCTCGTCCTATTCAATCTCTCAATTAACTACCATTTCAACTTTATGCTGATTCAATCAAATTCATGCTGATTCAACTTGGGATACCTTATGTAGGCTACAACACCACACCACACCGCACGTCACTCACTTTCTCTCTCAACCTCTATGTAAGCTTCTCTAAAACCCTAATTCTCCTCCATTTTGCCTTCAATTTCACCTTAAACAACTCTGTTAATGAAATCTATTCCTGATTTTGAACTTTATGCTTTAATTATGCCAAAATTTATTGTTGTTATTGTTGTTGTTGTTGTTGTTGTTGTTTTTTGACACTGTTTTGGTTTTCAATTTTTGTTGTTGTTGTTGTTCGAATCCAATGGATGATTAGAAGAAAAAGATGCATTTGTTAGGATTGTTGCATACCTCTTTATGTTTTTTGTGTTATTAGGGATCTCTATTCTTGTAATTCTTGCAATTCTTTAATTACGGAATCCCAAGTGCTGGTAACGGGGTCCAAATGTTCTTGCTTGCAAATTTGGAATTTTATGTTTGATTCATGTTTGGCCTGACCTAAGCTATTTGTTTGCGGGAATTCTTGATAGTTCTCTCTTTCTCTGATTGTATACAAGTTAGGTAAAGCTATGCGTTGTTTTTTCCTTAGTGGGTTTATTTTGAGGAATAACTGTTAAATTTTGTTTTGCACTTAGGATTTTATGAAGAAGTTTCCTTCACCTCTTTTTGTTGGATAGAAACAATGTTTATGATTACTAGGACAATTTGCTACAATCATCTAACAACCTATGTGGGTAAGGGTAATATGTTAGGGTTCTTATGAATACTAAATGTAACAACTATACTACAACCAGTGTGTGTAACATTGGGCTCTTTAGATGCATAGATACCTTTAGATCTTACTCATGCCTTCGAATTTATTGAGTCACATGTAGTGGGATATACTTTTTTGTTTCTTGTTTTGATGATAGAATAACTTTGTTCTAGGAATTTTGTAAATGTGATGTGGGATTTGATAGTCCAAGCGAGTTTGGGAAGTAAAGGGATTAAAAAATCAATAAAAGTCAAATATAGCATAATTTTGTGTGAAAGTGAAGAGAAGTTGATAGATTTGATCTTTTAAGTTGTTGGATTCTGGTATGGTTAACCAGTGTGCCTTCAGCTTGTTTGTCGATTTTTGTTGCAAAAGATGTACTTTGAGGCTTTGAGATTAGACTTCAACAAGAGGTTCATTTCATGTCAAACATCTTGGTACTAGCATTTAGAACTTTGTTAAAATTGGTCAAGAGATGGATCCTTGATAAGAAATTGGTTGTAGTGTGATGCTATTATTTCATTAGATATTTAAAATTAATATTACTCCTTCTAGTCTTATATATAAGACATAGTTAACTGAATCACTAAGACTAATAAAAATAGTTAAGTGTATTGGGTTTCTAAAAATTGATGTTCCATTACAATTTTACCCATATGAGCTTAATTAAATGTCATTGGTAGTTGTGAGTATATTTAATGACATATGAATATTTAGACCAATTTATATGGGTAAATATAGAAAAGTCAATAAATGTTGTATGAAAAATATAACTATGTATTATAAAAAAGACTAAAGGGAGTAATATATATTTACCTAGATGATCTATTACTTAATCACTTTTTGCAATAAATGGCATGAAAACAATACCTGCCTCACATGGTTTGCTAGAATACAATAGCCAAATTGCTAGTTTTGCTTTGGTTCTTGTAAATGAGCCTATCATACATATGTATTGATTGCAACTTACATGCTTGGCTTAATGGTCGTGTAGTATGGCTTACCACTTTTTCCTTTTGAGGCATCTCAATGGTAGCTTGATAATGTGTTCTTAGAACCCAAGATTGGATGTAAATATGTGCTTTTTTGTTTGTGTTTTACTAGTTTTGGGATGTCTTTCCAAACATAGTAGTGAAATAGCGGAATCGCAGTCGCTATAACGGCGCAATGTAGCGGAGTGTCCTCCCTGTGTGACGAGCCTTTGACCACGGGCTAGAATCATTTCGCGATCCTATTCCTGTTATTGCAGGTGCGCGGATAGCGACAGATCGCGACCGTGAGCTTTTACCCTAGTGAAAATAGTGTCGTTTCACTTTTAAGTAGGGGTATCTAGGTAATTTCCCATCTTCTTTCTCCTTTTCAATCAGAAAATCCAAAGTTTCCTTTTTCTTATCCCTCTTTTTCTCCCGTTTCTCCCATTTCGCTCTTTTTCCCTGTTGCGAGACTGCGATAGCTTTTCCTTCACTTACACAAGCTTCTTCTTCTCCAACAACCTTCTCTAGCGAGCTCTGCAACTCTAGCTATCACTGCAGCAGCTCCAACAGCCGTGGGTCTTTTTTTTATGTTTTCAGTAGCCTTAAATATCCCCAGCCACTGTTATTTTAGGCTTTCCTTCTTACTCTACTCCCTCCCTTCGTTGTTCTACATATCCATTCTCCGACAAGCTTCTCCAGAGACCTCTATAACTCCGGTGACCATTGCAACAACTCCAACCATGGTGCTTCCTTATTTTTTTCTGTTTTTAGTAGTCGTAAACACTCTAAATCACTACTGCAACAGAGGTCTCCTACAACCACCATATTTCTCCTTCTTTTTCTGGTTTAGCAGTTGAAGAATGGCAACATTTGATGGTCAGGCTATAGACACCTTCAGGACCCCTCAATCAGCTAGATAACCTAAAACACATAGGCCAACAAGGAAGAATACTGACATTGCTTGAACTTGGAATTATTTGAAGGATAAAAAGAACACAAAGATAGTCACTTGTGTTTTTTGTGGGAAAACCATCAATGGTGGTATAACTAGAGCAAAAAAGCATCAATTGGGCACAATTGGAAATGTTGGGAAGCGTTTGAAGACCCCAGAATATGTGAAGGAAAAACTATGGGAAGCGGCTGCCAAAAAGGTTACCGATAAAATTGTTTACATTTGAGGAGGAAGATGAGGACGAGGAAGAGATTCAACAAATAAGGGTAATAAAAAAAGGGAAGCCGACTGTACCTTTAAGTGAAGCTTCAAGTACTATTCCAAGGAAGTTAAAAAATTACAAAGGGCCAGTGGATGTATGGATGATGAGGGATGCAACAATAGCAACAAAATTGACAAAAAAGATACTAAACAAACGAATATTAAGGACCATTGTGCTGAGGAGGCAAGGATGATAACTTTACAATACATAGAACGATTCCTTGTTAGAAATGGAATTCCTTTCAACATGGTGCGTACAAAAAGCTTCAAGCAAATATTGGAAGCTGTAGGACAATATGGTCCTAATTTGAAGCCGTCAAGCTACCATGAGTATAAATTTCCTCTCCTTAAGAAGAAGTTGGAATACACTAAAGATTTGATGAAGAACCATGAGGTTTGGAGAGACAACCATGGATGCTCTATCATGTCCGATGGTTGGATAGATAGGAAAGGGAGGACATTGATTAATTTCTTGGTGAATACACCCACCGGAACTATGTTTGTGAAAAGTGTTGATGTCTCTTCTTTTATGAAGACGGGGAAGAAGGTGCATAAGTTGCTAGACAAAATTGTGGAGGAGATTGGAGAATCGAAAGTTGTCCAAGTGATCACAGACAAGGAAGCAATTATAAATTAGACGGTAATTTGATTTGAGTTTATTTTAATTTAATTTCATTTATTGAAAATTTAATTTAGACATCATTAATTAAATAATATATCATTTTAGATAAGTTGTTGATGGCCAAGAAGCCATATTTATTTTGGATACCGTGTGCTGCACATTGCCTAGATTTGATGTTGGAAGACATTGGCAAACTTATAATGATCAAGAGAGCCATAAATAGAGGAGTCAAGCTTGTTGGCTACATCTACAACCATTCCTTGGCATTGAATCTGTTGAGAAACTTCACCAATAGTACTGAATTGGTAAGACATGGCGTTACGAGGTTTGCTACAACCTTATTGACATTGCAAATACATTACCAACCTTCGTAAGATGTTCATATCGGATGAATGGTTGTAAAGAAATGGTGCAAAAGAAGTCAAGGCCAAGAGAGCAATGGATATCGTCCTACTTCTTACATTTTGGGCTAATGTAGTTTATAGCCTCAAAGCTATGGGGCCTATTGTGTTTGTATTGAGATTGGTTGATAATGAGAAGAAACCCGCAATGAGTTACATTTATGAAGCCATGGAGAGGGCCAAGGAACGCATTCAAAATGCTTTCAAAGGAGATGAGAGCAAGTATAAGGAGATCTTTAAGATAATTGATAGGAGATTTTCAGTTGCACCATCCTTTGCATGTTGCAGGGTACTACCTTAATCCCCAATTCTACTTTTCAAATGCATCCATTGAGAGGGATGGGGAGGTGAAGTGTGGCATCATGACGGTTATTGAGAGGTTGTGTAAGACTACTCAAGATGAAGACATGGCTACAGTAGAATTGGGAAGTTACATAATAGCTGATGGATTATTTGGTTCAACTGGGGCTATAAGACGAAAGACTATTTTGGCCCTGGTAAGTATTTTTCCTAATAATAGTTGTTTGTTTTTCATGAAAGTTAGCAACTAATATTAATTAATCTCATTGCAGCTGAATGGTTGAAGACCTATGGGACATTTACTCTATATTTGCAGAACATTACCATTAAGGTGTTGTCATTGATATATAGTTCATAAGGATGTAAGGGGATCTGGAGCATATTTGAGCATATAGGATTCATTTCATCTTAATTTTTCTACTTGACATTATTAGTATCTTTTAGTATTTGTTAGTTTCTTAACATTTTTTACCACAATAAAACAGATTCATTCTAAGAAAAGAAATCGGCTTGAGCATAAAAGTTGGAGGACTTGGTATTCATCAAGTACAATCAGACTTTGAAGGACCGCTTTGATGCAAAGGACATCATTGATCTAATTGTTCTAAAGGAAGTTGATGATAACTATTCTAATGAGTGGATGTTAAGACAATTGGGTGGTGATGAGGATGGTGAGGAGGAGGATGACCTAGTGTTTGGTGATGAAGAATATGATGGCTTGACTTGGAAGCAAGTGGCACAAGCTGCCGAAGCTGAGGAGTCAAGGCATTACACTAGAAGGAAGAAGGTAGGAATCAAACAGAAAAAAGCCAACACATTTGCTGTTGAGTTGGCTAGAAAAAGAAAAGGGAAGCAAGTTGTTTAACAAGAGGAGGAAGATTAGTGTAATGATGATGAAGAAACAAGAGAAGAAGATGAAGGAGGAGAAACATATAGGAATGATTATAAGAGTTCATTTGGAGGGGAAGAACCATTGGAACTTGGAGATGAAGATAAAGAATATGATTTTTAGAGTTCTTTATTGATATGATACTTGATAATGTGGCTTATGTTTCTTTTTTTAAAACTGCCTTATGAGTTATGAGTTATTTATGACACTTGAATTATAGTTTTTAATTATATTTTTAACTTTTGATTGTCAATATATGCATTTAAAATGATTTTCAATTATTATTCTGTGTTTTTCTTAATGTTTTTTTACACATATATGTATTTATTCGTTTATGTATTTTATCCCCGCGATAGTAGCAAATAACCTCTGCGATCCGCTCTGCAATTTGTAATTAACTACTATGTTGCCAACAATAATGGATTAAGCTTGAAATCTTTGGATTGAATGCCTAATAAATTATGTTTACATGACCTTGATCCCTGTGTCTTAAATTTGTTTCCTTTTCTGAAATTTGTGATGTGTATATAAGTTTTCTTCAATTTTATTACTTCTACTTACACTGAAAGATATAATGAACAACTATTAAGAATAGTAGAAAATTAATTATATTCTTCTGTCAATCACATTTTTTTGTATATCTCTAATATGATCCGAATCTGATTTTTATAATCCATACCATATTTTATACGTGCTTTTGTCTTTTTTTTTTTCATATTCTAGCTTTTTGGATATAATAGCACATATTAAACATTCGTTTAACCCACACATATATTAAAACTATTACACTTTTGTAATTTTACCCTTTTGGTAATGTGGGCTTCGACCCGTGAAGCGGCTCTAACATGTCCTCTCTTTTATCCTCTTAAACAGAAAGTGCACCTTTGGTCAAAAAAAAAAAAAAAACAGAACGTGCACCTCAAAATGAAACCAATGTGCATGGACATTCTCACAAAACGAGTACCAAAGTGAAACCAATGTTTGTTCAGAAACTGCCACGTGTCACCCCTGTGCTTTTTAGGTACCTGCCATGTCTTTGCTCCCTTCAGGAGCTTGTCAATCTTCTGAAACTCTCTGCCAATGCTAAGAACCTTAGATTAGGCGAAACCATCCATGCCCAGTTGCGTATTCGCAACCAAACTTGTAAACACAGTGACATCACTCAAATAAACTCACTGATCAATCTATACTCTAAATGTGGCCAATTAGGGTGTGCCAGAAAACTGTTTGACACAATGCCACAGAGAAATGTTGTTTCTTGGAGTGTTCTGATGGTGGGGTATTTGCACAAGGGTGATGTGTTGCAAGTTCTTAGGCTTTTCAGGAACCTGGTTTCATTGGACACTGCATGGCCCAATGAGTATATATTCACCATTGTTCTTTCTTGTTGTTCAGACAGTGGGAGAGTCCAAGAGGGAATGCAGTGTCATGGGTATTTGTTGAAGTCTGGTTTGTTGTTTCATCAATATGTGAAGAATACACTTGTTCAGATGTACTCGAGGTGCTTTCATGTGGATTTAGCCATTCGGGTTTTGGAAACAGTGTCTGAGAATGATGTGTTCTCTTATAATTCTATCTTGAATGCACTTGTGGAATCGGGGCGCGGAAGAGAAGCCGCAGAAGTTTTGGACAGGATGGTGGATGAGTGTGTGACCTGGGATGGTGTCACATACGTCAATGTCTTAAGCTCCTGTGCTCGGAGTAGAGATTTGCAATTGGGTCTGCAAATCCATGCTCAATTGCTGAAAGCTGATTTGATGCTTGATGTCTTTGTGAGTAGCACACTGATAGACATGTATGGGAAATGTGGGAAAGTTCTAAATGCAAGAAACCATTTCAATGGTATGCAAGATCGGAATGTGGTTGCTTGGACAGCCATCTTAACTGCTTATTTGCAGAATGGGCATTTTGAGGAAACTTTGAATCTATTCACAAGGATGGTACTAGAGGATGCTATGCCAAATGAGTACACTTTTGCAGTTCTACTAAATGCTTGTGCGGGTTTGGCAGCACTAGGATACGGTGATCTATTACATGCGCGTATCGTGAAGTCAGGATATAAGAATCATCTCATTGTTGGAAATGCTTTAATAAACATGTATTCCAAGAGTGGCAACATTGATTCTTCACACAATGTGTTCTCAAACATGGTTTATAGGGATGTAATCACTTGGAATGCAATGATATGTGGTTATTCCCATCATGGACTTGGAAAACAAGCTTTACTATTGTTCCAAGACATGATATCTATTGGAGAATGTCCAAACTATGTAACCTTCATTGGGGTACTTTCTGCTTGTGCTCATTTGGCTCTTGTACAAGAAGGGTTCTACTATTTTAACCAAGTAATGAAGAGATTTGACATTGGACCTGGATTGGAGCATTGCACATGTATGGTTGCTCTGTTGAGCAGGGCTGGTATGCTTGATGAAGCTGAAAATTTTATGAAGACAACACAAGTCAAGTGGGATGTTGTGGCGTGGCGTACTTTGCTTAACGCATGCCATGTTCATCGGAACTATAGTTTAGCGAAACGGATTGCAGAACATGTCATAGAGATGGATCCACATGATGTGGGAACATATACACTGCTATCAAACATGTATGCAAAGGCAAGGAGGTGGGATGGAGTGGTGAGGATTAGAAAATTGATGAGGGAAAGAAACATCAAGAAGGAACCTGGTGTGAGTTGGCTAGAAATAAGAAATTATACTCATGTGTTTGTTTCAGAGGGAAGCAATCATCCAGAGTCCAGTCAGATTTATGAGAGAGTTCAAAAGATGCTGGCAATGATCAAGCCACTAGGATATGTGCCTGATGTTGGTGCAGTGCTGCATGATGTGGAAGATGAGCAAAAAGAAGGTTATCTTAGCTATCATAGTGAGAAGCTAGCCTTAGCATATGGCCTCATGAAAATACCTTCACCAGGGCCAATCCGCATAATTAAGAACCTTAGGATGTGTGATGATTGTCACATTGCTGTAAAATTGATATCAAAGGTCACAAATAGGTTGATAATTGTTAGAGATGCTAACCGTTTTCATCATTTTAGAGATGGGTTCTGTACCTGCAATGACCACTGGTAGTAGCAATGTGATAATTTTTTCATTCATGCTTGTTTGGAGTGAAAGCCCTTCATCATTCTCTGCTTCTGAAGGGTTTTTCATTTCTTGAAACCCAAAATGCTTTGTAACAGTGCAAGTGAGGCAAATCAAATGCATTTCATTTCAATTGGTCAGAGTTCAAATCATCATCATTGTAATAACAATAAAATTGATTTTATTTCTTCCATGCAGTTTCATTTTTCAACCACTCTCTTTGTATTCATTCATTTTTGTGTTGGAGAACAAGGAAGTAAGGGGTAACGGGTAAGTAAGATTGATTCAATTGCATCTTCACAATTTCACATATGTACCTTATGTTTCCGTAATTTGCAAACCCTATTGTCTCTGTTACTTACATTGAGGGGAAATAGATACAGTTTAATGGATTATTATAGAACAATGATTAATGTCCTTTTAGTAATATTCTATCATACACAGAACAAAACAACCTAAAACTGTCTCTACCATTTAAGAGCAAGAGTTTGACATTCTTAATATTTAAGTAGTTGGTTTTATTAAGTTCTACCTGTTTTTAAGTGTCTTGTTTTGGTTAAAATTTGATTTAGTTCCTATAGTGCATGATGCACAGTGAAGTCACAGCTGTTGACAAGGAAATCAAGGCACTGAATTTTCACATAGCCATAAACCAATGGATTTTCCATCAATAGTTTAACAACTGTGCTGTTTAATCTCTTGAGTGCGTCTTTCACTCTTCCTATAAAGTTCTTCACTCATGAAACTTAATTTTCTGTCATGTAGTCTCTAGGATATGTATATTAATCCACATATGCTATTCTATCTCTTTTTTACATTTTAAATCTTAGCATGCATTTTTGCTAGTAATAATTCATATAATGGTTCTATTTTCCACTTAGAAATCCCTAAAGTGTTACTCTCTGTGCTTTTAGATCTGCCTACAACAATTCAGTTTTCTGTGATAAATTTCATCATCACCAAACTGGTTGGAGGGAATGCACCTATTGCAACAAGGTAAAGTGAATAAGTGTATTTCAAACTCTATTCAAGTCTTGTCTTACTCTCCTTCACGTTGAAGTCTATTATATGACTTGGTTTGCAGCCTATCCACTGTGGATGCATAGTTTGAAAGTCTTTGTTCAGGTGCCTTAATTTTGGGGGCATAGGTTGTGTTACCTGTGTAGAGTCTTCCCAACTTCCTTTGGTAAGGTTAATCTGTTTTTTTTTTAAGAATATAAATTCCTACCCTAAATATTATTTCCTCAATAATTAATGGTTGCTTTATATTTGCATTTTGGTTTATCTGATATTATTGTGAAATCATACTTCTAGATTTGCAATTTTGTGCATGGATGTCTAAATATTATTGTTGAAATCTTCAGGATCAGAATCAGATGGAAATGAGAAAAGAGTAAATATGTTATGTTTCACCAAAACCTTCAAATAATTGTGATATTGTGCCATAAAATGCAATACCTGTTAATACTAATATCCTCAGTGAAGTATAGGTCTCACCTATAAAAAGAAGACAAATGTAATTTCAGGCTATATATTTGAAAGACTAGGGTCTACATTCATTAATTTGCTTCATTGCTAGTTAATTTATGGATGTCCCTGCTTATGTTATATAGTTGTTTCTCTGACTATGATTAGCAATTGTTTCTGCTTGCTTGCTGGTTCGTGTTAGTGATTGTGCGCCTTAGTTTTCCTGCAGTTATTTCAGTATTTAATTGCACAACGTGACTTTGTGATATAGCACCCAACTGACAGCATTTAATTGCACAGCATGTGTGTATTGATCATTCTGAAAAGGTCAATTAACTCGTATATGTAAGTGTTGGTCACCCTGCATTGTCCCCATTCAGAACTAAATAGCATCAAATTTTTTCTTCTATGCTTTTTTCATCTCTTTTTTTATCAACTGTATGCCGCTTTCCCTTCACAACATCCATGTCAAACTGGTCCTCACTAGTTATCTCACTCCCACTGATTTGAAGGTACCCAATACCTATCACCAATCAGCATATCATTACTTCCAGTATATATCAGATAACAAGCATTGCATCAGGATAAATCAGAGACATTAACCAATCAGATTACATGCATTGAATCAGTCACTTTTCCAATCAGTTAGTCTTATTTTGTGCAATAAGACAATTTTGTTTTTTATATTCTTAGTTTAAATTTGTGATTCTGTGTAGGTTGGTGGTTCAGTTTTCCTTTAATTGATTTATGTATTTATTAAATACTCATTAAAGAAGATATGAATGATGTGATCATCTTAACCATATATTATTTCCTTATAAATGTATGTATGAGTAGCAATGTCCTTGTTGAGAAGTACCTATAAGGATAATATGTTTACTTAAATAATTTAATTGAGTTCTCTTCTAAGAAAAATTGATTGCTTTTGATGTACCATATATATCCAACTTGATGCAGACAAAGCACTCCCACATGACATGAAAGCTTGTTATTAAAAAAACTTGATTTATTAAGTTCTTCAATTATTTGTTGATTAAAAAGGTTCTCCTTTAATTAAAACTGATTAGCATGAGAAACTATCTTTTTGATAAGTTTATTATAAAATTTATTAAAACAAGTTAATGTGATCATCTTATATAATGATACAAGTCTGAATTGCTGTTTTGTTTTTTGCAATGAAGAGGAGAAGACTGAATGTCTAGCTAATTTTAAATATCTCCAGTTCACTTAGATCCTGTTCTGTTCTGTGAAATGTAAGACGTGTGAAATGTATATCTACATATTTATCATCTTAACCATATAATATTTACAGTACTTTTGCTTTTGTTTAGAAGCTTCACAACTTTTGTGTATGAGTATTTCAATGCATTTTGGTAAAAGAATGTTAGTTCTCAGTAACAACATTTTATATACATTTGGACAAAGTTAATATTTAATTTAATACATCTTATTTGAACTCAAATCAAATAAGATTATTAATTTATTATAAATGTCAATTTTTTATTAATTTAATTACATTATCGCAATTAGGATTTTCAGATTTTAAAACTAGACGGTAACTAAAAAATATGGTTTTTAAAATTGGATTCAACAAAAACCAAATTTAAATTTTAAATTTAGATAAAATCCAGATTTTAAAAAATCAGATTTGGCTAAATCTGGATTTTGAAAATTGGATTTGGACAAATCCATTTTTAAAAAAATTGGATTTGGATCAAATCCAATCTTAATTAGTATTTTTATATTGGATTTGGATTGGACTTAGACTTATCCAATCCATACACACTCCTAGACCTCACTAGTACATCTCTGAGATCGACATCTAGCAAATTCAACTCCGATCCCAGGTGTTCTTCTTTTTTCTCTTGCAACCTATTTTTAATCATCTCTACTTAAATATTAGTAACAAAAAAGAGACTTAAGTATGAATATAGTAAACTAAACATGTTTGATAAAGCAGGAATGAATATAGAGTGTCAAAGAGCGAATGTCCAATAATTTCCACACTTGTTTATGTTCCTATTTACTTCCATTTAATGTGAAATTTTAGAATTGTTAAACCAGTAATATAGTAAGAATCAAATATGAAAGTAATTGTGAAAGTTAATCTATAATGAGTTCAACAAGATAGAATAATTTTAAAATTCTTGATCAAAACACAACCCAGGTATTTTTTTTCCTCTTCTATTTCAACAATATAAAAGAATACATGGTGATCCATGTTTTCTTTGCTCGCTATTTTCTGCTTCTCTCTCTGTTTTTTTTAACATTCTAACGTATTGACATATTGTCACTCTCATCTAAATATCTTCTCCTCTCTCTCTTCCACAGGGATAAACTATCATCATTATTGATAATTTGATACTATGAATTAGTCTCTCATAGGAGTCTCGACATCCTGCACATGGATCCCAATTGGTGGAATGAACTTAATTTTCACACAAGAGAAACAGTGGGAACATCAACAGCGGCAGATGAATTTTCATACAAAGAGGAGTTGTTAAGTTTGATGAGAACAAGGGATTTTATAAGCCTCTTGTTGACTTATCCAGTGAAATTAGAAGAGGAAAGTATATTACAGGCATGGACTAATGCATTTGCGGAATGGAAAGCCCAGTTATTGGCAAATGATGATCGTGCTCGTGTGGTAGACAAACTATGGCTTGTACAGACTCGGAAGGCACTGCAATGTATTGAAGGACTTGTGCCGGTGGAAATAACAAGTTCAGTAGAGCGTGGTGGGAGATTCATCTCCAACCATAAATATGTAATACCCGAAGCCATTCTCGATTTAAGCATTGATCTTGCACTTGAACAACTGTTTCAAACTCTGTTTTCTCAAGATGATTATGCACACAATATACACTATGTCAGGCTTTCAACCAGAAATTCTGTTGAAAAAATATCTGTGGTGACCAAAATAAAAGCAGCCTTGGAAGACAAGCATGTGTTTGGAATTGATAAGGACTTTCTCAGAGCCCTATGGATAGATGCCTCAAAATATGAGAGTGACATAGAAGCTAGAGTTCAAGAAGAGATCAATCAAATGATGGCAGGAGTTGTGACAGAAGTTGATGGCAGGTTGCATATTGAAAAAGAGATGGCAAACTACAATTTGGTGATTGTAGTAGATGGGGGGAGTGACAAAAAATTAGACCCCAGAAAAGTGTGTTTTCCTACTCAAATTGTGGTGTTCATAACCACTGAATCGTCAACTAAGGAGGATGAGGATAATGAGTTCACAATTACAACTGCCATGGATTTGAATATTAGGACCCAGGATCATTTGTTACCTTGGGAAATCTTTTGCAACTATGCAGGCAGAAGTATAGTAGCCTTATCAAGGACAATTCAGAGGATTGCAGTGCAAATAGTTGAGGAATGCCGGGGTCATCTTCTAGCCATTGTCATTGTGGCAAAGTCGCTAAAGAATGTGCAAGATATTAAACAGTGGGAAGTTGCACTCAACAAATTAAGAAACAAGAATTCATCATATGATTGTGTTTATGAAGAGAGTGATCGAAGTGGCATAAGAAGAGTAATGGTTAGTGCATTCCTAAATTTTGTTTGGGAAGTCATTAACAAGATACAAAAGCTTTGCCTTGAACTTTGTCTGTTTATTCACAATATTAAAATTGGGGTGCTAGGTGAGACATTGATGTTTAATTGGATCAATACTGATTCAGCACACACACTAGACACATCACGGTCTCTCTTCACATTTGATTCAGATGATATTGATTCAAAATACACAAGAGCAGCAGCAGAATCTGACATTAGAGAGCTTCTAGACCGTTCTGTCTTGTTACGATGTGAAAATAGCTGCTGTCGTTTGCCTGTAGAAGTGTATTGTATAACGAAATTGGTACACACCTTGAATCCCTCCATCATAAAGTATGGTTCATTAGGATTGAGAGAAGCACCCTACATCGGGCAATGGCGTGATCTCGTTAGAATGGAATTGATGGACAACAAAATATGTGAGCTACCTCAATTACCAGATTGCCCCAATCTCAAAGTGTTGTTGTTGCAGGGCAATGTTGATTTGATGGATATCCCTGACTCATTTTTTGATCTCATGCTCATGCTTCAATGCTTGGACTTATCTTATACTAGTATACGGGACTTGCCCTCTTCAATCTCCAAATTGATAAAGCTGAAAAGATTTTATCTTAGAGGTTGTGATCTTTTCATGGAACTACCACCACAAATTGGACAACTCAAAAATCTTGAAGAGCTTGATCTTGATGGGACTTTGATAACACATCTACCAGAAGAGACTCGTGAACTGATCAATCTGCAAAGCTTGACCGTCTGCTTTGATTATGAACCTGAATATGGTAAAAATGACAAACAAAATTTCAACTCAACCATTATTCCACAAGGAGTGATATCAAGGCTTACTCAGCTGAATTATCTAAGCGTTAACGTTGACCCTGAAGATGAGCGATGGAAAGAGAATGTTAGTAGCATTTTGATGGAAATTTTTGGATTGGAGAGACTGGAGACACTTAGTATATATGTTCCAAAGGTTGAACTTTTGGAACTCATACCACCCCGAAAATCCCTCAATTTTAGATTGGTTGCTGGTCATCATATGCAGCGTTTCATATCACGTGTAACACCTGATGTGGAAAAAAAATTCAAACGCTGTGATCGCAGTATAAAATTTGTGAATGGTGTAAATGTACCAATTGGAATGAAAATAAATCTTGGACATTTCAGGGCTTTCTACTTGGACCGACATATGACCATTAAGAGTCTCTCCGATTTTGAGTTGAAGAATTTTCATTGGCTGCAATCATGCATATTGGCTGAATGTAATGAAATGGAAACAATTGTCAAATCAAGTTCTTCACGAGATAAGTATGCCCTTGTACATTTGGAGTCCTTGATTGTATTTTATATGAAAAATTTGCGAAGCATTTGGGAAGGGCCTTACCCTCCTTTCTTCTTGTGCTTGAAGTCTATAGCATTGCACACTTGCCCCATGTTAACTACCATCTTCACATTAGGTTCTCTTAAGAACCTTTCCTTATTGGAGGAGCTTATTGTTGAAGACTGTCCAAAAGTAACCACACTTGTAAGCCGGGACTCATCAGAGTGGGAAATAAATAGTACTTTCCTACCTAGATTGAGAGTAATATTGCTTCTGTATCTTCCTCAATTGGTTAACATTTTTAATGGACTGCATGTTGGAGAGGGTTTAAGGCAAATGGGATTTTATTACTGTCCAAAACTTCAAAGCCTATCTAAATCAGATTTGTCAAGTAAATCTCTAAGAGTCATCAGAGGAGAAAGTAAATGGTGGGAAAAATTACAATGGAATGCAACAGACTGGGGAGATGCTGGTCGACCCAATTTCCTTGATCTAATTTTTTCCCCGATTAATGAGGAGGTTGACATAATGACTCAACTAGCCCCACATCAAAACGAGGATAAGGTCACTTCCCTCACTTTTTTATTAAATTTTAGGATGTGGTTGTTATTGTTGCCCACCACTAGTAAGAAATTGAAAAAAAAAATCAAATTTATTGTTAATAACTGGCTTATAACTTTTTAGGTAGTTTATTAAAATATATTTTTGTTGTTTCATATTATAAACTTTTATTTTCAATGACACATAGTTTATTATAAAAGATAATTTTATTTTTTAAAATTTTTCTTTATTTAAAATCAAACTCCACTATCATCTATTACTTGCACAAATGTAGAAACATTAAATGTTTAAGAGTAAAATAGGAAAAAATACAATAAATATTCTTAAATTTTTGTAGAGGCTTATAAAATAAAACACCAATTTTTTGTTTTAGAAACTTATAATATAAAATGGAGGGAGTAGTTGTTTTTGTAAAATTAGATTAAATTGTGTTAAATGATTTTAAAAAACATATACTCCATCTGTTTATGTGTCTTTTTAGGATGTTACATTTATTTTAAAATAGCTCATTTTAAAATTTTAAGATACCCTCATATTTTGTTTAAAATAAGAAATCATTATGGGTTAAGTATATAAGACATAAAAAAAAGAAGGGTAAAAGGTGACAATAATTACATTTTTATAAGGGTGTGCAACAACTTTAAAAGACAAACAAAAAGATATTGCAAAACAAATAACCTTGTAAAAAATATCCATTAAAGATATTTTTATTATTTTTTTTAGAAATTAGTTCCCAGAATTTTTAAAATTTTTATTGCAGCTGGACAGCAAAAGAAAAAGATCTGCTCCACTCCAAGGGCCACGTCCACCGGTTATCAAATTAAGCAAAGAATCCGGCAAAAGTAGAAAGCCGTGGAAGGCCACCGAGATCATATACCACGGAGATGACCTACGTAGTGACTTCAGGTGCATGGTCCAGCGCCTCACCGGACTATCCTCTGACAAAGTCATGGTCGGAAACAAGTTTGTTGGAGATGACATGACGCATATGTTAGAGACGAGTACCTTGGAAGAACATGTGGACGAAATGATAGTGGAAAATGACTGACATTTACCTTCCCATTTCCTTGTTAGGCAAATTCATATCATACTCCTCATTAAGATGCACATGCTATAAGTTAATATTATCTGTCTTTGTTGTGGTTGTTAGTTTGTCATATTTGTTTGATCAAGAATTCTACATACTGTATGGCCACTTTAGACATTACTTCAATCTGTACTCAAGTCTTTGTATGACCTTTTAGATTAATATATATTTGTAAAAATGGTTTAAAATTAATGCTTCCTTTCACAAGTGAGAGGGATGTATGTGCCATGTTTTTCTCACGAGACTGGAAATTCAAAATTCTGTTATCACTACTACTTGTTGAGAATGTATCTGCCAAGGAACATGATGGTATTCATGTATTAAAGATGCAATCTACTTGTTCAGCACATAATTCCTTATGGTCATGTGCTATAGGTTGTGTTTGGCTTTCCAACTCCCCCAAAATAGATCTTATGGTCAAACGGAGTTTTGACTGTCTCGAACGGCGTGAAGAATCAATATTAACCTTCAGATTTTTCTATTTTCCCAACTCTATTTCCCCAACTGCAAACCAAACATATCAATAAACTCTTGTAGTTACCATCTTAACACTTTGACTTTTGACTTCTGACTTCAGCCAAATAAAAAAAAATTTATTCCTTCACTTTAAGCTCATAAACCTTTGCCAATTTGAAACAGTATGTTGGAATGAAGTTTTGACCGTATAATTTCTGTTGTGTACCGTACACAAAAAAATACTACATTCAACACATACTGTCATCTTGGCAGCAAGGGGACATCTCTATTGCTATGGAACCGAATCACCACATAGTGATGATTATTGACAATAACTAATTTAACAAAGAAACAGAGACCACAATAAAATGACAGTAGTCAAGAAATCAAAATGAAAAAGAAAAGTTTTTTTTGTTCAGGTATGAAAAAGAAAAGTTAGAAAGTCTCATTTTGGAATCTGGATTACCTTCGGATTTTCTGGCCCATTGACATGTGTGTACGTGTGTCACAAAATTTTGAAGGGAAAGAAATAGGAAAATCCTTACGAAAATTTTAATATGTTTCATAATTGTTTCAATTTATTATGATGATTTAAATATTTAGTCTTACATTGTGAGACCGGAAAAGAATACGGTATAGAATATAGCTTAAAAGTGGGTTTTCTTAGAAAAAGGAAGTTGATGTTTTAACTTAGATTTTTAGACTACAACTATCTAAATTGCTTACAAGGTAATAAAATTTTTTAAGTAAGATACTTTTAGTTATATAAGTTTAAAGGAAGTGATACGACAATTTAGTAGTAAGTTACTTTCAATTATACTTTTGGTTGAAGGATACCTTTGAGTTCGTCAAAAAAGTATAGTTGTATATGCTGCAGACAGTTGATAGTGTGTTATTGTGTTAATTGAAGATAACTATTAATCTATGTGCAGCCTGGTTGGTTAATTGGTTTGAATCAAGTAAAGTTCTATGCATGCTTGCTATCAAGTTTTCAGTTAAATAATGATATGTGCCTTGTTGTCAAAGTCTACGAGTCTAGTCTATAAAAGTTTAACAGTCTTCCAAGTTTGAGTTGAGTCTATTAATGTTTGGAAGTTTGACAACCTTAGATACAAGTCTTTTCCTCAAATTTATTTCAAATACACCTTTTGGTGGGATGTAGGAGACTAGGAGCATTATGCCTACTGATCTGTATAGACTGTGTGGAGTGTTAGATATAGAGCACATTGCAGCTGTTGTTAAATTGATTATTCTCAGCTGGTGAATTAATTAAAATGGTTATTGGAGCCAAATAGCACTTTAGTCAGGCTCACCAAGATATTCTTCTATGGGAGATTATGTATGATATGTTGTTCTTATTTCTGAGCCCTTTATTTTTTACAGATTTCATTTTCAAGTACCATGCCAAAGAGAAAAGGAAGAAGACCACCAAAAGGGTCAAGTGTACAGAAGATGTTTAAAGAGAATGCAATTGCAGAATTGGCTTTTCCTAATGGTCTCTTGACCGTGAAAGTTGAACCCGACTTTAGAGAGGAACAGGAAGCAGGTAGATAGATTGATTCTTTTCTTTTTAATGGGTAAATGTTAATTTGTTGGTTTTTGTTAGAAGTGTCGATAGGAAGATTCAATTCACAAACTCTCACCCCTCTCTACTGGGTTTTACCCAATTTTAGTAAGAATATGCTAACCGTTGCAATATACAAAATTTGTGTTTCAGGTACCAGTATGCCTAAGAAAACTAAGGACTCAAAATTGTCAAAAGAGTGTCCAGAACAACTTGAATAGGTGCATTAATCCATCAAATGTGATGGAAGTTGGTCCTGACTGTGAAGAATTAGAAAACAAGGTGAGTTTACATGCAGGGATAATGATCTTTTTTTCTTTTGTTGTTTACAATATTGATGCATTAGTGTTGTTATTAGGAAAAACCAAATGCCACTGAGAAACTCATTTCCCCAATGACAAATTGTCCGGCAGCAAGGCTTTCTTATGCTATTGATGGTAAGTGTAATATTTGTCCTTTATACTATTGTTCATAACCATATTGATTTGATGTTCCCCCTCTTCTTTATTGCATGAGTTGCATTGATTTGATGGACTCTACCATCGTTACATCAACATAATAAAACAGGGCCATGTTATCCCGCCTGTTAGTTACAAATTTGTTACATTATGGTTATCTCTACTTGAGCTCAATCTGTACTTGCATTCATTTTCTTGTATAAATAGCCTTTGTTGTATTCTATTATAAAATTAATGAAGATTCAGTTTCCATCTTCTTCTACTTTCTCTTTTTTTCGGTTTATCTATCATCCTCTGGTTTTATTATGGTATCAAAGCTCTAGGTTGATAGAGCTGCTCATCTCCAATGGTGTGTGCATTGACCGCCGGTGGAGTGCAACCACTGCAAATGCAGAATCAAGATCCATCACAAAGTCCAGCTTCTCATTACTACATTCATCCTGGTGACAATCCAGCCATTACATAGGTAACACCTGTTTTAACAGGTAGCAATTTCCATTCCTGGTCTCGATTGGGAAAGATGCAATAATCTCGTTCATTCTTGGATTATTCATTCAATCTCTGAGCCCATTGCACAAAGTGTGGTGTATGTTGATCTTGCTTCAGACATATGGAATGAATTGCGAGAAAGATTTTCATAGGGAGATTTGATTCGTGTATCAAAGTTGCAACAAGACATATATAATGAGATAGGGATCATCAAGTGTAACTATGTCACCAAATTGAAGACTCTATAGGAAGAGTTGGAAAACTATAGACCCATGCCATATTGTAGTTTTGTCCTTCCTTGCTCACGGGCAACTATGAGAAATGTCAGGTTGTACAATTAGCAAGATAAGATAATCCGTTTTTTAATTGGATTAAATTATGATTTTTTTTCTATTATATCCCAAATCTTGATAATGAAACCTCTACCTGCACTAAATCATGTCTTCTCAATAGTACTTCAACATGAGAGGTAGAATGGCCTCGGATATACGCCTGGTGATGAAACCAGATTTAGTGTTGATTCAACAGATGCAAAAAGAAGTTTTGGTAGAGGCAAGAGCAGAGGCACCTACTATGGTCGAGAAGGTCATACACTAGAAGTATGCTATAAGAAGCATGAATATGCTTCAACTAATCCCTCAATGATGAGAAAGAAAGGAAACATCACCATTAATCTTGCCAATGTTGAGGATGAACATGATGAGCCATATAAGGAAACCATTGATGAAACTGATCCTGGAGACAATATGTTGGCTGATGAGCAATATAAAGGTCTTCTGAATCTACTTAAACAGATTATTGTTGCTAAGAACAAGATGCTAAGAAACTTGAAGATGCTAAGAACAAGATCATTGTTGCTGCTGCTAGTAATAAAAATGATTGGATTCGGGATTCTGGAGCCTCTGATCATATTTGTAGCTCCTTGTCTCAATTTAGTTCCTATGCTAAAGTTGATGATATGATTATGCATTTACCAAATGGTAACACTATCACAACACAGATAATTGACACCATGTACCTATCACCACACCTCACCTTGCACAACACCATTTACCTGCCAACCTTTTCTCTAAATCTAATATTAGTTTCTAAACTATGCGCTGATCTGGATTGCAAGTTCACATTTGACAATGGCCTATGTACCATACAAGAAAAGAAGAGGAGGAAGATTCTTGGTTTGGCTAGATTACAAGGTGGCCTCTTTCACCTCATTGATGCTCAGGTTTGTGATACGGATTCTCTTATTATTAACTCTTGTACTAATGTAGTTGTTAGATCTGGTAACATTAAGGGTGCAAATGTGCAGCCTTCCATTCCCATGAATAGTTTGTGGCATTTTACGCTTGTCGTTGTTCAAATAGAAAGATGAAAATAATAAAGGATCAATACATCTATGTTTCTAATTCTAATTGTGCCTTGTGTGATGTGTGCCATTTAGCTAAACAAAGAAAGAGAAGTTTCTCACTTAGTCATTCCATAGCTGAACATAATTTTTGACTTGATCCATGTGGATATATGGGGTCCCTATACAACTACCTTTGCACATGGCCACAAGTACTTCCTCACTGTTGTGGATGATAATTCAAGATTTACTTGAATAGTTTTGATAAAAAGTAAATATGAAGTGAGAATAGAATTGCAAGATTTTGTAAAATTGGCCAAGGTCCAGTACAATAGAGCTGTCAAGGTTATCAGAAGTGACAATGGGTAAGAGTTCAACATGCCTAGTTATTTTGATGAGCATGGAATTGTTCATGAGACACCTTGTAATGAAACACCACAACAAAATGAAGAGTGGAGAGAAAACATCAGCACATTCTATCTGTAGCAAGAACTTTAATGATTCAGGCAGAGATCCCTAACAAATACTGGTCATATGTTGTTCTTCATGCAGTGTACATCAACAGAGTTCTTTCACCTGTTTTGAATAATTGTAGTCCCTTCAAGTTGTTGACAGGAAACTTACCTAATTTAAATGATTATAAGGTATTTGGATCATTGTGTTATACTTCCACTCTCATAACAAACAAAAGAAAGCTTGATCCAAGGGTCATTCCTTCAATATTTCTTGGTTACAAGTGTGCAACCAAAGGTTATGTAACACTGGACCTGAAAACTCATGCAACCTATGTGTCAAGGAATGTGTTTTTTTTAACAGTTCTTACCATACAAGCACCCTATTCCCTCTACCACTTGGAGATATGTTGAGACATCACAATCTTCTGATACACTAGAATTACCTGATTCTGTTCCATTTTCTAGCCAAGAACCTGAAATTGTATCTCCTACACCTGAACCTGCTACACCTGAAGCCATCACACCTCAATTTCCCTTACCACCACTTGATTCCTTATCTGAGCCTGATCCTTCCATTGTAGTCCCTTCCTCCACCAGACCAACTCGCACCAAAAAGCCACCTTCTCACTTATCTAATTACTATTGCAACAACATTTCTGCCTCAGCCAAGTATCAATATCCCATATCCACATATCTCAATTATACACACCTTCCACCTAAACACCAGATTTTTACATCCCTAATCGATCAGCAGATTGAACCCTCTTCTTATAAGGAAGCTTGCAGGAATGGAAAGATGCAATGCAGGAGGAGTTTGATGCACTGAACAGAAACCACACTTTGCAGATTGTCACCTATCCACTTAATGTTCATCCCATTGGAAGCAAATGAGTATATAAGATCAAAAGACATGCGGATGGAAGAATTGAAAGATACAAGGCACGACTTATTGTAAGGGGTTATACTTAAATAGAGGGACTTGATTTTCTAGAAACATTTTCCGCGATGGCCAAAGGACTACAATCAGACTTTTACTTGCACTAGCTTCCATCAAAGGCTGGTTAGTTCATCAACTAGATGTTAGTAATGCCTTTCTGCATGGAGGCTTAAAGGAGGAAGTGTAAATGGCTCTTCCTGATGGAATGACTAGTCCTGCTAGTTCTAATCAAGTCTGCAAGTTGTTGAAGTCCTTATACGGACTGAAGCAAGCAAGTCGAAGTTGGCATGAAAAACTGACTGACTTTCTTCTCTAGGCTGGTTTCTCATAGATTTAATCCGATCATTCTCTTTTCATTAAACACAGTCTTGAGTCCTTTTTAGCTCTGTCAGTATTTGTTGATGACATTATACTCTTGGGAGACTCCATTGCTGACTTCAATTCCATCAAGTCACAACTACACAATGCTTTTGGAATCAAGGATCTTGACATGCTTAGGTATTTTCTTGGTCTGGAAGTTTCTCGTACTAATCAAGGGATTGTCCTACACAAAGGAAGTATTGTCTAAATCTTATTAAAGACTCTAGTTTCTTTTTTCTTCCGTCTCAGTTTCCATCTTCTACTTTCTCTTTTCTTCTGTTCATCTATCATCATCTAGTTTTATCACAACATTTACACTTAATTATTTTTATGATTGTGTTTATATACAAAGGTAAACGTCGAATATACAAGGTTAAAAGTGTATATTTTAAAAATAAAATTCTTATAAGTATATTAAATACTATTAACTATATTTAATAATATTTATTCTGATTATATATTTTTAACAATGTATGTTAAATTTTTAATAAATAATAATTTTTTTAAAAAATTATATAATAAAAATAAAAATATTTTAAATTTACTTTTATTAAAAATAAAAAATAACTATTTTTAAATTTTTAATTTATTAATAAATATTTTTAATATATAATTGATCCGGTCCTAACACCGGCCCCCAAGAGCATGGCTTCAATGCCTTGCCAGATCAGCATTTTGAATAAAGAGAAGTACTCTTCAAATACACTACAAATACTATACGGAGTGCATACCGCCAGGGAAGTAACGCCGCCAAGGTTCATGACTCCGCCCAGGCACGTTACCCCGCCAAGGAATGTAACTCCGTCCAGGCATGTTACTCCGTCAAGGAATGTAACCTCGCCAAAATTGTTACTCCGCCAAGCCATAGGCTCAACTCAGGCGGAATACTGAATTTCCCACACTGCGTAGCGAGCCCATACTTACAACCCCGGCACGAGATTGACTCTGTCTTGAGAGGTTAATAATGGGAATCACGCTGTCACGCATAAAGGGAAATAACAATAAAATATTAAAGCACTAACGCTTTCCAGACAAGTTGTGATACCTACTACAATAATGGTGCATGTAAACGGCGCAGGGACCCACAACCTTTTCAGCATTATGCCCGAAGACAAGGAGCGGGTCCTACCAATAATGCAGCACCAGTAACAGATATATAAACCTCTCTCGAAAAGGTATAAGGGATCTTTTTCCATTCTCTAAACCTTACACTCTATTACTTGCATAATTCTCTCTGACTGTCTTTCTAAGTCTCTAAGTATTCTGAAATACTGACTTGAGCGTCGGAGAACGATTGCAGGTACAATCCCCAATTGGGTCAAGGCAATTCAGATCCCGTCAGGCGGACCGTGACACCGCCCCGCAGTATATTACACTCCGCCTCAGCAAACAAAGACTCTCCGTATATACATTTATACGCATAGTGCTTTGTATCAAGAACACATTTATATGTATATTTTGAGTTGTTCTACAAGCATACTTCTACACCCCCTGTAAAGAACAGTTCATTGGCACGCCCAGTGGGACCTGTAAACTAGGTAATCCCACAATCTTGATCAATCTTCATCATCAATGGAGAGACAGGGACCAGAGATGCAGAACGAGGATTCTCCTCCACGCAATCCCAGACGTCTTAACTTCGACGATGGTGCTCAGAAAAAAGCAACGCAAGCTGATTCTCTAGATCCAAGAGATGACATGATTCGAATGTTGAGAGAAGAACTTGCGGAACTTCGTCGTGAAAAAGCAAACCCAGCGCATGAGAAAGCTGGTCCCGCAAGACAACCACATCATGAATCACACATGCAGGAGGAATCAAGTACTCCTCACTACTCTCGCATTCCTACATACATGGAGGAGCAACGAAGCCTCCCACTGGTGAATGCTCAGCATCAAGAAGGAAGGAGAGCAGGCTCAAACGCATCCCCCTCAGGATATAAGATGAGCATCCCATTTTCCAAAAGGCTCATGAATGTACATGTACCCAGACATTTGCAAACTATGCAGCCCATTTCTATAGGGAAATATACTGGGGAAACAGATCCCTCTAAGCATTTAGATGCTTATATCTACGAGGCCATGTTTCTAGGAGCTGAGGAGGATGTCATGTGCAGAATGTTCCCCAGAACTCTTACAGGCGAAGCTCTTAGTTGGTTCAAGAGCTTACCTTCAGGTTCCATTGATTCGTGGGAGGAGCTGGCCTCAGCTTTTGGAAGCCACTTCGTGATCTCCAGGGATGCACCCAGAACCTCTCATACCTTGGCTCAGATCAAACAAGGCGACAAAGAATCTCTGAAGGATTTCCTTAAGAGATTTTATAAAGAGGCAGCCATGGTCCCTGATCTGACTGAGGCAATCCAGTTGCATATTCTCATAGAAGCTATGCAACCAAAGTCACCTTTCGCTTTGTCTTTGGCAAAGGGACCTCCAACTACGATGGAGGAATTTCGCAGGAAGGCGTCCAAGTACGTGGGTATTGAGATGCATCTGGAAGCCACTGCATCTCGCAGCAAACCACTCCCTGCAACTCCACCTCAAGACAAAGGGAAAGATAAATTGTTGAAGGATGACAAATCCCACCAAAGGGACAAAGTAGGGAACCAGCCTTTCAAACAGCAAGACAGACGCGTGTTCAATTTTGCTCACTATGCACCATTGAACACAACTTGCGAGCAAATCTTGCGGGAGATAGGATGGACCACCCTCAATGTTTATGGAATTCAACGTCCACCCCCAATCAGGCGTGGTGGAAACCCAAAGAAATATTACGAATTCCATGAATCAGTTGGCCACACCACAGAAGAATGCAAGCAACTCAAAAATACCATTGAGGTGCTCATTCGAGAAGGTAAACTGAAACATTACCTGTTCAAAGGCAAATCTCATGATGAGCCCGAGAAGTTTGAAAAGCGACATCGTGATCGTTCTCCGGATTCTGATAATACTCGGGAACCAAAACGTACGACGGTGTCAGAGAAACAAAAAGGCATTATTCTGGAGTCCGCCCAACGAGAGCCGAGCCCTGAACCTAGATCACGAGGTAAAAGACAGGTGGTAGACATGATTGCTGGAGGCTTCGCAGGAGGCGGACCCTCAAACAACGCCCGGAAAAATCATCATCGTATGATCTTATCTGTGCAGGGCAAGAACAAAGAATATCGCCCATTTAGGGACGGAGTTCAGACTCCGCCTATAACTTTCACAGATGATGATTTTGGCCCAACCATCCCTGAAGGAGATGATGCGGTAGTGATCATTGCGGTGATCGCTAATATGGATGTAAAACGCATCCTAGTTGATCAGGGAAGTTCCTGCGACGTTATTTTTTATGACTGTTTTAAACGCATGGGACTGTCTGACACAGATTTGCAGCCTTACACACAGGACCTTACAGCTTTCAATGGCGCCAAACAGCCTACTAAAGGCTACTTGGACACAAGGATTACCTTCGATGGTGAACCTGGAGCAAGGACTGTGAAATCCAGGGTTCTTGTCATTGATGTTAAATCTCCATACAATGGCATCATTGGGCGGCCTACTTTGAATGCCATGGAAGCCATCGTTTCAACTCCCCACTTGTTAATCAAGTTCATTGATAAAGATAATCAAGTCTCATCCGTCAGGGGTGACCAGGAGATGGCTCGTTACTGTTACAATTTAAGTCTTAACATGGTGAAGCTCGAAACCATGTCTAAGAAAAGAAAACTGAACGGAGGAAACAGTGCGGCGGCATCCGTCAACTTGGTGGATCTTGATCCCAGGGCGGAGTCTTCTATAGACCCACTGAACCCTTTGAAACCAACTCCTGATGGTGGTTCCAAGTCTATTGTTTTGGGCAGCACCCCGGAGCAAATAACTAACATCAATGACAAGCTGGAGCCTAACATGGAAGCAAGACTGATTGCACTCCTCCATGAGTACAAGGAGATTTTTGCCTGGACAGCCGCAGACATGCCTGGTATGGATCCTAACTTCTGTTGCCACCGCCTGGCGGTGTATCCTGAAACTAAGCCAGTGGCACAAAAGAAACGACGTATGGGTCCTGCCAAGCAAAATGCTGCTTGCGAACAAACCGAAGAACTCCTTAAGGCGGGATTCATCAGGGAACTCCGTTACTCTTCTTGGCTGTCCAACGTGGTTATGGTGCAGAAGGCCAATGGCAAATGGCGCATGTGCATAGACTACGTTGATTTGAATAAATGTTGTCCCAAAGATCCTTATCCTCTCCCCAACATTGACAGACTGGTCGATGACTCATCAGGATATAAGTATCTATCCTTCATGGATGCTTACTCCGGATACAACCAAATTCCAATGTGTGAGGATGATCAGGAGAAAACAGCATTTATCAATGACAGAGGTGTCTTTTGCTACAATGTCATGCCATTTGGGCTGAAAAACGCTGGGGCCACCTACCAGCGCATGATCAACAAGGTCTTTGAGGGCATGCACACAAAGCTAGTGGAGGTTTATATTGATGATATCATCGCCAAGACTCCAGAGGGAGGAGACCATGTTGATGATCTACGCCTCATTTTTCAACGCCTGCAGCAATACAGCATGAGACTCAACCCACTAAAATGTACATTTGCTGTACCTGGTGGACGATTTTTGGGTTTCATGTTAACGCAAAGAGGCATAGAAGCTAATCCTGACAAGTGTCGTGTGATACAAGAGTTGCAGAGCCCCAAAACATTGAAAGAGGTACAATCCCTCAATGGCAAAATCGCTGCTCTAGCACGATTCATGCCAAAAATGGCTCATCGCTCTCTTCCCTTGTACAAGATGCTGAAGAAGGATAAAAAATTCAATTGGGGCCCAGAGCAAGAGGCGGCCTTCCAGAGCTTGAAAAATGTCTTAGCCAGCCCGCCAATCCTGGTAAAACCAAGCCCAGGTGAGCAACTCATCGTTTATTTGTCTGTTTCAGATGAAGCGCTGGCAGTGGCCTTGGTCAAAGAAACAGTCGAAGGCCAACGACCGGTATACTTCACTGGTAAAACATTGCATGGTGCGGAGTGCCGTTATCAGAAGATTGAAAAGGCAGCACTTGCAGTTGTTTGGGCCTCACGACGTCTAAGACCATATTTCCATGCACATCCCATCCTGATTCGCACAGACTTACCACTCCGTACTATATTGTTCAAGCCAGACTTGGCAGGAAGGATGATCAAATGGGCCATAGAGCTCTCTGAATTCGACATATCCTACGAACCAAGAACTGCTATTAAGGCACAAGTCCTAGCAGATTTCGTAGTTGAATTAACAGGCTCTAGCCCAGATGCAGATCATTCACACTGGACAGTATACGTCGATGGGTCTTCAAACAGCAAAGGATGTGGGGCAGGAATCGTTATAGAAAGTGATGACGGGGTACATCTTGAAATTTCATTGCACTTTACCTTCACTACGTCTAACAATCAGGCGGAGTATGAAGCCTGCTTAGCCGGACTCAGAGCAGCACAAGATATTGGGGCCAAAACTGTCACCCTATGCAGTGATTCTCAATTAGTCATCTCACAGATTCTTGGTGAGTATCAGGCTAAAGAACCTCTACTGCAACAATATCTAGACTGCGTCAACGAGTTGAAACAGCGCTTCGATGAAGTAACTTTCAAGCATGTACCTCGTGAAGAAAATACGCGTGCTGATATCCTGTCCAGATTAGCCAGCACAAAGAAGGCGGGGTGTACAACCACGGTTGTACAGAGTACTCTGGCCGAGCCAAGTATATCCCTTCCCTCTTCAATTCATATGATTAAAAGCCGCCCCGTTGATGATAACTCCTGGGTAACACCAATAGTTCGTTATCTTGTTAATGGACAATTACCCACGGATGATCTTGAGCGAAAGAAGCTAAGGAGGGAGGCACCCTATTATACGCTCCTAGATGGGCAGCTATACCGCCGAGGAATTTCTGTCCCATACTTAATTTGCATAAATGAAAACGAGGTGCAAGCTGTTTTGGAAGAAGTCCATGAAGGGCAGTGTGGACATCATCCAGGGGCACGAAGTCTAGTGAGAAAGATCCTCAGGGCGGGGTAT
The DNA here is from genome assembly GCA_037962975.1 of Clitoria ternatea. Lineage (NCBI taxonomy): Eukaryota > Viridiplantae > Streptophyta > Magnoliopsida > Fabales > Fabaceae > Clitoria > Clitoria ternatea. The sequence continues at coordinate 271,305,733 of CM075669.1, read as the reverse complement.
TGGTGGCCCACTATGAAGCAAGACACCGCCTCATATGTTCAAAAATGTGATCAATGTCAACGATTCGCGAATTTTCACCATACTCCAGCTGAGGAAATGTCATCATCAATAACGCCCTGGCCTTTCTATCAATGGGGTATGGATATTCTAGGTCCATTCCCAATTGCTCCCGGCGGTATCAAATACTTGATAGTTGGTGTTGATTATTTCACTAAATGGATTGAGGCAGAGGCAGTGGTGCACATAACGTCAGCCAGGACTCGAAGATTCGTCTATGAGAATATCATTGCACGTTTCGGAGTCCCTGAACGCATAGTCACTGATAATGGCACCCAGTTCACAGATCGCAAGTTCACTGAACTCTTAGAAAATCTCAGCATCACGCAGATTTTCTCTTCTGTGGAACACCCTCAAACCAATGGACAAGCAGAGGTCGCCAACAGAGAAATCTTGAAGGGCCTCAAAAAACGCCTTGGTGAGGCAAAGGGAGACTGGGCAAATCAGTTATGCCACGTTTTATGGGCATATAGAACCACCCCACACTCCACTACAAATGAATCTCCATATCGGCTGACATATGGAGTCGAGGCGGTCATTCCCATTGAATTGACAGCCCCTTCAGCTCGAGTCCTCTATTTCAATGAGGAAGCCAATCAACAGAACCTCGCACATGAATTGGAGGTTTTGGCGGAGTTGAGAGAGGAAGCCTTTGTGAGAGATCAAGCTGTCAAAGCAAAGGCCGCCAAACGGTATAATGCACGTATGTGCGAACGCCGTTTCAAAGAGGGAGATTTGGTCCTGAGAAGGGCCAACATTGGCAACAAATTTGCACACCAAGGCAAATTGGCACCAAATTGGGAAGGTCCATACCGAGTCATCGAAGTTTTGGGCAAGGGTACATACCGCCTAGAAAACTTAGATGGTACTCCGGTCAAAAATAAATGGAACATTTTGAATTTACGCATATATTACAGTTAGTTGGGTGATACGGTATGATCTTTTCTTCCTAACTCAAGGATCTTCCTCTGTATGCTTTCCTTGAAAAGGTTTCGAAAAGATATATCCCAACTCAATCTTTTATGTAATTCCATTCTCAATGAAATGCCTTCCTACATTTAATCTTCACTCTAACTCTGAATTGATTATCCATGGCAGAATTTGTTCCCATGCAGATAAAACAACGACTCTAAAACTGAAGCACAAATGCATAACTCTTTATTCCATAAAGATCAACCAACATGCAACGCCGCTTCACAAACGGAGTCAACAAAAACTCCTTGGGGAATTGGTGTCTCAGCTATATGCTGCACCATACTGACCCTAAGGTACAGAAAACTCCTTGGGGGGAAAGGATTGGTGTCTCAGCTATATGCTGCACCATACCGACCCTAAGGTACAGAAAACTCCTTGGGGGGAAAGGATTGGTGTCTCAGCTATATGCTGCACCATACCGACCCTAAGGTACAGAAAACTCCTTGGGGGGAAAGGATTGGTGTCTCAGCTATATGCTGCACCATACCGACCCCAAGGTCCTACAGGCCGCCTATGGAAAGAACTAGTGTCACAGCTATATGCTGCACTAATTCACCCCCAAGGTCCTGCAGGCTTCTTGTGGGAAGAGCTGGTGTCACAGCTATATGCTGCACCACGCTAACCCCAAAATCCAACCAAATTCTTGCAGGATGAATTGGTGTCACAGCTATATGCTGCACCATACCGCCTCGAAGGTTTAACCGAATTCTTGCAGGATGAATTGGTGTCACAGCTATATGCTGCACCATACCGCCTCGAAGGTTTAACCGAATTCTTGCAGGATGAATTGGTGTCACAGCTATATGCTGCACCATACCGCCTCGAAGGTTTAACCGAATTCTTGCAGGATGAATTGGTGTCACAGCTATATGCTGCACCATACCGCCTCGAAGGTTTAACCGAATTCTTGCAGGATGAATTGGTGTCACAGCTATATGCTGCATCATACCGCCTCGAAGGTTTAACTAAATTCTTACAGGATGAATTGGTGTCACAGCTATATGTTGCACCATAGCAATCCGGACTTGATAATTTTCATTCGATCAGGAGTCGCACTCCAATCAAAATGCAAAAGGATGAACATTCCATCCAAAACCTGCCTCTGCCTAACTCCCAACGTTTCACGGAGTACATGAGCAACAAACTCAAGCACTACTCAACAAGTTCAAGTAAGTTCAATACTTGTAAAATTGTGCTTCATCGAAATTCCTAAGAGGCTACTCCGTCCTCTTACGGAATCCAATCATTTTTAAATTCCTAAGAGGACACTCCGCCTTCTTACGGAATCCAATTCATTGAAATTCCTAAGAGGCCACTCCGCCTTCTTACGGAATCCAATTCATTGAAATTCCTAAGAGGCCACTCCGCCTTCTTACGGAATCCAATTCATTGAAATTCCTAAGAGGCCACTCCGCCTTTTTACGGAATCCAATTCATTGAAATTCCTAAGAGGCCACTCCGCCTTCTTACTGAATCCAATTCATTGAAATTCCTAAGAGGCCATTCCGCCTTCTTACGGAATCCAATTCCTTTTAAATTCCTAAGAGGCTACTACGCCTCACTATCAAAATCATTTCAACGAAATTCCCAAGAGGTTACTACGCCTCATTATCGAAGTTACTTCAGTTAAATTATCAAAAAGGCTACTCCGCCCCATTACTGAATTTGTTTCACTGAAATTCCTAAGAGGCTACTTCGCCTCCTCACTGAATTTTACTTCGCCAGAATTGCAAAAAAGCTATTCTGTCTCGATTATACTTAGCCATATTTCATTAAGTCCTCAGATGAATATTCCGCCTTCTCAATATCATTATACAAGGCATAAATACGACGGACTTAAACACTACATCTATGAACAAGTATACACTTGCAGGAAATATGTTTTATTGAATATTGCCAATATTAATAAAAATCCAGAGCCTATCCTGGAACAAGGCGATATCATTAAAATACTAATAAAAACAAAACTTGCAAAGAGACTGAGAAAGAGACTGAGAAGCTAATCTTCAAGGGTCAGACGGCTTCCCTTCTTGCTGAGTGGAGGTGAGCTGACCTTCTCCTAGCCTGGTCAAACTTTGGGAAGGAGGCAAGTCCGCCAAGACATATTCATCATTGGGCGCGGGCATATGACCTCCTTGCACAGGCACCATCAATTCTCCATTGATGAACTCGTAATAAGGATGAATGCCTGTGGTGGAGAGAGCAACACCTGGGTTGCGATAGCGGAGTTGGCGAACAACCATGCTGAAAGCATCATCAATCGCCACCTCAGCTGCGTCCAAGGCAGATTGTAATTCTTTGTCGAGCCTCTCACTGGTAGCATCTGAGGCAGTCTTCTCAGCTTCCAACTCTTGAACCCGCACTTCAAGATTTCCATATGCGGTTGTTGCCTCGCTCAACTCCGCTGCCCAGGCATCTTCAGCAATGGTTTTATTTATTTCTATGGAAACCAGCCTCTGCTGAAGAATGCTCACGTCTCCGCCCAAAACTTGGTTCTGCTGATCTAAAGTTGAAACTTGTTGTTTCAGCAGAATATTATCAGCCTTGACCTGGGAAAGTCCACTCACCACCTCGCCCAGCTTTTTATTCTGTTGTTCTAGCTGGGCTTTCTCAGCCTTCACCTTAGCCAACTCCTCCGTTAACTTCTTGATATTGGAGTCGGCGGTGTCCAGATGTTTGTCCTTGGCCTTGATCACCTCGGACAACTGCTCATTGTCATGCTCCAAGCTACGAATCTTTTCCACTGACTCGTGGTAAGACGCTTGGAACATGTTCGCCTCAGCAGCAACGTCAGCTATCCGGGGAACAGAAGCCAAGAAACCATCTAACTCAGAAAGGTGCCACCTCGCAGCTGCAGCGGCCTCCGGTACCTCATCGAAGTCGATGTCAGGGCGGAGAATGAATTCTGGGTCACGCCTCTCTGACTGGCGGAATCCCGTATTTGTAAAGTATAAAAAGGGATTCAAGCGAGACCCCGCCTCAGGCAAAGAAACAAGCCGCCTGGATGTTTCCCCTGGTACATCAATTGGAAAAACGGCTGTCCCTCGGGTGGTCAAGCTCAGGGCGGGATCCTCAGACTGGCGGACTGGGGAAGCTTGAACTCTTCCTGCCTCGTCCCCATTCTCATGGTCAGAAGAAGCTTGGAATCCCTCTGTTTCTCCCCTTGCAACATCTTCTTCGGGGATGCCTTCAACACCGCCCATACCAGCAGAAGTACCCGTAACAGGTACCTCCTGAGTCTCCTCCAAATCAATGGCGGCATCAATTGACGTCCCCGCCTCAGCCTTCTTCTTGCCCTTAGTCCTCCTTCTTTGCAAAGGATGAGGATCTACTTCTTCTTCTTCTTCAGCAGCTTCTGGTTCTTGACGTTTTTTAGAACGCCTTTCAACAGTAGCTGCTGAAGATCCTGCACCACCTTCAAAATTTACTATGTTGGTGGATACAGGGAAGGGGAGAGTTTTTGTCAGGGCGGCACCCAGATTCCTCCTGGGTTGCACATTATTCTCCGCGTTCATTTCCCTGCGGCTCATTTGCAGCTGCTTAATACGATCCATCCCAGGGAACTCAGCGATTTCTCTTGCGAAATAACAAGATGAGGATTCAGTTAGAAAATGCAAGATAGAGGAAATACTCAATCACATTGCAATTGTTCATAATATTACTCAAGTATCCTTGAGCATCCCGCCCAAGCAGCCTTCGACAAAGAATCAGCTTGTGGACGGAGTTGTACTCCTTCAACATCCGGAGTACTTCCACAGACGCCGCCGATAGAGCACCCTCCTCAACTTCATATGCTCGTTTGGTTAAGAGAAAGTGCTCATGCGTCCATGCCACTGGGAATCTATCAACACCCTCCTTATTCCGCCAAAAAACAGGTTTGTCCTTCCTGACGGATACCTTCACAAAACTCATCCTAAAGTGAAGTCCGCCTTCCTTGGCGGAGTCAGCAAACGCCTTAAAGTTTAAAATCTTTGGCTCCGCCCGGAGAGTCACAAAACCCATGCCGCCGGTTTTCATATTTACTCTCCTCATAATGCGGCAGAAGGAGAAAAACAACGCCACTGTAGGCGTAAACCCCAAATGTTCAGCCATCACCTCAAAGCTGCGCACTATTCCCCAACCATTAGGATGCAACTGGGAAGGGGCACAATCCAAGAACCTAAGCACACCCATCTGGAATTTATTCAATGGGAAACGCACCCCTAACTGGGTAAATAAAATGTCGTACATATATATGGTACGATTATCCTGAGGACGATGGCAGACCCGTTCATACGTCTTGGGTGAACGGACGATGAACCTATCCTCATACTTCTCGTCCTTCCAAACCGGAACAGGCAACTCCACTACCCCTCCGCTTGTCGTCGCATGTCGAGAGGAAGCATCCTTGACATCTTCCTCAACCCAACAGTAAGGGTCATTTTCGAGTGTTTTCTCCCAATCCAACCCATGCAATACAACATTTCTGCACTCTGCCATAGTCAGCACTTGTGTATGGGAAACACCTCCTGACACAAATGAATGTACAGCATTACTAAAGTACTCCACGCTGCTATAAAACGTCGAGTCCCTCCCAGTATAAAAAGCATCATCCCACTCTCAATGTCAGAAAACATGGGACGAACAGAAACCCTAGAACGTGACTCTGACCTCTTTCCTCTCATCTTCCTTTTCACAAACACACAATAAGGGAAAACAAAACCAACCCAGTGAAAATGGAGAAGCAAAGAAAAAGAAGAAGCAAGTACCTTAAGCTTCTGAGAAATAGAAGAACTCCAAACACCAATAAACTTGCAAGAGGGTAGCAAAAACACTTTCAGCAAACAAATATGAAGCGAGGAATGCAGCAAAACATTTCCCTTCTGAGAGTTTACCTATTTATAGGCATGGCTTGGGGGGAAAAATAAGCGAATCCTCAGAAATTTCGAAGATGTGTTTGCAGCCGTTAGATAAATCTCATCAACGGTTAGATGTGTTTGCAGCCGTTAGATAAATCTCATCGACGGTTCTAAAATTGAAACATGCGATTACAACTGTTGGATTTGTCTCAATGACGGTTCCTGTTTTGCTGAAACCGATAGATATATCTAAGGGCAGATATTTCATGGGCCACGTTTTCAAAATCCAAGGCCCACGGTAATAACCTCGAAAACGGTTCTCCATTGCCATCACGCGCATTTACGTCCCATCATTGGAATGGCAACCGTTACGAGGGCATACGTGGCAATAGGAGACTGAAGAATAAAAAACGTGGTTACGAGGCGCATTAATGACAGGCGTGTCAAGTGATGACAGCTAATAAATGCACGAAAGCACTTGTCCACAAAACCTGGACTAGCAAATACCGCCTAAACCCATGCCTACAAAAGCTAAACTTAAGTGTTATAGCTTATTAAAGTGACCCCGCCAGTCACTATAACAAGCTAGGGGGCATATGATCCGGTCCTAACACCGGCCCCCAAGAGCATGGCTTCAATGCCTTGCCAGATCAGCATTTTGAATAAAGAGAAGTACTCTTCAAATACACTACAAATACTATACGGAGTGCATACCGCCAGGGAAGTAACGCCGCCAAGGTTCATGACTCCGCCCAGGCACGTTACCCCGCCAAGGAATGTAACTCCGTCCAGGCATGTTACTCCGTCAAGGAATGTAACCTCGCCAAAATTGTTACTCCGCCAAGCCATAGGCTCAACTCAGGCGGAATACTGAATTTCCCACACTGCGTAGCGAGCCCATACTTACAACCCCGGCACGAGATTGACTCTGTCTTGAGAGGTTAATAATGGGAATCACGCTGTCACGCATAAAGGGAAATAACAATAAAATATTAAAGCACTAACGCTTTCCAGACAAGTTGTGATACCTACTACAATAATGGTGCATGTAAACGGCGCAGGGACCCACAACCTTTTCAGCATTATGCCCGAAGACAAGGAGCGGGTCCTACCAATAATGCAGCACCAGTAACAGGTATATAAACCTCTCTCGAAAAGGTATAAGGGATCTTTTTCCATTCTCTAAACCTTACACTCTATTACTTGCATAATTCTCTCTGACTGTCTTTCTAAGTCTCTAAGTATTCTGAAATACTGACTTGAGCGTCGGAGAACGATTGCAGGTACAATCCCCAATTGGGTCAAGGCAATTCAGATCCCGTCAGGCGGACCGTGACACCGCCCCGCAGTATATTACACTCCGCCTCAGCAAACAAAGACTCTCCGTATATACATTTATACGCATAGTGCTTTGTATCAAGAACACATTTATATGTATATTTTGAGTTGTTCTACAAGCATACTTCTACACCCCCTGTAAAGAACAGTTCAATAATTTATTGAAGATATTTAATAGTATTTATAATAATTAATATATTATTAAAATGCATATTTTTTAAATTAGAATATATTTTAAAATATAGTCATTGATCTGGAGTTGATTGAAGGTCTTAGGTTGAAGTTGAACTCTGGAATAAAGTTAAATGTTTTTGTTCGCTAATTGCAGTAACCATTAGCTCCTCATGCGTTGACTTGGTCATCTACTCCAACCATCGGAATCAGAGAGGTACACACTCATCTTTCTTAACTGTTGCTTTTCATTCCTAATTCTTCTGATCACTATTTTTTGTTCTTATCTCTTTAGTGGGTTTTGAGGTATCCCTATTGGAAGTTTAGCCACACTTGACACGGAATTTGGCGTGGATCCTCAACTCTTCCTACAATTTCAGGTGACTAGGTGCGTTGTGAACTACTTTGATTCTGCATATCAGTTTCAGTAAGTGTTGCTTTTGAATAAGATTTCTTTTTCCACTATTCTTATTCCTTTGACTTCTATTACTATCAAACGTAACTTACTCAAGAGAGATCTAACCCCATGTGCATAAGCAATGATCATGATTCAGGCGTGTTAGTAAATGGCAACGATAATTACTTTTCACATATTATAACTTTTGAGTATCACATGCACATTTAGTAGAAAGACTTAATATTTACATCTTGCTATCAAGTTTTCCTTTTCAACTATATTATTCATGTGATATTTATTTGAAATTCCGCCACACAGATTTAATGAATGAATGTTGTTTATTATGGGGAAAAACATATTTGTCATCATTGGAGAGAACGAAAAAAAAATCAGTTGGTTTAATAGCAATCTAACTGAATTTATCAGATAACGTGTAAAATCAATATTAACTAATTTTTTCATTTTCACAACTCCGTTTCTACAACTGATTACGAAACGGACACTTAATTTAACTTTTGTTCATAACAAAGTATGTTTATCCTTCCAAATTCTATACACTGATTTGGTGTATTATATCGTTATAATCTTTGTTTTGTTTTGTTTTTTTCAATGTATACCAGGCTTTGAAGTTTCATAATGTCTGGGGTTGAGTTTGCAGCCCCTCTTGTTGCAGAGGTGGGGGTACTTGGGGTTGGAAAATTACATACTAAAATTGCATCTTCCAAAAACCTGGATGACCAGTACAATATTTTAATCAAAGACAAGGAAATGCTACTTGCAATCAAGAATGATAGAGAGAGGGAGGTTCAACGAAACAACCACAAGAATACCACTAATGCCTACAAACTGTGGACAAACAGGGTATCAGACGTTGTTGAAGAAGTGGAGAAGCTGACAGATAAATACAAGAAAGGAAAAGGGCTACCCTGGTGGCGTATACAACGACGTTCACACCTGAATGAAGAGATGGCGAAGAAGAGTGACCTTGTTCGTGAACTTATGAAAGATGAATGTTCAAGAGATTTTCTTGTTGATAAACCTCCTGAACCTGTCTTAAAGGAGTTAAATGTTCCACTGATAAATGGATATCCAACCCTTCAAAGCGCCTTGGAAAATATCCTGGACTTCCTCAAAAATGGTAAGATCAAAGTCATTGGAGTGTGTGGAACAAAAGGGGTGGGCAAAACAACAATACTTCAGAACTTAAACAACAATGAAGAGGTTGCTAAAATGTTTGAAGTTGTCATTTTTATGAAAGTCACAACTAATGATGATAAACTTCAAGAGAAAATTGCTAATCGTTTGATGCTAGATTTAGAAGCCAACAAGGGGCGCAGTGATGACATTGCAAGAAGAATACACAGAGAGCTGGAGAATAAGAAGTATTTATTGATTTTGGATGAGGTTGAGGGTGGCATTAATTTGGAGCAGTTGGGAATCCCAAATGATAAAAATGGTAGTAAAGTGGTGATTGCCACTAGATTCCCTCGAGTTTATAAGTTGAACAGGGTGGAGAGAGTCATCAAAGTTATGGAGCTATCTCCTGATGAAGCATGGAAGATGTTTAGAGATACTGTCTGTGCCATTAACCCGATGATTGATTCCCCTGATATTCAACCTATTGCAAAACTTGTCTGCAAAAGATGCTCTCGTCTTCCACTTCTCATCCACAAGATAGCAAATTCGTTTAAACTGAAAGAGTCTGCTTCTAGTTGGTGGGCAGGACTTGAGGATCTTAAACCATGGCCAGAACTTCAAAATCAAGGTTTAGAAGAGTTGTACTCATGTTTGAAATTCTGTTACGATGAGCTCAAAGATAAAAGGAGGCAGAAATGCTTTCTCTACACATCATTGTATCCTGCCGACAGCAAGGTTTACACTGATTATCTAGTGGAGTGTTGGGCAGCACAAGGCTTACTTGGTGATGTAAATGAATACAGGCGATACCAAAGTGCACGCAACTGCGGTATTGACATATTGGAGCACCTTGCTAATGTCTCTTTACTAGAGAAAGGGGAGAGGATGAGGTATGTCAGCATGAATGATTGTATGAGACAACTTGCACTACACATTTCCTCTAAAGATCCTGAGTGCAGCTTTTATCTCCAAGAAGGTGAAGAATCTGGAAATCTCTCAAATACAAGAGCTTGGCAGCAGGCTAGGTGGGTCTCTATGCTTCACAGAAAGCCACTAGATTTACCAACAAGCCAAGATTGCAGCATGATTTTGACGTTGTTGATGAGGAAAAATCCAAATCTAACAATAATCCCCCAAGCTTTTTTTGAGAAAATGAACAGTCTACTTCTGTTAGACTTGTATGGTACTGGGATTACACAGCTGCCATCATCTCTATCGAAGTTGACTGGTCTAAGGGGTTTATTCCTGAATAGTTGTGGGTTCTTGAAATCATTGTCATATGAAGTAGGGTCACTTCAATTTCTAGAGGTCCTTGACATGCGAGATACCAAAGTAATTTTCATACCTCTACATATTGGATGCTTGACTAATCTCAGATGTTTGCGGATCCCATTCATTTCAAGTGATAAACAAAATGAAGTTCAAAATGTTCACGTGATTTCCAAGCTTCATAAGTTAGAAGAATTAACCATTCAAGTGGTGTCCTATGAGCAATGGTTCAACAATGCTGAAAATGTCCTGCAACACGTGGCTTCTCTGGAAAATCTTACTGATCTCATATGTTGCTTTCCTTCTGCAATCAGTCTTGGAAATTTTATTTCAAAGAGCAAATCATGGAGCAAGTGGAAGCAACGAAATTCATTCAAATTCTTCATTGGATGTCAACCCTCAAGACAACCTCAATTACTTGAATCTTTCGAGTATAAAATTTCTAATTATTTGAGGTATTGTGATGGTGGACAAAATGATGACTTTGCAATCCATGAGGTACTACAAAAAACTGACGCATTTGAATTAGACCGTCACAAAGATTTAAAAAAGCTGTCAACTTTTGTTGACACGGTGTGTTTGGAACGCATTCGTGGTCTTTTGATTAAAAGATGCAACAAAGTTTTAACAATTGTGTCAAGTGATACAAGTGGCAACAACCTGAATGGGATCCAAATAGAAAACCAAGTCATTTTTCCAAATTTGGAGCAATTATATTTGGAGAATTTGCTGAATTTGAAATGTGCTTTTAGAGGTCCCTTGTACAGTGGAACCTTTTCCAAATTACAAACTTTGTCATTGAAGAACTGTCCACTCTTGAGTGAGATTTTCAGCAATGGAGCACTTCAACATTTTTCAGAACTTCAGAAGCTGAAAATTGAAGATTGTTCAAAAATTGAAGAACTTACCATACCAAGAGGAGACACTGATGTGCTTCCAAAACTAGAGATGCTTCTGCTGGTCAACTTACGTAACTTCAAAATGATATGCTCAACCAATACATTGGCTTGGTCCTCATTGGAGCAGGTAAGGATACATAATTGTCCTAAGGTAAAAACTTTACCATTTGACACTAACAATGCAGAGAACTTGAAGTCAATTAAAGGGCAGCAGGAATGGTGGGATGAATTGGAGTGGCCAAACAATGAAGTCCATCAACGATTGCAACCCATATTTGTTGCCTCCAATGAGTATTTTCCTTAGGTATTTCCTTTCATGCATGTTTTTTAGTATTTGTAAGTTGTAATAAGTACATTGTACTGTATTAGTTTTGAATACTTGTGAGTTCTGATGAGAGTTACAATGTGGATTCCTTCTAATATGCATCTTTCGAGAATGATGTATTGAAAGTTATTGTGATCTCAGCCGTTAATATATATGAAATTATGATGGGGAAAGTGATTGGTTTTGACAAACTGGTCAACCGGTCAGAGTATTTTAGTCAACATTAGAATATAAAAATTGCAAACAATCAATCCCTCATTGTTTCTGTATTGAGGATATTTTTCCTCACGCCAAATCTCAGCTTTATTACTTGCCTTTAGTATCTAAGTTAATTTTGAGATTTGTTTTTGGATAATTTCTTCTTTGATCTTCACTTTTAGCTATTTTTTGTATGTACAATTCTAAACGTAATTTTTTTTGTGTTTATTTGCCTTAAATATCAAAATATCAGGGGATGTTTGGTTTAATGTTTTTATTTTCATTTTCATGTTAATTTAGTCCTTTTAACTTTTATTGGTGAAGTTTTATTTTCTGCTAACCTTGTTAGCATCATTAACTTCCTCATCATCCTTTACTTCTTCCCTTTTTCCATGGTTAGTAAGAGGTGTTTGATATATGAAACATTTTTAAATTATTGGAAATCATGTGAATCATAATTACTAAAAATGTTAACGTAAGTTTTTAAGAAACATTCTTCAAGTATATCTTTTTGCTTGTTTGCAAACTATGAAACCATTTGGTTTAAGTAAATAATTTCTATTTTCATATTTTTACTTTTATTACAAAAATTGTTTTGATTTGCATGAGTTGTGGTTTGGTGTGCAATGTTAAGTGATTTAGAGGATATGCTTTCAGTCAGGTGCAAACTTACACAAATGCCAAAGGGTTCGAATGAAGGTGTGTTATAAAGGTGTGTTCCATGGGGCACATTCGATGCCTAAGAGAGGAAAATTGAAGCCAAAATGATGGGATGACTAATATGAGTAATAAATAAGGAATTATCGTGTAACTTTGTCACTTACGAGAGGTATTTATGGTGGGGTAGTTGTATGAATGTAATGATGATGTGTTACATGTGGATGTCGTTCTTTGTGCATGGGTGTGACATGTCGTCCATGCGAGGGACAAACTTCTTATTGATTTGTAATCATGGTTTGTCGTCCTCATATGATGTAGGCTTATGGGGTATGTCTGAATCATATGCCCTTTAGTTTAAGTCGTTGTTTGTGCATTGGCTTGAACTGTTGGCTTGTTGATGTGCTGCTCCGAACAACATGCTACAAGTCTTTTAGGCTTCCTTCGTTTTCTAGTTATGCATGCCCCTTTAAAGTTCATTAATGTGTAGGGGTTATTTCTAACAAGTGTCATGTTCTTATAAGTGACTTCAAAATTTTGACACTTACGTTGTTTCTTGTCCAACCAATGTGCTTTAATGAGTAAGCATGCAAGATTAATGATTGCTCATTGTCTTTTATGCTTTTGCCCTTGACTTCTTCTTCTATAAATAGGTGCGTCATTTTTACCACTTTTGCGCGTGTCCATTTTTAGTCGATATCAGTTAAGAGTGCTATGAGATTCAGGTGTTTCCTTTTGTTTTTGCCAAGATTAGTTTTCTATAGCTCCCGAGATATTCCTTTTGGTCCAACTTTCATTATGGTTATTATTCATGAAATTGAGGATGACGACAACGACAATAGTTCTCTAAAGATGTTCCTTAAGCCACCATTGTTGTGACTATTCGAGGGATCTCAACATAAAGCCAAGACTCAATTGGATGGTGGACAAAGTAACATGTCTTTTGCTATCTCGTCCTTTTCTTAATTTTGAATTTAAAGATATATCGTACCCTAAGGGCAAGATATCGATTGATTACATGAAAAATTCAAGTTTAGGCGTCTTGGTATGAAACATGGGTATTGTGGTTCAAGTTAATCATTGTTAAAGAATCCTCAAAAACCTTATCTATGACATGGTCCTGACCCTTTTCTTTCATCTTCGTGAAACATTGAGGCTTCATTCTACATCTTCTTCTGACAATATGTCAGTATCAGAGTATTTCGATGAAAGTTCATTCACATCTACTTCTATTGGGAGCTTTATAAGAACTATAGTTTCTCGTGTTAGTCTTGGTCCTTTAACACTTGGTTCAAAAGGTGTTGGTATTAGGGTGTTCCAAATTTTTCTGGATATAGATTAGGATAAATGGCTTTCCAGGGATGAAGGCTTTTGTATGACTAAGGAACATCAAGACTGCTTGTGTTATGATGTCTTCAAGGGAGATAGAGAATATCTTGTGTGGATCTCTATTGGTGTTGACAGGAAATGGCAATCCCATTATAAGATTTTGTTTCCTCTTGATGAGGAACATATCTACATGGGGCAAGGTAGAGATCGGTTATGGATGTACACATTCTCCTTCACCTAGGTCGGGGTGTGTTTCCCTTTACAGATTTTGAGGTGAAGGTGTTAAACTACCTTCTTATTGCTCTGTTCCAACTACATCCAAATGCTTAAGTGCTAGTTTCTAATTTTAGGTTCTTTTCACAATAAATTACATCTTTAACTTGGCACCATAACACTCAATTATGTATTTTATTGTTCTCTTTTTGATTAGATTGAAACAACACTTAAATATTTAACTAACTAACTGATGGCTCGTAGAACAGATTTAGAAAGAGGTTAAATAAGTCTGTTCACTTTTTCAAACTAAAAAGTGATATTTAAACATAAATACGTTATGCATAGTGGACCATGTAACATCCCAAAATTTGTAATTTTTAGAAAATTCATTCATTAAGGATTAATGAAGATTTTTTGAATGAAATTCCGAGTGAATACTGTTGAAATAAGTCATTCCGAGTGAAATGGTGCGATACCGAGTGAAGTAAGACCGAGGAAGTTATTTCCAAATGAATTTAAGATGTTTCCGAGTGACACATCATTAAGAGAATTACTTCTGAGCTAAGAAAACAGTGTCCGAATGAGACACTTTAGAATAAGGCAAATACGAGTGAAACGTTTTCGAATGGAACGATTCTGAGAGAAGTAATCCTGAGTAGGGAAAAACTTTGAATTTGGCTAAGTACTTCTTAGGCTAAAATATTTTGAATAGCGACCGAGTGAAGTGTCTCTGTCTCTAAGTGTGATATTTCCGAAAGAGATGACACCGATTAGAATAAACTGAATGAGTCTTTTCCAGGAAGAGTACTTCTGGACAGAGAAAGACTCCAACTCCAAATGAGTAATTTCCATGGAATTAAATGACCGAGTGATAAATTCATTCAATTATGTTCGGTCAGAGTTGTTGAGTTTGAACTCGGGTTCGTCTTTTAAATGGTCTTCGATCTCGAGTGACTCTTTCGAGTGGAAAGATTTTCGAGAGAGAATTATCTTCAAACTCTGAGTGATTTCTAGATGGAAGACTTTCGAGTGACACAAGTGAAGGTTTTACTCGGACAGAAATATATCTGAGTGAGATGTCTGAATGAGATACTACCGTGTGGGACATTTCCGAGGAAGGAAAGCTAAGTGTTTCATGGGATGAAACCCTTCCGAGCTCCGAATGAAGGAATTCTGAACGGACAGAGGCTTTCTCGGAAAGATATGCCCAGAATGCTGAAACCGAGTCGGAATTAATAATTATTTTAATTATTAGAGCTTTCCACGTCACTCTGTTCTTCTACCTTCCAGCAGATTCTTTTTTTGATATTTTTCTAAGTATGGGACCCTATCTGATGTGTTGTCCCTTTTCATTAAATACTTATTCCTTCCTTATCATTTGAAGAAACGTACAACAGACATCTTTCTATTGTTCACGTCTCTTTTGCATGAACAATATATATATCAACTACTGTTGGATTAATTAAAAACTTCTGAAAGTGAAAAAAATACCATTTATAATCCTTTTCTCTCCAATTTCTCCTGAAAGCCATCAACGAAGAAGAAATTAATCTTCCTTTCTTCTCTTTCACGTGAACGCTTGGATTTCATAAGTAAGAACGCTTTGGACTAATTCAGGACTGTAATTCCAGTCAGAATTCTTGAAGCTGTGACTTGATATCGATTGAAGAATAGTTAAAACTCTTTATTTTCAGGTAGGGGGAGCGTTACATTTCAAATCAATGGTTTATGAATGAATTTGGGGTGTTATTGTTATTATATATATAATATGTGTTTGTATTATTTTTGAAACCCTGATTAAATGATATTTTATATTTACATATTCCATTCATATTAATAATATTGAGTTCATATGAGATGTATGTGTTGTAATAAATTCTATGCATGAGATGCTATAGAATATATGTGACTGATGATGAATCATGAATTTTTCATGGTATATATATATATATATATATATATATATATGTGTGTGTGTGTGTGTGTGTGTGAGAGAGAGAGAGAGAGAGAGAGAGAGATGCATGTGTGATGATTGAATATGAAGTATAATTTGGTTTCCACAAAAGACCTTGAGTGAGACTCAAGGCAAGGGTGGGACTCAAGGCAACCTCTTGAGCGGGGCTCGGGGTTTTAGCCCGTGGCACTAACCGTTGTCACTGAGAGTGGTGTCACAAGAGGGTGCAAACGGTTTGGTGCTCGGGGAGCCAATGTTGCAACACAATTAAAAGACTTAATAATGGATTTATTCGACTGAGCATATATGTGCATTGATATATATATTATTGAGAATAACATGCTGCTTGTACTGAGTTGTTTGATTTGGTTGTGTTTGTGAACACCTCTTTCGGTCCGGCCCAAATTGTTATAACACCTCTATGCCAAATTGTATTGGCAGTTCAGAAGTACAAAGATCAATACGCACAACAAGGATGCGTCTTCAGTGTGAACACCTCTTTCGCTCCGGCCCAAATTGTTATAACACCGGACCCAGCCTTGAAATTGGCTACACCAGACCCGGCCTTGAAGTTGGCAACACCGGACAAGGCCTAAGTTAACACCGGACCGATGTCATGTGCCGGAGCAGAATGACAGGCCAGTTCGGCCCCAAGGAAAGTGGACAGATTAAGATAGGCACACCGGCCCCTGTGATTACATTGAAAGATTCAGCCGGTGTGAAGACACGGGTAATGGTTCTTAAGGCCCCACATCGGATCAGTGGAGACTCCGTCCAACCAATGGCTTTGCTAACCGGTGTCACAAATTTGACAACGGAGGGACGAGGTCGGAAGCTTATGCGCGGTGACCTGGAATCGCACTCCCTGGAAAATGGCAGACAGGGAGGCGGAAGTGGGCAATTAAAAAAAAACCCACTGAAAACCCTGCTCCCCACCAATGATAATGGCCAGAGCTGCACACCACTACACGAATGGGTGAGTGGGAGTTCTGGTTGTCCCAAAACCCTCAGCCCATGACTTGAAGGCCATATAAATGCCCCAACCAAGGAAGCTCAAGGGGTTGGTCCTGAGATTCTCCCTCTTCGCGAGAAAACTCTTCTGAAATTCTCTCCGATTCCTCAAGACCCTTAATTGACCTCCCCACCTGAAACCAGTGGACTGGCCTTAGTCACCACAAAAGACCCCCTTAGTTCGAAAAAGGTTTGAAGTTTTTTTACTACACAAAGCCACTGCTCCTACATCGTCCATACCCCGAACGTGCTCCGTTATCACAGAGCCAACGCCGTTCCAATTCCCATACATTACCTTGTCAATCTTCGTTACTGCTCAACAGCGTTCACCCCGGATCAACTTCCCACAACACCGGTCGTGACCTTCAGGTTTCCAGTTCGGGTCCAACTCCGGTCCATTGTCTGCCAGCGTGCGAGTTTGAAATCAGACACCATCACTGCGCTCGACCTCCCACATCGGTTCCTAGCTCATCACACCGGTTCCACTCTTTTCCTTATTTCCTTTGCTTTCAGTTCCCTTTTTTTACTTTCCCGTGAGTTTGCTGTCTGTTGATTATAGTTGTCTGTGTACCAATAGTTTTCACTGTTAGTATTTTTTATCCTTTTCCATAATAAGCAGACATAATAAAAAAAATGATTTTTGTAAAAAAATAGTGTCGTACGGGAGCACTCCTGTCTACACAACCCTCTTAGAATTCGTGCACGTGCGAAGAACCTCGCTTTGCATGAATCTTCCTCTTTAATGATATCCATCAACATCTTCCAGGTTCCCTCCTAAAAATAGTAATATTCAGAACTACGTAACCCTGATTTCTTGATAATTCAAGAATACGTAGGAGCAGGACTTTAAATCCTGTCGGGCCCACCTTTCTTATTTCCTTTTACTGATTTATTTCTTTGCTTTTGTGTTCCTTTCGTATTGTTACCTTTTTTTCGTTTCCGTGAAAATCAATTTAGACGTGACGTCTTGTTGATTTTCCCCTAGTTTTTGCTCAAGCCTCGCCATAATTTCATAGGGAAGGGATACTTAGGACGAGACGTCCCGCTTATCTCTTTCCTATCCCTTCTTTTCATCCGAGAATGTCTAATTTAGGCGTGACGCCTTATTAGCATCCTCTTCCCCTCTCTGTCTCATATCGAAATCGAGTTTAATTCGGATGAAACGTTCCATTGACCTCGCTTCGACATTCTATGTTTGTACAGTTCTCTCATTCAATTCTGTCTTTTTCTTTAAATAAAAATACAAGAGTAAAAGGGAAGAAACCATGTTTTATTTAAGGCTATTTATATTGTGCTTTCAATCTTGGTACTGTCTTTGACAGGCAATGTAGGGTGCTAATACCTTCCCTACTCGTAACCGACTCCCGAACTTGAATCTCAATTTTTAACCAGTGCTTTTACTGAACCTAGTTTTTTCCAATGTTTTTCCTATGAATAAAAATGTTGGTGGCGACTCCCTGTTTCATTCGATACTCCTTTCTCGTTCACCGCGCCGTCGCGATCCAGGTTGCGACAGATGGCGACTCCACTGGGGACTACTCAAGAGAGTCAGGCCAGTTTGATTGAAAGCGCATGTTTTTTTTATATATAGCCCTTGTTAGCTTGGATTTCTTCCCCCTTGTTTTATTTTCGGTTAATTGTTGTGAATGTTTGTTCTTGTTTTAATTGTATCTTGTTATTTGTTTCGTTGTCTATATTTTGCATGTTTATTGAACCCTAGGGTAGGAGACCATGTTACTTTTCCGCAAACATTGAACCCTAGGGTAGACGACTTTGTATATTTGCTCTGTGTTTGTTCTTTGTGCAGAATGGGTAAGGTATGAGGTATGGACTGCCCTTCCACACACTACACTCACAATTATTTGCACACACTTATGAGTGGCGCCCTATACCCGGGCCCCAAATAAAGCTTAAGTTAGGAGGGGTTGGTAACGGAATCGTATGGGATGTACTTCCTATCCGGTATTCGTGAGAACCTCAACCAGAGTTTGACCTCTCATGACATACGCACTTGGTGAATTCCTCACTGTTTGCGTCCCTGTCATGATTAGGATCTTGGCTCTGGTGACCTTCTAGATGTCTAGCGGAAGCCACCCAATGTGAGAAATCCACTGTTAGATGAGCTATAGGTCCCAGAAAAGACTTTCAGAAAAAAAACCTGGCTTAAGGCACAAAAGGGCGGGCTTTACTATACCTTATCTCATTCTCGCTTTCCCTTTAAATCCAAAATTGATGAACTGCTTACGTGTTCAAAGGGTTACTTTATTCCAAACAAAGGGTGAATCATTTTTCTTTCTAAAAAATAGTAATCCTTTAACAAATAAGCAGTTCCCTCACTTTTTGTGTACTTATGAGTCCTGGGTTATAGATCTTCCCAATCGTCAAAATGAAAACAAAATTCTATTCAAGCAGATATTGATGACGTTGGGAAGATCCATAACCCGTGCGACTTTAGTTTCACATGAGTTTTGCCGACCGCTACTTCTTAAACTGAAAGTGTTTTCCAATAAATTAATGAAGAAGTAGTGGTTCACCAAACATAGCAGTAACTGATTTCTTTTTCTCTCTCTTTGCTCTTGCAGGAAGCTGTTTGGAATTTAGCGGGTACCTTTGAGCAATATGGAAATTAACATGAGATCTGATAGTTGTGACACAAATGTGACCGAGTTGAGGAAAGTATTACACCTTAAGGCCAAGAAGATTGACATGGGTAGTCTGCAAACAATGGGAGAAAATTAAACCTGACACAGAAAATGGCTTTTACAAGAAAGTATGGAAGGATTCTGAAGTTGTTAGAAGTGGAAGTGCAAACTGAGGCGATCACTGCCTTAGCACAATTCTATGACCCACCTCTCAGGTGTTTCACATTTAGAGACTTTCAGTTGGCCCCATCCATTGAAGAATTTGAACAAATCTTGGGGATGCCTTTGGAAGGACAGATACCTTATCGTCATCTTGACCATCATGCAACTATTGCTTCCATCGCCCGTGTCCTGAAGATCCGTCCTGACACCTTAAGGGATGCACAACTAAATAGAAATCAGATCCCCGGATTCACTCGAGAATTTCTCGAGAAACATATGCAGGTCCTGGCAGAAAGAGAAGATTGGGAAGCCTTTATGGATGCTTTAGCTATTACCATCTATGGTGTTATTTTGTTCCCCAACATTGATAACTATGTGGATTATGATGCTATTGCCGTATTCCTAGCTGGCAAGCACAGGCTTGAGAATCCTGTCACGGCTGTGTTGGCAAATGTGTACTGCACCATGGATTTCTGTCACACACAAGGTGGAAAGAGGGTTGTTTGTTGTCTACCTGTTTTGTATGTATGGCTCACATCACACGTTTTCCGCCAAGTTTGTAGGGCCGAATGTCCGGTTTCTGATCTGAAGCTATGTCAGTTAACAGTGAAAAGTGGGCGCGAGTGGGCCAATCACCTCATAAGGCTCACAGCTGAGAAAGTTAGGTGGTATCCCCAATGGTTGGAAGTTGAATCAATTGTTCATCACTGTGGAAATTACCCAAATGTTCCCCTTATTGGTATGCAAGGATGTATCAACTATAATCCCATCATAGCCAAGCGTCAGCTAGCTTATCCTTTGCTTGGACCACCTGATGAAGAGTCTCTCATTACTTTCATCTCATATTACTCGAAAGGAAGCTGTGTCCTTGTCATTCGGGATATAGCGAATGCATGGAAGAAAGTCCACCGAAAGGGAAGAGAGCTGGGGGCCCGAAGCCATGCTGTCAAAGGAGAATATTATGAGTGGATCTTGAATAGGGTCTCTATTGTTAAATTACCCTTCAGGAGTCCCCCTCACCTCCAGGAAAATCCTCCTGCTCCATCACTTGTTGCGGAGGATGAAGCAACCAAGGCGCTAAAGACCAAAATAGAAGAGTTAGCTACCAGGAACAAGAAGCTAGAGGAAGACTTATTGAGATGTCAGCAAGAATACACCCTTCAGAAAAGGGAGAACCTGGAGAACAAGCAAGCTGTTGAAGAGATTAGGAAGAAACGAAAGATTGATGAGAGCTACATGATAAAACAAGACCAATGTCTTCAAGCGGCCAATTCTCAACTAAAAATGAAGAACAAGCAAAGTGATACCATCCTGGCTGAGAAACGTCTTCTGAAGGATATGCTGGCACAATCGAAAGAAAATGAGCAGAATAGCATGGTACAAAAAGAGCTCCTACAGACACAAGTCCACAAATTGGAACAACAGCTCAATGAAGTGGTAAAGGCTTGCGAGCAAGAGATAAGTAGGGAACGACAACGCGTCATAAACATTGAGCAAGATTGTCAAGAGACCATACGCCTCTTAGAAGCTGAACAAAATAAAACTATTCACTTGTGGATGGATCGCTTTGCTAAGCTGGCGTACCTGGCCAACGGAGCTCTAGAAGATCTCCCATTTTTACTCAAACAAGCGGAAGGAATTGCTAACCCTGTCAACACTCCTAGGGAAATTGCAACGTTCTTAGATTACTGCAGAGGACGAATTTGTAAAATGAGGGAAATGATTGCCCGAGCTAGGGATGGCTGATTTATTTTCCCGCTTTGTAACTCGGCACTTTATGGCAATAATGTACTCTTTTCGAGATAATGGATTCCTTTGTCTTCACAACTATCTCATGTTAATTTCCATTCAATGCTTTACTTAGTACTCTTGAACGTGACGTTCTGAGGAACAGTCGAAGGATCCGTCAAGTTCCAACATTGCTTCCCACGTAATCTCGTTTCACTTAATTTTTTCTTTAATTCGCTTATCTTTTCTAAATTTTCTTTTGTGTTCCTTTCTAAAGACATTACGGGTAAACATTCTTACGGGACCAGGCTCAGGAAGAAACTCATGGCTGATATAGAACAAGAAAATAAGAATTTGAAGGCTGAGCTCGCCCAGGTCAAGGAACAGATGGCCGAGATGGCCAAGCTCTTGGAAAGGAGAATCACAGAAGGGGGATCTTCTGCAGGGGTTGAAGACGCCCGGCAACAGTCACCCACCTCTCATCACGGTCAAGATCCGGCTACAGGATCCGACCCCAAGACCACCGCACCTCCCCTCGTTGTTCGCATAAGGAGACCAAATCCTGCAAACACACAACAACATACCTTTGTGGATGAGGAAGGCAATGTTATTCCCTTTCCCCCGTATGGTTTGCCGCACGGGTATTTCCCACCACTCCAGGAAGAACCTTGCCACCAAGACCAAGTTCCCATCACTGCCCCGCCTAACACTAATCAACCAAACAACCCACTTACCCAAGCACAAACCTCCCAGGTGCCACCCACTCATGCTCAAGCCGCCCAAACACAAGCCGCCCAAGCACAGCCTGCTCATACCATTCATATACCCCGAACCACTACCAGACCAGATACCTTCATACCAAACACTGACCTGTTTCATTCCTACCAGCAATATGGGAAGGTTGGTCAACATACTGCTGCCGGTCCGAGTGCTGTGGCTACCACCCAGGAAGAGAGGTTGGAATTCTTGGAAAGGCGTTTAAGGGAGATGGAAGGAACAAGTAGATTTGGGACAGGCACTGCTGCTGAACTTTGCCTAATCCCTGATGTCGTCATACCTCCTAAATTCAAGACGCCCGATTTTGACAAATACAGAGGGTTGACGTGCCCAAAGAATCATCTAACCATGTACTGCCGTAAGATGGCTTCGCATGCGTCAAATGACCCTCTGCTGATTCATTGTTTTCAGGACAGCCTGGTTGGGGCTCCCCTGACATGGTACAATCATCTAGAGCGCTCTCGTATACGCTGCTGGAAGGACCTAGCAGACTCGTTCATGCAACAATACAAATATAACCTGGACATGGCCCCGGATAGGGGACAGTTGCAGAACATGATTAAGAAGGATAACGAGACGTTCAAGGAGTACGCCCAGAGGTGGCGCGAAGTGGCGGCACAGGTTGACCCACCTCTATCTGAAAAGGAGGTGATCACTATGTTCATAGATACGCTTCAAACTCCTTTCTATGAGAAGATGATTGGAAGTGTCTCGTCCCATTTCTCTGATATTGTCACTATTGGAGAAAGAATAGAAAATGGACTAAGGACCGGCAGGATAGTCCGAAGTCCATCTGGGATGGGAGCTGCAAGGAGACCTACACTTGGCGAAAATAAGAGAAGAGAAGGGGAGACCAACTTGGTCTCTCACAACCAGAGAAGGAACCTGGCAGGGCCACCTACCCCAGTTAGCCTTTCACCAGTATATCCCGGCGTGTCGCACCCGTATGTGGCAGCCATTCCAAACCATAATCCACCACAATTCAGACCAACCATTGTACGGCCACCTGTGCCACCACAGATACCACACCAAGCACCACAAGCCAACCCACCGCCAAATATCCAAAGAAGGAACAATGACCGTGCTCCACCCCAGTTCGATCCCATCCCAATGTCCTATACCGAACTCTTGCCTTACCTCATTGAGAAAACTCTAGTAGTACCCTGTCCCTTGAGGCCACTACAGCCACCTTATCCTAGGGGGTATGACCCTAATGCCCGGTGCGATTATCATGCGGGTGCACCAGGCCATTCTACCGAAAACTGTCTGGCTTTGAAATATAAAGTAAGGGACCTGATTCAGGCAGATTGGATAAGCTTCCGAGAAGGAAGTCCAAATGTAACAACAAACCCTCTGCCTAATCATGAAGGGCCCGGGGTCAATGCTATCGGGGAAGATGTGGAGTATACATCCAATGTTGAGGACATTCAGATGCCTCTAAAAGAAATTCACTCCCTTATGTTTGAGGTAGGGTTAGTAAAGGACAAATGGGATGAAGACTTCGATGATGCCCAATCGACAAAGCAGCAAGAGTTTCAAAAAACTCTCCAAAGGTTTATGGACAGTCACACTATACGAGTCTGCAAGCGCCATGGCGATGAGGTAAATATGATACAGGGACAGACTGGACTTCGGGCCCCAAAACCCCTGGTCATATTTTATAGTAAAAATGCATCGCTAACGCAGACCCCTGCCAGAACTACTATTACGGCACGGCCACCTGCTCCATTCCCGTATGACAACTCCCACGCCGTGCCTTGGAAGTATAACACGGACATAGTTGTTTCCAACCCCGTAATAGTTGATCCGGCGCCTGCTTTGTTGGTTACCAACATCGCCGGTGTAGGCGGAATGACCCGAAGTGGGAGAGTATATGCGCCTTCAGAGCCAAGGCAAGACAAGACTGCCGCGGAAGGCAAAACCGGGAAGGTTGGGATCGCTGGCGAAGCAAAGAAGGTTGTGCCAGAAGAAGAGACTAAGGAGTTCTTAAAATTTATCCGCCACAGCGATTACCAGGTATTGGATCAGTTGAACTATACCCCCGCCAAGATCTCCTTATTATCTCTGCTGACAAGTTCTGAATCACATCGGAACGCGCTGATGAAGGTGCTAAGTGAGGCATACGTGAAACATGACTTGCCTGTTGATAAGTTCCAAGGTATTGTTGGACATATAGTGGCCAGTAACTATCTGACTTTCATGGATGACGAGGTGCCGGTGGAAGGGAAAGGACACAACAAAGCTCTCCACATCTCTGTGAAGTGTCAAGACCATATTATGGCAAAAGTGCTTGTCGATAATGGATCATCCTTGAATGTGATGCCCAAGTCTACATTAGCTAAACTACCCATAGATGGGGCATGCATGAGACCGAGCTCCATGATAGTAAGAGCTTTTGATGGGACCCGACGGGAGGTCATAGGCAAAATTGAGCTACCCATACAAGTTGGACCCCATATCTTTCAAGTTCTCTTCCAAGTAATGGATATCATGCCCGCCTATAGTTGCTTGTTAGGGAGGCCATGGATCCATTCAGCAGGGGTAGTTCCTTCCACTTTACACCAGAAACTAAAGTTCATCGTTGATAACAGACTGGTAATCGTTTCTGGAGAGGAGGATCTTCTGGTCAGTAAGCCAGTTACTACCCCCTATGTAGAGGCAGCCGAGGAAGCCCTCGAGACATCATTCCAGGCTTTGGAGATAGCCAACGTCACAAGTATGTCTTTCCCAAAGGTACCGCTAGCAGTAGCGAAGACCATGCTACGATGAGGATATAAGCCGGGAAAAGGACTCGGAAGAGAACTGGAAGGAAGAATTCAACCTGTCTGTCTCCCTGAGAACAAAAATAGGTACGGCCTGGGATACCAACCTACCACTGAAGACCAAAAAGGGGTAGAAGAAGAGAAGAGAGGGAAGAGGATTACTCGTCATACCAGGCATGCATTCAACACTGCGAAAATCCCCATCTGTGACCTCTACCAGAGCTTCAGGAGCGCCGGAGTAATGTTTCCAGATCAAGTGGCCGTGATCCAAAGTGATCTTGATGAAGGCCCTGGATTTGTGTATGCTGGCTCACCTGGTCAGGAACTGAACAACTGGGAGGTCATAGAGTTCCCCACGATTTGTACCATTTCATCAAAGTAATCATGTTTTCTATTCGATCCTTTAGCTATGCTTCGGGATCTCATTTTGTAACAATAAAAACTTGTTCGTTTGTTTGAATAATAAATGCCGTCAGTTTCCAAATAGCTTGATCTGTTTAGTAACCTATTATTTAAACCTTTCTCTTGCTTGCTTTCCTTTTCATTTGCTATGATACACTGAAAATGCAGATCCGAAAGCGATTCATCTGAGAATAGTGAGAATTCGGTCTTATTTTACAATTCTGACTGTCTAACTGATTGCGCCAATGAGGAATATGATGAAGACTGTGATCCCTCGCCTGAGTTAACCCGGTTATTGGAACAAGAGGATAGGGAAATTCTGCCCTACTTAGAGATAGCCGAGGTTATCGATTTGGGAATTGGAGGAGTTAAAAAGGAAGTCAAAATTGGTACCTCGTTGAGTAAAGAACAGAGGCAGGAACTGATTGGGTTGTTGAGAGAGTTCAGCGATGTTTTCGCCTGGTCTTACCAAGATATGCCGGGACTGGACAATAGCATTGTCGAACATAGGTTACCATTAAAACCCGAATGTCCGCCAGTAAAGCAGAGGCTGCGACGTATGAAACCTGAGATGCTTTTGAAAATCAAGGAAGAAGTCAAGAAGCAATTTGATGCCGGGTTCTTAGCCGTGGCAAAATACCCACAGTGGGTGGCAAATATCGTCCCGGTCCCGAAAAAGGATGGCAAAGTACGAATGTGCGTGGACTATCGCAATTTGAACAGGGCTAGCCCCAAGGATGATTTTCCCCTGCCTCAGATTGATGTTCTAGTCGACAATACCGCGCAACATACGATCTTTTCATTCATGGACGGTTTCTCCGGATACAATCAAATTAAGATGGCGCCCGAGGATATGGAAAAAACCACATTTGTCACCTTGTGGGGAACCTTCTGTTATAAGGTGATGTCTTTTGGTCTAAAGAATGCCGGAGCAACTTACCAAAGGGCCATGGTAACCCTTTTCCATGACATGATGCACAAGGAGGTAGAGGTTTACGTCGATGATATTATTGCCAAGTCTAAAACGGATGAAGGGCATATGGAAGACCTAAGGAAACTCTTCGAAAGGTTGAGGAAATTCAAGCTTAGGTTGAACCCAGCTAAGTGCACCTTCGGCGCAAGATCCGGGAAATTACTGGGATTCATAGTAAGCAAGAGAGGCATAGAGGTCGACCCTAACAAAGTTAAAGCCATTCTTGAAATGCCTCCTCCCCGTACAGAAAAGGAAGTTAGAGGTTTCTTGGGGAGATTAAATTACATCGCTCGCTTCATCTCACAGTTGACGGCAACATGCGAGCCAATTTTCAAATTGCTCCGTAAGAACCAACCAGTTCAATGGAACGAGGATTGTCAAAAGGCTTTTGAAAAGATAAAGCAGTACTTGCAGAACCCGCCAGTTTTGATCCCACCTACCCCGGGAAGACCACTCATTTTATACCTTACAGTGTTAGATGAATCCATGGGTTGTGTGTTGGGGCAACATGATGAGACTGGGAAGAAAGAACATGCCACTTATTATCTAAGCAAGAAGTTCACTGACTGTGAGATGAGGTATTCTGCTCTGGAAAGGACCTGTTGTGCGTTAGCATGGACAGCCCGACGTTTGAGACAATACATGATAAGCCACACTACTTGGCTAGTTTCCAAAATGGACCCTGTCAAATATATCTTTAAAAAAACCTGCCTTGACCGGAAGGATTGCTCGATGGCAGGTCCTGCTAACTGAGTACGATATAGTCTATGTCACTCAGAAGGCTATAAAAGGAAGTGTTCTGGCTGACTACCTAGCTTATCAACCCATAAGAGATTATCAGCCCATGCAATTTGACTTCCCGGACGAAGATATCATGGCCCTGATTGATGAAGAAGGAGCCCAAAAGGATAAATGGACCCTAAGGTTTGATGGTGCTTCTAACGCATTAGGACACGGAATCGGAGCAATCCTCATTTCACCTGACAGAGAACTTATCCCCGTTTGTGCTCGATTATGTTTTGATTGTACCAATAACAT
This sequence comes from Clitoria ternatea, assembly GCA_037962975.1. Lineage (NCBI taxonomy): Eukaryota > Viridiplantae > Streptophyta > Magnoliopsida > Fabales > Fabaceae > Clitoria > Clitoria ternatea. Next base: position 271,278,478 of record CM075669.1, on the reverse strand, counting down.
CGCTGAGTACGAGGCGTGTTCTCTGGGAATCCAAGAAGCATTGGATGCCAAAGTGAAGAAATTGGAAGTATACGGGGATTCTGCCCTGGTCATTCACCAACTAAAAGGAGAGTGGGAGACTAGAGACAGCAAATTAATTCCCTATCAAACTCGCATCAAAGAATTGATTAAGGAATTTGATGATGTTTCTTTTCACCATGTTCCCCGGGAGGACAACCAAATAGCTGATGCTTTGGCTACCCTAGCATCAATGTTCAAGGTGAGCAATGATTACGACATGCCTCTCATTGAAATAGTGCGGCACCACGAACCCGCATATTGCCAGATGATTGAAAAGGAGTCAGATGGGAAGCCTTGGTACCACGATATCAAGAGGTATGTCCGAAATCAAGAATATCCCGAAGGCGCTACAGAGAATGATAAGAGAACCCTGCGACGGCTCGCCATGGGTTTCTTTTTAAACGGTGATGTGCTTTATAAGAGAAATTACGACTCTGTCCTTCTTTGTTGCATCGACACCGATGAAGCAAGTAAAGTCATGAGGGATGTCCACGAGGGATGTTTTGGAACTCACACTAACGGACACGCCATGTCAAGAAAGATTTTGAGGGCTGGTTACTACTGGATGACCATGGAGTCAGACTGTTTTGCCTATGTTCGTAAGTGTCACAAATGTCAGATATACGCAGACCATATTCATGCTTCCCCGTCTTCTCTGAATGTCTTGTCAGCACCATGGCCCTTTTCAATGTGGGGTATGGACGTCATTGGACCCATCGAGCCAAAAGCCTCTAACGGTCATCGTTTCATTTTAGTCGCTATCGACTATTTCACAAAATGGGTAGAAGCTGCTTCGTACGCCAATGTGACAAGGAGTGTTGTGGTTAAATTTGTCAAGCGTGAACTGATATGCCGGTACGGTCTGCCGAGTCAGATCATCACTGATAATGGCATGAATTTGAATAACAAAATGATGAAGGAACTTTGTGAAGACTTCAAAATCCACCATCATAATTCCTTCCCGTATCGCCCTAAAATGAATGGGGCAGTCGAGGCAGCCAATAAAAACATCAAGAAGATTGTACAGAAAATGGTTGTGACCTACAGAGATTGGAGCGAAATGCTCCCCTTTGCTTTACATGGGTATCGTACCTCGGTCCGAACCTCAACTGGGGCAACTCCATTCTCCCTGGTTTATGGTATGGAGGCGGTCCTGCCTTTCGAAGTAGAGATCCATTCTCTTCGAGTGATAATGGAGGCGGAATTAAAGGAAGCTGAATGGACCCAAACTCGACATGACCAGTTAAATCTGATTGATGGGAAGAGATTAGCGGCCCTTTGTCATGGTCAGCTGTATCAAAAGCGTATGAAACGAGCGTTTGAAAAGAAGGTACGACCTCGACAATTCCAAGAAGGAGACCTAGTCCTCAAGAAAATCTTGCCAATCCAAAAGGACATCCGAGGGAAATGGACACCTAATTACGAAGGACCATACGTCGTGAAGAAGGCTTTCTCTGGAGGAGCTCTAATCCTCACCAACATGGATGGAGAGGATCTACCAATGCCTGTGAATGCCGACGCGGTGAAGAAATATTTTGCCAAAAAAAAAAGGGGTGCTCGCTAGGCTGAAAACCCATGGGGCAGCCTAGGCAAAAATTAGAGCTGCTTGATAAGTCGAAAACCCGGAAGGGCGGCTCAGGTAGAATAAAAGCCACAAGTTCAGGCGTAAGGACGTGAACTCTTCAGAGAAGGAAAACTGGTCAGGCACGCGCATCTTTGTCAAAATCATTTCCCAGAAATAAAATCATAGGATGGTCTCGAAGTCGTGAGGGAAGATCCGGATTCTTATCACTCGCGGGGAGTCGCTGGAGGGTTCAAAAGGCCTTCTTTCTCTCCCACCTTTTAATTGTTTATACATATGTTTTGTTACCTTTACCTTCATTACCAATGTACATACTTATATTCAATAATAAAATAAGCTTTCCCTTTCCTTCTCCTGAGTCTACGGCTGAATCTTATAAACGAACAAGTTTTTCTTAAGAGGAAATTTTTGAAATGAAAAGTGATGAAATGAAAAGTCGTGGTGAAACGAAATGTATCCTGGCGTCAGACCCGGCCCGTGAGAAAGCATAACCAATTCTGTTAATTATGTTCCTGGAAGACAGAATTTGTCTCTATCTCATCCATGAGTTATCTTGAAAGCCTATCTCTTAGGAAAGGTCGCTCGAAATGTCGATTCTTTTGATTACTCGTGCTTCTAACCATCTGTTTTGAAGGGTGATGGAACTACGTCACACAGAAATAAAGAACCTGACACCAAAGATCCGGACCAGAAGTTCCCCAAGAGAAATCAGTAGATTGGCATCCCCAGTGAAATCATAATCGCCAAAGCTGGCACTTCCCAAGTTCTCATCCCCCAGCGGAACCATAATCACCAAAAACTACACTTCCCAAATCCTTCCCCAGTGGGACTGCACTTCCCGGTCAACCCAAACTGGGGCATCTCCCTGGGTTTGTTCTTTCATTCAAGGGGCAGTTCCCCAAGATTTCATCCAATCATGTCAAACTGGGGCATCCCCCCGGGTTTTTCCTATCAGTCAAGGGGCAATTCCCCACCTTTACCATTCTGCAAACCAAGGGCCACACCCCACATTCATTTTCCTGTCAGTCAAGGGGCAATCCCCACCTTTACTTTTCTGCAAACCAAGGGCCACACCCCACACTTATTTTCCTGTCAATCAAGGGGCAATCCCCCACCTTTACCTTTCTGCAAACCAACGGCCACACCCCACATTTATTTTCCTATCAGCCAAGGGGCAATCCCCCACCTTTACCATTCTGCAAACCAAGGGCCACACCCCATACTTATTTTCCCGTCAATCAAGGGGTAATCCCCCACCTTTACCTTTCTGCAAACCAAGGGCCACACCCCACACTTATTTTCCTGTCAATCAAGGGGCAATCCCCCACCTTTACCTTTCTGCAAACCAAGGGCCACGCCCCACACTTATTTTCCTGTCAATCAAGGGGAAATCCCCCACCTTTACCTTTTTGCAAACCAAGGGCCACACCCCACATTTATTTTCCTGTCAGCCAAGGGGCAATCCCCCACCTTTACCATTCTGCAAACCAAGGGCCACACCCCACACTTATTTTCCCGTCAATCAAGGGGCAATCCCCCACCTTTACCTTTCTGCAAACCAAGGGCCACACCCCACACTTATTTTCCTGTCAATCAAGGGGCAATCCCCCACCTTTACCTTTCTGCAAACCAAGGGCCACGCCCCACACTTATTTTCCTGTCAATCAAGGGGAAATCCCCCACCTTTACCTTTTTGCAAACCAAGGGCCACACCCCACATTTATTTTCCTGTCAGCCAAGGGGCAATCCCCCACCTTTACCATTCTGCAAACCAAGGGCCACACCCCACACTTATTTTCCCGTCAATCAAGGTGCAATCCCCTACCTTTACCTTTCTGCAAACCAAGGGCCACACCCCACACTTATTTTCCTGTCAATCAAGGGGCAATCCCCCACCTTTACCTTTCTGTAAACCAAGGGCTACGCCCCACACTTATTTTCCTGACAATCAAGGGGCAATCCCCCACCTTTACCTTTCTACAAACCAAGGGCCACACCCCACAGTCATTGTTCCTGTCAGCCAAGGGGCAATCCCCCACCTTTACCATTCTGCAAACCAAGGGCCACACCCCACATTTATTTTCCTGTCAGCCAAGGGGCAATCCCCCACCTTTACCTTTCTGCAAACTAAGGGCCACACCCCACATTTATTTTCCTGTCAGTCGAAAGACAACCCCAGTTTTTTTTACTCTTCCATAAATCAAGGGCCACACCCCATATTTTATCTTCAGTCAAGGGGCAATTCCCCACTCTTACCTTCCTATCACCCACCGTATGTTAAAAAAAAAAAGGAAAGCAGCTCTCTTGATTCTTCAAAAAAAAAAAAAAACGGTGTTGATCCGATATGAATACTAGGCAGAGGAGGTCCACTCTATTCCAAGACAAGTGGTGATCCAAAGGACGGTGTCATGACCCTCAAGGTCAAATGAAGTAGACCCTGTGAAGTTGCGAGGGACGGTGTCCCGATGGTTACACCGCTTACTACTTCGGGGCGTAACAAACGGTGTCATGAAACCTACCTCGGATAGAATTGGGTTAAGGGTTGTTGCCAAGACCGATGTCAGGCCAATTACACCGGAGGTTCAAAGGTTAATCGAAGTTGTGGACGGGGTGGCCGTGATACGCTAATCCGAGGTTCTATGCTTCGCAAAAGACAATGTTCGAATTAAAATGATGAAGTCATAATTCTAAATTGATGATTAGACGATGTTACTTCAAGTCGTTACCTCATACCAGTCACAAGAGAGAGATACTTGGAAACGTTTTGAAAGAAAAGAGAAGACAAGCAAATGGATGAAAATTGCATTGTATTAATAGAGGGCACTGAGGCCATTACAAAAATTAAAACTCCGGAGCCCATCCCGGAACAAGGCTAAGAGAAAAAAGAAAAAAAAACCTAAGAGTTGGGTGCTGGAGAGTCCGATCTAGCGGAGGCTGTCCTCTCGAATTCCTCCGACACCGTCCTCAGTTCCATGCTTTGGCCTTCGGGGAGGGGCATCAGTTCATAAGGAATATCCTCAGGTTCCGAAGCCTGACTCCGGTCCATGGCATATAGGTGGCCACCATGAAATTCATAGTAGACACCTATACCGTTCAGGTTAAGTTGAACAGCGGAATTCCGGTGTACAACCTGGCGAACGGCAGAACTGAAGGCGACATCGGCCAGTACCAAAAATTCAGCCATCTGCTCCTCGGCTTCCATCCGCTCCTTCGCTTGCTCTTCCTGCACATCGGCAAGCTTCCCAGATAGTTCTTTGTTTTTCTCGTCCACCTCGGCCTTCGCAGCCTTGGCTTCATCCAGTTCGGTCCGGAGAGCTTGGAGAGCGTCCTCTGAAGCCTTAGCCTTAGCCTCAGCAGCATCTGCCCTCTTGGCAGCCGATGTGTAAACAGCAGCGAGTTCGGACAGGTCCTCCTTGCTCTTGGCCAGCTCCTGCTCCTTCTGGGTCAAAGCAGTCTGAGCCTCGACTCTCAAGGCCTCAGCTTTCTTCATCCGGTCTAGGCATTCCTTAGCCTCGACTCCAGAGTAGTAAGAGCGGCCTAAAGAGCTGAGGACCCCGGCTGCCTCAACCAAATTAAAAATAGCTGCTTCGGCAGCAGACTGAGCTTCAGAAGCAGGGAGATCGGCTTTGAGCTTGAAGGGGATATGGACCCGAGCCGGTGTCCCTCCCACATACTCTAGAAAGTCCGAGAGGCGGGAGTTGACAACGATGTCCTCAGGTTGAGACCGGACTGGAGAAGTATTTACAGGACCGGCCTCCTCCTCCCTTGGTACCTCTACCTCGGCCACAACCTTTGGAGCCTTGTGCTTTTTCGACCTGGAGGTTGTGCCGGGGTGGGACTTCCTTTTTATTGGGACTCTCTCAGCTGGCCCCAGATTCATCGCCCCAACATTTTCGGCCGGAATGCTCACCATCTTGGCCGAGGTGCGACGAGGAGTCACCCTATTCTCCTGTGCAGCAGCAGCAGCGTTCCGGGCTTCGGCAGCCTCCCTCAGTTTTCTGAGGATGTCTATCCGAGCCATCTCGCCTGGAAAGAAAAAAGGGAAACGATGTTAGTACCGGTGTGAATATATAATAGAAGAGGGTGAAGTTAAACAATATCTACCAAGGTAAGCATCCCGGCCCGACTCCGTCCCCAAAAGCCTCTTGTAGGAAAATTTGGCAATGGCTAAATAACCCTTCAGAGCGTCCAGGACCTTCTTGGACTCAGTTGACAAAGTACTCTCGCTGACGATGTAGGCATTGCTTGTCAGGAGAAAGTGTTCATGAGTCCAACCGGTGTAAAACTTTCTGGAAAAATCAGAATTCTCCCAGAACACCGGCCTACCAGCATTGACCTCGACTTTGACATAGGAGTGTTTGAAACTGACCCCGTCCGTCTTGGCCGATTCGGTGTAACTTTCGAAGTTAACCACCTTTGAGTCGCAACGGAGGTTGATGAAGCCTAGACCCCCTCCAGAGTTACCCCGGCGCATCACCCTGCAATAAGTGAAAAAGAGGGCCACTGTGGGGACGAAGTGGAAGTACTCCCCAAGCACCTCCAGGGACCTTACCAAGCCCCAGCCATTGGGATGAAGTTGGCTAGGAGCGCAGTCAAGAAACCGGAGTACCCCCATCTCAAACTCTGTCAATGGGAAGCGGACGCCGATCTTAGAAAAGACCATCTCATACATAAAGAGGTTCCTTGACCCCGGTTGATGGCAGATCCTGTCCGAGGTTTGGGGGCAGAATACAGTAAAGTCGTTTTCATGCTTAACATCGGCATGAACAATGACATCTTCGATGGTGACATCGGCAGCATCTTCAGCATACCGGGAGACAATTGTCTTTGGGTCTTCATGAACCCAGAAGTAAGGATCCCTGGCCTTCTCAGCTAGCCAGTTGATCCGGTGTGCCAAGACATTTGTCTCAATAGGGTCAGTAATCACAGCAACACCGGTGGAGGAATTTTCAGAAGCCATTCGGACGGTATGGCGAAGAAAGGGAATACAACTGTAAAAGGCCACATCGTCAGTAAGATATAAATCGGCACTGCTTCCCCCTTCACTAGCAGTGCCAAAGTTAAACGAGGAGCCTGACGATGTGTCAAACCCCTCTGTTTCCCACAAAGGCAATGCGGAGAAACGGTGCCCTGATGAGACGAACCGATGTGAAGCTCTCGAAGTTGCCCCACTTTGGTGACTCGGACCTCGGCTCGAAACTCCACCCGGCTGACGTCGGGATGTAATTGAAGGAGGACCAGACAGGACCTCAATGGAGTCATTACTCGAACCGATGTCCCCCATGACCTATCTACGAAATTAAAGTAAAGGGTGGGATGGCTACCTGCTGAGGCGATGCGTGCAGTTCTTTTAGTACGAGCCAGGACGTAACACCAGAGAAAAAGCTTTAACGCCGGAGGAGAACTTTGAACACCGGAGAGGTTGAACGTCGGAGAGACAGCACTTCAATATCAAGAAAGGAGTGAAAATGATGGATCCCCGAAGTTGCTTTTATAGAGGGAGGAGCGGAGATCCTGAACCTTCCGCATTCCGGCCCATGGCCCATTAAAAAAGGCCGACTTTTGGCATTCCGGCCCAATGGCGCGAATTTTAAATTTTGAAAAAGAGCCAGTTAGCTGATGACACGTGGAATGCTCAGTTACCCAGTGACGTGGACCACATTTGAGACACGTCGGCTGTTTAAAATGCCACATCATTAAGCCCCACACCGGATTTTGGTCCTACTTAGCCCCTACATCGGTGTTCATATCTTTACTCCCCTTTCACCTCGGAAATTTACATTTCTCTTGTGAAAGAGAGTAAAGAGGGGCATCTGTGAACACCTCTTTCGGTCCAGCCCAAATTGTTATAACACCTCTATGCCAAATTGTATTGGCAGTTCAGAAGTACAAAGATCAATACGCACAACAAGGATGCGTCTTCAGTGTGAACACCTCTTTCGGTCCGGCCCAAATTGTTATAACACCGGACCCAGCCTTGAAATTGGCTACACCGGACCCGGCCTTGAAGTTGGCAACACCGGACAAGGCCTAAGTTAACACCGGACCGATGTCATGCGCCGGAGCAGAATGACAGGCCAGTCCGGCCCCAAGGAAAGTGGACAGATTAAGATAGGCACACCGGCCCCTGTGATTACATTGAAAGATTCAGCCGGTGTGAAGACACAGGTAACGGTTCTTAAGGCCCCACATCGGATCAGTGGAGACTCCGTCCAACCAATGGCTTTGCTAACCGGTGTCACAAATTTGACAACGGAGGGACGAGGTCGGAAGCTTATGCGCGGTGACCTGGAATCGCACTCCCTGGAAAATGGCAGACAGGGAGGCGGAAGTGGGCAATTAAAAAAAAACCCACTGAAAACCCTGCTCCCCACCAATGATAATGGCCAGAGCTGCACACCACTACACGAATGGGTGAGTGGGAGTTCTGGTTGTCCCAAAACCCTCAGCCCATGACTTGAAGGCCATATAAATGCCCCAACCAAGGAAGCTCAAGGGGTTGGTCCTGAGATTCTCCCTCTTCGCGAGAAAACTCTTCTGAAATTCTCTCCGATTCCTCAAGACCCTTAATTGACCTCCCCACCTGAAACCAGTGGACTGGCCTTAGTCACCACAAAAGACCCCCTTAGTTCGAAAAAGGTTTGAAGTTTTTTTACTACACAAAGCCACTGCTCCTACATCGTCCATACCCCGAACGTGCTCCGTTATCACAGAGCCAACGCCGTTCCAATTCCCATACATTACCTTGTCAATCTTCGTTACTGCTCAACAGCGTTCACCCCGGATCAACTTCCCACAACACCGGTCGTGACCTTCAGGTTTCCAGTTCGGGTCCAACTCCGGTCCATTGTCTGCCAGCGTGCGAGTCCGAAATCAGACACCATCACTGCGCTCGACCTCCCACATCGGTTCCTAGCTCATCACACCGGTTCCACTCTTTTCCTTATTTCCTTTGCTTTCAGTTCCCTTTTTTTACTTTCCCGTGAGTTTGCTGTCTGTTGATTATAGTTGTCTGTGTACCAATAGTTTTCACTGTTAGTATTTTTTATCCTTTTCCATAATAAGCAGACATAATAAAAAAAATGATTTTTGTAAAAAAATAGTGTCGTACGGGAGCACTCCTGTCTACACAACCCTCTTAGAATTCGTGCACGTGCGAAGAACCTCGCTTTGCATGAATCTTCCTCTTTAATGATATCCATCAACATCTTCCAGGTTCCCTCCTAAAAATAGTAATATTCAGAACTACGTAACCCTGATTTCTTGATAATTCAAGAATACGTAGGAGCAGGACTTTAAATCCTGTCGGGCCCACCTTTCTTATTTCCTTTTACTGATTTATTTCTTTGCTTTTGTGTTCCTTTCGTATTGTTACCTTTTTTTCGTTTCCGTGAAAATCAATTTAGACGTGACGTCTTGTTGATTTTCCCCTAGTTTTTGCTCAAGCCTCGCCATAATTTCATAGGGAAGGGATACTTAGGACGAGACGTCCCGCTTATCTCTTTCCTATCCCTTCTTTTCATCCGAGAATGTCTAATTTAGGCGTGACGCCTTATTAGCATCCTCTTCCCCTCTCTGTCTCATATCGAAATCGAGTTTAATTCGGATGAAACGTTCCATTGACCTCGCTTCGACATTCTATGTTTGTACAGTTCTCTCATTCAATTCTGTCTTTTTCTTTAAATAAAAATACAAGAGTAAAAGGGAAGAAACCATGTTTTATTTAAGGCTATTTATATTGTGCTTTCAATCTTGGTACTGTCTTTGACAGACGATGTAGGGTGCTAATACCTTCCCTACTCGTAACCGACTCCCGAACTTGAATCTTAATTTTTAACCAGTGCTTTTACTGAACCTAGTTTTTTCCAATGTTTTTCCTATGAATAAAAATGTTGGTGGCGACTCCCTGTTTCATTCAATACTCATTTCTCGTTCGCCGCGCCGTCGCGATCCAGGTTGCGACAGTGTTTATTTATATATAGTTATGAATTGGACTTTTAATCCAATTCAATAACTATTATTTGATATGTTTATGCTCACCCCCTACTTCTTATTATTTTTACAGTGGGTTTAGGACACAATGATGGCGTGTGAAGTCACTCATCCGACTGGAGCATTATGTATTAGGATGTACAATACATAGTGTACATAGTTATTTTGTCGAAGAAGCCTTGGCCGGCTCCTGTGAATACCGAGTGTTATATTTTCTTTGTATATTAAATGGCCGGTCGACTATTATAAAAGTGACAATATTATTATTTAATTCAAATTCTGTTTTAATATTGGTATTATTTGCAAAAAAAAATTATCTATTTTATTAAAATTTTATTTAAAAATTAAGAACGTTATATTTTGGTATCAGAGCAAACTTGAAAAGTCCAAGGCCAAGGTTGAGCTACTAAATGCTATGAATTGAGTGAAATCATATCACTATTGTTGTTAGGTAATATAGTTGAGGAAATCAACTATAAACAAATTGCTTTCATATCCATGAGAGGTACTAAAGTATGATGATTATTTCAGGATAAGAAAATGGACCCTCATGGTATGGATGCAATGGCTGCTGCCTTCCAGTGTGTTGCTGACATCTTAGACAGGCAGAACCAACCTCAACCGAATGAAAATCATAGTATTGATTGTTTCTTGAAGCGAAAACCGACTAAATTCCATGGTGGATTTCAGCCCGACCAAGCTTATGCTTGGATCCAGAATCTTAAACGGATCTTTGGCAGTCTGCAGTGCACTGAGGCACAGAAGGTCGAGTATGCTGTTTTCATGCTTCAGAAAGAAGCTGAAAATTGATGGAGAATGACTAAAGCCCGACTGGTAGCTGTGGGGACCGAGCTGAACTGGGAGAATTTCAAGGAATGTTTTCTTGAAAAATATTTCCCAAACACTGTCAGGAGTCAAAAGTGTAACGTCCCGTGTAATTTTCTAAATAAATTTTTCGCGTTTTCAAAAGATCATTTTAAAATTCATCAATTTAATTCAGAGTTTATGCAACAGTTGTTAACAGCGGAAAAATTATCATGCATACTAGTCGTGAACAATTAAATCCAAGAAAATATTTAAGTAGCGGAAAACGATTGTGAAGATAATAGTACATGACATATTATATTTATTACAACCCATAAATTCAAGTTCAGGTAATAAAGCAAATAGACATCCATCATGGCATCACTCTGCATTCTGCGTGTCATTCACTGTAAAAATTAATGTAAGAGTGAGACAGAATATAGAATAAATATAAAATAGATAAAATTGCACAAACACAATCAACAACTCATAATGATATGATGAATATGCCAAACAAGTCCATTTAATAATTCTTCAATTAGTTAAATGATGTCATGCTGGATCCATTTGGTTTGGTGGGAATACTGCAGTAAAAGGTCTCATAGAGACATTAGTAGGAATTAATACAGTCATGGATCCCTACAGCCCCATGACCAACACATCGGTAGGAATTTATACAGTCATGGATCCCTACAGCCCCATGACCAACACATCGGTAGGAATTTATACAGTCATGGATCCCTACAGCCCCATGACCAACAACAAAATAGGGCTTAACTCATCATAGAGTAACCCCCCACCAGGGTAGGCAATCATGGAACCCCTAAGATTCCATGTTGCGTCCAAATGCTTATGATGCATGAATGTCTTTAATTCTCTTTATTATTATTTAACATACCATGATATCCACATTTCCAAAACCTCTTGGATAATACAAGTCCACAAGGGACACAATACACATAATAATTCATAAAATCATGGTTTTACTGTTTCAACCACACATGTCAATAATCACAAGGCATTCATGTACATATATATTAATTATGTCATTCATAATTATTCACCATCATAATATACTAACTGTGTGATACTCAACAGCATTTATAATAATTCATAATCACTCAAGAATTCAATAATAAATCATTACTCATAGAGAAAACATCATTTTTATCCATAATAACCATCATAATTAAATTTTAGCATTTCCAAACAGCGACATATATTAGTAAAACAGTCATAACATGAGCAAAACAACTCCTTTTTAGGTGATTCCACTTTCTGTAGTTTAATAACATAATTGTCTACAACTTTCATGAAGAACACAGTTTCAAATTCCGAACAGAAATATTACTTATTCACGAAATACCACACTGCCTCAAGGTGAGTTTTTTTTTTAAAAAAAAAAACGTACATATGTTAGTAATTTCAGTGTTTCTGGAGTTACAAAAATGATTTTTGCATGAAACCAGTTCTAAATTAATCTTAACACAAATATCTACAATTTTCATGAAGATCATAAATTCAAATTCTAAGCAGAAATACCATTCATCCACAAAATACAACACTGCCTCCAAGTGAGTTTTCAAAATGTACATATATTAGTATTTTCAACATTTTTAGAGCTACACAAATGATTTTAACATGAAACCAGTTCTAAAATACTCTTAACATAATTATCTACAACTTTCATGAAGACACAAACAACTAATTCATACCACAAAATTCCCAGTATTGAAAACAAGATTCGGATTTCCAAAATTCCAGAATTTCAGAATTTCAGCTTGCACATACATCAGTAATTTGAGCATAACTTGAGCTACAAAAATTATTTTGATGTGAAACCACTTTCTAAAAATCCACAACTTAATTATCTACAACTTTCATGAAGACATCCAAGGTTGATTATGCATGTATAATCCCCAGTATATCAAAATATGCACTAAACATGAAGCAAATCTTTCACTCGGACATACAGTAGTATTTTGGCTATAACTTTTGCTATACATATCCAAATCAGTTGAATCAGGTATCAAAATTCACATAACAAAAAGACCTACAACTTTTATGAAGAAATCAAAATCAAATTCATACGTATGCAGCTTCAAAATTAGGCAACAATTTACGAAATTAAAACTGAAATCCTAGAACAGCATACAACTCTACCCATTTCATAATTATTCACAACCCTGTCCCCTCTTACTTGGTTTGAAGACTTTTAGCTGATTGGAAAAGAGGTCTCCTGGCTGTCCTGGTTCTATTCGAAGGTCTTGAGGAAGAAGAAAAAAATGGTATACTGTAAATGCTGTTTTCTCTTAAGAGTTTTTGAAGAGATATGGTTTTGTTTTAAAAGCACGGCAGTGGGGAACAAGCCCTTTGTGAGTGGGTTTGTTAGTGCTGTTAGTGGAGATAATGGAGGATTAATAATAGAAGGTGGCTATCTTAGTGCTCATCTCTAGCCGTCCTACGTATTAGTGCGATTAGTGGGATTAAAAGATATTAAAAAAAATGCCTAAAAGACAAGAAAAAGGTCAACAGTTACTTCTGCACGGTGTTGAGGGTTAAGGGCGTTGTTGAGTGTGAAGGGCGGTGTTGAGTGTTAAGGGCGGTATTGAGTATATGGGGCGGTGTAGAGTGTGAGGGCGGTATGGAGTGAGGGCGGTATTGAATGTGAAGGGCGGTGTTGAGTGTATCTTAAGAGATGTCCATGTTCTAAAAGATATTCGCGTTACTCCGCCAAGGTATTTGACCCCGTCAATGCTTATGACTCCGCCAGACGTGTGACCCCGCCTAAATTTACTACTCCGCCAAGGCATTAGACCTCGTCAATGCTTATGACTCCGTCATGGCATGAGACTCCGCCTAAACTTTACTCCGCCGAGGTACGTGACTCCGCCTAAGCTTTACTCCGCCAAGGTACGTGACTCCGCCTAAGCTTTACTCCGCCAATAAAGAACAGTTCAAATACCATCCAACTATTCAGTAAGCAACTAACGACGTCCAATAGCCAACAGCTCGGAAAACTATACCGTCCAGCAACCAGCAAGACGTCACTCAGTCTTGTAGACAATTAGTAAGCTTTCCACTTAGGAAAACCGTACCCTTTTATTGTTATCTTCTTTTCTTGGACGGACTCAATTCCGGTCTTGAATATCAGTTCAAAGTTATCCGTCCTACAGCTCATTTGGTAAAGTGTTGATCCGGTGTGCAACATAAAAGACAATCCTATCCACACCGGTTGTCCGGTGTGATGTGGCATTTACTGTCATCCGTTCTTCCCCTTTGGAACCTTGAGGTCGTCCTAGCCTTGGAGGTTAGAACGGATCAGAATGTTTCTTCTAATTTCACTCAATTTACTCCTCTACCTTCAATCTTTCACTCGGAAATTGGATCTTATCAAAATAGATCTATGTAATTTCTATAATTATACCCAAAATGAAATTTTTGGAGTATTATAAACCATTCATAAAGTGTTTTTATTCATTAATAAACACTTACAAGCCTTCCATGCTTCATAAATTACAAAATAGAGCTATTATTAAAGTAGGATGTTACATTTCTCCCACCCTAATAAAAATTTCGTCCTCGAAATTTAACGCGCTCCTCAGTGAAACAATCCTGGATATTGTGTCCTCATATCATCTTCACGCTCCCAAGTCAGAGTTACATCAGTTCCTTGTTTCCATGCAACTTTTACCAGTGGTACATTCTCTTTCCTCAAACGTTTACTCGATCTTTCTAGGATCTGTGTAGGTTCTGTGGAGATGGTCAGATTCTCTCTAACTTCAATATCATCAGTAGCAATCACGTGGTTGGGATCTTGTACGTACTTCCTCAGCTGTGATACATGAAATACATCGTGCAGATTTGCCAGATGAGGGGGAACTGCAATCTGATATGCTACTGTACCAACCCTCTTTAGGATCTCATATGGTCCAATGAACCTCGGACTCAATTTCTTACTCTTCAAGGCTCGGCCAATCCCTTTATGAGGTGAAACCTTCAAGAATACATGCTCACCGACTTGGAATTCAAGTGGTTTCCTCCTTTTATCATAATACTGCTTTTGTCTGTCTTGAGATGCCTTCATCTTTTCTCTGATCATTTCTATCTGTTCAGTAGTCTGCTGCACAATTTCAGGTCCTAGCGCCAAACTTTCACCAGTTTCTAACCAACAAAGTGGCGTTCGACACTTCCTACCATACAATGCTTCGAATGGAGCCATACCAATACTGCTGTGATAGCTGTTATTATACGTGAATTCAATCAATGGAAGAAACTGCTCCCAACTACCACCATATTCAATCACACAAGATCGCAGTAAGTCTTCCAAACTTTGTATGGTACGCTCTGACTGTCCATCTGTTTGGGGATGATAAGCTGAGCTTAATCGAAGCTTTGAACCCAATTCCTGATGTAAGCTTCCCCAGAATCGGGAAGTGAATCTTGGATCTCTATCTGACACAATACTAGATGGTACACCATGTAGTCTTACGATCTCCTTCACATATAACTGTGCCAATTTTTGTAAAGAGTTCTTCATATTCATTGGGAGAAAGTGAGCAGACTTTGTCAATCTGTCTACAATAACCCAGATTGCATCATTCCCTGAACGTGTTCTTGGTAATCCCGACACAAAGTCCATTGAGATATCATCCCATTTCCAGACAAGAATCTCTAATGGTTGTAGTTCACCAGATGGCTTCTGGTGTTCTACCTTGGCTTTTTGACACACCAGGCATGAAGCCACATATTCAACTATCTCTTTCTTCATCCTTGGCCACCAAAAGCTTTTCCTCAGATCTTGATACATCTTAGTTGATCCAGGATGAATGCTTAACATACTTTTATGCGCTTCTTCTAGAATCGTCCTTCTTAGATCAACATCCTCTGGTACACAAATTCTATTCCTGATTCTCCAAATTCCATCTGATCCTTCTTGTAGTCCCATATCTTTTCCATTCACCTGTAATTCTCTCAACTCTTGTAATGGCAAATCTTCTTTCTGTCTTTCACCTAACAGTTTCAGGAAATCATTGGTTATTTTCAAAGTCCCCAAAGTCATACTCCTTGAAGATTTCATCTCTACACCCAAGTTCATATCTCTGAACTGTTCTATCATCTCCATTTCTTTTATCATCAAAAATGCCATATGAATGGACTTTCGGCTTAGTGCATCTGCCACCACATTTGCTTTTCCTGGATGGTACTTCAAATGAAAATCATAATCTTTAAGGAACTCCATCCACCTTCGCTGCCTCATGTTCAATTCCTTTTGATCGAACAAATACTTCAAGCTCTTGTGATCACTGAACACTTCAAACCTGACTCCATACAAATGGTGTCTCCAGATCTTTAGGGCAAATACCACTGTTGCCAATTCTAAATCATGCGTTGGATAGTTCATCTCATGTGGTCTCAACTGTCTAGATGCATAAGCTACCACCTTTCTTTGCTGCATCAAAACACATCCTAAGCCCATTTTGGAAGCATCACAATAAACTACGAAATCTTCTTGTGGATTAGGTAAGGTTAAGACTGGAGCAGATGTAAGCTTCAACTTCAGTTCTTGGAAACTTTTCTCACATTCTGGCGTCCAAGAAAAAGGTTGATTCTTCCGGGTTAGCCGAGTCATAGGTAGGGCAATTTGAGAAAACCCTTCAATGAATCTCCGATAATAACCAGCTAATCCCATGAAACTTCGTATCTCAGTGACTGAAGTAGGTCTCTCCCAGTTTACCACAGCTTCTATTTTAGAAGGATCCACAGATACTCCTTCGTTTGAGATTACATGGCCTAGGAATTTTACCTCTTTCAACCAGAATTCACATTTTGATAACTTTGCATACAACTGCTTCTCCTTCAAAATCTGCAATACCACTCGGAGATGCTTTTCATGTTCCTCTGTAGTTTTTGAATAGATCAGAATATCATCAATGAAAATGATGACAAATTGATCTAAGTAGGGATGAAATACTCGATTCATGTAATCCATGAATACGGCTGGGGCATTGGTCACTCCGAAAGGCATCACAAGGTACTCGTAATGACCATATCGTGTTCTAAAGGCTGTCTTTGGAATATCCTCAGACTTGACACGAATCTGATGATACCCTGATCGTAGATCAATCTTGGAAAACACTGCAGCACCTCTCAATTGATCTATCAGATCATCAATTCTGGGCAAAGGATATCTATTCTTCACTGTCAATTTATTCAGTTGACGATAATCTACGCATAACCTCATGCTTCCATCTTTCTTCTTGACGAGCAATACTGGCGCTCCCCATGGTGACACACTCGGTCTGATGAAATGCTTCTCCAGCAACTCTTCAATTTGTTTCTTCAGTTCCGCCAGTTCAATTGGTGCCATACGGTATGGAGCTTTAGACACTGGTTCTGCTCCTGGAATTAAATCAATGGAGAATTCTACTTCACGTTCTGGAGGTAAACTTGAGACATCTTCAGGAAATACTTCAGGAATTTCAGAAACAACCGGCATCTCGATTGTTTTAGGTTCACCATCTTCTTTGTAAAGAGTGAATAAAGCGAACAATTGACTTTTACCTTGCAATACATAGGTTTTGAGGTTGTCAGAATTTAGATTTTCTGATGGAAATATCACGGTCTTGTTATGACAGTCCACCAAGACTCGATTTGTCGATAACCAGTCCATCCCCAGAATCACGTTCAGATCCTTCAAAGGTAAACAAACAAGATCGACAAGAAAGCGTCTACCTTCTATGAGTATAGAACATTCGTTACACACCTTAGTAGTTCTAAGTTGTGTACCGGTGGGAGTAGAAACAATCAGATCATATGTCATAGGCTTCACAGGTAATCGAAGGCGTCTAACACACTCATCAGAAATGAAAGAATGCGTAGCACCAGAATCAAATAACACAGATAGGATTGTACCATTAATCTCACACTTACTTTGTACGAGGTCATCAGCTTGGTCTGCCTCTGAACCGCTGATGGCAAAGACTCTTCCAGTTGTTGGTTGTAACCTCTGGTCTGTGGACTCCCTGTTCTGTCTTGGAGGTTGGGAAGCACGTGTGTCTCCTCCATGGCTTCTCTGATAATTAGAGCCTCTTTGATCATTTAAAGTGTTCCTGTTGTTGCTTTGCTTGTTCTACGGACAATTTGGACTGATGTGTCCTTTCTGATTACAACGATAGCAGATAACCTCTCCCAGGTGTCGGGTGCAATCGCGTATATGGTGGTTACCTCCGTAATTATGACACTTGATATTATTGCGTCTATCAAAAGATGACGATGATGATGATCCGCCTCTGGAGCGATTTGGATAGAACGATCCTCTTCTTTTGAAATCAACTGACTGAGGTTTCAGTTGTCTATTGGCTTTTTCATGTGCCAGTCTGGCTTGGTGATTTTCTTCAAAAATTCTGCATTTGTTGATCAGAGTAGGAAAATTCCGAATTTCTTGGTACCCTATCGCTTCTTTGATTTCCAGATTCAGTCCGTTCTCAAATTTAACACATTTCGATTCTTCGGCACCAGCCTGTTGAAAAGGAGGGTAAAAGAGAGATAGTTCTTCAAACTTTGCAGCATATTCTCCAACGGACATCGAGCCTTGTTTCAACTCCATAAATTCCAGCTCCTTGCGACTTTTCACACTTGCTGGAAAATATTTCTCCAGGAAACAGTCTTTGAAGTTGGCCCAGATCAAAGGTCTGTCAGTCTCGATCATACAGATTCTAGCATGAATCCACCAGTTCTCTGCCTCTTCCACCAACATATAGGTGGCATACTCCACCTTTTCATATTCTGTGCAGGGTAATGCTCGAAAGATGCGTTCTATTTCCTTGGCCCAGAGATATGCTCCTTCTGGATTATAACCTCGCTTGAATTGCGAAGGCTTTCTCTTCAAGAAGCGGTCTAACCCATGGAGTTCTCCAGTGCTCCTTGGTTGGTTTTATCGTTCTATGGCTTCAGCTAAGCGGTTGAAAGCTGCTGCCATATCGTGGTTGTTGTTGTTGTTGTTTCTTGCCATCCTATATTCGTAGTTTGGTTTATACCAATTCTAAGGGATAATATATCATATATAAATACTATATAACTATCATTATTCTACAGTTTATCAGCTAAGCAATCAATCATATCACATATTTATCATATCATCAAGCGGTAATCAAAACAAATCTTTTCATAATTAATCAGTCAGGCACAAATCATATAGTACACATTTAGCATGTTATCAAGTAAGAAATCAAACATTTCACATATTATGTCGAGAAATAGCTCATGTTATAACAATTGGTCCTGAATTTTTGAAAATGCTCTGATACCAACATGTAACGTCCCGTGTAATTTTCTAAATAAATTTTTCGCGTTTTCAAAAGATCATTTTAAAATTCATCAATTTAATTCAGAGTTTATGCAACAGTTGTTAACAGCGGAAAAATTATCATGCATACTAGTCGTGAACAATTAAATCCAAGAAAATATTTAAGTAGCGGAAAACGATTGTGAAGATAATAGTACATGACATATTATATTTATTACAACCCATAAATTCAAGTTCAGGTAATAAAGCAAATAGACATCCATCATGGCATCACTCTGCATTCTGCGTGTCATTCACTGTAAAAATTAATGTAAGAGTGAGACAGAATATAGAATAAATATAAAATAGATAAAATTGCACAAACACAATCAACAACTCATAATGATATGATGAATATGCCAAACAAGTCCATTTAATAATTCTTCAATTAGTTAAATGATGTCATGCTGGATCCATTTGGTTTGGTGGGAATACTGCAGTAAAAGGTCTCATAGAGACATTAGTAGGAATTAATACAGTCATGGATCCCTACAGCCCCATGACCAACACATCGGTAGGAATTTATACAGTCATGGATCCCTACAGCCCCATGACCAACACATCGGTAGGAATTTATACAGTCATGGATCCCTACAGCCCCATGACCAACAACAAAATAGGGCTTAACTCATCATAGAGTAACCCCCCACCAGGGTAGGCAATCATGGAACCCCTAAGATTCCATGTTGCGTCCAAATGCTTATGATGCATGAATGCCTTTAATTCTCTTTATTATTATTTAACATACCATGATATCCACATTTCCAAAACCTCTTGGATAATACAAGTCCACAAGGGACATAATACACATAATAATTCATAAAATCATGGTTTTACTGTTTCAACCACACATGTCAATAATCACAAGGCATTCATGTACATATATATTAATTATGTCATTCATAATTCTTCACCATCATAATATACTAACTGTGTGATACTTAACAGCATTTATAATAATTCATAATCACTCAAGAATTCAATAATAAATCATTACTCATAGAGAAAACATCATTTTTATCCATAATAACCATCATAATTAAATTTCAGCATTTCCAAACAGCGACATATATTAGTAAAACAGTCATAACATGAGCAAAACAACTCCTTTTTAGGTGATTCCGCTTTCTGTAGTTTAATAACATAATTGTCTACAACTTTCATGAAGAACACAGTTTCAAATTCCGAACAGAAATATTACTTATTCACGAAATACCACACTGCCTCAAGGTGAGTTTTTTTTAAAAAAAAAACGTACATATGTTAGTAATTTCAGTGTTTCTGGAGTTACAAAAATGATTTTTGCATGAAACCAGTTCTAAATTAATCTTAACACAAATATCTACAATTTTCATGAAGATCATAAATTCAAATTCTAAGCAGAAATACCATTCATCCACAAAATACAACACTGCCTCCAAGTGAGTTTTCAAAACGTACATATATTAGTATTTTCAACATTTTTAGAGCTACACAAATGATTTTAACATGAAACCAGTTCTAAAATACTCTTAACATAATTATCTACAACTTTCATGAAGACACAAACAACTAATTCATACCACAAAATTCCCAGTATTGAAAACAAGATTCGGATTTCCAAAATTCCAGAATTTCAGAATTTCAGCTTGCACATACATCAGTAATTTGAGCATAACTTGAGCTACAAAAATTATTTTGATGTGAAACCACTTTCTAAAAATCCACAACTTAATTATCTACAACTTTCATGAAGACATCCAAGGTTGATTATGCATGTATAATCCCCAGTATATCAAAATATGCACTAAACATGAAGCAAATCTTTCACTCGGACATACAGTAGTATTTTGGCTATAACTTTTGCTATACATATCCAAATCAGTTGAATCAGGTATCAATATTCACATAACAAAAAGACCTACAACTTTTATGAAGAAATCAAAATCCAATTCATACGTATGCAGCTTCAAAATTAGGCAACAACTTACGAAATTAAAACTGAAATCCTAGAACAGCATACAACTCTACCCATTTCATAATTATTCACAACCCTGTCCCCTCTTACTTGGTTTGAAGACTTTTAGCTGATTGGAAAAGAGGTCTCCTGGCTGTCCTGGTTCTATTCGAAGGTCTTGAGGAAGAAGAAAAAAATGGTATACTGTAAATGCTATTTTCTCTTAAGAGTTTTTGAAGAGATATGGTTTTTTTTAAAAAGCACGGCAGTGGGGAACAAGCCCTTTGTGAGTGGGTTTGTTAGTGCTGTTAGTGGAGATAATGGAGGATTAATAATAGAAGGTGGCTATCTTAGTGCTCATCTCTAGCCGTCCTACGTATTAGTGCGATTAGTGGGATTAAAAGATATTAAAAAAAATGCCTAAAAGACAAGAAAAAGGTCAACAGTTACTTCTGCACGGTGTTGAGGGTTAAGGGCGTTGTTGAGTGTGAAGGGCGGTGTTGAGTGTTAAGGGCGGTATTGAGTATATGGGGCGGTGTAGAGTGTGAGGGCGGTATGGAGTGAGGGCGGTATTGAATGTGAAGGGCGGTGTTGAGTGTATCTTAAGAGATGTCCATGTTCTAAAAGATATTCGCGTTACTCCGCCAAGGTATTTGACCCCGTCAATGCTTATGACTCCGCCAGACGTGTGACCCCGCCTAAATTTACTACTCCGCCAAGGCATTAGACCTCGTCAATGCTTATGACTCCGTCATGGCATGAGACTCCGCCTAAACTTTACTCCGCCGAGGTACGTGACTCCGCCTAAGCTTTACTCCGCCAAGGTACGTGACTCCGCCTAAGCTTTACTCCGCCAATAAAGAACAGTTCAAATACCATCCAACTATTCAGTAAGTAATTAACAACGTCCAATAGCCAACAGCTCGGAAAACTATACCGTCCAGCAACCAGCAAGACGTCACTCAGTCTTGTAGACAATTAGTAAGCTTTCCACTTAGGAAAACCGTACCCTTTTATTGTTATCTTCTTTTCTTGGACGGACTCAATTCCGGTCTTGAATATCGGTTCAAAGTTATCCGTCCTACAGCTTATTTGGTAAAGTGTTGATCCGGTGTGCAACATAAAAGACAATCCTATCCACACCGGTTGTCCGGTGTGATGTGGCATTTACTGTCATCCATTCTTCCCCTTTGGAACCTTGAGGTCGTCCTAGCCTTGGAGGTCAGAAGGGATCAGAATGTTTCTTCTAATTTCACTCAATTTACTCCTCTACCTTTAATCTTTCACTCGGAAATTGGATCTTATCAAAATAGATCTATGTAATTTCTATAATTATACCCAAAATGAAATTTTTGGAGTATTATAAACCATTCATAAAGTGTTTTTATTCATTAATAAACACTTACAAGCCTTCCATGCTTCATAAATTATAAAATAGAGCTATTATTAAAGTAGGATGTTACAAAAAGGAATTGGAATTCATGGAACTTCGACAGGGCAATGAGTGTTGAAGAATATGCAGCTAAATTCGAGGAGCTTTGCTTATTTTATCTTCCTTTCCAGATGTCGGGCACTGAAGGCTCAAAATGCATTAAATTTGAGAGTGGCTTGAACCCAAAAATTAAGAAGGCTTTCCGACACCAAGAGATTAGAAGCTTTCCGATCCTTGTTAATAAATGCCAAATATATAAAGAAGACGACAAAGCTTCTACCGAGTCAAGAAGCAGGTCAGATAGTTCTTCTAAGCTACCATCGATCAGTTTTAAGAAGCAAGGGAAGTTTGTTAGAGGAGAATCATCCTCTAGATCCCGAGGCTGAGGAAATTCTGGTGGCCGATCGGTGAGTCGTCCAAGGGACATTAAATGCTTTAGATGTGGGGGCAATCATTATGCTCGGAATTGTGACAAAGATGAAGAAGTTATTTGCTACCACTGCAACGAGAAAGGACACGTTCGTCCTAACTGTCATCTTCTCTAACCGACAGAATCGAATACCAGTGTAAACCGTGGAGGCTTCCGAGGACGAGGCCGTGGAAATGGTAACAGAGGAGGTCGAGGCAATGGTGGACGCGGAAACAATTTGGTGATGCTGAGGAATGATCGGGCTGGGAGTTCTAGTTCACCGGCTGCAGGCCGAGTGTATGCTACCATTGTTGAGGAAGCTGCTCAAGCTAACGATCTGGTTCAGAGTAAGTGTTTACTCAGAAATACTATTCTTGATGTGGTGTTTGACTCGGGTGCAACTCACTCATTTATTTCCAATGATTGTGTCATGCGTATGAGATTACCTGTTGTTACTAAGAATCGGCCATTAAATGTATCTAATCCGACCGGTGCTAAATTGTGGACTTCCATGACGTGTGAGAACGTATCCTTCACTCTGGGTGATAGGAATTTTACTACTGATTTAATATGTCTACCTTTGAGAGGTCTTGACATTGTTCTCGGTATGGATTGGCTATTGGCCAATAGACTCCTAGTTAACTGTTGAAATCGGTAAGTGATTTTTCCTAAACAGAAAGTCGATGACTATGAAATCTAAGGTATATATCAATTATTTATGCTATTTTGTATGGTTGATGGAAAGAGTGAGTCTAGAATCCGAGATATTCCTATTGTTTGTGACTTTTTCGAGTTGTTTCCAGAGGATGTACCTGGTGTTCCTTCTGATAGAGAGATTGAATTCTCTATTGATTTGATTCCTGGAGCCGAGCCAGTCTCCAGAGCCCCTTATAGAATGTCTCCGATTGAGCTAGCCGAGTTAAAGAAGCAAGTTGATGAGTTACTAGAGAAACAATTTATCCGACCGAGTGTATCACCGTGGGGTGCTCCGGTGTTACTCGTCAAGAAAAAGGATGGTAGCATGTGTTATGTGTTGATTATCGCCAATTGAATAAGCTGACCATCAAGAATAAATACCCATTGCCTAGAATTGACGATTTAATTGATCAGCTGCGTGGTGCATCGGTCTTTTCAAAAATTGATTTACGATCGGGATACCATCAGATCCAAGTAAAAGTTGCTGATATTCCTAAGACAGCATTCAGGACCTGGTATGGTCATTATGAAGACGTGGTAATGTCGTTCGGAGTGGCTAATGCTCCAGCTGTGTTTATGAACTATATGAACAACATTTTTCATCCTTACTTGGATCGGTTTGTGGTGGTATTTATTGATAACATATTGATTTATTCAAAGTCTTATAAGGAACACGAAGAGCATCTCCGATCGGTACTTCAAGTGTTGAAGGAAAAGCAACTATTTGCCAAATTGTCTAAGTGCAAATTCTGGATGGATAAATTCAATTCCTAGGTCATGTCATCTCCAGTGAAGGTGTCTCGGTAGATCCTTCAAAGATTGAAGCTGTGATGAATTGGAAGAGACCTAAGTCGGTCACCGAGGTCAGAAGTTTTATGGGTTTAGTCGGTTACTATCGGAGATTCATTGAGGGATTCTCCAAAATCGCCTTGCCATTGACCAAGCTAACCCGGAAGGATGTTCCTTTTATCTGGTCTTCCGAGTGCGAAAAGAGTTTTCAAGAATTAAAGATCCGACTGACTTCTACTCCTGTATTGGCCTTATCGAATCTGCAGGAAAGCTTTATAGTTTATTGTGATGCATCTAGACTCGGCCTAGGATGTGTGTTGATGCAGAATGGCCGAGTGATTGCTTATGCTTCACGTCAGTTACGACCACACGAGCAAAACTATCCTACTCATGACCTAGAGTTGGCAGCAGTGGTCTTTGCACTAAAAATTTGGAGGCATTATCTTTATGGCTCTAAGTTCGAAGTTTATAGTGACCATAAAAGCCTAAAATATTTGTTCGATCAAAAGGAGTTGAATATGAGGCAAAGAAGGTGGATAGAATTTTTGAAAGATTATGTTTTCGACTTGAAATACCACCCGGGAAAGGCAAATATTGTAGCCGATGCCTTGAGTCGGAAGTCCATCCATATGGCAACGATGATGGTTAAAGAAATTGAGTTGCTTTAACAATTCCGAGACATGAACTTGCAAGTGGATGTGTCTTCGACTCGGAAAGTAACTCTCGGTACATTGAAAATAGCTAATGAATTTTTGAAGATTGTTTATGTACAGCAAATGTCAGATTCTTATCTAGCCGAGATGAAAGAAACTCAGGCTAAAGGCAAGGACCTATTTTTAACCGAGGGTCCCAATGGTATTTACCGAGTGAAAGGTTGGATTTATGTATCTGACTCAGGTGATTTACGACGATCGGTGCTCAATAAGGCATATAGAAGCATGCTGAGTATTCATCCGGGTATTACTAAGATGTACCATGATTTGAAGTTGCACTTCTAGTGGCCTGGAATGAAGAAAGATGTGGTCGACTTTGTGGCTCACTGTATAATTTGTCAGAAAGTGAAGATTGAACATCAACCTTCCGGTGATTTACAACCTTTAGAGATTTCCGTATGGAAATGGGATGCTATAGTTATAGATTTCGTAATGGGATTACCCAGGACTCGGAGTAGACACGATGCTATTTGGGTTATTGTGGACCGATTGACAAAGTCTGCACACTTCTTGCCGATCAACATGAGTTACCCCTTGCAGAGTCTAGCACAGTTGTATATTACTGAAATAGTCTGACTGCATGGTGTTCCATCCTCAATTATATCGGATAGAGATCCGAGGTTTACTTCCCAATTTTGGGGGAGTCTGTATCAGGAGTTAGGTTTGAAACTCTAATTAAGTTCGGCCTATCATCCTCAAACAGGTGGGCAATCCGAGCAGACTATCCAGAGTCTAGAGGACTTGTTGAGGTCCTGTGTGCTAGAGCATGGAGGTAGCTGGGAGCAATACCTTCCACTGATCGAATTCACTTATAATAATAGCTATCACAGTAGCATCAGTATGGCTCCATACGAAGCTTTATATGGCAGAAGATACTGAACCCCTCTTTGCTGGTCAGAATCAGGTGAGAGCTTGATGTTAGGACCAGAAATAGTGGATCAGACCTCCAAGTAAATTCAAATGATCAAAGATAAAATGAAAGCATCCCAGGACCGTCAGAAGAGTTATTATGATAAGCGGACGAAGCCGATTGAATTTCAGGTCAGCGACAAAGTCTTTCTGAAAGTCTCTCCGAGCAAAGGCATTGGGAGAGCCTTGAAAAGCAAGAAATTGAGCCCGAGGTATATTGGTTCGTATGAAATATTGAAGAGAGTCGGACCTGTAGCTTATCAAATTACGTTGCCTTCTCATTTGTCAAATCTGCATAGTGTATTTCACGTTTCTCAATTGAGAAAGTACTTGCCGGATCCTACTCAAGAAATGCCAGATGATGATGTTGAAATCTGAGAAAACCTAACCACTATAGCCAAGCCCACTGGTATAGTGGACCGATCGGTAAAACGATTAAGAAACAAGAATATCTAATTGGTCAAGGTTGCATGGCAGCAGGATCAGAGTATCATGCATACTTGGGAACATGAAGATGCTATGAGGCAATAATATCCTGAGTTATTTCATTAATATATGATTTTATATTTAAATTTTGAGGACAAAATTTTTGTAGGAGGGGAGAAATGTAACATCCCAAAATTTGTAATTTTTAGAAAATTCATTCATTAAGGATTAATGAAGAATTTCTGAATGAAATTCTGAGTGAATACTGTTGAAATAAGTCATTCCGAGTGAAATGGTGCGATACCGAGTGAAGTAAGACCGAGGAAGTTATTTCCAAATGAAGTTAAGATGTTTCTGAATGACACATCATTAAGAGAATTACTTCTGAGCTAAGAAAACAGTGTCTGAATGAGACACTTTAGAATAAGGCAAATATGAGTGAAATGTTTCCGAATGAAACGATTCTGAGAGAAGTAATCCTGAGTGGGGAAAAACTTTGAATTTGGCTAAGTACTTCTTAGGCTAAAATATTTTGAATAACGACCGAGTGAAGTGTCTCTGTCTCTGAGTGTGATATTTCCGAGAGAGAGATGACACCGATTGGAATAAACCGAATGAGTCTTTTCCAGGAAGAGTACTTCTGGACCGAGAAAGACTCCAACTCCGAATGAGTAATTTCCATGGAATTGAATGACCTAGTGATAAATTCATTCAATTATGTTTGGTCAGAGTTGTTGAGTTTGAACTCGGGTTCGTCTTTTAAATGGTCTTCGATCTCGAGTGACTCTTTTGAGTGGAAAGATTTCCGAGAGAGAATTGTCTTCAAACTCCGAGTGATTTCTAGATGGAAGACTTCTGAGTGACTCAAGTAAAGTTTTGACTCGGACAAAAATATATCTGAGTGAGATGTCTGAATAAGATACTACCGTGTGGGATATTTCTGAGGAAGGAAAGCTGAGTGTTTCATGGGATGAAACCCTTCCAAGTGAATTTCCTCCGAATGAAGAAATTCTAAACGGACAGAGGCTTTCTCGGAAAGATATGCCCAGAATGCTGAAACCGAGTCGGAATTAATAATTATTTTAATTATTAGAGCTTTCCACGTCACTCTGTTCTTCTACCTTCCAGCAGATTCTTTTTTGATATTTTTCTAAGTATGGGACCCTCTCTGATGTGCTGTCCCTTTTCATTAAATGCTTATTCCTTCCTTATCATTTGAAGAAACATACAGCAGACATCTTCCTATTGTTTATATCTCTTTTGCATGAACAATATATATATCAACTACTGTTGGATTAATTAAAAACTTTTGAAAGTGAAAAAAACACCATATTTAATCCTTTTCTCTCCAATTTCTACTGAAAGCCATCAATAAAGAAGAAATTAATCTTCCTTTATTCTCTTTCACGTGAACGCTTGGATTTCATAAGTAAGAACGCTTTAGACTAATTCAGGACTGTAATTCCAGTCGGAATTCTTGAAGCTGTGACTTGATATCGATTGAAGAATAGTTAAAACTCTTTATTTTCAGGTAGGGGGAGCGTTACATTTCAAATCAATTTGGGGTGTTATTGTTATTATATATATAATATGTGTTTGTATTATTATTGAAACCTCGATTGAATAATATTTTATATTTACACATCTTCCATTCATATTAATAATATTGAGTTCATATGAGATGTATTGTTGTAATAAATTCTATGCATGAGATGCTATAGAATATATGTGACTGATGATGAATCATAAATTTTTCATGGTATATATATATGCGTGAGATGCATGTGTGATGATTGAATATGAAGTATGATTTGGTTTCCACAAAAGACCTTGAGTGGGACTCAAGGCAAAAGACAAAAGACCTTGGGTGGGACTCAAGACAACCTCTTGAGCGGGGCTCGGGGTTTTAGCCCGTGGCACTAACCGTTGTCACTGAGAGTGATGGTGTCACAAGAGGGTGCAAACGGTTTGGTACCAGTAAAACGGTCGGATCAGCTAAGAGTTGAGTTATGGCTCGGGGAGCCAGTGTTGCAACACAATTAAAAGACTTAATAATGGATTTATTCGATTGAGCATATATATGCATTGATATATATGTTATTGAGAATAACATGCTGCTTGCACTGAGTTGTTTGATTTGGTTGTGTTTATTTATATATAGTTATGAATTGGACTTTTAATCCAATTCAATAACTATTATTTGATATGTTTATATTCACCCCCTACTTCTTATTATTTTTACAGTGGATTTAGGACACAATGATGGCGTGTGAAGTCACTCATCCGACTGGAGCATTATGTATTAGTATGTACAATACATAGTGTACATAGTTATTTTGTCGAAGAAGCCTTGGCCAGCTCTTGTGAATACTGAGTGTTATATTTTCTTTGTATATTAAATGGCCGGTCGGCTATTGTAAAAGTGACAATATTATTATTTAATTCAAATTCTATTTTAATATTGGTATTATTTGCAAAAAAAAAATATCTGTTTTATTAAAATTTTATTTAAAAATTAAGAATGTTATATTTTCGTATCAGAGCAAACTTGAAAAGTCCAAGGCCAAGGTTGAGCTACTAAATGCTATGAATTGAGTGAAATCATATCACTATTGTTGTTACGTAATATAGTTGAGGAAATCAACTATAAATAAATTGCTTTCATATCCATGAGAGGTACTAAAGTATGATAATTATTTCACATTCATTTTCTTATTTTATATAGATTTTTGTCTTTGTGGAAATGGAAGAGGGATATGTTGTTTATCAGGACCAGCTGCAGAAGGAGGATTTGTAAGAGATATATCATTACTATTATTACTTGAATTATCTAAAACTTCTTCTGCATGTTTTTCTGTAACAATAGTATTTTCAATTTATTGTTGTTTTTCTGGTCCATGGATAGCTTTACCAGATCTTAAAGTAATTGCACTTACATTTTTAGGGTTGACAATTATCTGAACGGGCAACTTATCTGAAGCTTGAGACTGCAAATGGTTTAAAGATGTAGCTAATTGACCAATCTGATTTTCAAAAGTCTGAATTGTAGCCTCAGTTCTTTTTTGGAAGTTCAGATTATCTACTGATATTTGCTTTATCAATTCCTTTAAATTTGATTTCTCAGTGGAAGGTGCAGCTATTTGTGTAGCTTGTTGTTGTACATGAGGAGGTTGATATGGTCTGCTTGGTCCAGTATTTGCCTGAAAAGGTGCATGAGGTTGTTGTGAGGAATTACCCCATCTTAAATTAGGGTGATTTCTCCAACCAAAATTATATCTATTAGAAGAAAGATCATAATTATTATGTTATTGTTGTGGCAGTCTGTTATTGTATAAGTTGGCAGCACATACTTGAGGATTTTCATCAGGAATTTTAGCTTCCTGCAGTGAAGGACAACAATCGGTATAATGATCTAATGAAGTACAAATAGAACATACCTTAGCAGGGGTTGCAGGTTGTTGTTTTTAAGATACAATAATATTTTTCATAAGTGTTACTAGTTTAGCAAATTTACTTTCCCATTTTTTATCTCCATCATTAGTAGTTTCAATTTCATGGACTCCTTTAATTACTACAGAATTATTTCTGGTGGCATGTTATTGAGCATTAGTAGCTATGTTCTCAATTAAAGTTTTTGTTGCATTTGTAGTTTTATTTTGCAAAGCACCACCACTAGCTGCATCAACTAAAGTTCTATCCATTGGATTAAGACCTTCATAGAAATATTGTATGAGAAGTTGGTCCGTAATTTGGTGATAGGGACAACTAGCACACAATCTTTTAAATCTTTCCCAGTATTCATAACGATTTTCCCGGTCATGTTGCTGGATGCCACATATTTCTTTTCTAATTGAGGAAGTTCTTGAAGTGTGAAAAAAATTTTCAAGAAACATTTTCTTTAGGTCATCCCAACTTGTAATGGAGCCAGGAGAAAGGTGAAATAACCAATCCTCAGCGATATCTGCTAGGGAGAAAGGAAAAGCTTTAAGTTTTACATGTTCTTCTGAAACCCCTTCAGGTTTCATGGTAGAGCAAAGGATATGAAATGCTTTTAAGTGTTTATGAGGATCTTCACCTGCACGACCATGAAACTTTGGTAACAAATGAACTAAAACAGTTTTAAGCACAAAAGGAACATCTTCCTCAGGATATAAGATGCATGATGTTTGATTAGTAACATCTGGTATAGCTAGTTCTTTTAATGTCTTTTCAGCCATGTTATGCAAATACTCAGAAGTTGAAGGTTTAGTTTCACTATTTATGCTATTACCTAGAATATTATTATTATTATTATTATTATTATTATTATTATTATTATTATTATTATTATTATTATTATTATTATTGTTGTTGTTGTTGTTGTCTAATAGTTTCTTAGATGATCTAAGTAATTGATAAAATGTTCTATTTATTTCAGGATCAAAAGAATATAGTGGTTTGGGATTAGATCTAGTCATGCACAATACATCTACATATATTGTAACAAAATACTACAACTATGTAATAAAAGGAAAAAGTTATCATTTTAATTATGAAATGCTTAGAACATATATTTAAAAATTCAAATATTTTTTATATTTATATTTTTTTTCAATGGTTGAAAATGAGATTACTAGAAAATGAATAATTTTTTTTATTTTTTTATATGCTCACATTCAACCAAACCTGAATATCTTCAATACACCTACAAAAAAAAATTTAAAACATATTAGATAATTGAATGCAAATAATTAGGACCAAAGGTCCCCGACAACAGCGCCAAATTTGACACGCTGTCGTTGTCGGGTCAAATAAAAAGTTAAATTAATATAGTATAAGGTGAACAACCTTAGTCGTCTTTCGATGACCTTAGTTTAATTAGTTACACTCAATTTAATTATAATAAAGGGGGGTTTGTGTTGAGATTGAAAGGAAAGTTAAGTGATTATATAATAGTGCAAAAAGTAAATTTATGAGTAAGAATAATCAAATTTAGAAACAACCAATCCAAGGAATTAATAAATCTTTAGTTAACTAATCATTGATCACAAATATGATTAAATATAATTAATTTCTCAATCTTGAATCATTTGGAATCCTTAAATGATTATATTCTAGAAAATCTTCTAGAATTGAATTAATGAACTAATAAGAATAATCAATCGATATGTTCTTATTAATTACTAAAATAACTTTAAAACCATAATTTGATTGAGTTAAGAAACTAAATAGAAATCTCTTATTTAGTGACTTAATCTTTGTTCTCAAATTGATTATTGATTAACCAACCAACATCAGTTTAGATTATAGATTGTTTAATTATATACCAATCGGTGATACACTTAAATAATCTATCATCATAAGTGTTTGAGAAACAAAGAAAAGTAATTATCTTCAATCAAAATATTAAGAGCAAGAACTCAAAGTTAACCTAAAGAAAAATTAAATTTCTTGAGTTAATTTTAAAAGATTAAGCTTCCATGATAATTTTTAACAATGAAAACTAATATTAAATTAACTATAACTTTGATTATAATAATAAATAACAAATAATAAAATTAACTTACTTGATATTGAGGAAGGGAAATGAAAACCATAACTTAAGGGATGGAATATAGAACAAAGAAATAAAGCAAGAGAAAGAACTAAAACTTAAGAAACTAAAGCAAAGATATAGAAATGTAATGAAAACTAAAGCATGTATTTCTTATGTATTTCTTGTGTATCTTCCTTACAACTTCAAGCATCTATTTATAGGCAAGATATGATGATACTATACATTTATTTTCTGATTATTAATACATTTTTTCAACATTGGTGGGCTTAAAATTACAATAATTCAAAAGAAGATAATGGTAGTTGTTGAAATTCATTCTCCTCTTTATCGTCTCCACCTTGTGAGTCAAATATGACCTTCTAGATGGCTGATTTTTGCAAAACCTTCAACATGAAAGTTGTAGATATCTGTCTTATTGAGTATTTGGCGCAAGAATGAGGTCATTGGGACATCTACAGCTCCAGATATGTGTATTTTGGTGAACCATGTCAATGTTGGTGGGACACATGAGGGCTGATTGATTCAAGCTCTATTTCTTTATTTTTTCAGATGCAAAATAACCAAATTTGATCATCATGATGTAGCCCTCTGTCTTAGCTTTTCATGGGCTCCAAGATTAGCCCATTTGGATCACAAAAGCCTAAGTTATGGCCAAAATAAGGCAAGATACTCAAGATACATACAAAAAATAAAAATTGAAACATATATACATAATACTTCAATTTAACTAAACAACATAAAACTTAATTAAAATACTATTATTAAACATAGTAATTATATAATGAAACTCAAGTGTAAAACTATAAGAAGTGTATTAAAATTGATTTATCAAGGAAAAACTTTTCTTTTGTTAGAGAGAGACGTTCTGAACAAGTAACGTAGGATAAGGTGCTTCGAGACTTGTGAAATCATAGGCAGAGTAGGAGTAGCATCTTCAAATACATGATGCACAAAGAAAGGCTTAATGCTTTTAGGATGAGGTGAGGTCTGTCTTGCTTGCTTAGTCTTTTAAGATCTTCTTTATAACTAGATCCAGACCAATAATGCTCTTTACACCACATATGTAAGGTGACGTCCTTTTAAAAAGATTCGGGGGTATGGTGATCCATAAGGTGTTAATGATGTGACACAAAAAGTTTAATCAGATTCTCGTTGAAGAATATGCGAGAGGTCTGAAGCAACTTCTATCTTGACAAAGCACGAGGAAAAAGTCTAGTTAGAGCAGGTTATTTTGAGGAGAGGACTTTTCCATGTTTGATGCTTGTAGTATGGCTTAACGAGTCTGGTTCTGGTATGAGTCCAGAGAGACTTTTACGTTGATGATTATTTCCCTGATCTTGATATCTTCTTTGTTGCGCAGAAGGCTCCCCCTTTGTTTTATAACATATGCTTCTTATTCTGAAACACTTAGACAAGCTATCAGATATCAACAAATCACGACTTTGATTAAATTAAAGCACTTAATGTTGGTTATCAACAAATCTGTAATTTCCCCAAAAGTTTTTTTAATTCTAACATAATGAATTGGATGCACTTTGATAGGTTTTGGACATCAAAGAAAAGTTATAAATGAAGAAATAAAGATTATCCCTTGATAGGAATCTGCTCAAGCCAAGCACTTGTGGCTTAAATGAATTCTATCTTTTTACATAGAAGGGTCATTTAAGAACCCTAAAACAGATTTTTTGGCATTCTGTAGCGAGATCGTCACTTGCACCGATAAACATCATCTCATTAGTAAAGGAATTTGAGTGTTTCCCTGGATCAGTTTTTCCATCATATAGTGTTGTGGGCAGTGGGTGTGGGCCATAATATATTTTAGAGACATCAGCATCAATGTAAAGGGTAATTTAAATGATTTATCCTTTAGGTGGAATGATTTGGAACAATTATGTAAATGAGTTAGTTAGTGGGTTGAATGATATCAGTTGGGAAATTGGTGTTGCTTATAACGCACCAGGTATTGGTGTGGTTACATATTGCAGGGTATAAGGGGTGTTCAGAGGTTGAGTGAAGCCACGTAGTAAAGGTTGTGTCACTAAAGCTAGTATGGTCTTCAATGGTAAAATGGATTGTGGTGGCAGGGGTGGTGGATATTGAATTACCATAATCTAGTTGTATATTGAGGGACATGCTTGGGAGGTGTATGATCATTGTCGGGGTTAATTAAAGAGCTAGAATGAAATAAGGATTCTTTGTAGTCACCATCGTCTGTATCTGAGAGGGCAAAAATATGTATTGAGTTGAAGGACCTACAAAGATCTGTTGAAAGCCCTCTAGTTCTCGAATTCTTTGTCGAGGTAGGTCAATCTCGATATCTTTAGGGACAGGGTTGGTTGGGTGAAGGACATCATCGCAAGAGTATCCTAGACGAAGTTGAGCTCGTGGTCTATGAGAAGAAATATAAGCTTTACGCACAATACCCTCAAGTTTATCAGAATCTCAAGGGTAGGTGCCTTGATCAGTCTTAAGAGTTAGAATAACTTAACTGAGTCCTACTGGGTGTGTCAAATGATCCATCCAAGTCGTGGTTTGCTAAGTCCAGTATGCAATGTATGTGATCTGGGTTGTATGCCTTCGATCAGGTGCGAACCTACACAAATGCCTATCGAGACTGGATGGAGTGTGTCCTATGGGGCACCTCTGATGTCTAAGTTAGAAAGGGAAATCGGAGCCAAAATGATGAGATCACTAATGTGTGTAATAAATAAGGAATTAATGTGTACCTTTGTTATTTATGATAGGGTATTTATAATGGGGTAGTTGCATAGACATGATGATAAGGTGTCGAATGCTTTTAAAGAGTGTGTTGATGACGTGGGTGCTGACTTGTCAAGACTCATGGACAACGTCCTCCGTGTGTGGGTGTGACATGTCGTCTATGCGAGGGATGACCTTTTTATTGGTTTGCAGTCTTAGTATGTCGTCTGCATATAATGTGGGCTTGAACAACATGTTAGGATCAATTTCCTATACAAACTTTTAGAGAAAAAAACAATGGGACAATTTTATAATTAAAAGTGAAAACATGAAATAAAAACATAAAACATTTTCTTAAACCAAATAGTGTGTGAGATTCTTGTCCTTTATATGAGAAAATTTTGTTGTGAAACTTTATAAAACATAGCTAAAAAAACTTACTTTGGAATATTAGTTTCATGGAAATATTTCTTAAAAAAGGCACAATAAAAATGGTCATGACCACTTTCAATATTTTCAAAATATATTATTCTACCTCTGGTTTTAAATATAAACAAATTTTACTAAAATGTTTTGTTCCCTTAATATAAGCAAAATTAAACTTTCTTAATGCTATTAAATGTTTGTTTACCAAATATATCCTCATCATATATATATATATATTTCTAAAGCCACTAAATTCTTTATGTAATGAATAATACCAATGGTATTTTAGAAAATTAAATCAAATATATGGTAACATTGATACAAATAACTATTCCTAATCACTATTTGAAATTAGGTACATGTGCTTATATTTGAAATCAGAGATGGTATTATATATAGAAATGTCAAGAAATAAATAGAATAGAAATAATGAGTTACATATTTAAATAAAGATATAATTAATTTGCTTATTAAAATTACAAAACATTAAGTGTAATTGTGTCACTCTTTTCATAATAAAAAATAAATAATTTCATATATTATCTTAAACATTATAATTATATATAATGGTTAGTAGAAATAAGAAAATTAAACACGTATCAATATTTCTATGTTAATAAAATTTGTGTTGAGTATAATTAATATTCATTTTTATGCTATGAATATCATTAGAGTTAAGTATTTTTTTTGGGTGGTGGTTGTTTAAAGCATTATTCTGCATAGACTAAGATGAACATTTTTATTTTGTTACATATGAATTTTACAAGTTGAAGAAATATAACAGTTTTTGTAATAATATTTTTTAAAAGAAATGTTATTATATAATTTAATTACTTTAAATTTATCTATTTTCTTTTAAATTTTCTCATCAATATCTTATATTTATAATAATTTTAATTTTGCAATAAAATTACATTTGACTTAATCTTACTCATTAAAATATTTATATATATTGATCTCTCTAAATTTGGCATAGATATAATTTGACATGGACATAAAATGTAACACCCCTATTTTTATCTTTATATTAAAATTTTAAAGTAATTAGATTATGGCTCTTTAGAACTTTTTAATCTACGTATTATTTATATTTTTTGGAATTTTTTGCAATTTTGGAATTTTTTATATAAAATAATATTTTTTAAATAATTTTAAATTCATATAAGTGACTTAAATTAAAAATATTTATAAGAAAGTGAATGTAAATTATAAGAAAATTTTCTAAAATCTGTTTCAAGTAGACTTATCTAAAAATTATCGGTTTGAGAAAAATCTTGATTTTTTCCAATCGTTAAAAAATTGGAAACGTATTAATAAATTTTTATTAACAGAAAATTTTAGATTTTTAAAATTTCAACTTTATATTACATGATATAAAATTAGTAAGGACTAATATAATATCGCTAAATTTCAAAAAGGACTCATTTTGAATATTTAAAATATACCGAGTGAAAGGTTACTATTTGGCTTAATAATTCTGCCGACAGTTACTATGCAAAACACTGTACATGTACGAAATTTTCAAAAGGTGCACAGTAATCTAGAATAAAAAATTCAAAAATGCATAGTACTTTTATATTAAAATAATAGAATGCATAGTAAATTTTTTTCTATAAATACCGAAGGATTTCTTCTTTAGAATTCACAATTTCAGATTAAGTTTTCTTAATATAGTAGTGCTAGTGAGATAGTGGTAGAAGTGAGAGAGAGAAGAAAAGTTTTTGGAGAGAAGGTTCTGCCAAAATCCTAAGGTAAGAATACTTCTCTTTTATATTTTTTGGGTTATTTTTATATCGTTTTTAGAAATCTGTTATTATACTGGAAATAATATTATTTTAAGTTACTATTCTGCATAGTAAACACTATTTCAATAGTAAATTACTATTTCAATAGTAAATTACTATTCAAATAGTAAATTACTATTTACTGTTACTATTTACCATTACTATTCACGATTTACTATTTACTGTTACTATTCACGATTTACTATTTACCGTTACTATTCATGTTTTACTATTTACTGTTACTATTTATGATTCACTATTCACTATTCACTATTTACTATTCACTATTCAAAATTTACCATTTCTGTTTTAAGTATTAATCTTAATCTTCGTCTTATGCTTATACTGAAATAAGATTGGTATTAATATTTCTTGAAATCGGAGGCGCAAAGCAAATCTCTTTTTGGTAACAACTCAAGGTAAGGGGGAGTGAGATAAGAGTATAATATGAAAAGACATAAGAATAATGGGAGGAGTCTCCTACTCCTTTTAAATTTAATAATATTATTATTTTAAAATATTAACTTTTTAACTTAACATTTTTAATAAATTTTAAATTAAATATCCAGTTTAACTAACTCTAACATACCTATACAAGGACTTGAATCATTATGACCTATATGGACTGGACTATACCTATGCAAGGATTTGGACCATTATGACCCATATGGACTGAATTATACCTATGCAAGGACTGGATTATATGGACTTACATAGACTTATACGAGGAATTGACCAAAAGGACTCAAATTGACTATATTAATAACCATTAAACTTTGAATTATAATATTTATAAATAATGCTTTGTTGACTTGATTTTGATTGATATTTAATTGTGATTAATAATATTTGATGTGATTGATGATATTTAGTTATAATTGATAATGCTTGATTTTGATTGATGATTTTGTGACGTGGAGTTTGAGCATATAGCGAGCATGACGGAAAACTAAATTCAGTAAGAATTTTCTTACCTTACTCTTTAAATTTTTACTTTAAATCTTCTCTTCTTAAAAATTATTTTTATTAACTTTATTTTCAATATTTAGAATAAAAAAATTAGTATTTATTTTAGAAAGAAAACATTTTATGAGAATTAATTAATTAAATCTTGAGTTAAAGAAAAATTTTGTAATTTTAAGTATTTTTGGTTAATAATTATTCTCTTTTAATAAAACAAAATTTTTTAAAAGAAAATTATTTTATTTTTTTCCAACTTAATAACTAAAAATATTTGGAAATAATTGAGATTCCTAAATTTGATTTTGTTAAGATTTAATTTGAGAAAGATTATGTAAAGTTTTATATAAAAAGTTTTTAGATATTTAAGGCTTAGAAACTCAATTTCAGTGAGATTTGAAAACTGTACCAAATTTATTTCAGTGGGATAGAAATTTAGAGAATTGAGAAAATGTACAGTTTATTAAAATGATATTGTAAACCTTTAAGGGATTTAATAATTGAGTTTCTAAAAGCCTTAACCAACTAAATACGCGAGTAGTTCATGCATCATGAATCATTAAAGTAAAATAAAATGATATTGTCTGGGGACGGATTATAGAAACCGAGGATACATTATAGGAGGCTTAATTACGAGCTTTGGGATGAGAGGGTGTGAAAGGGTGCTTCAGGGGACCTGGGGTAGCTCCCTAGTGTCGGGTACTTTCACAATAAAAACTTTCTCAATCTGACTAGTCTCTAAGTGTTTCCATGCCAGTTGAGCTGTT
This sequence comes from Clitoria ternatea, assembly GCA_037962975.1. Taxonomy (NCBI): domain Eukaryota; kingdom Viridiplantae; phylum Streptophyta; class Magnoliopsida; order Fabales; family Fabaceae; genus Clitoria; species Clitoria ternatea. Next base: position 271,240,210 of record CM075669.1, on the reverse strand, counting down.
CATATTATTATTATCCGAACTTATGGAACAGTGTAAACTCCTGGTTGGCCCAGTGCAAATTAAAATTTAAGGGCCCACATATATAGGTAAGTTATGATGAAGATATTGTATACATTCATACATCTATAATTGATTGTGTATGTGATTGTGATTGATATTATTATGTATTGGTTTGTGAAAACCCTTTGTTGCTTATGTCTTAATCAATAATATTATATTCTGTTTCTCACTCCTTTCTCCGTGTCTTTGTTTCATATATTCTAAATTGATGGTTCAGAGGGAAGGATCAAAGAATTTCGGTAGTAGATATAGCATGTTCTAGAAAGGGAGCTCGGTATAAATACCGTGGTCCAATGAATAAATAATGTTAATAAGTAACTGCTTCTGGCCATGGAGTTTCCTCTCTTTCTTATAATGTTTAATGTTTATTTTCTTCGGATGAATGTACAAATACTTTATAAAGTTTTAATAATATTTGTGAGGTATTTCAGAAATAATGTATATAATTTATTCCGATAGTTTCTTTTTAACAATCATATCTTTAAAAAAAAATTATGAATTTTTTTAAAATTTATTAAGGTGTAACAGAGGGTGTTACATAAAACGTGTCCCTTAGAGTTGTCAAAATAAGTTCTTTGGTCCAGCTTGTCATGGGCTTGAGCTTTTCTTTTGGGCTGAGCCAAAAGGCCCATTTTGAATTTAGGTTCAAATTTTAGGACTTGGACCTAACGGATGGGTTTGGACTGTTTTTTCAGGGTTATGCAAGCTTTTAACAAGTCTGTATTTTTGGGTAAAAAATTACAAAAAATACAAACATTAAAAATATACCAAAATTATTTAATACTCTAAATTAAATACAATATATTTTTTCTATGTTAGTAAGATAAGAAATTAAAAAACACATATTGCAGGCTTATGTGGGCTGAGTTAACTTAACAAAATCCGACTTGGTCAGACTAAAAAAGGCTCGTTTTTAATTTAAACTCTTTTTTTTTAAGTTGACCTTACCCATTTTCACAATGTTAATGTCATTTCCTCTCATCTACATTAATTAGTTATCAATCTAACATCAATAACTATCCATCTTTTTAATACTATCAAATTCTCCATATTACAATCATAAGAGATTTATGGAATAAGAAATTTTATTGTCTTCATTAGATGAATAAAAAATTTTGTCTTCATAGATCAGATAACACAATGGTAACAACATGAGAAAGCATGTGAGGAGGAAAAAGAGCGCGCACACATACACTTTGTAACATCATGGTAGACTATATTTTCTAGCAGAGAAATTTTTAGGTTTTTTCATTAATAATGCTGTTGGGGAAAATATTTTCGCAAATAGGGCTGTTTTAGGAGTAATTTTGTGTCTGGGGTTGATTAGTATGTGTCACAACATGGAGCAATGAGGCATGAGTCATTCCCCAGAAAGACGACACATGCAGTGCTTGCCACGTACCTACGTCGCCCAGCCATCAAACGACACCACCATGTCGTAGCTTTGAAGAACGACAAAGCTGTCGTAACTGCTGCAGACGACTCCATGGGGACGCTCCACGTGGAAAGGTTCCTGTGAAGTGCACTCTGGAGAGGCGACTCCAGTCACGGGTCCCCCTTCCAGGACCACTTTAAACGCGTACAGTGCAGGGAAAGAAGCACCAGATCTCGCTTTGCTTCTTGTTTCCCATTCTGCTGCTCCTTCTTGTTTCCCATTCTACTTACCATTTTTGTTTCCTTTGAAGCCAGCATTCAGGCAAAACAAGGAGAAAGGAAGGACTTTTATTTCTGTCCCTTTTGTGCTTTATGGTCCATAGTTGTGACATTGTGGTCCCCTGTTTGGAAAATACAAACACAGGTAAGTGTTGTTATAATTATTTTTTATTTTGGTTAGTAGGAGTTTTTATTTAAAAATATTTTGTATGAAGTTTGCATGTATTGACTCTGTTAGTTAATGATGGTTATTATATTTTATAAGAAATTGTTATGAAATATGTAGTTTGTTAACTTAAATAATTGGTGATTATATATAGAATTGTATTATTTTAAAAATTTGTATTATTTAAGTAATGTTTATTATTTAATAAGTTGTTGTTAAAGTATAAAACGTTATTCTATTACAAACTGTTATTATGCTATTAAGTGTTATTATTTTAGGAATACTTAATGTTAAAAAATATTTATTAGTCAATAAATCATATTAAGTTATAAGTTGGTATTATATATTGTTAAACATTATAGGCTGTTACCATAGACGGCTAGTATTTAATAAACCGTTATTATTATATTAAAAATGGTATTATAGTATAATGTGGTATAATATAATAAATTGTTATTATATTATAAGTTGTTAGCATTTAATAAATTGTTATTATTTTTTAGGCTAAATACACCTTTTGGTCCTCTATCTCAAGTTATTTTCAGATTGGTCCTTTATTATTATTTTATTTCAAAATAGTCCCTTAACTTTCTAAAAATGTGTCAATTTTAAAAAAGTTAGGGGACCATTTTGAATCAAAAAAAGGACTAAACTGATACCTTTTTAAAAAGTTAGAGGACCATTTTGAATTAAAAAATGATAGGGGACTAATCTGGAAATAACTTAAGAGATAGAGGACCAAAAGGTTTACTTAGCCTATTTTTTAAATAGTTAATATTTAAAAAATCTGTGATAGTTAATAAAATGGTGATATATAATATATGTTATCATTAATTGTTAGTACATTATAAATTGTTACAATTTAACAAATTTGTATTTGTATTGTATAAAAATTAATATTATACAGAAAATTGTTACAATTTAATAACTTGTGGTTTATGTTTAAGTAGTCAAAATATTATAACTCTTTATTAGTTAAAAAAATTAATACTAGTTTAAATGTGGTATTATTTAATAAATTGTAATTATATTCTTAATTGTAATAATATTTTAAAAGTCTTTATTAGTTAATAAAATGTTGTTAGTGTTTATAATGTTTTGTTGTTTGTGTAGAATGTAAAACATCCAATCCTTAATTTTAATAAATAAATAAATAAATAAAATATGGGAAATATTTTTTTAAAAATATTCACATCCATCCTAGGATGTCCCTATATGACTCAATGGGTTCCCCATATCATATCCTAGAGTTTGGGGCTCTAAAATGGCCCAAAGAAAGTTTTTCATCACGCCGACTCCTTGCGCACCACTCAATAAACTTTGTCAAATTGGAGTTATATAACTCCAATTGGGATGAATCTGATTTGTAAACATCTGCAACTAAAATACCTACAATTGTTATGAAGAAGTCAATGGCCAATTACCCCAAAAATTGTTTAATTTGCCAATTTATAAAATCAGCCCTACTAAAATTTTCAGCCTGAACACCCTTTAGTATTTTAGGCATAACCTAGGCTATCAAACTCTGATTAATGTAAATTAGGTATCAAAATGATGGCGACAAACTTATCTACAACTTTCATGAACAGAACAAAAACTGAATCAGCTTTCTTGAGTGTGATTTTGGGTGCTTAAGCGAGCTCGCGCTCAAGGTCTCGCTTGAGCAAGAATTTAACAGCATCAGACCTTAATCCTCAAGCTTAAGCGCGAATACTCAAGCTTAAGCGTGAATTGGGCAGAATCAGACCCTGGTACGCTTGCTTGGGCGTAACCTAGCTCACTTGAGTGAGCATGCATCCACACGCTCAGTCATGCTACCTCACGCTTGAGCGTGAAGAGAAAGGGAATCAGGGGCACGAGCACGCTTGAGCGGCTCCCCCTCACACTTGAGCGTGGAAACCATGGGCACAGGTGCGCTTGAGCATACCACTACTCACGCTTGAGCGTGAGCATTCTACAACGTGGTAACGCTTGAGCGTGACACGGTCACTTGAGCAAGTTTATTCTAAAAACAATTCCTTGCATTCTCGCTTGAGCGAACATCCACTGGCTTGAGTAAGATCTCTTCAGAATCAAATTCCCTTTCTTTTTGCTTGGGCGAAATGTGCTCGCCTGAGTGAAATTCTTCCAGTTCCTAATTTACACTTTATGCATATGCATCATTTCCATTCTATGAGTTCAAACTCATAAATCATATCTTTATCATAAACATGTACATATATTCATATACATAGTCAGATACTAAACTTCCAAGTGAAGCTATCCATTATCCAAAACCACTAATCATTCATACTTATCATAATATATTCTCAAGAGCCGGCCAAGGCAAATACATAATACTATCCATACTATGTACAAATATGTACATAACAATTCATGTTCATGCTGAGTGATCTTTCATATGCCTTCACTTCTTCCTATATCCACTGTAAAAATAACCATAAATAGGGGTGAGCATATACATGTCAAATGACAGTTATTGAATCAGACCACTTATCCAATTCTCTGGCATATAAAAAATAATATTATCAACAACATCATATAATCTCATTATATTTCATACATTTACATATTCGTAAATATCCATACAATCAATGTTGTTCTCAACAACATCCATCAATACATATACATGCTCATTCAATTAGATCCAAACATTCATTATTAATTTTTATTTTGTGTTGCAACACTGGATCTCAGTCATATACTCAGCTCTCAGCTGATTCGACAGTTTTACTAGTACCAAACCATTTACCCTCTCACGTGACACAATCACTCTCAGCGACAATGGTAGTGTCACGGGCTAAACCCCGAGCCCCGTTCAAGAGGTTTTTCCTTGAGTCTCACCCAAGGTCTTTTATGGAATCCTCAAAACCACAATCATATAAATTCTCTTTCATATTCATGTACAGAGACAGCATCTCATGCTATCTCAATTTGCATCTCATGCATATAATTTACATCAATCAAGTATATCCTACTACATCTCATGCATAGGAATCATTCATTCTTCTTGTATCTTGTAACACCCCTAATTTTATTATTTCTTATTTAAAATAAAATTTCAAAGAAATTTGATTATAGTTCTTTAGAACTTTTTGATTATTATATAATTTATAATTTTTTAAAATTTTTATATTTTTTTCATTTTTTAAGAATGACAAAAATACCCTTAACCTTTCATCTAATAACCAAAATGTCACTGCCGACATCATCGCTTACATCATTGGTGAGTAAATACTTACATCATGAATAGTGACCGGTGGGTAAATACTTACATCACGAATAGTAAAATAAATAATTAAGTAATCTTAAATAGTAAATTTTCTCTTCCTATAAATAGATGGCTCATTTACAACATTTTCACACCAAAATTAGAAAAAGAATCTAGAGAGATAGTGTGTAAGAAATTAGTGAGGAGTAAGTTCTTCTAGTAAAAAGAGATTCTGTCGGAGGTGTAAGGTAATAATATTTTCCTTCTAAATTCTTTTTATGATTATTTAGTTTATTCTTTTTAGCACTCTTAAACCATTAATATATTAGTACTATTATGAATAAATTACTACAGTAAAAATAAATTACCACTATGCGTTATTTTATGATTTACTCTTACTATTCACTATTTACTGTTACTATTTACTGTTATTGCTCAAAATTTATTATTTACTATTATTATTAAAAATTTATTAGTGACTGTTACTATTTAAAATTTACTATTTACCATTACTATTCAAAATTTACTATTTATTATTACTATTCAAAATTTACTATTTACTATTACTAATTAAAATTTACTATTTACTATTATTGTTTATGATTTACCATTTATCACTACTATTCAAAATCTACTATTCATGATTTACTATTTGCTATTACTATTCAAAAATTACTATTTATCATTACTATTGATGACTTACCATTTACCGTTACTATTTACTATTTATCATTCTGATAGCAATCTTAATTTTCATCTTATGCTTATACTAAAATAAATTAGTATTAATATTTTGTTAGAACTTAGAGGCGCAAAGCGAATTCACTGTTGATAGCAAATCAAGGTAAGGGGGTGAGATAAGGATATAATATAAAAATACATAAGAATATTGGGAGGAGTCTCTTACTCCTTTTAAACATAACAGTATTATTATTTTAAAATAATAACTTTTAACTTAAAATTTATAATAATCATTATTAATAACTTAAGCATCTTGTGTAACTTAATATCTGAAATATTTATTTAAGAACTTGAACTATTATGACCTATGCGGACTGGATTGAACTTATGCAAGGACTTGAACTATTATGGACTTGACTGAACCTATGCAAGGACTTGGACTATTTATTACCTATATGGACTGAACTAAACCTATGCAAGGACTGGACTATCTTGGATTTACATAGACCTGTATGAGGAATTGACTATAGAACTTAAAACAAACTTTATTAATTTAAATAATCATTGAATTTTAAATTACCATATTTATAACTGATGTTTAATTATTTGATTTGATTATGATTGTTAATATTTATTTATGTTTTATGATGTTTGATTGTGATTGACAATGTTTGATTATGATTGATAATCTTGTACTGTGGAGTTTGAGCATATAGCAAGCATGACAGAAAGCTAAAATTCAGTAAGAATTTACTTATCTCCTACTTCTTTATTTACTTATTCATCTTTATTCAACTTACTTTTAAGAAATTTCTTAGATTTCAATAAAACTACATAAGTTTTTAGAAATCTCTTTTTATCTTTTAATATATATGTATATATCTTTACTAAAATTTAGATTTTTTAGTTTATCAGAAAGAAAAAGAAAGAGAAATTATTTTATAAAAATAAATTTTTACTAATAATTTTAATATATATATATATACATATTAATTTCAAAATATATAAAAATATTATACAAAATTTTCAAATACTAAGGTTTTAAAGATTGATAATTCCGAATTCGAGTTTTTAGAAATTGATTTTGAATTGACCTATAAACTTTCTAAAGAAGGTTGTGAAATATATTTAAGACTTTGAAACTCAAATTATAAGGAGATTTGATTTGGGATTTGAAAAGGAACTGTACTAAAAATCTATGTGTGTATTTGAGAAGTTGAAAAAGTACAGTTTACTAAGGTGGCTATGTCACGATTCGTAGGCCCTGATAATATAATTGAGTTTCTAAAAGCCTTAACCAACTAAATACGCGAGTAGTTCATGCATCAGGAATCATCGAAGAGAAACAAAATGATATTGTCTGGGGACGAATTATAGAAATCGAGGATACATTAGAGGAGGCTTAATTGTGAGCCTTAGGATGAAAGGGTGTGAAAGGGTGCTTCAGGGGACCTGGGGTAGCTCCCTAGTGTCGAGTACTTTTATAATAAAAACCTTCTCAATCTGACTAGTCTCTAAGTGTTTCCATGCCAGTTGAGCTGTTGATGTTATTATTATCCGGAATTATGGAACAGTGTAAACTCCTGGTTGGCCCAGTGCAAATTAAAATTTAAGAGGCCCGCATATATAGGTAAGTTATGATGAAGATATTGCATAATATTCATACATTCATAATTGATTGTGTATGTGATTGTGATTGATATTATTATACTAGTTTGTGAAAACCCTTTATTTCTTATGTCTCATTTGGGAATATTATATTTTGTTTCTCACTCTTTTCTCTGTGTTTTGTTTCATATGTTTGAATTGATGGACTGTACAGAGGAAAGGATCGAAGAATCTCGATAGTATATATAGCACGTACTAGAAAGGGAGCTCGGTATGAATACGGTGGTCCAATGAATAAATAATGTCATTAGGCAACTGTTCTTGGGCCATGGAGTTTCCTCTCTTTCTAATGATGTTTAACATCTATTTTATTTGGATGAATGTAAAATTACTTTATAAATTTTAATGATAATTCATGAGGTATTTCAAAAATATTGTATGTAATTTTACTCTGATAGTTTCTTTTAGTGATTATATTTTTAGTAAAAAAAATCATGAATTTTTTAGAAATTATTGAGATGTAACTGAGGGTGTTACAAAATGGTATCAGAGCAGTTAATCCCGTAGGCCTGGGGAAAGGTCCATCTTGCTTTGTCTGTAAACTCTGTGTAGGTGATAGAAAATAGAATATCTGACTTGGTAGTAACTGTGATTGATATGACAAGCCTTAGTTACTATTAAACAGGAAAAGAATGGCCGAAAATGATCTTGCTGGAGTTATAGAACGCTTAATCAATGCAATGGGAGCACGCGAAGGTCAAGGTAATGATGCCTTAAGAAGGTTAGACCTGTTCCAAAAACGTAATCCACCTTATTTCAAGGGAGGATACAACCCTGATGGAGCACAAATATGGATTCGAGAGATAGAGAAGATCTTCCGAGCACTGCAATGTACTGAAGGTGATAAAGTAGTCTTCGCTACTTATGCCTTATCTGAGGATGCTGAACATTGGTGGGATAGTATGCGTAGGCAGTTCGAATTTAACCAAGTGGAGATCACTTGAAATTAATTCAAGGATATGTTTCTGGAGAAATACTTTCCAGCTGATGTTAAAGAGAAAAGACAATTTGAATTCTTGTCACTAACCCAAGGAAATATGACCGTTGGAGAGTACGCATCCAGGTTTGAAGAGCTATCTCGCTTTCATTTTCATTATAATGATGCTACTAATAAAGGTGATCGGTGCGCAAAGTTTGTAAATAGATTGCGGCCAGAAATCAAAGAAGCTATACGAATACAGGAAATCCATGAATTTTCTGTATTAGTAAATCGCTGTAGGATCTTCGAAGAGGATCACAAGGATAGAATGACCAAAAGCCGTGAATCTATTCACAAGGCGGGAGAAATAAGAAGTGGAGGACCTCACCATCACCAAAGAAGAGACTTTAGGAGAAAAGGGTCTTACCAAGCGCCATTTCATCGGTTTGGAACAACACCTGTTCCTAACAAACCCCAAGCTTCATCTGGAAGCTATTATCCAACACTTGCACTAGAATTTAAATGCTTTATCTATGGAGGACCCCATTTGAAAATGGATTGTCCCAAAAACACTTATATTTGCTTTAAGTGAAACAAACCGGGTCATCACATCAAGGATTGCCCAGAGATAAAGAGGGAGTGTAACATCCCAAATTTTAAAATAAGGGAATTAATTAACAGAATAAATACTAGGAATTTGTGTGTGAATTATTTAACATCCCAAATTAGTGAGAATAATTAAATTAAGAATTTTGGGAATTGTTGGTGATTCATGGAGATCGGTTAAGCTGAATACGAGCCCTGTTAAGGTATGGGTGTCGGATCAAGTACCTCGGAATGAGATGATATTGGTCAGGGCTGTTGAGAAAAATATTGGGAATCTGAATATGTGTTCGGTATAATTTTCAGATGAAGTACTGAGAACCTGTTGGTTATAAAACGATGAAATGTTAATGAATGGGATTTAAAATAAACTTGAAAGCCCAAATTTCTTCTCCTCTTCACGTGTGAACTTCTGAATATTGAGAGGCACATTTTACTTCTTCACTTTCCCTATTCCATTCTTCTTCCTCTCTTCTTCTTCATACAAACCCCAATTCAAGGTGGTGACTCCCTCTTCTTCTCATTTCTTTTCAAGAAGCTTAGAAGGAGATCACTGAAGCTGAATCCTTCCTCCTCTTCTTTCCTCATTTTCGTGTGGCCTACCTCTCCTTGGAAACCCATTTTTGTTTTGGGTGTGAGGTAAGCTCTTTACACTATTTTTGGGTGGATTGATGTTGGTATTATGTAATGTTGTGACTTGGGAGAGTCATGTATGAACATAGAAGTATATAGAGAGCATTTAATGCATGAGTTTTAAGGTGGTTTTTATGAGAGTAAGATTTCTTGGGGAAGTAATGAAGGTGGATGCATTTATGGTTGGAAGGAGAAGAGTATTCATGATGGTTGTTGGATTTTATGAAACCCTAGCTTCATAAATTTGGGGGAAATGTATATTGGAGGTAGATGAGCAATTATTGTTGGTAAAAAATTTGAGTTATGAGGAATAAGGGTCATTGGTGATGGTATTTGGTTGGTGGAAGTCATTGATGGAGAAACCCATGAAAGGGTTTGGTTCTAGGATGCATAACAATAAATGGTAGCACCTAACCCATGGTGGTTATGGTGGATAAAATGAAATAAAAGATGTTTGAGAATTAAAATAATATAAACATCAAGTTATTAAAATATATAAGTATTTGAGTCTTGATGGGTAAATAGAAAATTGATTGTGTAATGTGTTATGATGTAGGAAGTGACCCCATCGACGAGGCGGAAATGTCAAACCGCGTTGATCACTACTTCACTTGAGGTAGGAGGGGGTAACTATTCTAAATGCATGATTTCATCCATTGATGATGTGAAAATATGTATATGTGATTATGTTGATGTGATTTAAATGGATGATGTGATAATGTTATGATTGGAATGTATTTAGAATGATGATTGTTGTATGGCATTTTGTTTGGGATAACATTGTGATGTGGTGATGATATTATGATGATGAAGTATGTTGATGGTTTGAGACCATGTATGACTTGAAATCTATAATATAGAATATCCCAAAGATGTGTGTATGATTTATTGAATGTGTATGCCACTAACTATTAATGTGAATAAGTCTCAAAGAGAATTGGGATTGGATGAGAATGATAAGAATATTGGAATTCACCAAGTGGTGGCAGTGAATGATTGAATGTGGAGTGGCATCTAGGATGCACAGTGTGAGGATGCATTTGATTTGTATTTGCATCGCATCCATGACATATCATAGCTGTCTACGTGGAATATTAGGGGGTTCCACTAGGTGGGCCTAGTGGAAGGGCGGCTCAGTGCACGAGCGTAATGTTGTTTTCCCCTATGACTCGGTGTGTGAGTTACGAAGCTGTCCATAGTTTGGTGATGAGGCACCCTATGTGACGGGCCCAGTGGGCGGGTGGCTCTATGGTGAGCGAGTTACCTCAGTGTCTAATGGGGCATGGCTCTCTCGATGTGTGTTTGGGAGGGGCCCGTAGCACTTGTGGTAATTAAGGCCACGATGTTGATCCGTAAGTCACGGGGTGACTAGTGCTACAGATGGGCGATAGCGGTTTGGTACCAGTAAAATTATGATGGTGTAAGCATGCATAAACTGAGATATATATGTACATAATTTTCTACTACAGTAGGGGCATAGTAGCACACCTATGCTTGTCCCACAATAGAATTAATGTTGTATTCCCACAGTCGGATCTGCATTGTTTGATGAGAAATCCTTGTGCATATGCATTAGCTTTAAGAGAATTTGCATATAGCTTAAGATATGCCTAGTTGAAAGCCCATGGAGGTAATGGATGAATGAGAATTAAAAGGGAAGAAAGTAGGATACTAACCCTATGTGTGTATTTGGTAAACCAAATGAATGAAATTGTGGATGTATACTTGAGCTTATGAGATATGTTTATGAATGATGTATGATGTTATGCAAGAATTGCTATTTGTGCAAGTATGCATGTATTTCATCATAATGTATGACTTTAATTCATTTGGATTATGTTACTCACCTCCTCGTTGCTATTTTAAAGTTGACGTAGGTATGATGTAAATCCTACTGTTTTGGAGGCCGAGTTTAAGAAAGGTAAATATGGAATGGGAATGTGTGAGCCTTGGCCGGCATAAATTTATTTTGTGGAGTATATGGTGTTCATATACTCAAATTTGTAATTAGTTGATGATTTTGGAGGTCATGGAAGAAAATTGGATATGTGTGTATGACCAATTTTCATTTATGACCCAAATGATATAAGGATATAATAGTGGCACATGATGATGTTATTTAAATGAAGAAATGTGTGTATATGTGTTTGTATCACCTTATAGAGCATGTTAATTGTTGTCCAATTTTACGAAAGAATGAAAGTTTATGCAAAAATTTGGGTTTTGTTGACTATATGAATTGGTGTGTTAGGTTTCCTATGATTTAATGAATTAGAATGGTCTTAGGAGATAATAATGAATGAGACCAGTTATGAATGTGTTGTATAATGTGTAGACCATGTTGAATGTGAATGAATTGTAGTAGAATGAGTTTTGGGCATGGTGTGTTTCATGTAAGGAGTATAATTTTGCATTATTTGCATAACCTCTGCAGAACTCGCTCAAGCGAGTGAGAATCTCGCTCGAGCGAGATTGTTGTGAAACAGGGGATTTGCCACTGGCCCAAATTCGCTCAGGTGAATGGCCATCTCGCCCAAGCGAGATTGATAATAGAATCAGGGGTGGCTTCTGGATCGTTTTCACCCGAGCAAAATGGAAGACGCTCAAGCGAGGAAGAAAGGAAATCAACACTGGATAATTTTCGCCCAGGCGAGGGTCATCTCGCCCAAGTGAAAATGGGACAGTGAGCTTCGGTGAGTACTGGGGCAATCTCGCTCAAGCGAGGTAAATGCCACTCAGGCGAGGTTGACCCCTGATGCAAATTTCTTCTCCCGCTTAAGCGCTCCGCCTGCTCGCCCAAGGGAATTCTTGGTGTCTCGCTCAAGCGAAATGGGGCTCGCTCAAGCGAGACGAGCCCCTGTCAATGTATTGTTTCCTCGCTCGGTATATCCCAGCTTCGTCCAAGCGTGTTCACGTGTACTCGCTCAAGTGAATGGAGCACTCGCCCAAGCGAGTAGCCTCCAGATGCCCCTATTGAATTGTTTCAAATAACTTTTCACTTATTATGCATTAAATTCTCACTACACATTACCTTAATGTCATTTTGAGATATATTATAACCTTCTATACTACATGTAATTCCTCCTCTTAAAATTTATTATGCAATAATTAACCTAATCAATTCTTCCACTGTCCTTAATTGGTAAATTATTATAAAATGATCCTTTTAAATTACCCTCTCATATCTTCATATATGAGAGTGGCTTATTATAGATCCAGGTGTTTTATAAAAATGCTACACCACTTATATTCTTTCATTGAATTGTGATTTATAAAAACATGAAAAATTTACCCCTATCTCCCGGGTGTCCCAGGGAGAACCCTGAAGGTGCTAGTACATCCATAAATACTCAAGGTGGCGTACACAGTGCAGTCGGAAGGCCAAGGTGAAAGGAAGGTTTTTGCAATTAATGGGGAAGAAGCATCCCATTCTGACTCCATGGTGGAAGGTAAGTGTATCATTAATAAGATTCTTTTAACTGTTATGTATGACTCAGGTGCATCACATTCTTTTATTTCCAATGACTGTGTAGAAAAACTAAAATTACCCGTGATAGAATTGCCATTTGATTTATCTATTCATACTCCTGGGAATAATTCCATTGTCACTTCTAAAGCCTGTTGGGAATGCCCTATTGTCATAGATGGTAGGGACTTTAAGGCTAATCTCTTTTGCTTACCCCTTTCTGGCTTAGAAGTTATTATTGGGCTAGATTGGTTGTTTGACAATCATGTTCTAATAGATTGTCATAACAAAACCATAATGTTTAAAGAACCTGTAAATTTGAATCTAGAGGATTCGAGATTTCTAACCGCCAACCAAGTAAGTGCCTCTTTAAAAGGAGGGGCTCAAGGATTCATGCTATTGTTTTTAATGAAAGGAGAGCAAGAACCAAAAATCAAAAATTTGTCGATCGTGCGTGAATTTCCTGACGTTTTTCTAGAAGATATCCCTGGTTTACGCCCAGAAAGAGATATGGAATTTGCCATTGATCTAGTACCTGGAGTTGGACCAATTTTAATTGCACCATACCAAATGTCACCTCTAGAATTAGCAGAGTTGAAGAAACAACTTGAAGAGATGATAGAGAAGCAGTTCATACGACCCAGTGTATCCCCCTGGGGTGCACCAGTGTTATTGGTTAAGAAAAAGGATGGTAGCATGAGGTTGTGTGTAGATTATCGGTAACTGAACAAGGTGATGATCAAGAACAGATATCCTCTGCCAAGGATTGACGACCTGATGGATCAACTGCGTGGTGCCACAGTGTTCTCCAAGATTGATTTGAGGTCTGGATACCATCAAATAAGGGTGAAGAAAGAAGATGTACCGAAAACTACTTTTAGAACATGCTATGGCCATTACAAATATCTAGTGATGCCTTTTGGTGTAACTAATGCACCAGCCGTATTCATGGATTCCATGAATCAGATTTTTCATCCATATCTAAATAAATTTGTAGTGGTTTTCATTGATGATATACTAGTATACTCTAAAAGTAAAGAAGAACATATTGAACACTTGAAGGTTGTGTTGGAAATCCTGAAAAAGAAACAATTGTATGTAAAGCTGTCGAAGTGTGAATTCTGGTTAGAAGAGGTGAACTTTTTAGGACATGTAATTAGTCAAGGAGGAATAGTTGTAGACCCTTCTAAAGTGGAAGCAGTTTTGAAATGGGAGAGACCAACCACAATCACTGAGATCAGAAGTTTCTTAGGCTTGGCTGGATACTATAGGAGATTCATCGAAGGATTTTCAAAGTTAGCATACCCACTGACCAAGCTAACACGGAAAGGACAACCTTTTGTGTGGACGACACAATGCAAGAATAGTTTCCAAGAACTGAAAGATCGACTTACTTCTTCACCGGTGTTAGTACTCCCTGATCCACATCAAAGTTTTGAAGTTTATTGTGATGCATCTAAACAAGGACTAGAAAGTGGACTCATGCAAGACAAGAAGGTTATAGCTTATGCGTCATGCCAATTAAGGCAACATGAGATTAACTATCCTACCCATGACTTAGAATTAGCTGCTGTAGTTTTTGCCTTAAAGATTTGGAGGCATTATCTATACGGTGCAACATTCGATGTGTTTAGCAATCATAAGAGTCTCAAGTATTTATTCGACCAAAAGGAGTTAAACATGAGGCAATGGATATGGATGGAGTTCTTAAAGGACTACGACTTTGAGTTGCAATACCATCCTGGAAAAGCAAACATAGTAGCTGATGCTTTAAGCTGAAAGTCTCTACATGCGTCCACAATGATGATTAAAGAGCTGGAATTGATAAAGAACTTCAGAGATCTTAACCTAGCAATAAAGGTTAATACTAACAGCTACAGATTAGGAACGTTGCAAGTGACAAGTGAATTCCTGAGGCAAGTTTTAGAGGCTCAACGAGAGGACGAATTCCTACAAGAGAAGAAAGAACTCTTAAAACAAGGAAAAGAAGTTGAGTTCAACGTGGGAAACAACCAATTACTGAGGTATAAGGATCGGGTGTGTATCCCTAACCAAGATGTATTTTTATGTTGATGTAGGTTTTGATAATGACACAACAAATGAAGAATCAAGATCAAACATATATAATTATGGACGAAATAATTATGTTTGATGATGGAAAATTGATGAATTCCAAAGAAATGATTCAAGGCATTTATAGAGGTTTTAAACAAGTGAAAAATGATCAACAAAGTGCCTAAGGATCAAAGGATTGGAGCCATGATTGAACAAATATCAAAAAGGGTGAAACAAAGTGCCAAAATACATGAATCAGGTAGTTGAATCGATTCACACAGCCATGCATAGCCATATGAATCGATTCATTCGAATGAAATGCTCCAGGAAGTGATTTTTAAATACTTGAATCGATTCCTTCTATAGTTGAATCGATTCACACGGTTTTGCAAATGCCCAGGATGTGAATTTTACAACATGAATCGATTCCCTTCCTTCTTGAATCGATTCACACGTTGATAAATTGCCAGGCACTCCATTTCTTAAGGATGAATCGATTCATCCCTCTAAAGAATCGATTCCCACACCTGTCAGAAGCCCAAATGCAAGCTGGAATCATTTAAATTTGAAGAGAAACATTCAAAATTCAAAGGGAGACATTGTGCAACATGGTTGGAAAGTCCAAGGCAACGACTCATGCTTTGTCCCACTCCACATGCATATGTCTCATTGGAAATGCAATGAAATTTAAATTGAGACAAGCATGCCTAACTTTTCAAGATTCCAAGGAATTAAATAATGCAAAGCCATGTGATGAAGGAATTCAAATTTGAACATGCCATGCTCTTGAAGTCCTATAAATAGGAGAAGGAATTGCACTTGCAAAATGTCCCAAGCATTTGAAGCACTTCCATTTGCTTACTTCTTCCTCCTTGCTTCTTGCTCTTCTACTTATTCTCTCTTGTTCTATATTGGCATATTCTCTTAGTGAGTTATTTAAGAGTTTGAGAGAAAATATTTTGTGTGAGCTAAATTTGTATATCCTCTCTTTGAGAGTTATTATTTGGTGAGAGCTTCAAGTTGTATATCTACTCTAGTAAGAGAGTTATTTGATTGTAAACCAAACACCATAAACACCAAGGTATTCACTCTAGGTTGAGTGGTCACAAAGGTTGGGGTTCAACCTTTGGGTATTGAGAGATTGTGAGATTGGGTGGGTTGCCCTTTGCTTGTGAGGATTGGGTTCTTAAGTGTGGGACACTAGGAGACAATTGCTCAAAGCTTGTAATCTCAAATTCTCAATAGTGGAAATCCTTCAAGTGGGTTGCTTGAAGGCGAGACGTACACCGGGGTGGTGGAACTCGTTATATCGGTTTGCAAATTCTCTCTTCCCTAAACTCATTTAATTTGTGCACTTAAATTGCTCACTTGATTCATATATCATTCGTAATTAAATTGGACTAAGTGCATGCTATAAGTTGCAAACTATATTGGTTAACATTGTTGAAGTTAGATTAAATTAAATCCTTGAATCAATTGTCTTAAACATTGTTGGATTTAATTATTGAGGAAGAAAAATATTGGTGTTAACAAATTGGTAAACCATCATGCTTTATTAATTTGAGTAGTTAAAGTTATACTTATGTTGAAATTAATTATAACATGCTAAGAACTTCAAGAATTGCCTAAACTAATAACTTGCTTATTAAAATCAATTCTTGAATATAGTCTATTCAACTCAAAATATCTTAGTATGATATGTGCTTCATAATAATCATATCTTTTATCTTGCATCATTTGTGTACTACTAATCATTTTGAAAGGGATTCCGCGTGAAAATTTGAAATACTCAATTCACCCCCCCGCTTGAGTATCGAGGCCTTGGCTAACACAAGAGGAGTTGAGGAAAGTAATTCTGGAAGAAGGCCACAAAAGTTATATGAACATTCATCCTGGAGCTACCAAAATGTATCAAGATTTGAAGAAGTTATTTTGGTGGCCTGGAATGAAGAAAGCGGTGGCAGAGTATGTGGTTGCATGTCTAATTTGCCAGAAGGTTAAAGTAGAACATCAAAAACCCCCTGGAATGCTACAATCAATGGAAATACCAGAATGGAAATGGGATAGCATTACCATGGATTTTGTGACTTCTTTACCTAAAACTCCATTAGGACATGATTCAATATGGGTAATAGTTGATAGATTAACCAAGTCTGCCCATTTTATTCCCATTAATATTCGTTACCCTATGGATAAGCTGGCAAAATTATACATCGAGGAGATTGTGAGATTACATGGAATTTCTTCCAGTATCATTTCTGATTGGGACCCTCATTTTACATCACAATTCTGGAAGAGCTTACACAAGGCTTTGGAAACAAGACTACGTCTAAGTTCAGCATATCATCCTCAGATAGATGGACAATCAGAAAGAATAATCCAATCTCTAGAGGACTTGTTACAAGCTTGTGTGTTAGAGCATAAAGGAAGTTGGAATCAATTCTTACCATATGTGGAGTTCACCTACAATAATAGTTTCCATGCTAGCATTAACATGGCACCTTTTGAAGCATTATATGGAAGAAAATGCAGGACTCCGCTATGTTGGTCTGAGACTGGTGAAAACTTGATGCTAGGACCAGAGTTGGTACAACAAACCACATATAAAATCAAAATGGTTTAGCAAAAGATGAAGGCAGCACAAAGCAGGCAGAAAAGTTACTATAACAAAAGAAGAAAGCCGCTCGAATTTCAAGAAGGTGATCATGTATTCTTGAAAGTCACACCTACGACTGGGGTCGGTCGGGCAATGAAATCTCAAAAACTAACTCCTAGATTTATTGGTCCATATCAAATAGTTCAGAAAGTTAGTCCTCTTGCTTACCAAATAGTATTACCACCTTTTTCATGTGTCAAATTTACGAAAGTATATATCTGACCCTACACACATTATTGAACCTGATGTCATACAAGTTAAAGATAATCTTACATATGATACACCACCTATTAGAATAGCTGACAGAAGAATAAAAAAGCTAAGGGACAAGGAAATTCCACTCGTGAATGTCATTTGGAACGAAACGAAAGGAGAAGATGCTATATGGGAACTAGAAAATGATATGAAAGAGTCTCATCCTCAATTGTTTTACTAAAAAGTATAAATTTCGAGGACGGTATTTTTTTAGAGGAGTAGAGTTGTAACACCCCTAATTTCATTATTTCTTATTTAAAATAAAATTTCAAAGGAATTTGATTATAGTTCTTTAGAACTTTTATATTATTATATAATTTTTTGGAATTTTTATATTTTTTTCATTTTTTTAAGAATGATAAAAATACTCTTAACCTTTCATTACATCATGAATAGTGACCGGTGGGTGAATACTTACATCATGAATAGTGACTGGTGGGTAAATACTTATATCATGAATAGTAAAATAAATAATTAAGTAATCTTAAATAGTAAATTTTTTCTTCCTATAAATAGATGGCTCATTTACAACATTTCCACACTAAAATTAGAGGAAGAATTTAAAGAGATAGTGTGTAAGAAATTAGTGAGGAGTAAGTTCTTCTAGTAAAAAGAGATTATGCCGGAGGTGTAAGGTAATAATATTTTTCTTCTAAATTCTTTTTATGATTATTTAGTTTATTCTTTTTAGCACTCTTAAACCATTAATATACTAGTATTATTATGAATAAATTACTACGGTAAAAATAAGTTACCACTATGTGTTATTTTACGATTTACTATTACTATTTACTATTTACTGTTACTATTTACTATTATTGCTCAAAATTTATTATTTACTGTTATTATTAAAAATTTATTAGTTGTTATTACTATTCAAAATTTACTATTTACTATTACTATTCAAAATTTACTATTTACTATTACTATTTAAAATTTAGTATTTACTGTTACTATTCAAAATTTACTATTTATTGTTATTGTTCATGATTTACCATTTATCACTACTATTCAAAGTCTACTATTTACGATTCACTATTTGCTATTACTATTCAAAAATTACTATTTATCGTTACTATTGATGACTTACCATTTACCTTTACTATTTATCATTCTGATAGCAATCTTAATTTTCATCTTATGCTTATACTAAAATAAATTAGTATTAATATTTTGTTAGAACTTAGAGGCGTAAAGCGAATTCACTGTTGATAGCAAATCAAGGTAAGGGGGGTGAGATAAGGATATAATATAAAAATACATAAGAATATTGGGAGGAGTCTCCAACTCCTTTTAAACATAACAGTATTATTATTTTAAAATAATAACTTTTAACTTAAAATTTATAATAATCATTATTAATAAATTAAGCATCTTGTGTAACTTAATATCTGAAATATTTATTTAAGAACTTTAACTATTATGACCTATGCGGACTGGATTGAACTTATGCAAGGACTTGAACTATTATGGACTTGACTGAACCTATGCAAGGACTTGGACTATTTATGACCTATATGGACTGAACTAGACCTATGCAAGGACTGGACTATCTTAGATTTACATAGACCTATGCGAGGAATTGACCATAAAACTTAAAACAAACTTTATTAATTTAAATAATCATTGAATTTTAAATTACCATATTTATAACTGATGTTTAATTATTTGATTTGATTATGATTGTTAATATTTATTTATGCTTTATGATGTTTGATTGTGATTGACAATGTTTGATTATGATTGATAATCTTGTACTATAGAGTTTGAGCATATAACAAGCATGACGGAAAGCTAAAATTCAGTAAGAATTTACTTATCTCCTACTTCTTTATTTACTTATTCATCTTTATTCAAATTACTTTTCAGAAATTTCTTAGATTTCAATAAAACTACATAAGTTTTTAGAAATCTCTTTTTATCTTTTAATATATATGTATTATCTTTACTAAAATTTAGATTTTTTAGTTTATCAGAAAGAAAAAGAAAGAGAAATTATTTTACAAAAATAAATTTTTACTAATAATTTTAATATATATATATACATATTATTTTCAAAATGTATAAAAATATTATACAAAATTTTCAAATACCAAGGTTTTAAAGATTGATAATTCCGAATTCGAATTTTTAGAAATTGATTTTGAATTGACCTATAAACTTTCTAAAGAAGGTTGTGAAATATATTTAAGGCTTTGAAACTCAAATTATAAGGAGATTTGATTTGGGATTTGAAAAGGAACTGTACTAAAATTCTATGTGTGTATTTGAGAAGTTGAAAAAGTACAGTTTAGTGGGGTGGCTATGTCGCGATTCGTAGGCCCTGATAATATAATTGAGTTTTTAAAAGCCTTAACCAACTAAATACGTGAGTAGTTCATGCATCAGAATCATCGAAGAGAAACAAAATGATATTGTCTGGGGACGGATTATAGAAACTGAGGATATATTAGAGGAGGCTTAATTGTGAGCCTTGGGATGAGAGGGTGTGAAAGGGTGCTTCAGGGGACCTGGGGTAGCTCCCTAGTGTCGGGTACTTTCACAATAAAAACCTTCTCAATCTGACTAGTTTCTAAGTGTTTCCATGTCAGTTGAGCTGTTCATATTATTATTATCCAGAATTATGGAACACTGTAAACTCCTGGTTGGCTCAGTGCAAATTAAAATTTAAAGGGCCCGCATATATAGGTTAGTTATGATGAAAATATTACATAACATTCATATATTAATAATTGATTGTGTATGTGATTGTGATTGATATTATTATACTAGTTTGTGAAAACCCTTTATTTCTTATGTCCCATTTAGGAATATTATATTTTGTTTCTCACTCCTTTCTCCGTGTTTTGTTTCATATGTTTGAATTGATGGATTGTACAGAGGGAAGGATCGAAGAATCTCGATAGTATATATAGCACGTATTAGAAAGGGAGCTCGGTATAAATATCGTGGTCCAATAAATAAATAATGTCACTAGGCAACTGCTCTTGGGCCATGGAGTTTCCTCTCTTTCTAATGATGTTTAACATCTATTTTATTTGGATGAATGTAAAATTACTTTATAAATTTTAATGATAATTCATGAGGTATTTCAAAAATATTGTATGTAATTTTACTCTGATAGTTTCTTTTAGCGATTATATTTTTAGTAAAAAAAATTTCATGAATTTTTTAGAAATTATTGAGTTGTAACTGAGGGTGTTACACATCTCATGCATACACATATATCAGAATAATTTCACAAATATAATTTATATCTCATGCCAATTCAATATCAACATTTTGAACAGAAAACATCACAACACAAATATATCACATTTATCATATATTTGGGGTTTCACACTAATAATTCATAACATATAGCATAATAATACCACCCTGAATCCGTTCATAAACTATACATTTAAAATGTAAAGCTCCCCCTATCTGGAATAAGAAATTCCAGAAGCTCTTCGAGCTACTAAATACAATCAGCTTGTTATTCACAAGCTCTAAATCAAACTCCTAGTTCTGAAACCTTCCACAGCTACCTAATTTATTGAAACAACCACTGTTAAGCTTTAATCCTCTAAAATTAGTAATCAAGAAGCCACTTGATTTCACTTTTTCATAAGGAGCTCAAGGTTCTTGAAAAACCTATGCTCTTTACATGTCAATGGTTTCTAACTTCTTTAAAGCTCATGAAATTGAAAGAATTAAAGGATTAAACCATATCCAAACACAAGAATTCATCTTCTTATCTTGAATTGAAGAATTCAAGCTCTCTTTCCTTTTCAATTCAGGCTCCTCACGTGAAAGAGAATGAGGAAGGAGAATAGTTTCCACTTCAATTTGATGATCTTAGAAGAAAATTGGAAAAGAAAGGATTAGATAGGGTGATTCAGGTGAGATAAATAAGAAAAGAAAGAAGAGATAAACTTTCTCTAGCTTACGAAAGATCTAAGAAGAAAAGAGAAAAAATTTCAATTTTAAATGACTTAGGGACATGTTTGTCATTACGGTAATTGTCGGGGACATATTCATCATTTTGATAATTGTTATAATTAATCTCCCATTTTCCTTTAAATTCCTCTTTTAACCATGCTTTAATAATAAATCCTATTTTTAGGATGTTATAATTCTCTCCTCCTTCAAAGAATTTCAACCTCGAAATTCAAATATAGACATACCTTAATGGAATACTATTGCTACTTAATAGCATCTTCACGCTCCCAAGTATACATATTACTTTGATTTTGTTGCCATGCAACCTTGACCAACTACAGATCTTTGCTTCTCAAGCGTTTCACAATCTACCCACTATACCAGTGGGCTCAGCCACAGTGGTCACATTCTCTCTGATCTCAACATCATTATCTGACATCTCTTATGAAGGATCTGGCAAGAACTTTCTCAATTGAGATACATGGAACACATTATGCAAATTTGATAAATAAGGAGGTTGTGCTATTTGGTAGGCCACAGGGCCAACTCTCTTTAATACTTCATAGGGTCCAATATGCCTCGGACTTAGTTTCTTGCTTTTTAATGCTCTTCTAATACCTTTACTAGAAGAAACTTTCAAAAATACTCTATCACCAACCTGAAACTCAAGCGGTTTCATCGGCTTATCATGATAACTATTTTGACGATCTTAGGATGCTTTTATTTTCTCTCTGATTATCTGAATCTGCTCAGAAGTTTGTTGTACAATCTCAGGGCCCAACATCAGACTCTTACCAGTCTCTGACCAACAAAGAGGTGATCGATACTTCCTGCCATATAAAGCCTTATATGGAGCCATACCGATGCTACTATGATATCTATTATTATAAGTGAATTCAATCAATGGGAGGTACTGCTCCCAACTACCACTATACTCTAGCACGTAGGACCTCAACAAGTTCTCTAGACTCTGAATAGTACGCTCATACTGCCCATCTGTCTGGGGATGATAGGCCGAACTCAATCGAAGTTTTGAACCTAACTCCTGATGTAAGCTTCCCCAAAATCGGGAAGTGAATCTCAGATCTCTATCCGACACAATAGAAGATGGAACACCATGCAATTGAACGATCTCACTAATATACAACTGTGCTAGTCTTTGTAAGGGGTAGCTCATATTAATAGGCAAGAAATGTGTAGACTTTGTTAATCAATCCACAATAACCCAGATAGCATCATGACCATTACGAGTCCTGGGTAATCCCATCACGAAATCTATGGCAATAGCATCTCATTTCCATACAGGAATCTCAAGAGGCTGTAAACCACCAGATGGTTTCTGATGTTCAATCTTTGCTTTCTAGCAAATAATACAATGAGCTATATAATCAACCACATCTCTTTTTAATCCAGGCCACTAAAAATGCAATTTTAGATCATGGTACATCTTTGTAGTACCTAGATGGATACTCAACATACTTTTATGAGCTTCATTGAGTAACATCTTTCTTAAATCACCAAAATCAGGTATATAAACTCGGCCTTCCACTCACCAAATACCATCAGAATCTTCTGATAAAGACAAGTCCTTACCACTAGCCTATGTCTCTTTCATTTCTGCCAAGTAAGAATCAGTCAACTGTTAAGTATACACTAGCTTCAAGAACTCATTGGCTATTGTCAAAGTACTAAGAGTTACTTTATCAGGTGAAGAAACATCAACACTCAGATTCATGTCTCTGAACTGCCCGAGTAATTTCATCTCTTTAACCATCATAACTACCATATGAATAGATTTTCGGCTTAAGGCATCAGCTACAACATTTGCCTTTCCCGGATGATATCTCAGATCAAATTCATAATGTTTCAGAAACTCCATCCATCTTCTCTACCTCATATTTAGTTCTTTCTGATTAAACAGATACTTTAGACTTTTATGATCACTATATACTTCAAATTTAGAACCATAAAGGTAATGTCTCCAAATTTTCAGTGCAAAGACCACAGCTGTAAGTTCCAGATCATAAGTAGGATAGTTCTGTTCATGCGGTTGCAACTGTCGAGAGGCATAAGCTATCACCTTACCATTCTACATCAATACACACTCTAGGCCTAGCCTAGATGCATCACAATAGACCACAAAACTTTCCTGCAGATTAGGCAATGCCAATACAGGAGTAGAAGTCAATCTAGCATTTAGCTCTTGAAAACTCTTCTCACACTCAGGAGACCACACAAAAGAAACATTCTTTCGAGTTAGCTTAGTTATCAGCAACACAATCTTAGAGAATCCTTAAATGAATCTCCTATAATAACTAGCTAAACCCATGAAACTCCTGACCTCAGTAACTGACTTAGGTCTCTCCCAAGCCATAACAACTTCCACTTTGGAAGGATCAACAGAAACACCTTCACTAGAGATAACATGACCCAGAAACTGAATCTTATCCATCCAGAAGTCACACTTGGACAATTTAGTAAATAACTGCTTTTCTTTTAACACTTGAAGTACCAAACGAAGATGTTCTTCATGCTCCTCGTAAGACTTAAGAATAGATCAAGATATCATCGATAAAAATAACCACAAATCAATCTAAATATGGATGAAAGATGTTGTTCATATAATTCATGAACACAACAGGAGCATTAGTTACACTAAATGACATCACCACATATTCATAGTGGCCATATCGGGTTCTGAACGCCATTTTAGGAATATCAAAAGCCTCAACTCAGATCTGATGGTATCCAGATCGCAAATCAATCTTTGAAAAGACTGGAGCACCATATAACTAATCAATCAAGTCATCAATTCTAGGCAATGGTTACTTATTCTTGATTGTAAGCTTAT
The DNA here is from genome assembly GCA_037962975.1 of Clitoria ternatea. Taxonomy (NCBI): domain Eukaryota; kingdom Viridiplantae; phylum Streptophyta; class Magnoliopsida; order Fabales; family Fabaceae; genus Clitoria; species Clitoria ternatea. Next base: position 271,215,409 of record CM075669.1, on the reverse strand, counting down.
TCAACTAGCGGTAATCAACACATAACCGTATACTACCATCTTTCTTTTTAACAACTAACATTGGGGCACCCCACGGTGATATACTAGGTCTGATAAACTATTTTTTAAGCAATTCATTGACCTGCTTCCTTAATTCTATTAATTCAACAGGAGATATTCTATAGGGAGCCCTGGAGATTGGTTCAGCTCCAGGAACAAGATCAATAAAAAATTCAATCTCTCTTTCAGGAGGAACACCAGGTACATCCTCCGGAAACACCTCAAAGAAGTCACATACCATAGGGATATCAAGTACTCTAGACCCACTCTTTCCATCAGTCATACAAAATAACATAAGTAACTGAGATATACCTTGAATTGTATAATCATCAGCATTCGGATTTAAAAAGATTACCCGTCGGTTCTGACAATCAACTAGGACTTTATTGACTGATAGTCAATCCATACCAAGTACAATGTCAAGACCCCTTAAGGGTAAACACATCAAATCAACCATAAAACCCTATCACCCAAAGTGAAGGATACATTTTTACACATCATAGAAGTCCATAGTTTAGTACTAGTCGGGTTAGATACATCAAAAGCCTGATTTATAGCAATGACAGGCAATCTCAGACGCATTCCATAATCATTAGAGATAAAGGAATGAGTCACTCTAGAATCAAACACAACATCAAGAATAGAATCACTAATTAAACACTTACTCTGAACTAGATCATTAGCCTAGGAAACATCCTCAGCAGTGATGGCATAGACTCTGCCTGCAGCTGGTGAATTATAAGTTCCAGCTCGATCATTTCTAGGAACCATAGAATTATTACTACGTCCACCATTGCCTCGGCCACCACGGTTACCGTTTCCACGGCCTCGTCCTCGAAAGCCTCCACGGTTAACGTTAGTATTAGAATCTGTCTGATGCAATAGAGGATAGTTAGGGAGGATGTGTCCATTTTTATTGCAGTGATAACAAATAGCTTCTTCTATATCATAATTCCTAGCAAGATCGTCACTACCACATTTAAAACATTTGTCATCCCTCGGACGACTAATAGAACGATTACCAGAGTTACCTCGACCTCTGGATTTAAATGAAGATCCACTTCTAGTAAACTTTCCTTACTTTTTAAAATTAATTGGTTATGGCCTTGAAGAACTGTCAAATTTACTGCTTGATCCAGTTAAAGCTTTATCATCTTCTTCATAAATTCTGCATTTGTTAACAAGAACAGGGAAACTTCTGATTTCTTGGTGTCTGAAAGCCTTTTTAATTTCAGGTCTGAGACCGCTCTCAAATTTAATACATTTGGAGCCTTCAATACCAAGCTGCTGAAAAGGAGGGTAAAATAAACAAAGTTCTTCAAATTTAGCTGTATACTCTTCAACACTCAGATTACGCTGCCTGAGTTCCATGAATTCCAACTCTTTTCTACTCCCAGATTAATTCAGTTCCCGCAGCTATCATCCTAGCTTTAGTAATCTTCCATAAGTTCTCAGCTTCTTTTCGAAGCATAAACACAGAATATTCAACTTTCTATGCCTCAATGCACTGCAAACTATCAAAGATCCTTTCTAAGTTCTGAATCCATGCATAAGCTTGATCAGGATGAAAGCCTCCATGAAATTCAGTGGGTTTACGCTTCAAGAAACAATCCAGACTATGATTATCTTAAGATTGAGGCTGATTCTGCATTTCAATAATATTAGCAAAACGCTAAAAAGTGGCAACCATGGCATCCATACCTGGATGGTCAGCCATTTCTTATCCTGAAATAACATTACACTTTATTACTTTTCATGGATAAGAATATAATTTATTCACAGTGGATCTCATCAATTAATTCAATAATTAACAACTAGCATATGAGTTCACTCAATTCATAACATTTAGTAATTTAACCTTGGCCTTAGACTTTTTCAAGTCTGCTCTGATACCAAAATAAAACATCCAATCCTTAATTTAAATAAATAAATAAATAAATAAAATATGGGAAATATTTTTTAAAATATTCACACCCATCCTAGGATGTCCCTATATGACTCAATGAGTTCCCTATAACATATCCTAGAGTTTGGGGCTCTAAAATGGCTCAAAGAAAGTTTTTCATCACGCCAGCTCCTTATGCACCACTCAATAAACTGTGTCAAATCGGAGTTATATAACTCCAATTAGGATGAATCTGATTTTTAAATATCCGTAACTCAAATACCCACAATTGTTATGAAGAAGTCAATGGCCAATTATACCCTGAAGATTGCTTAATTTTCCAATTTATGAAATCAGCCATGCTGAAATTTTTAGCCTGAACACCCTTTAGTATTTTGGGCATAACTTGGGCTATCAAACTTTGATTGACACAAATTGGGTATCAAAATAACGGTGATGAAATTATCTACAACTGTTATGAAGGGAGTAAAAACTGAATCAGCACGATTGAGCATGATTTTGGGCGCTTAAGTGAGCTCACGCTCAAGGTCACGCTTGAGTGAGAATTTAACAGCATCGGACCTTAATCCTTAAGCTTAAGCACGAATACTCAAGCTTAAGCGTGAATTGGGCAGAATCAGACCCTGGTATGCTCGCTTGGGTGTAACCTAGCTCGCTTGAGCAAGCATGCATCCACACGCTCAGTCATGCTACCTCATGCTTGAGTGTGAAGAGAAGGGAATCAGGGGCACGAGCACGCTTGAGCGGCTCCCCCTCACGCTTGAGCGTGGAAACCATGGGCACAGGTGCGCTTGAGCGTACCACTACTCATGCTTGAGCGTGACACGTTCCATTGAGCGATTTTATTCCAGAAACAATTCCTCGCATTCTCGCTTAAGCGAACATCCACTCGCTTGAGCGAGATCTCTTGAGAATCAAATTCCTTTCCTTTTCACTTGGGCGAAATGTGCTCGCCTGAGCGAAATTCTTCCGGTTCCTAATTTACACTTTATGCATATGCATCATTTCTATTCTATAAGTTCAAAGTCATAAATCATATATTTATCATAAACATGTACATATATTCATATTCATAGTCAGATCCCAAACTTCCAAGTGAAGCTATCCATTATCCAAAACCACTAATCATTCATACTTATCATAATATATTCTCAAGAGTCGGCCAAGGCAAATACATAATACTATCCATACTATGTACAAATATGTACATAACAATCCATGTTCATGCTGAGTGATCTTTCATATGCCTTCACTTCTTTCTATATCCACTGTAAAAATAACAACAAATAGGGGTGAACATATACATGTCAAATGACAGTTATTGAATCGGACCACTTATCCAATCCTCTGGCATATAAAAAATAATATTATCAACAATATCATATAATCTCATCACATTTCATACATTTACTTATTCGTAAATATCCATACAATCAATGTTGTTCTCAACAACATCCATCAATACATATACATGCTCATTCAATTGGATCCAAACATTCATTATTAATTTTTATTTTGTGTTGCAACACTGGCTCTCAGTCATATACTCAGCTTTCAGCTGATCCGGCCGTTTTACTGGTACCAAACTGTTTATCCTCTCACGTGACACAATCACTCTCAGTGACAACTGTAGTGTCACGGGCTAAACCCCTAGCCCCACTCAAGAGGTTTTTCCTTGAGTCCCACCCAAGGTCTTTTGTGGAATCCTTGAAACCACAATCATATAAATTCTCTTTCATATTCTTGTACAGATACAACATCTCATGTTATCTCAATTTGCATCTCATGCATATAATTTACATCAATCAAGTATATCATACTACATCTCATGCATAGGAATCATTCATTCTTCTTGCATCTCATGCATACACATATATCAGAATGATTTCACAAATACAATTTATATCTCATGCCAATTCAATATCAACATTATGAACGGAAAACATCACAACACAAATATATCATATTTATCATATATTCAGGGTTTCACACTAATAATTCATAACATATAGCATAACAATACCACCCTGAATCCGTTCATAAACTATACATTTAAAATGTAAAGCTCCCCTACCTGGAATAAGAAATTCTAGAAATTCCTCGAGCTACTAAATACAATCAGCTCGTTATTCACAAGCTCCGAATCAAACTCCTAGTTCTGAAATCTTCCACAGCTACCTAATTTATTGAAACAACCACTGTTAAGTTTTAATCCTCTAAAATTAGTAATCAAGAAGCCACTTGATTTCACTTTTTCATAAGGAGCTCAAGGTTCTTGAAAAACCTAAGCTCTTTACATGTCAATGGTTTCCAACTTCTTTAAAACTCAAGAAATTGAAAGAATTAAAGGATTAAACCATATCCCAACACAAGAGTTCATCTTCTTACCTTGAATTGAAGAATTCAAGCTTTCTTTCCTTTTTAATTCAAGCTCCTCATGTGAAAGAGAATGAGGAAGGAGAATAGTTTCCACTTCAATTTGTGATCTTGGAAGAAAATTGGAAAAGAAAGAATTAGAGAGGGTGATTTAAATGAGATAAAGAAGAAAAGGAAGAAGAGATAAACTATCTCTCGCTCATGAAAGATCTAAGAAGAATAAAGAAGAAATTTCAATTTTAAATGACTTAGGGATATGTTTGTCATTATGGCAATTGTCAGGGACATATTCATTATTTTGGCAATTGTTATAATTAATCTCTCATTTTTCTTTAAATTCCTCTTTTAACCATGCTTTAATAATAAATTCTATTTTTAAGATGTTACAGAATGGCTGAGAAGAGATCAATAAATCCCAGACCATTGCGTCCATCCCTATTAAAGTTCCAGGAAAAACACGTTTTTACATGTAACGCCCTCTGTTACACCTTAATAAATTATAGAAAAATTTGTAATTTTTTTTATAAGATATGATTATTAAAAAGAAACTATCGGAATAAATTACATACATTATTTCTGAAATACCTTATAAATATTATTAAAACTGTATAAAGTAATTGTACATTCATCCAAAAAAATAAACATTAAACATTATAAGAAACAAAGGAAACTTCATGGTCCAAAAGCAGTTACTTATTTAACATTATTTATTCATTGGACCACGATATTCATACTGAGCTCCCTTTCTAGAACGTGCTATATTTACTGTCGAGATTCTTCGATCCTTCCCTCTGGACCATCAACTTAAAACATATGAAATAAAAACACAGAGAAAGGAGTGAGAAACAGAATATAATATTTCTGAATAAGACATAAGCAACAAAGGGTTTTCACAACTAATATATAATAATATCAATCACAATCACATACACAATCACTTATGAATGCATAAATGTTATGCAGTATCTTTATCATAACTTACCTATATATGTGGGCCCTTAAATTTTAATTTATATTGGGCCAACCAGGAGTTTACACTGTTCCATAAGTCTGGATAATAATAATATGAACAGCTCAACTGACACGGAAACACTTAGAGACTAGTCAGATTGAGAAAGTTTTTATTGTGAAAGTACCCGACATTAGGGAGCTACCCCAGGTCCCCTGAAGCACCCTTTCACACCCTCTCATCCCAAGGCTCAAAATTAAGTCTCCTCTAATGTATCCTCGGTTTCTATAATCTGTCCCCAGACAATATCATTTAATTTTACTTTAATGATTCATGATGCATGAACTACTCGCATATTTAGTTAGTTAAGGCTTTTAGAAACTCAATTATTAAATACCTTAAAGGTTTACACTATCATTTCAATAAACTGTACGTTTTCTCTATTATCTGAATTTCTATCCCATATAAATAAATTTAGTACAGTTTTCGAATCTCACTGAAATTGAGTTTCTAAGCCTTAAATATCTAAAAACTTTCTTATATAAAATTTTACATAATCTTTCTCAAATTGAATCTTAACAAGATCAAATTTAGAAATCTCAATTATTTCCAAATATCTTTAGTTATTAAGTTGGAAAAAATAAAATAATTTTCTTTTGAAAATTTTAATTAAAAGCGAATAATCTTTAAATTATTAACCAAAATTATAAATTTTTTCTTTAATTCAAGATTTAATTATCTCAACTTGTTATAAATTAATTTTCATAAAATGTCTACTTTTTAAAATAAATACTAATTTTTTTATTCTAAATATAAAAATAATTTCTAAGAAGAAATAAAATATTTTAAAATAATAAAAATTTAAAGAGTAAGGTAAGAAATTCTTACTGAGTTTTAGTTTTCTGTCATACTCGCTATATGCTCAAACTCCACATTACAATATCATCAATCAAATATTATTAATCACAGTTAAACATCATCAATCACAAATATAATCAATCATAATCAAATCAATTAAATTAAATATCATTAATACATATCATAATACAAAATTTAATAATTATTAATATAGTTGATTTTTGATTTTTTTTATCCATTTCTTGCATAGGTCTATGTAAGTCTATATAATCCAGTTCTTACATAGGTATAGTTCAGTCCATATGGGTCATAGTGGTCCAAGTCCTTGCATAGGTATAGTCCAGGTCATACAGGTTATAAAAGTACAGGTCATTGCATAGGTATGTTAGAGTTAGTTACATAAGATATTTAATTTAAAATTTATTATAAATTTTAAGTTAAAGAGTTAATATTTTAAAATAATAGTATTATTAAATTTAAAAGGAGTAGGGGACTCCTCTCATTATTCTTATGTCTTTTCATATTATATTCTTATCTCACTCCCCCTTACCTCTTGTATCCTAATTCGTTATTGAAGATCCGTACACGTCTCGTCTCTGAGTTCTAAAACATACCAATTTCATTTTAATATAGTTACAAGATGAAAATTAAGATTATTACTTAAAGCAGAAATGGTAAATTTTAAATAGTGAATAATGAATAGTAAATAGTAAATCATGAATAGTAACAATAAATAGTAAATCATGAATAGTAATAGTAAATAGTAAATAGTAAATAGTAATGGTAAATAGTAAAACATGAATAGTAAAGGTAAATAGTAACAGTAAATAATAATTTACTATTTAAATAGTAATTTACTATTGAAATAGTAATTTACTATTGAAATAGTATTTTATTTAAAATAATATTATTTCCAGTATAATAATAGATTTCTAAAAACGATATGAAAATAACCCTAAAAAATATAAAAGAGAGGTATTCTTGCCTTAGAATTTTAGCAGAACCTTTTTCCAAAAAATTTACTTCTCTCTCTTACTTCCATCACTATCTCACTAGCACTACTATATTAAGAAAACTTAATCTGAAATTGTGAATTCTAAAGAAGAATTCCTTGGTATTTATAGAAAAAAATTACTATGCATTCTATTATTTTATTATAAAAGTATTGTGCATTTTTTGAAATTTTTGTTTCTGGTTACTGTGCAACCTTTAAAATTTTTGTTCATGCACAGTGTTTTGCATAGTAAATGTCGGCTGAATTATTAAGTCAAATAGTAACCTTTCACTCGGTATATTTTAAATATTCAAAATTAGTCCTTTTTGAAATTTAGCGATATTATATTAGTCCTCACTAATTTTATAATAAGTAATATAAAGTTGAAATTTTAAAAATCTAAAATTTTCTGTTAATAAAAATTTATTGATACGTTTCTAATTTTTTAACGATTGGAAAAAAATCAAGATTTTTCTCAAACCGATCATTTTTAGATAAGTTTACTTAAAATATATTTTAGAAAATTTTCTTATAATTTAAGCTCACTTTCTTATAAATATTTTTAACTTTAAGTCACTTATATGAATTTAAAATTATTTAAAAAATATTATTTTATTAAAATAATTCAAAAATTCCATAAAAATTCCAAAAAATCATAAATAATACGTAGATTAAAAAGTTCTAAAGAACCATAATCTAATTCCTTCAAAATTTTAATATAAAAATAAAAATAGCGGTGTTACACTACACATGTTTGCAATGGGCGACCAGATCGTGTTTTAAAAGTAAGGAAAGCAATTCGTGTGAGAAAGGATATACCAGAAGAAATCATACCTCACTTATAAAGAGCGAGGTTGTAACATCCTGATTTTTAACTAAATTACCGAGTGTGGTAAATTTCAGGATTTAGGATTATGGATTGGTTAAGTTAATGGTTGATTAAATTAATTTCCAATTAAGCTAATTATGAAATAATATTAATAATGTTGGCAATGACTAAGGTGCCCTTGGTGGATTTAGAGGAACTTCGATTCTCTCTCTTTAGCACGCTGATAGGAATGCCTTAATGGTGATGTGATGGCTGATGGGAATTTTATTAATGTGGATGGAATGTTGATGGAATGGGAAAGTGACGCTAGTAGTGTGTTGATAAACTTCAGCTCACATTTCCCTTCTCTCATTCTTATCATTTCTCCTTGGTGCATGTTCTGATGAGAGAAATGCTCCTCCTTCTCTCTAGAGCTCTCTAAAGCCTCTGCTTCTTCTCCTTCGCTGTTCGTCTTCTCCTTCGTCTTCTTTATCTTCTTCTTTCTCTTTTTCTTCTTCATCTTCTTCTCCTTCCACTCAACACTGAGAAGAACCTCGAGTGGAAATTATGAGTGGAACAGCGTGGTGTATAGGAATAGCATGGTGCTGTATGGCTTGGAGGTTGAGATCCTTCTCTATTTCTGCCTGAACGTGAGGATGCTTGGCTGCATGGTGGTCCTCCATTGTTGGTGAGGATGATGATGTACCTTGGAGGTTGTGATGCTTGGTTGAGGAAGATGTTGTGCTTGGGAGCTTGGTGGTCCTCTATCTTTGATGAGGACGGAGTTGAGTCTTGGAGGCTTTGATGCTCGAGTGGAGACAGAGTTGGTTCTCCAAAGCTGTGAGCAGAGTGTTGATGGCTGGAATCGAGTCGTTCTGTTATGAACGAGTGGCCATATGACTCCTGGAAGCTTCATTCCAGGTAAGGGGGCTTTGCATCTCAAATGCATGGTTTATGGACGGGTTTCTGGGTGAAACTGTTACACTGTGTTGTGTTTGATGTGTGTTGCATGTTATTTGTAATATGAATGTCGAGTGCATTGTGTGGTCATTTACTGATCCCCGTGTGTTTAATAGTATGATTAAATACATGTAATGCTTGACATTGAATATGCGTATGCTGAGTGCATAGGATGGCGACTGTCATGATAATTCCGAGTGGAATGTTATATGAGAAAGCATGGGATGCTTGTTGTAGAGGATAATCTGAGTGGATGGCATGGTGATTACCGAGTGGATGAGTTGTGAGTTGAGTCATCTGATTCGCTATTGGAAGTGCCGAATGCTAAATACCGAGTGGGCAATCGGATGAATATGTGTGTATGTTGAGGATTCAGAGATTAATCCTAATATAATGGAAGACCTCAAAGTTGGACTCGAGGCCATGCTGAGAGCATGAGCATTGTATGCTTAATGGAAGACCTTGGGTTGGACTCAAGGCAAATGTCGAGTGCATTGGCGTTGGACGCCTGATGAGTATGGACCGTATGCATCCGATTAGGCACTTAATGCTTGAAGCATATAGCGTTGGACGCTTATTGTTGAATCGACAATCAGATGATAATATGTGAGAATATGATTAAGTCCTTGAGCAGGGCTCAGGCATGCTCCTTGAGCAAGGCTCAGAGTTAAGCATTATTGATGGTGCTTAGAATAGATTTGGGGAGAAATCCGAGTGGATGAAGTAAAATATTGTTATTGAGGATGTTGAGCTTTATAGCCGATTGAAATGGGTAAATTCTGATCAGAGGATGTTGTGTGATTGTTTATATTAAATGGCAGTGTGTTATGATTGATTGAATTATGCATTTGTATAATTGAGGATTATGGTATAATCCGAGTCAGTAACTGTCATTTAATATGTAAAGCTCACCCCTACACCATTTTTTAGTGTACGCAGGTCGGAATGGGATTGATGTGAAGGACTTAAGTCTGAGCGATGGGCACTCCGACTGTTGAGTGCATGTGTTATGTATATATATTGTGTATAGGCAGTGTTAAGCCTTGGCCGGCTCCTAATAATGTTGTATAATGAATACAAATTCATATGTATAAGAATCTGAGTGCATGTTTATATATATATATATATATATACATATATGGTATTATTGGCATCGGGTAATAAGTGTTGGTGAATGAATAATGTTAAGATGAAAGTATTCGAGTGTATGTTCATATATATATATATATATATGTGTGTGTGTGTGTGTATGTGGTTATATTGGTAACTTACATTGTATTGATTGAAAAGTGTTGTTGAATTATTTGAGGAGTGTTGATGTATAAAATATTGTTAAGTTAATGATTCCGAGTGAGGCTATAGTGATTGGGTTTTCCTTTCCGAGTGGAGAAGACTTAAAAGGTTTTTGAGAGTAATCCCTTTGATGAACCTATACTGTGTGGGATTTGATAGGAGAATTCCCCGAGTAATTATAGGCCTAAATGTTACCGAGTGAAAAATATGAGTAAACCTCGAGTGGGAAAGGGTTTGCATATTCCCGAGTGGGAAATCCGAGTGATCCTCTTCCGAGGGAAGAGCTATTGTAATGGCTTAGATTGGGATGTATTCTAAGTGTATGAGGTATATGTTTAATCCGAGTGAATGAGGTTTTATACCCCGAGTGATTAAGATCTGAGTGAGTCCGAGTGGGACTTAACTTAATGGTTTTCCCTAAGTGCATAAGATGATATAGGCCGAGTGAATCTGGCTGGAATATCCTGAGTGATGAATGATTGTGAAGATCCCCTTTTGAATGAAGGAAGGTCTAGGTGTTCTCCGAGTGAGGGATGTGATGATATACCGAGTGGTGTTTAATTGGGAAGCAATCCGAGTAAGGGAAGTTTATAGATTCCAAGTAGAATAAATATTATTTTCTGAATGGGTCTTATGTGTCTGACCTATGTGGATAAATTTAAGGAATTAAGTATAGGCTTCCGAGGGAGGCATGTGTATTGGGGTGGTTTTCCGAGTGAATGGAACCCCTGACTCCGAGTGATAGAATGTCGAGGGTGGCTTCTCGCTTCAGCGAATGAGGGATTCGCTCCAGCGAGTGTGATTGGAAGGAAGGCTTTTATATTGGCTTCGCTTAGGCGAATGGGTGTTTCGCCCGAGCGAGTTGGGCTGTCTCGCCCAAGCGAATTGGGTCTCACTTGAGAGAGTGAACACTGGTTGTTCAAGTTGTGACTCCGCTAGGCCTTCTTGTGAAGGTTTTCCCTTCTACTGATCGGTTTTTGCCTTTCTGCCCTTGCGCTATTTTTAAGTTACTCTGATTCTTAATCTCGGCAGTTTAGGAATGTTTTGTAAACTCTAAACTTTAGGAAAAATTTTCCCCTGGTCTCGGTTTTAATCTATAACTAAAATAAGGGTGTTTTATTTTGGTATCAGAGCAGACCAAAAGGTCCATGGCCAAGGTTTGCCTACTGTATATGGGCGGTTGTACGCAATATGACCGATTGTCATAATTGCTTGTGGTATCCTATTGGATTTAACATATGTTTAAGTATGATTTGTGTGACTGCGTGCCTGTGAGTTTTGTGTGAGGACAATAGTGAAGATACTACTGTCGAGATGTAGATATGGGGGTAGAAGGTTTGTTATTATCTTAGCCCGATTGTTCATGAGATACTTGGAATATTCCTAAGCCTGAGTCGGTTATGAGGGAATAGAATGATGAAGGTTGAGACTCTTATGTGCATTGAAACTGTATTGGTCGATTTGGTCCCTTGGGTAGGCCATACTAGTGGCTCGTAGTTGAGACATACTGATTGAATGAGATAGAACTCATATGTTGAGTTGATTAAATGAATGGTATTGAAGAATCCCATAATGTGGTGATCTTAAATTGTTAGAACGGTTGTGCCATTTGTAAGGGACGAGCTTTGTATTCTTTAGCACGAGAACCTTGTGTGGTGTATATGGTATAAGTAATAGTTATAGTTTCCTAGGTTGGAAATCTGAGTATGTGATAGGTGGTTAAATGTAAAATCTGATTGACCTTGTGGATTATTGAGGTCGAGTGAAGTGATCGTGTAATAAATTCTTGAGGCTGGAATTATAGTAAGATGAAATGCAAATACCGAATGGTGATGCTGATTTCCCGATATGCTATGGTAATGAATATGGTGATGATGGAAAATATATTGTAACCCGGAGCTGTATATCTCAGTAAGTGTAGTAAATTAATTGGCTTAAGGCTGAGTTATGGCCAGTGATGAATGATGAGTTGAGGGATTAATTGGCTGTTGAACCATGATTTTGTGATGAATAAGATTAAAGAAGAGACAATCACTCGGTCTGGGCTAAAAAATCGATTGCCATTATGCCATTTCATGGTGAGTGTGATGGATATTTGATGATTGATATCATGCAATATACCCTAGAGTATGTGTAAGGATAGGATATATACCTTGTATGGGTCGAAAATCTATTGATAATATGTATTTTACAGTGATGATGATAGATATTTGGCAACTGTTGGCATGTGATGCATCATTGTTGGTGCGTAATAATGATATTGGTATAGGAATATTGCTTATAAAATTGTAAGAATTGCCATTAATTTTCATGTAGATTAGTATTATCTGAGTGAATTTGGTCGGTATAAGCAAAAAGGGTGCGAGGATGCTGTTCCGAGGTGACTTAACACGCCATAAGTATTGTGGCAGTGTACACTTTTACAGTGACTCTATGCAATTGTCGTGACCCTATAGGAATGAGGCATTATCCTATGAGTTGGATGCAGCAGTTCATAGGTCGGGCAAGTGAGACTGTAGCTGCTTATGGGGATGGTTTGAGTCTATCAGGCTGCTCCGAGCAAAGATATGCATTGTTGAGTGGATAAGTAAGTGTTGGTGTATTAAAATAAGGATGAGTGAATGAAAGGAGTGTAATTCTGAGTGAAATCTTTCTGGAAGAAAGAATTATTGAGTGAAGTGAAGTTGTGTTATTCCGAACGGTTTATTGAGGCAAGTATATGCTTGAAATTCGAGGATGAAATTCTTTAAAGGAGGGGAGAAGTGTAACATCCTGATTTTTAACTAAATTACCGAATGTGGTAAATTTCAGGATTTAGGATTATGGATTGGTTAAGTTAATGGTTGATTAAATTAATTTCCAATTAAGCTAATTATGAAATAATATTAATAATGTTGGCAATGACTAAGGTGCCCTTGGTGGATTTAGAGGAACTTCTGTTCTCTCTCTTTGGCACGCTGATGGGAGTGCCTTAATGGTGATGTGATGGCTGATGGGAATTTCATTAATGTGGATGGAATATTGATGGAATGGGAAAGTGACGCTAGCAGTGTGTTGATAAACTTCAGCTCACGTTTCCCTTCTCTCATTCTTATCATTTCTCCTTGGTGCATGTTCTGATGAGAGAAATGCTCCTCCTTCTCTCTAGAGCTCTCTGAAGCCTCTGCTTCTTCTCCTTCGCTGTTCGTCTTCTCATTCATCTTCTTCATCTTCTTCTTCCTCTGCTTCATCTTCTTCTTTCTCTTTTTCTTCTTCATCTTCTTCTCCTTCCACTCAACACTGAGAAGAACCTCAAGTGGAACAGCGTGTTGTATAGGAACAACATGGTGCTGTGTGGCTTGGAGGTTGAGATCCTCCTCTATTTCTGCCTGAACGTGAGGATGCTTGGCTGCATGGTGGTCCTCCATTGTTGGTGAGGACGATGATGTACCTTGGAGGTTGTGATGCTTGGTTGAGGAAGATGTTGTGCTTGGAAGCTTGGTGGTCCTCCATCTTTGATGAGGATGGAGTTGAGTCTTGAAGGCTTTGATGCTCGAGTGGAGACAGAGTTGGTTCTCCAAAGCTGTGAGCAGAGTGTTGATGGCTAGAACTGAGTCGTTCTGTTGTGAACGAGTGGCCATATGACTTCTGGAAGCTTCATTCCAGGTAAGGGGGGCTTTGAATCTCAAATGCATGGTTTATGGACGGGTTTCTGGGTGAAACTGTTACACTGTGTTGTGTTTGATGTGTGTTGCATGTTATTTGTAATATGAATACCGAGTGCATTGTGTGGTCATTTACTGATCCCCGTGTGTGTGATTGTATGATTAAATGCAAGTAATGCTTGACATTGAATATGCGTATGCTGAGTGCATAGGATGGCGACTGTCATGATAATTCCGAGTGGAATGTTATATGAGAAAGCATGGGATGCTTGCTGTAGAGGATAATCCGAGTGGATGGCATGGTGATTGCCGAGTGGATGAGTTGTGAGTTGAGTCATCTGATTTGCTATTGGAAGTGCCGAATGCTAAATACCGAGTAGGCAATCAGATGAATATGTGTGTATGTTGAGGATTCAAAGATTAATCCTAATATAATGGAAGACCTCAGAGTTGGACTCGAGGCCATGCTGAGAGCATGAGCATTGTATGCTTAATGGAAGACCTTGGGTTGGACTCAAGGCAAATGTCGAGTGCATTGGCGTTGGACGCCTGATGAGTATGGACCGTATGCATCCAATTGGGCACTTAATGCTTGAAGCATATAGCGTTGGACGCTTATTATTGAATCGGCAATCAGATGACAATATGTGAGAATATGATTAAGTCCTTGAGCAGGGCTCAGGCATGCTCCTTGAGCAAGGCTCGGAGTTAAGCATTATTGATGGTGCTTAGAATAGATTTGGGGAGAAATCCGAGTGGATGAAGTAAAATATTGTTATTGAGGATGTTGAGCTTTATAGCCGATTGAAATGGGTAAATTCCGATCGGAGGATGTTGTGTGATTGTTTATATTAAATGGCAGTGTGTTATGATTGATTGAATTGTGCATTTGTATAATTTAGGATTGTGGTATAATCCGAGTCAGTAACTGTCATTTAATATGTAAAACTCACCCCTACACCATTTTTCAGTGTACGCAGGTCGGAATGGGATTGATGTGAAGGACTTAAGTCCGAGCGATGGGCACTCTGACTGTTGAGTGCATGTGTTATGTATATATATTGTGTATAGGCAGTGTTAAGCCTTGGCCGGGTCCTAATAATGTTGTATAATGAATACAAATTCATATGTATAAGAATCCGAGTGCATGTTTATATATATATATATACATATATGGTATTATTGGCATCGGGTAATAAGTGTTGGTGAATGAATAATGTTAAGATGAAAGTATTCGAGTGTATGTTCATATATATATATATATATGTGTGTGTGTGTGTGTGTGTGTGTGTGTGTATGTGGTTATATTGGTAACTTACATTGTATTGATTGAAAAGTGTTGTTGAATTATTTGAGGAGTGTTGATGTATAAAATATTGTTAAGTTAATGATTCCGAGTGAGGCTATAGTGATTGGGTTTTCCTTTCCGAGTGGAGAAGACTTAAAAGGTTTTTGAGAGTAATCCCTTTGATGAACCTATACTGTGTGGGATTTGATAGGAGAATTCCCCGAGTAATTATAGGCCTAAATGTTTCCGAGTGAAAAATATGAGTAAACCTCGAGTGGGAAAGGGTTTGCATATTCCCGAGTGGAAAATCCGAGTGATCCTCTTCCGAGGGAAGAGCTATTGTAATGGCTTAGATTGGGATGTATTCTAAGTGTATGAGGTATATGTTTAATCCGAGTGAATGAGGTTTTATACCCCGAGTGATTAAGATCTGAGTGAGTCTGAGTGGGACTTAACTTAATGGTTTTCCCTGAGTGCATAAGATGATATAGGCCGAGTGAATCTGGCTGGAATATCATGAGTGATGAATGATTGTGAAGATCCCCTTCTGAATGAAGGAAGGTCTAGGTGTTCTCCGAGTGAGGGATGTAATGATATACCGAGTGGTGTTTAATTGGGAAGCAATCCGAGTGAGGGAAGTTTATAGATTCCAAGTAGAATAAATATTATTTTCTGAATGGGTCTTATGTGTCTGACCTATGTGGATAAATTTAAGGAATTAAGTATGGGCTTCCGAGGGAGGCATGTGTATTGGGGTGGTTTTCCGAGTGAATGGAACCCCTGACTCCGAGTGATAGAATACCGAGGGTGGCTTCTCGCTTCAGCGAATGAGTGATTCGCTCCAGTGAGTGTGATTGGAAGGAAGGCTTTTATATTGGCTTCGCTTAGGCGAATGGGTGTTTCGCCCGAGCGAGTTGGGCTGTCTCGCCTAAGCGAATTGGGTCTCACTTGAGCGAGTGAACACTGGTTGTTCAAGCTGTGACTCCGCTGGGTCTTCTTGTGAAGGTTTTCCCTTCTACTGATCGGTTTTTGCCTTTCTGCCCTTGCGCTATTTTTAATTTACTCTAATTCTTAATCTGGGCAGTTTAGGAATGTTTTGTAAACTCTAAATTTTGGGAAAAATTTTCCCCTGGTCTCAGTTTTAATCTATAACTAATATAAGGGTGTTTCAGAGGTTCTATGAGTTTGCCAAGGTCGCGCATTTAGTTGTGTCTTCAAAGCTTATATCTGCATTGGTTGAGAGGTGGAGGCCATGCATATATAACGACATTTGGCGTGTACCCTGCATATATAACGACATTAACATTAGCCATGCACCCCATCATAACCACTCATTACATAAATACTTCACAGTTTAGAAATGTCATACCTAGCTTCAGCAGAGTTTTCTTGTGCTCTTTGTTTTTGAACTTCAAATTAAAGTTGTTGGCCACATGTCGAATACAATACCTATGATACCCCATAGGTGGTGTCCATCCACAATCTGAGTCACGTATTGCACCCAATATGCTTCTATGACGATCAGAAATTATACATATTCTATTCTTCTGGGTAACATACCTCCTTAGCAGCTTTAAAAACCAACTCCAATCTTCCAACATTTCTCCCTCAACAATCACAAACGCTAAGGAAAGAACAGAGTTGTTGCCATCTTGAGCTGTGGCAATCAAAAAAGTGCCCTTGTATTTCCCATATAAATGGGTACCATCTACTTGAATAACAGGCTTGCAAAAGTTAAAACCATCAACACAAGCCTTGTATGTCCATAAACAACGACAAAATATACGAAACCTTTGGTTAACCTCACCCTCTACAACAAATGGATGGGTGTGCAAAACGTATGTTGACCCTTCTGCAACTTGGGTCATACGACTTATGTAACACCCCTATTTTTATATTAAAATTTTGAAGGAATTAAATTATGGTTCTTTCGAACTTTTTAATCTACGTATTATTTATGATTTTTTGGAATTTTATGGAATTTTGGATTTTTTTAATAAAATAATATTTTTTAAAATAATTTTAAATTCATATAAGTGATTAAATTAAAAATATTTATAAGAAAGTGAATTTAAATCATAAGAAAATTTTCTAAAATCCATTTCAAGTAGACTTATCTAAAAATTATT
Source organism: Clitoria ternatea (assembly GCA_037962975.1). Taxonomy (NCBI): domain Eukaryota; kingdom Viridiplantae; phylum Streptophyta; class Magnoliopsida; order Fabales; family Fabaceae; genus Clitoria; species Clitoria ternatea. The sequence continues at coordinate 271,198,165 of CM075669.1, read as the reverse complement.
CGGTTTGAGAAAAATCTTGATTTTTTCCAATCGTTAAAAAATTGAAAAACGTATCAATAAATTTTTATTAACAGAAAATTTTAGATTTTTAAAATTTCAGCTTTATATTACTTATTATAAAATTAGTAAGGACTGATATAATATCGTTAAATTTCAAAAAGAACTCATTTTGAATATTTAAAATATACCGAGTGAAGGGTTACTATTTAACTTAATAATTTTGCCGACAGTTACTATACAAAATACTGTGCATGTATGAAATTTTCAAGAGATGCACAGTAACCAGGAATAAAAAATTCAAAAATGTACAGTACTTTTATATTAAAATAATAAAATGCATAGTAAATTTTTTTCCTATAAATATCGAAGGATTTCTTCTTTAGAATTTACAATTTCAGATTAAGTTTTCTTAATATAGTAGTGCTAGTGAGATAGTGGTGGAAGTGAGAGAGAGAAGAAAATTTTTTAGAGAGAAGGTTCTGCTAAAATCCTAAGGTAGGAATACTTCTCTTTTATATTTTTTGGGTTATTTTTATATCGTTTTTAGAAATCTGTTATTATACTGGAAATAATATTATTTTAAGTTACTATTTTGTATAGTAAAATACTATTTCAACAGTAAATTACTATTTCAATAGTAAATTATAATTCAAATAGTTAATTACTATTTACTGTTACTATTCGCTGTTACTATTCACAATTTACTATTTACTATTACTATTTATGTTTAACTATTTACTGTTACTATTCATGTTTTACTATTTACTGTTACTATTTACGATTTACTATTTACTATTTACTATTTATTATTCACTATTTAAAATTTACCATTTCTGTTTTAAGTAGTAATCTTAATCTTCGTCTTATGCTTATACTGAAATAAGATTGGTATTAATATTTCTAGAAATCGGAGGCGCAAAGCAAATCCATTTTGGGTAACAATTCAAGGTAAGGGGAAGTGAGATAAGAGTATAATATGAAAAGACATAAGAATAATGGGAGGAGTCCCCTACTCCTTTTAAATTTAATAATATTATTATTTTAAAATATTAACTTTTTAACTTAAAATTTTTAATAAATTTTAAATTAAATATCTGGTTTAACTAACTCTAACATACCTATACAAGGACTTGGACCATTATGACCTATATGGACTGGACTATACCTATGCAAGGACTTGGACCATTATGACCCATATGGACTGAACAATACCTATGCAAGGACTGGATTATATGGACTTACATATACCTATGCTAAGAATGGACAAAAGGAACTAAAAAATCAACTATATTAATAATTATTAAATTTTGCATTATGATATGTATTTAATGATATTTAATTGATTTGATTATGATTGATTTATGATTGATGATGTTTAACTGTGATTGATAATATTTGATTGATGATATTGTAATGTGGAGTTTGAGCATATAGCGAGCATGACGGAAAACTAAAATTCAGTAAGAATTTCTTACCTTACTCTTTAAATTTTTATTATCTTTTATTTCTTCTTAGAAATTATTTTTATATTTAGAATAAAAAAATTAGTATTTATTTTAGAAAGTAGACATTTTATAAAAAAATTAATTTATAACAAATTGAGATAATTAAATTTTGAATTAAAGAGAAAATTTTGTAATTTTAAGTATTTACGGTTAATGATTTAAAGATTATTCTCTTTTAATAAAATAAAATTTTTAAAAGAAAATTATTTTATTTTTCCAACTTAATAAATAAAGAATATTTGGAAATAATTGAGATTTCTAAATTTGACCTTGTTAAGATTCAATTTGAGAAAGATTATATAAAGTTTAATATGAAAAAGTTTTGAGATATTTAAGGCTTAGAAACTCAATTTCAGTGAGAATTAAAAACTGTACCAAATTTATTTCTGTGGGACAGAAATTCAGAGAATTGAGAAAATGTACAGTTTATAGAAATGATGTTGTAAACCTTTTAAGGTATTTAATAATTGAGTTTCTAAAAGCCTTAACCAACTAAATACGCGAGTAGTTCATGCATCATGAATCATTAAAGTGAAATGAAATGATATTGTCTGGGGACGGATTATAGAAACCGAAGATACATTAGAGGAGGCTTAATTACGAGCCTTGGGATGAGAGGGTGTGAAAGGGTGCTTCAGGGGACCCGGGGTAGCTCCCTAGTGTCGGGTACTTTCACAATAAAAATTTTCTCAATCTGACAGTCTCTAAGTGTTTCCATGCCAGTTGAGCTGTTCATATTATTATTATCTGGACTTATGGAACAGTGTAAACTCCTGGTTGGCCCAGTGCAAATTAAAATTTAAGGGCCCACATATATAGGTAAGTTATGATGAAGATATTGCATAACATTCATACATTCATAATTGATTGTGTATGTGATTGTGATTGATATTATTATGTATTGGTTTGTGAAAACCCTTTGTTGCTTATGTCTTAATCGAAAATATTATATTTTGTTTCTCACTCCTTTCTCCGTGTTTTTGTTTCGCATGTTTTAAATTGATGGTTCAGAGGGAAGGATCAAAGAATATCGGTAGTAAATATAGCACATTCTAGAAAGGGAGCTCGGTATGAATACCGTGGTCCAATGAATAAATAATGTTATTAAGTAACTGCTTCTGGGCCATGGAGTTTCCTCTCTTTCTTATAATGTTTAATATTTATTTTCGTTGGATGAATGTAAAATTACTTTATAAAGTTTTAATAATATTTATGAGGTATTTCAGAAATAATGTATATAATTTATTCCGATAATTTATTTTTAACAATCATATCTTTAGTAAAAAAAAATTATGAATTTTTCTAGAATTTATTAAGGTGTAACAGAGAGTGTTACAACTTAACCAACGGGGCAGTAAAATATATGACTCCTCCCAATCGCCAAATACTTTGACAAGAGCTTTTTGTTTGGCCCTCCATGCCTTTTGGTATGAGACAACGAACCCAAATTTCTCTTTAACTCTTTCCTGAATTAAAGCAATCGACACTGATGGCTCCTTCTTCACCATTCCTGCATATACAAATTTTAGAAGTAGCAAATTAAAAGTAATATTAAATAATAACATCATTTTCAACAATTACCTATTATGATAGAACATATCAAGTCTGCATCTAGTTTTGCATGGTCTTGAGAAAGTGTAACGTTTACACAGGTATGTGGGCCACTGTATTGACTAATAACCCACTTCAAGGATTTTTTGAAAAGAATTGAACGCATTCGCCAACCACATCCACTAGCTAGATTGGGACACTTTACAACGAATTTATTCGGCTTCAACTCCACAACAAAATACGATTGATGCATTCTCATCGTATATTGTTTTAGGGCGTTTTGCACTTCGGTTTTGCTTTCAAATTCTAGCCCCACATACAACTCATCTCCAACATTCCAATCACGACAATCATCAAAATCCATTTCATCCTCCACATGCTCCAAATTAAGATTTTGATAATGTGGTGTGGAGCACCAAAACAGCGTCTCAATAGTACCTACATTATGTAAAATAAACACGTGTAAAGAAAATTTAATTTCAAAACAAATTTTATAACTTTCAAAGTAAACATGTTCTTCGTAATAAATTACCATAAGGTTGAGAAGCTATCACATTAGACGATCCCCCTACACTCAATAAAGCTCCCAAATCGGCATCATCCTCAGTATCTGAATCAGCCATTAATAACTCATCATCTTCGCATGGATCACTGGTGTCTACCTCCGACGGCAAATTATAATCAAAATCCTCGTCTGATAAATAATTCATATTGAATAATTTAAAAACACAAAAATTCTTCCAATTCTCTCTATTGAGTGGTGTGTGAAAACGTGGTAACCAAATGTGTGTGTGTAATCTGTTGCGAGGGGAAACATTTATATCCAATGAGTCGTATGAAGAACGTACGAGTCTATGTCTTGTGTTGCATGGTGGAAAACCAACATACGTGCATGTCGTGTAATGGTTGGACGACAGATGCTGGGTGTCACATCTTCGTTTTGCACCACAGCTATGTCGTAGCTTTAAAGAGTGACACACCCACGTGTCCACCTGTAGCTGTGTCGTCTAACCCTTTAGTGACACCAAATTCGTCCTTCCTTTCAGCGACATATAATAACCACCACAAACATGAAATTCCCATTAAAAGAGCTCCAGATTTGAAAATAATTTCCTCCAGGCCCTATTAATAAAAAAAAACCCAAAATTTTCATCTTGAACCTGAAATTTCACTTTAATATTTTTTTTAAAATGTAACCATAAAAAAATACGTAAAAATAGAAAACCCCTTCAAAAAATCTTATTGTGTGTTGTGTGTAGATAGTGAGGAGTGTAACATAACGGTAGACTATATTTTCTATCAGATAAATTTTCATTTTAAACCTGAGATTTTACGTTAAATATTTTTTAAAATGTAACCATGTTAACCAATTTAATGAAAAAATACGTAAAAATAGAAAACCAAATCACGATTATTATTTTGTTTTGTAATGGCCAAAAGAAAATTGTGACGGATATAAATTTATCAACTTCAAAGTCAAACATGGTATGGGAAGTTCAGAAAGTAAAGTTCCAAAATACATAGCCCAATAGCCATCGGTTTCCCTCGCTCTCTGACCTGGTATGCATACTTGCGTTCTCTTCTCTTTTGTAATTAGGAAATATAGTATCTAGCAGTTTCTCCAACTCTCATTGATTTCGATTTTCCTTTTTTCTTTATATTCTCTCTTATTACTAAAAGGATGCGAATCAATACCCGCTTGCTATTGTTCTCTACATATATGCTTAATCTGTCGGAATAATTGCAAGTAAAATCAAGATCCAGTCTCAAAATCAAAGATGAGCATGATTTGAAAAACGATTCATTTATCTGATTAATTTGTTTCTCTCTTTGGATCAGGATGCTGCTGCAACTTGCTAAGGCTTTCTTCGAAGGGATGACACAGAGGAGAAAAACATCTCAGGTCTTAAATAAGTGAGTATATTATTATGATACCTTTGAAGAATTGAATCCAAAGCTATCAAATTACACTAGACGATCCATTTGACTGAAGGATTGATTAGGTCATTTTTCTGGTTTAATGCCGTTGCTAATCAAATAAATGCATGAAAATTTAATGAAAATAAATATATGAATTATTATGAATAGACATTTTTAGATTTATCGTGAATATAATTTAATTCTTTAATATTTATAAGTTTGATTATGATGCAATAATGATTGTAATTGTTTTTATAATAATAATTTTCAAAATTTGTGATGCAATGATAAATCACTTTTAATTTAGTTATCACGTAATTTTGTTGTACAATTTTTTTTAGTTCAATGTGAAATCGATGATTCAATTTTGTAAATAAATAAGGAAATCATGGCTTAATTAACGAGAACACAAATAAGATTTTTCTTCATTTTTCTTTTTCTTTTGGGAAAGATTTTTCTTTAAATAATAAATATTAATGTGTTAGTTTTTTTTATCAGCAAAAGAAAATATATTAAATGAGGGTACAAGGGTACCCTTACCCATATAAAAAAATATATTACTAACAATCCTAATAGGCATAAAAAGGTTTCCTGTACCATTCTACATAACTTCTAAAAAATTCATTCAGTCAAAACTTTAACCAAAGCCAAGACCTATATTGAATCAATTCAAACATCTTCTTAATAGACACATTGCCTTCTTAAAAAATTGTGTCATTCCGTGTATCCCAAATAGTCCAAATAACAGCAAACCACATCACAGTTAAACCAAGTTTAGTTTCATTGTCAGAATCATATCCCATATTACATTCAAAGTTTTCCTTGCCACATTGATGCAAAACAGAAGAAAACCCTAACCAGTCAAAGCACTTCTGCCGTAGAGAATAAGATACGTTGGATGAAAAAAATAAGTGAGAGCAAGTCTCCTCACAATCTCCACAAAAGACACATAATACAGAAGAATCATCAAGCACAACCTCACGCGTAACTGAATTGTTTTTAGTTTGAAGACGACCAAGCAATAATCTCTAGCCAAAGGTTCTCACTTTTAGAGGCATAACATTATTCTAAAAGAACCGTACAAAATATGAATCCCATAAATCAGATTGCTGAAGCAACACATTGTAAGCAGATTTCACAGAGAACTAACCAGAAGAATTTTCCGACCATATCCAAGAATCAGACACATCCACACGCATACCAGTATAACTTCCAAGATCATTAAGTAAAGAGGACAACAGCTCACGTTCCCAGACAAAAAACTCCCTATGCCATTTCCCAGACCCATTCACGATCCACCCCGCGCCCATATCCGCAATAGAATCATGTTGTTGTGAATAGATAAAATACAACCTGTGATACTTGGATTTTAGCCCTGTCCCCCAACTAACACTCCGATCGAAATCTTGTTTTCACTCCAACACCCACCACCCTCTTCACTCTAGATCAAAACCACCCAAACTCATCAGACACTTTCAGAACATTCCCCAAATCCCTCCACCATCTTGAACCTTTCCTGAACTCTCAATCCCCTGAACGAACACCACTCCCATATTTTCACTCTAATACTCTACCCCACAAACTCTAATGATCTCTGATCAACCTCCACATCCATTTTTCTAACAAAGCAATATTGAATTTTTACAAGTCCCTCACACCCAACCCACCTGTCTTCTTACTCATACACACTTGGTCCCATTTAGCCGAACATATTTTTTTCCTCATCTCACTTCCCCCACCAAAAAAAAACCTTTGCAAAGATGTTAGTAATTTTAAAACAGAAATAGGTACCTTAAAAACGAGAAGAAAAAAAGAGGGAGCGAGGACAGTACCGATTTAAGAAGACAGAGACGACCACCAAATGATAGATGACGCTGGTTCCAAAGGGACAACTTTTTTCGAAACTTTAAGACAACAAAATCCCAATTACACTTCCTTCTCGGATTTGCCCCCAAAGGAATACCAAGATACACAAATGGTAGTCTCATAATATTACACTAACAAGTCAGCATACCGAGCTACTTCCTCCTCTTTCCCCAAACCTGTGGCGTCCTTGGTTAATTTACAATTATTTTTAATCGTTATATTAAATTTCGCAATAAATTTTTCACAAATAGATAAATGAATAAATAAATAAATAAATCCATAATCATGAAAATAATTATTTTCTGTGAAAGATGCCAAAATATCAAGTATATTTCAATTTGAAACCCCCAAAGCCATTAAAATAAGAAAGACACAAAGGGTCGGCTTGGTTCAGATAGATGTTTGCTGGGGGAGATCGGTGCTCCTAAGGTATGCCCTTCCGGTGGGTTGTTTTATTTATTCTTGTCTATTCCATTCACCAAGTCATCACCAACAATCAGCTCTTATCCCTTGGTGTGGTGTCAAAGGGCGAGTTCCCACGCGGGGCTTCAAACACAACCCTGACGCTACGCGTCAGCCTGGCGCCCAACGTCAGCGTATCAGTGATAGCACCTGATGCTGTCACACATTTACGCCATTTGGCCAACTTCTAACCTACCCAACTGACCCGTTTCAGGTCCAATTGCTACGAAACTTCACGGGTCACCTATTTTTCCCATTCTGAAACTATTGGCGTTGTTCGTTCGCCAAAATTCCATCATATGCGTAAGTTATACACAAAATGCAGTTTAACTCCATTATGTGCAAAATCCTTACACCAAACCACCTAAATGGACTCAAAATAGTCCAAGGCCTATATGCACAGCTTCTAAACCTCCTAAGGAACCTATTGGCCCCTTCCGAGGGTCCCAAAATCCGCCGGATCTCAAAGTTACCTATTTAGTTCCTTATTTTTATACAATTCGCCTATTTCTAACATAAACAATGAATCATCCACATCATCAATGCATTCATCAAATTCCACATCACATCACACACAATCAATTCACACGATACAAGACCTGCCCACGACAATTAATCACATATCAATTCATGGCTCTGTGCCAATGATTCATACATTTCCATCAATTTCCAACATAACTACTATTCAATCGCCTTTATACTACTTCACCACATGATTCCATAATTCATCATAGCTCAGCATAATCATTATCAACAATCCGTCAAACAAACACATGATCATCATTATATCATAACCATATATCACATACTAACTAGACCACAAATCGCGTAAAGCCTAATTCATTATTACAAACATCAAATACATGTCACTAACCATTCATTTTGCAATGTTCATCGACCCTTGGCATCGATTATCCACTTGGCGCTCCCTCCAGGGCATTCGCGTCTTCCCTGTCATTGGTTACTAAAATAGAAAACCACAACAAAGGTGAGTGTTTGGAATATCGTAATTAATGTAGAACGGAAAGTAATGAATATAACCACTTACTACCTATTATCCATACTAATTACTATCTTACCAGTTTCATTACATTTATAACTGTTTAGATTCATTTCTTCCATTTCTTGATAATTCATATTATACCTAAGCCTCAATTCAATTTTCCAAAGCAATATCAGCCACAAATCATACATCAATCATCACTCACATCCAAATCATATTCACAATAAATCATCAATTCCATCATGAAACATCATTAACATCAAGTCACATATAACACCACTGACTCACATGCATATCTGACTCCTAGTATCTGGATACTAAAGGATCGGCCTTCAGCTGGGGGTCCTACTTGACACCCCATTGACCTTGCTTGGTCCACCGAGTCCTGCTTGACTCTCCACCTCAACCACAAGGTCTTACTTAACCACTGGGTAGCTCAACTGGGTCTAAAAGCCACGGGAGTCGAAAACGAGGGGCAACACATACCGTCGGCCATCCCACACCTCATAACCATATATAAAATCATATCTCACATGGTAACATCATCAATCTCATACATGAGTGTCAGAAACCGCCATCTAAACATCACACAGGGAGGCCACACAGACCCGGCTCTCACACGCCATGTTCCAACAGTTCTATAATCATCATTCTCTTCAAGCTTTACATACTCAAAGCAACATATACAACATATCATCAACACCCATATTCATTTCCACTTATATACACAATTCACATATTTATATCTTTACCTCTTGTCCACATAACTACTCAATTCAACACACTTTCTCAACACTTAACTATTTAATCATACATACACACACACACATACTCATATAAATATTATTTAACTAATTTACAAGCTTCCTAACAACTCCTAACTATTTTATAAATTACCTGTGCCTAATATTCATGCCAATTCTAATTAATCACGACCCAAACACCTCCTTACCTAAGCTTCAAGCTTCAATAATTTGCTCTTGATGTCGGTTGCGTCCCACGCTTACTTGATTCGCTTCCAGGCTCCTAAATTCAGCACCCGCTCCACCAATCAAGCCTCTGGCACTTGTTCTGGCACCTACGGTCACTGAAACAAAAACCCCATTAGTACATTACCTTCCTTACCTTTTTAAACTCAAGACTCAAGCTTCCCAAGTGCATAAAACTCAAAATCCAAGCCCTTCTCCCACACATACAATTCGGTTTTAAGAGAGGGGAAGAAGAGGGAAGAAGAAACTTGAGAAATCAATGGTCTTCCGTAACTTTCCTCAACTCCCAAGGTCTAAAAACGCAAGAAATCGCAAGTTTCCTTAAGCTTTGGTCACAAATCGCATGGAGGAAGGAAAAGAGAGGAAGAAAGGTGTTTTAACATTCTGTTTTGCATGTCCCCATTTAAAACTGATCGCAACGCTGACGCGTAGACGCTACGCGTCAGGCCCTGATCCTCTATTCCATTTAAAATTCATTTTAAACCCCTTTAATTGCTCCATAACCCTTGATTATTATTATTTTAAGCCTCAGTACGCATTTATTTATTTTTCTTATATTAAAACACCAGGAATGTTACAAAAACAGTTCCCAATTTACTTTTACAAAAATTAATCTTTAGGCCAGAAGCCAATTCAGAACATCGCAACACACTCTTCAAAGTCATGTGTTAGTTTTATTAGTTACACGTGCTAGAAAATTTTTCTTCTCTTTTATGATTGTTGTTTATGCATTTTTACTTTTCTCTCTCAACTTAAAATTGAAAATATCCAAATATAATACTCATTTTATTTAATTTTATTTGTCACTTTTAAAATATTGATTTGTTTCAAATTATTTATCCCTTTTATTGTAAATCCTCTCATGTGTCTTTGATTTTTACAGATAAAACAATTTATTTATCGTTTTAAAAGATAGTATTAGTTCTTTCTTTAATTTTATTCTCATTTATTAATTAGTAATTTATTGATATGTCTATCTTCATGTTCAACTTTACAGTAATACATTAATTAGTTCTCAAAAGATTTTAACTTAACTATCATAATTACACTTTTCCAACTGCTATGTTAACATTTTTATGAAAGTATTTTTGCATATATATTTCTTTAATTTTTATGGGTTAGTTAGTTTAATTATGGTTAAGGTATAAACAATATATATATAATGGATTTATTAAGCTTATGCATAATTTTAAATGCCAAAATATAAAATAAGATTGATGGAGTAATAAATTGCACGCTTGAGTCCCTAATACGTGTCTTCTCAAACAAACTTGTAAAGATAAGTTTAACCCTATGATTGGTTTAAGGAAAAGTAATCGACTAGGCAGAATTTTTTTTTTTGATATTTTGAAGTTTAATCTTTAAAGAAAATTTGAGGGAAAATTTGATATTTATGATTACCAAAGTAATATTGCATGATTTAATAGTTAGCTTGATAAATTTCAACATCTATTAAAACTAAACAATTATTTAGAGACATCATTTTAAAAAATTTAATACAGTGTCAATTACATTGGTCTCAGTTCAAAGTGGAAATGAAATGTTACTTAGGTCCATATGCATTATAAATGGTATATTAATATACATCTTTAAAAGAGTTAACTTTCAAAGTGGTTATTTATTCAGATTTTTTTTTTTGCTAAGCAGGAGATGCAAACCAAAAGGAGTGGGGGAATAGTAACGTGGAGGTTTGAACCTGACTAATTAACATAACATGATATCTTACAAATTTAGTTGGGTGGCAATTGTGCTACATTCTTCTTGACAACTAAATTATTTGGACTTAAGGCATGTTTAGAGTTTATATACTAAGAGGTATGTAAGATTTGTAAACATGATAAATTTAATTTATATTAGGCCCTTGTGCATATAAAGCCTAAATACGGTGTTAAGAAATTTAGTTTAAAAAGATGAATTTCTTCCTAATTTTTGTGTTTTATTATGTCTGCAGGAAAGGAAAACTTATTCTTTGTTGTTAATATTGTAAATTAGCCTTTCAAAGGAGGCTATACAGCCGGTACATGGGTCACAATTTGAGCAAGGCACTTGGTAAGGATAAGGGAACATCGTCAAAAGAGAATAAATGTACATGGGGGGGGAGGCAGTACAATTTGATCACTATAAGGGATTTTATCAGCCTTTGGTTGACATACCCAGTCAAATTAACAGAGGAAGAGACAGGTATATTAAAAGCCGTGGCAACTTCAAAATGGGAAACCCAGCCAAGCTTGCAGGATTTTGAGGTACTGACTGAAAAGGCTACAAGATGTATTGCAAGGCTTTTGCCGATGGAAATTATAAGTAAATTATGTAGTTGTAATACTGGGTCGTCCATCTTCGCTAGTAATGATGTAATACCAGAAGTCATTCTCGATTTAACTGTTGATCTTGCTGTTGAGCAACTGATTCAAACTTTATTTTCTGGAGATGATTATGCATGCAATATACGCTATGTCAAGCTGTCAACTAGGAACTTGCTTGAAAAGAGATCTGTGATTATCAAAATAGAAATGGCCTTGGAAGACAAACACAGCAGGTTTGGAATGGATAAGGATTTTCGTGATGTCTTATGGATTGATGCCTCGGCATGTCGGAGTAATTTACAAGTTCAGGAAGAGATTAATAAGAAGATGGCAGGACTTGTGACAGAACATGATGACATGTTGCTCGCAAGACATGTTGAGGAAGAGATGATAAACAGGTATCTGGTGGTTCTAGTGGATAGAGATGGCGACAGGAAGCAGGACCCCTCAAAAGTGCATTTTCCTGCTGGAATTGTCGTGCTGATAACAGATGAACAGTTAGCAGATGTAGACGTGGGTGATGAATTTTTAACAACAAACACAAGGAGATTGAATATCAGGACCCAGGATCATCTGTTGCCCTGGGAAGTTTTCTGCAGCTATGTGGGCAGTAGCATGGTACGTTCATCAAGAGCCATTCAGAGGATTGCAGTGCAAATAGTCAAGGAATGTCGTGGTCATCTTCTAGCTATTGTCCTTGTAGCAAAGTCCCTGAAGAATGTGAAAGATGTTAAACAGTGGGAACTCGCATTAAGCAAATTACACTACACAAATCCTTCGTATGATTATCTAGAGCGTGATCGAATGAGCATTAGTAGGGTCATGGTCAACGCATTCGTAAATATTATTTGGGAAGGCATTAACAAGACACAAAAGCTTTGCCTTGAACTCAGTTTGTTTGTTCCTAAAATTAAAAGTGGGGTGCCAGGTGAGGCTTTGATTTCTAATTGGGTTAATTCTGAATTAAAGCACACACAAGAAGCAGCACAACATCTCTTCGCATTTGATTCTGCTGAGATTGAGTTTGAATACACAAGAGATAAAGCAGAACACAACATCAAGGAGCTTCTAGACTGTTCTGTCTTGCTGCAATGTGAAAGTGGCAATGTTCATTTACCAGTGGAAACCTATGCTATAGTAGAATCATTACACTCCTCGAATCCTTCCATCTTAAGGCATGGTGCATTAGGATTGACAGTGCCACCACACATTGGACATTGGCGTGATCTTCTTCGAATTGAATTGATGGACAACAAAATATGTGAGCTACCACAATCACCGGATTGCCCCAAACTCAAAGTGTTGTTGTTGCAAGGCAATGTTGATTTGATGGATATTCCTGACACATTTTTCAACCATATGCCCCTGCTCCGATACTTGGACTTGTCGCACACTAGCATAAGGGATTTGCCTCCTTCAATCTTTAAACTAATGGAGCTTAAGAAATTTCAACTTAGAGGTTGTGATCTCTTCATGGAATTACCTCCAAAAATTGGACTATTAAAGAATCTTGAAGAGCTTGATCTTGACGGGACTTTAATAACACATTTGCCAGAAGAGATCCGAGAATTGATCAATTTGCAAAGATTGACCCTTTACTTTGAAAGAAACCTTCATGAACCTAGTCATAGGAAAGAGGGCAAGAAAATTTCCAACTCAGCAATTATCCCTGCAGGAGTGATATCAGAACTTACACAATTGAATTATTTATGCATCGAAGTTGACCCTGAAGATGAGCGATGGAAAGAGAATGTTAATAGCATTTTGTTAGAAATTTTTGGATTAGAGAAATTGGAGGCGGCCAGTATACATGTCCCAGAGGCTGAACTTTTGGAACTCATACCAGTCCACAAATCCATCAATTTCAGATTGGTTGTTGGTCATCATATGCAGCGTTTCATATCACGTGTAATGCCAGAAGTGGAGGAAAAATTCAAACGCTGTGTTAGTAGTATAAAATTTGTAAATGGTGTAAATGTTCCAAATGGTTTGAAAATGAATCTTGAACGTTTCAGGGCTTTGTACTTGGACAGACATATGACCATGAAGAGTCTGTCTGAACTCCTGTTGAAGAATTTAGACATGTTGCAAGTGTGCATATTGGCAGAATGTAGTGAAATGGAAACAGTTGCTGATATGAATTATTTGCATGATAAGTTTGCGCTTCCAAATCTGGAGTTTTTGAGTGTATTCTACTTGAAGAATTTAAGAAGCATTTGCAAAGGGACTCTTCCAATGAGTTCTGTTTTTCTAAGTTCCTTGAAGTCTCTTACACTACACACTTGCCCTATGTTGACTACTATCTTCACCTCAAGCTTCATTGGCAACCTTTCCTTATTGGAGGAACTTATTGTGGAAGACTGTTCAAGATTGACCACCCTTATTAGTCATGATTCATTTGAACATGAAACACACATGTTACTCCCTAGATTGAAAGTGATCTCACTTCTCTACCTTCCTGAATTGGTTAGCATTTTTAATGGCTTTCCAGTTGGACAGGGTTTAGAAAAAATGGGATTTTATTATTGCCCAAAGCTTCTAAGTCTTTCAAAAGCAGAGTTGTCAAGCAAATCTCTGGAGGTCATTAAAGGAGAAAGCAAGTGGTGGGAAGGATTAAAATGGAATGAAGCAGAGTGGGAGGAGGATGCATATCAGCTCAATTTTCTTAATCTCATTTTTTCCCCTATTGATGAGGAGGCTGACATATTGACCCAACTAGTTGCACAGAATGACAAGGACCAGGTAACTTAATTATTTTCTTCTTAAATTACATGTCGTGATTGGTATGTTGGTATCTTTTAATAGAAAAACATTGATATCTCCATTTCAAATGAATTGTCACTTTAGATATTTAATTTATTTTAAATTATTTGCCGCTTTAGAAAATAAGAAAGTATTAATGATTTTATCTTTATTTGTTTACTATTTTCGTAAAGTGAAATAAGAGAACATTAATAGATTGAATGGTGAATATAGTTAAAATGAGCCTATGTTCTTCTACATTTAATTTGATGACATTTTTAAGCCTTCTGCAAAAAGTTAAACACAACAATTATTTTGAAATCCAAGGTATTAGGACAGTAGCTAGCCTTGTAGAAGTGTCATTTTAAGGTTATTCATGTATATTAAGAAAATCATTGATTAATTTAAAATGACTTTCATTGACTAAAATACCTCCATTTAAAATGTTAAAGAGTGTGGTTATTGCGTTTAACTATAACCTTATGTTAGAATTTTTAAGTTACTAATTAATATGTATTGTGTACAATCAAACATGTAAGTGAATATATCAATAACTAAAGAGAAAGTTGGGAAAATATAATTAATACTGTCTTGATATCTTTGGTGTGTAAATAATCTGAGCCAAGTAGATATTTAAAATGAGACAGAACGAAAGAGTAAAAGAGTGATTTTTAGAGTGTACACTGGATAGGCTAGTTATGCAGGTTTCTAAGTTTCTTTGGTTCTGGTGCGGGTGGTGTGATATTCATCAGCTCAAGGACTATACTTTCTCTGTGACTATAATGGCTCCGTGCGTTTGGAAATGAGAACCGCAGCACTTGTTGCATGTGATGAGTCTAGCTTAGCATTGGTGGCGTAGGCGTGTATTCATTTAGCATTCCACCCTTGCTATAATTGTTGGATTGGTTATTGTGTGGGAATGGGTTAATTATTAGCTTTTTGATTCGTGCAGTAGAGGTTATGCTGCTACGTTCTTTGAAATGCTCGGAGTAAAGTACATTTTGTACTTTCCGATATTTTAATAAAATGACCCCTTTGCTTCTTCAGAAAAAGAAAAAAGTTAGTTATCTTCTTGTTGTGCTGAACTTGCCAAGTTAGTTAAGCTCCACTAAATTGTTTACGTATCCATGTTTGTATATGAATTGAGTCTCTCAATCAATCAGATAAAATGCAGGAATTCATTCACAGTCAGTCATCCCTCTCTCCATTACCGGAAGTACAAGGATTAAAAATTATCGTGGTATAAATAAGTCACTTGAGTACTTAATTTCAAGAAAATATGAATCCATTTGGTTATATTATCCTCCTAGACTTAGTACGGTGTCTTTTAATTTACTTTGAAGATACAGTCGCTTACTTAAAAATTAAAAATAAGAGTGTTTGATTTAAGGGTTTTTCAAAAGCTTATGTTAGTAATCGACTATAATGATAATCGAGTATTTAGTCAGCTTTGTTGGTTTGAAGTTAGATGGAGTCCTATTTTACTGTTAAAGTTAACATGACTTGTTAAAGACCATGTAGTCCTTCTCACTACTTGTGTATAATAACTCCCATCCTAACTTAAATTAATTGTTTTGGTCATTTTTCACTCATTCGTCTCTTGTTTATCCAATGATAGGTGGTGTGCTGCCCAAAGGGTGAAAACATCCATTTTGAGCACTCTGATTCCTCTGTTTATCAAGGTGGTTATGGTGCTACATTCCAAAGTACTCATCCTTCTTTTTCTTATTGCTTTTTAAGATTTAAGGCAGCATTTGCTATAATGAATGTTCTAACATTTCTGAAAAAGATGCATAATACTTTCAGCTTGTTTGTGTTTTCATTGAAACCTTTTTCAATGGTTCTCTTCTGTATTAATTAAATCATTTTAATATAGCGAAACTTTTGTATGTACTGTTAGCTTCATGGTTTGTCTTTGTAGGCAAGTTAATATCCTACAAGTTTTTAAAAGAAAATTGAGAATTATAAAATTTATCTGCATATGCAAGGTACATTTCTCCAAATATTTTTTACATTTCTAAAGCTACTTCAACGGAGAATTTTTTAATATGACCCTTCTTACCTTTTCCTCATGTCTTCTTCACAAACAATTGCTGGGGACTTTTACATAAATAATGGAAACCTTTAAATTTAGTGCATTTAGTATTATCTTAACTACCCTTTCTATTAAACGTTCAAATGTATATATTATTATTTTTTCTCATTTCTCTTATTGATTCACCAAAAGGACAAAACCAGGCAACTAAACGAAGGAATGATGATAGAAAGTTGCCATCAAATCCTGAAGAAGTGGAAGATCTTAGATGTGCTTCAACTGCATGTCCATTGAATGCATTCACTTTTGATGAGCTAAAGCTAATCACTGCAAATTTTAGGCCATATAGTCTGTTGGGGGAAGGAGGATTTGGAAGGGTTTACAAAGGGTTTATTTCTAAAAGGTTAAGGCGGGGTCTTCCTGCCCTTGCTGTTGCTGTTAAGGTTCATGATGGTGATAACAGTCATCAAGGACATAGAGAATGGCTGGTATTGTTCTTTATATCTTTTTTCACATCAAGAAAAATCATGATCCTTCATATGTTTCATTAGTGGCAATAAAATTTCAGAAGAGTTTTAAGGTGTTTTTAATATTGTTCTCCAATCAAAATCACTCTTTCTTTTGATTTGCAAATGGTTAGTTGAATTATCAAGATGAAATTTAATTCTAACATGATAACAGTATTAAAAATATCTAATAATTACATATCTAATAGAAATATCTAAATATTATTGATTAAAAAACGGCTGCAAGCTTAATCAAGATTTTCATTGCTTAATTTGTAGGCAGAAGTCAAATTTTGGGGGCAGCTTTCACATCCAAATCTGGTAAAATTAATTGGATATTGCTGCGAAGATGAACACAGGGTACTAATTTATGAGTACATGTCCCGGGGAGGACTGGAAGACAATTTGTTCTCCAGTAAGTATATCGTGTCACTGTTACTTTTTTTGGATATTGAAATTCTATGCTCTTTGTTAATATTATAAAGCTCAGGGCATTAATGGAACATGTTATTAGGATACCATGGTTAATTAGCAAGGATTTTGAACAATGTTTAGAAAAAAATGTTATTCTGGATATGCAAAGGGATGCCACCTTGCTCCTTGAAGTTGTCTCCGACAATGTTGACACTTAAAGAAAGGGGGATATAAAGTGATTTTAGGGAAGCTTGATGGAAAAATACCTGTTAGGAAAGTAGTTGAGGTTCTATGCTCTATGGTCTGTAGTTGATTAAGCAGAATGTAACTAGGTGTTGGTTCTTCGTCACTTCATTAACACAAGACATGTGCTTTTGGTGGATTTGATAAGGACATATTTTTTCCGAGTAACTAAAGGTAAGATGTGTTCCTTAGTTATACCATAATTCAATAAACTGAGACTATTTAATCATTGTTGGGTTAATCTGTGTTCTTGTATACATAAATGATATCGTCATGACAATTTCTTCATGCTTAAGCATCCAACTTCTCATCACCAAACTCAACATCGAGTTTGCTCTTAAAGATCTAGGACCCTTGAACTAATTCTTAAGACTTAAAGTCAAAAGAGTATCCCTCAAGTCCGTACTCTTATGCCAAACGAAATATATTTGTGATCTTCTCGGGAAAGCTTATATGTTCGAAGCCAAACCAATTGACTCACCCATGGCTAGCTCATGGCATCTTGCCAAGACTCATGGCGATCGCTTGGATGATCCTTCCACCTAAAATTGCCTTTGTTGTTAACAAGTTGTGCCAATTCATGGTCCATCCCCACATTGAGCATTGGAAAGCTGCCAAACGTGTCCTTTGATACTTGGCAGGCACTCTGGGGTGGGGCCCACTCCTTCAAACGTCTCCCCTGGATGTTTCCTTCACTTTACTTCTGGTTTGTGTATCTATTTTGGCCCCAATCTGGTTTCACGATGGTCTAAGAAGCAAAACATGGTAGCGAGATCAAATGCCGAAGCTAAATATATAAGTGTTAAGAAGTCCTCTGGATTGAGTCTTTCCTCATTGAACTTCACCTTTGATCCCCCCTGTTGTCTACTATGATAACCAAAGCGATGTAATGCTATGCCATAATCCTACACTTCTACACGGAACTAATGGAATTTGATAGTTATTCTATCAGGGAAAAGGTTCTTAGTAAAGCCCTCTGGATCATGCGTGTTCCTGCTCAAGACCAAGTGACAGATATCCTTACCAAGCAGCAATTTTATCTCTTAAGATCCAAACTCAGTATGGCCAAGGCCCGTACCACCTTAAGTTTGAGGGGGTGATGGAGTATGTTATATGTTGTATTAACTAGAGGTAGTATAAGCTAGTCTAGTAACCAAATTCTCCGTCTTCTCTCTCTATGGCGTGGTACAACTTTGATATACCTCTGGTGTCTATATCTTTCTGGGCCCTAATCTCATCTCTTGGTAGGCTCGAAAGCAAACAATATATAGTAGCCAAATCCACCACTGAGGTAGAATACATAAGTATGGCTCTCATCATCACACAATAAATCCTTTGATTACAATCCATGCTCTCTGAACTCAAGGTGCCAGTAGGAGTTCCAACTATCCTTTGACAATCAGAGTGTTGTACCTGTATCTCACAATTCGGTCCTTCTAGCCTGCACCAAACACTTGGAACTTGTTATTTCTTAGTGAAAAGGTGGTCTCTAATCAGCTCAAGGTGCTCCATATCCTTGCATCCGATCAACTAGCAAATACTCTAACTAAAACTTTGTCTCCTTCCAGATTTTAGTTTCTGAGATCCAAACTCAGGGTGGGTGATTCCACAGCTTTTCACCCCACTGAGCTTGCGGGGTGAGGGAGGCATAGGAGAGAATAGAGATAGAATTATCTCTACATTTTATCTTGTACTCATGGGCTTACTCACACCAGAATGTTTCCCATTCCGGTTAGTTAGTTGTGACAGGTTGGTATAACTTCCTTGCTTCCCTTGTAAGCTTCATATACTATATATATAGTGTAATCATCAATGTACAAATCAAGTTATCAATATAGTGAATATTTGTAGTTTGGTTTTCTCTCATCTGTCTCACTCTATCTACCCTACTTAGAAATCGAAGAAACTAAAATTATATCATAATCTATAAGCTGATTATGATTATAAGTTATCAGATTATTTTTGTCAACTATTGTTTTCATATTTGTGCATTTAATTAATTTACGTACATATTTAACTAGCACAAGATTTCATACTCTTTTTTTGTAATTTTACCGTAAAAGAATCAATTAATTTAAGCATCCCAAACGAAATATCATTTTAAATCACTTCCCACACAATACATCCAAACATATACAATAATTAGTTATATCTATAATTGATTATTGAAATAATCTTTAAAAATATTCTTATCCAAACACACTCTTAGGGTGTTTTATAGGCATTTCAATTAGAACCCTTACATTAAACGAGATCAACATCATCTAAAGGATCGACTGAAATACCTTTAGCTCGGCTTGTGCTATTCTTTTTAATAGGAAAATGTTAGTTTGTTAGAAGTTTTAGTAAGAAGATCCGAATCAATGTCCTCGGCCTCCCTTCTTCCTTCACCCTTTTTAATCACTGAACAATCTTGTATTTTTTTTTGGCTTGTTATGTTTGTTAGGTGAGAATTATTGACTGAGAAGAATTAAACATGAAAGAAAATATTTTAATATGAAAACTTTACTATGTTTTGAATTTCCGTATTATGAACAGTATTTAGAAAATTATTATCTCTGATAATGTCACACTTAAAAGGAAGATATAAAGTGCTTTTGGTTATATTTTGTGGAGATTCGTGGTCGTGGGGAAAATAAAGTTTTAGTGCTTTTTCATGGAAGATAAAGATTATAAGTGCGGCTTGAAATTACTTTAATTTTTCTCTTTTAAGAACATGGTTTAAAGTATATTTTGAAACTGTTTTTAAAAATAGAAAACAACCCTGTTTAACAATATAATTTCGAGAAATAGTTTTTTAAATTTAATATAAAAAATGAGTGTTTGATAAGTTTATTCTACAAACATATTTTAAAATAAAAATAAAATATTAACCGATTTAATCTGTAAATATCGAACTTCTTATTTAAAATACTTTTTAAAATGAAATAACGGTTAAATTTAGTAAATAATCTTTCTTCTATCTAATATTTAAATGTTAGTTTGAGTGGATGTAATGTAATGACTAATGAGTAATACAAAATATAGTAAAATATTTAATAACTTTAGTTAATGTTTTTAAAAAATGGAATAAGTTGTCTTTTAAAATAATTATTAGAAAACATTTAAAAGTTGTTTCTATAGGAACAATTTTCTATTTTTTACTTTTTCAAAATAATTGATATAAGAAAGCTATTAAAAGTATTTTAATTTTTTTGATCAAATTTGTGAAAACAATTACCAAGCAAGGCCATTATTTCTGAAAAGTAGCTCCAATTTTTTTTTCCTGAAGCTTAAATTACAAGATCCCTGATCCAATATTATGTGGTTGTTCATAACTTGATTAACTGTTGCCAACAAGGGTTTGGGATGACTGTTAATAGCTGTCACCTTGATTCTGTTTGTCAAATATTCTCCATCAAGGTTGATTTCAATGCTCTCTTAATTTCATAAATATTGTAGGAAATGCTTGCTTATCATGGTCCATAAGAATGAAGATTGCATTTGGCGCTGCAAAGGCACTTGCTTTTCTTCATCATGAAGCAGGGAGACATATCTATCGTAATTTTAAAACATCGAAAATTTTATTGGATCAGGTAAGTGTTCTTTATGTTTTATGTCAACTAAATATGAAAAAATAATAGCAAGAATAATAATGCAAGTTTTTTTTGGTGAAGATATAGGATAAATTATATTTTATCTATTGGTTTGGGTCAAAAGTACTTATCTGCATGTTCTATGACAAAAATCACTGAAATTAGCCATGTTTATGTTAGATTTTCAGTTTGAGAAAGGTCTGTTAGGTTATGCCTCTCACTACCCACGTTAAGAACATTCTCTGCTTGACATTGGTTTCAAGTGCCACCATCAACTTTTACGACTACGAATTCCCACTGCATGTGGTCGTTGATTTTCTAGTGCTTAGTGTTTATGCCTATATATACGGCAATATCCATTCTGCCAAGTAAGCCAAAAAAAAACGTGATTAATTAGAATGAAGCTAAAACTCTGAACATGATTAAGATGAAGCCCTGACCTAGAAATGGGACACAACACGGCTAATGTCAGCCACCACACACACATATATTGCTATTGAACATAATATATTAACTTTTCTACTATTGTTTACTTAGTCCCTTAAAAAAATCAAAATAAAAAGACCTGTAAAGGACATCTCTAATACCACTTGTATTAATAGTACTGGTAGTCTAACATCTAACGGTTAATAAGGGTTAGGTTAGGTTATCAGACTTCTCTTTGTAACCAAGTCCATAGGTATAGACCAATAGACTTTATTTGTGCAACATGAAGGATTCAATATGATGAATATTAGTCTGCAGTCTTTCGTCCTCTCTCTCTATAGCCTATGCCGTATAAGACAAAAATATATGGTTTAAGATAGGTATATGTTTACCTCCACAAATCAAACTAAGTTTTATATTTTTACTATGATAATAATGAGCCTAAAAAAGAGTAAGGTGTTATTTTGTATACTTCATATTATATTTTAAGCTTAACTTTTAAAATATTCAAAAATAAAAGATATTTTAAAATAATATTAACATATTAATCTATTTGGAAGTGTCAATTCATATGTCTAACAATATATCAAAGACTGACTTGAGAATTCACTGGATAGGAAATGTTAGGACTAGTATAAGTGAGATACATTAACTTTCCAATTAACCTTCTATATACTGATTGATCAAGAAGAGGAATCCTAGGGTTTTTATAAGGCTTGAAAGTAATATCCATAGGAATATTGCAAGGCTTCGCAGCAAAAACGCCTATTTCTTTTAACAAATCAAGAACATACTTCCTTTGATACAATATGATTCGGTAATCTCAAGCCCAAGGGAGTACTTCAAACCTCCTAAATCCCTGATGCCAAAATTGGTGTGTAGGAGCTGCTTCATATGATCTATTTCTGAAATGTCACAACCAGATAATAACAGATCGCCAACATAGGCCAATATGGTAGTAAACCCTGTGCAAGTATGTTTAGTGAACGATTGGACAAAACCAGAATTGAGAAGCAATTGACAAAGCTTTGTTAACTAACCAACATAACCCAGTTTTGTTAACTAACCATCTTGATTTCTTTTTACATGTTTCAAAAAACAGGACTTCAATGCAAAACTTGACTTTGGCTGTGCTAAGGATGGACCAGTTGGAGACAAATCCCATGTTTCTACTCGAGTAATGGGAACATATGGTTATGTTGCGCCGGAATACATTGCAACAGGTAAAAGTAGCTTCGAAAGCATGACTTCAGGACGCATTCTGCAAAAGGAAAAACTTATGTTCAGGAGAGGTTTTGTAGGTGTTTCCAGTCCTTGTTTTTGAGGTTCAAGGGCTGTTCTTAAAATTTTCTCATGATAGTAGATGTAATTCCGTCTCCTTGATACAACTTGTATTGAGCACTTGTTTATAATAATATCTTTGTTGATCTTTAAAAAAAAAAAAGTTGGGTTTCAGGAAAACCTCACTGATGACCACCAAGTGGAACTGTATAGCAATTATGGTTGTTTTATATGAATAAAAAATGACATCATGGTTCTATGTTGTACAGGTCATTTGACTGTAACAAGCGATGTTTACAGTTTTGGCGTTGTGCTTCTAGAACTTCTCACAGGAAGACGATGTATAGACCGTTCAAGACCTACTCATTTACAAAACCTTAGAGAATGGGCTCTTCCTTTGCTGAAGGAAAAGAGGAAATTCGTAAGAGTTATAGATCCAAAGCTAGATGGTAATTATCCAGTTGAAGGAGCTCGCAAGGCTGCAAAGATTGCGTATGGTTGCTTGAACGTCGATCCAGAGGCAAGACCTCTAATGCGAGATATTGTACCTTTATTGGAGCGTTTGCAGGTAGACGATAAAGAGTATGTTGAAAAACATTGAGGTGATAAAAAAACATCTTGATGTAAATGAAAATCACTGTAAAATCATAATTAAACTGTTAAATGATAATTGAATTTAAGGAAGATGTTTGTAACTATTGAAAAAAAAGATAGTCATATTATGAATAATTATGGATGTCCCCCCTAAAGTTTTGATATTTATAGATGTCCCTCTCTCACCTTCTATAAATACCCCCCTCATTCATTAATACATACACACTTTTTCTCTTCAATTTTACTACTCTTTCTTTACTCTCATTACTCTCCTTCCTTCATCTTCAAGTCCATTTTCTTCTCTAATTTCCTCTCTAATTTCATAACACGTTATCAGCACGAGGTTCTGACCAACTGATATCTACTCAAGTCTAGAGAGGTAATACATGATTATTATTATTGTTGTTATTTTGATAATTTTAATTTATATATTTTATCTTATTATAAAAGTTCCCGAAGAACTTAAATTTTAAACATCCCCGAAGGATGTATAATATTATCTCTATATCATAAAAAAAAAATATAAGTTCCTGAAGAACTTATTTATAAACATCCTTGAGGATGTATAAAATTAATAGTTAGAATTAAGAATTCTTAAAATATTTATTAGTTCCTGAAGAACTATAACAATCTAAATATATATATATATATATACAATTATTCAATAATATTATTATTGTTCCATTATTATTAGGTGTTTCACAGTTGCACACTTTTATAGTGGATTATTTTGCTTCATGTGGCTACTAATAGTTATCTAATTTTGCTTCCTGTTTCACATTTTGCTACCAATTACTACATGATTGATTTGTTTAACATCATTCATTTGTTTAATATACTTTAATGAATACTACCTACTACACCATTATTACACTAATTGTTATTAAATTCCATTGCTTACTTTTACTTTTATAATTGCTACCTAATGCATACACCATTATTACACTAATTGTTATTAAATTCTATTGCTTACTTTTACTTTTATAATTGCTACCTAGTGCATGTTAGAATATAGCCACTAATACTTTATTTCCATTGCTACCTAATGCTACCTTATTTAACTAGCATAATATTAAAATGTTATTAAATTCCATTGATGCTTATAGTATATAGTTGATTGTGTTAATTGTTGATCTTATACTATTAAATGATTAATTTCCAAACTCATAATTGATACTCATATTTATAATTAAATATAATATATTTTATTATATAAAAGAATTAATTATTTTAGAAGCAAGAAAACATGCATTAATAAGGAATTGAACTCAAGTCAATACCGTGGTAAGTTATTGCCATACCACTAAATCACTAATGCTTAAATAAAATTTCAAGAAAATTTTAAATTTTTCATTACTGGACCACTCATATGAAATTTAATTTTAACATGTTTAGTTATCTTCTAAGTTACTTTACCTAATTTTTTATATATAGATAAATTAATATTACTCTTATAATTAAATAAAAATAATATATACATATTTTTTTTAATCATTATTAACTTGTTTTATTACTAACTTATTTATAATATCTTGCATAGATATAACTATGTCAAATATTACCAACCTTGAGTTTGTGGCTCTTGACATCAGTGGAAAAAATTATCTATCGTGGTCACTAGATGCTGAGATCCATTTAGATGCAAAAGGTCTTGGAGACACGATTAAAAATGGAAATAATACATCTGATCAAAATAAAGCTAAAGCCATGATATTTTTACGCCACCATATCCATGAAGGGTTAAAAAATAAATACTTAACAGTTAAAGACCCTCTTGTTCTGTGGAATAATCTAAAAGAAAGATACGACCATCAAAAGGATATAATTCTTCCAAAAGCCCGTTATGAATGGATGCATTTGCGCTTTCAAGATTTTAAAACTGTAAATGAATATAATTCTACGCTATTTAGAATTACTTCAAAATTGGAGTTATGTGGAGAAAAGATAACTGAAAGTGATATGTTAGAGAAAACATTCTCCACTTTTCATGCATCCAGTATGCTCCTGCAGCAGCAATATCGCCAAAAGGGCTTTACAAAATATTCTGAATTAATTACTTGTCTCCTTGTGGCTGAGCAAAATAATGAATTGCTTATGCAAAATCATGAATCTCGTCCAACTGGAACTGCTCCATTCCCAGAAGTGAATGTAGCAACACACGATCATAATACTCATGGTCGTGGTCGTGGCCGTAGCCGCGGTCGTGGATGAGGTAATGCACGGGGACATGATATTGGTCGTGGATATGGTTATGGTCATGGTCATGGTAGAAATGATAAGAAATCATCATCCACATGGAAAAATAAAGAACATATGAAAAAAGGGACAGATGCTCAAAATAGCGAACAAACTAAAAATATCTGCTATCGTTGTGGTAGCAAGGGACACTGGTCTCGAGTTTGTCGCACACCAAAGCATCTCGTAGATCTATACCAAAAATCCCTTAAAAATAAAGGGAAAATAATAGAGACAAATTTTACTGGTATAGATGATGATTTTTCTGATTTTAGTGTTGATGATTTTCTTACTCTTCCTGAAGAAGATATTGACCACTCGGTTGGAGAAGGAAGTACCCCTAAATAAATTATTTTAATGTTTCATGTAATTTGTTTTGTTGTAAATTCTGTCTTTATCAATAAAATTTTATGTTAAATATTATTGTTAATTATATTTTTTACTCATGATTTATTTTTATTTATTTAATGAAGAATGAATGCTCATGTGAATGACGAAGATATATGTCTCGCAGACAGTGCAACAACTCATACTATTCTCAAGAATGAGAAATATTTTTACTATATAGTAAAACAAGAAGCAAATGTTAATACAATATCTGGTAGTATAAATATAATTGAAGGCTCTGGCAGAGCCAGTATTTTGTTACCTGGAGGAACAAAATTGCACATTGGAAGTGCATTATATTCTAAAAAGTCTCAAAGAAATTTGTTAAGTTTTAAGGATATCCGCAGAAATGGATACCATATTGAGACCACAAATGAAGGAAATGATGAATATCTATACATTACAAAGTTAATTTCTGATAAGAAATGTATATTGGAAAAATTGCCTTTATTTTCCTCCGGTTTGTACTACACATATATTAATACAATTGAAGCAAATGCCATAGTAAACCAGAAGTTTACAAATAAGAATTACTTTGTTATTTGGCATGAACGGTTAGGCCATCCTGGAACAATAATGATGCGAAAAATAGTTGAGAATTCAAATGGTCATTGCTTGTCCAGCAGACAAATTCTCCAAACTAATAATTTCTCATATGCTGCTTGCTCTCAAGGGAAATTAATTACTCGACCATCACCAATGAAAATTGGAAGTGAATCACTCACATTTTTAGAGCGTATACAAGGTGATATTTGTGGGCCAATACACCCTTCATGTGGACCATTTAGATATTTTATGGTTTTAATTGATGCATCAACTAGATGGTCACATGTTTGTTTATTGTCAACTCGCAACCAGGCGTTTGTGAGATTACTAGCTCAATTAATTCGTTTAAGAGCCCATTTTCCTGATTATCCAATTAAGAAAATACACCTTGATAACGCTGGTGAATTCACATCTCAATCATTTAATGATTATTGTATGTCAATTGGAATTGATGTTGAACATCCTGTAGCACATGTTCATACACAAAATGGACTTGCTAAATCATTGATTAAACGTTTGAAATTGATTGCGAGACCATTGTTAATGAGATCAAAACTCTCAATTTCAACTTGGGGACATGCAATCTTGCATGCGGCATCACTTATTCGCATCAGGCCTACAAGTAATGATGAATATTCCCCTTTACAATTGGTTCATGGTAAAGAACCAAATATTTCTCATCTAAGAATTTTTGGAAGTGCGGTATATGTTCCTATCTCTCCTCCACAACGCACTAAGATGGGACCTCAAAGAAGGTTGGGAATATATGTTGGATATGAAAGTCCATCCATAATAAAATATCTTGAACCTTTAACAGGTGATTTATTTACAGCTCGTTTTGCTGATTGTCATTTTGATGAATCTTTTTTCCCACCATTAGAGGGAGAAAATAAACAGTTGGACAAAAGGATTAGCTGGAATGAGATGTCTCTATCACATCTTGATCCTCAAACAAAGCAATCTGAACTAGAAGTTCAGAAAATAATTAGTTTGCAAAATTTAGCAAACCAATTGCCTAATGCATTTGTTGATCCAAAAAGAGTAACTAAGTCACATATACCATCTGTTAATACTCCAATAAAGATTGATATCCCTGAAGGACAATCTAAATTTACAAATGAGTCTGAAGCCAAAATAAAACGTGGCAGACCTGTTGGTTCTAAAGATAAAAATTCTCGGAAAAGAAAAGTAAATAAAGAGGATGGTCGAATCGAGGATATAAAGACTCCAGTAGAGTCTCCTGACATAATCAAGGTTTCAAATCCAGAAGAAATCAAGGTACCTAAAATTGATACAAATAAAGAGATCTCGATAAATTATGTCATGGATAGAATACAATGGAATCGACCTGAAGTCGATGTTAATGAAATTTTTGCATTCAAGGTAGCTCTTGATATCATAAATGATGATAAAGATCATGAGCCAAAATCAGTTAAAGAATGTGCACAGAGAAATGATTGGCCTAAGTGGAAAGACGCAATGCAAGAAGAGTTAAACTCACTTGCAAAACGTAAAGTTTTTGGGCCTGTAATCCAAACACTCAAAGGTGTAAAACCAGTTGGGTACAAATGGGTCTTTACAAGAAAAAGAAATGAAAATGGTGAAATTGTGTGATACAAAGCAAGACTTGTTGCACAAGGATTCTCACAAAGACCTGGTATTGATTTTGAAGAAACATATTCACCAGTGATGGATGCCACTACTTTTCGATACTTAATAAGTTTGGCAATCCGTGAAAGGCTTGACTTACGCCTTATGGATGTTGTTGCAGCATATTTATATGGCTCACTTAAAAATGACATCTATATGAAACTCCCTGAAGGATTTAATTTGCCTGAAGCATACAAGACAAGTCCTTGAGAAAATTATTCAATTAAATTGAATAAATCTCTTTATGGACTAAAACAATCTGGACGAATGTGGTACAATTGTCTCAGTGAATATTTATTGAAAGAAGGGTACAAAAATGACCCAATTTGTCCATGTGTTTTTATGAAAAGACTCGGAAAAGAGTTCGTTATAATTGCTATTTATGTAGATGATTTAAACATCATTGGAACTCCTGAAGAGCTTTCAAATGCTGTAAATTGTTTGAAAAGGGAATTCGAGATGAAAGACTTAGGAAAAACAAAGTTTTATCTCGGATTACAATTAGAATATTTAAAGGAAGGAATTTTGATGCACCAAAAGACTTATACAGAAAAGGTGCTAAAGAGGTTTTATATGGACAAATCACACCCATTGAGCAGTCCAATGGTTGTAAGGTCACTTGAAGTAAACAAAGATCTTTTTCGACCTCAAGACAAAAATGAAGAACTACTTGGTCCTGAAGTACCATATCTTAGTGCAATTGGTGCACTAATGTATCTTGCTAGTCATACAAGACCTGATATATCATTTGCTGTGAATTTGTTAGCAAGATATAGTGCTTTACCCACAAAAAGGCATTGAAATGGGATTAAACACATATTTCACTACCTTAGAGGTACAATGGACATGGGTTATTTTTCCCATACGTATAAGGCAAACCTAATTGGTTATGCAGATGCGGGGTATTTATCTGATCCTCATAATGGTCGATCACAAACAGGATATTTGTTTACATGTGGTGGTACAGCAATTTCATGGAGATCCATAAAACAAATAATCACAGCAACATCATCTAATCATGCTGAAATTCTAGCATTACATGAAGCGAGTCGAGAATGTGTATGGTTGAGGTCTATGATTCAACATATTCAAGAAACTTGTGGCTTGCATGATGGAAAATTACCACCAACAGTCTTATGTGAAGATAATACAGCTTGTATCTCTCAGTTAAAGGAGGGTTATATTAAAGGAGATAGGACAAAGCATATTTCACCAAAATTTTTCTTTACTCATGATCTTATAAAGAATGGTGAAATAAATGTCCAGCAAGTCCGATCATGTGAGAATCTAGCAGATATCTTTATAAAATCATTACCAACCAAAGTCTTCGAGCAACTAGTACAGAAGATTGGTCTTCGACGTTTACATAAGTGTTCTGATGAGGGGGAGAATTAAATACTTGTAATTTAATTATTTTTCATGAATGTACTTTGTAAAGAATGTTGTACTCTTTTTCCTTCACTAGGTTTTTATCCCACTGGGTTTTTCCTAGTAAGGTTTTAACGAGACACATTCTAAATATGGACATCCAAGGGGGAGTATTATGAATAATTATGGATGTCCCCCCTAAAGTTTTGATATTTATAGATGTCCCCCTCTCACCTCCTATAAATACCCCCCTCATTCATTAATACATACACACTTCTTCTCTTCAATTTTACTACTCTTTCTTTACTCTCATTACTCTCCTTCCTTCATCTTCAAGTCCATTTTCTTCTCTAATTTCCTCTCTAATTTCATAACAAGTCAAGTATAATTAGGTGAATTCACTGTAATTTACTTGTTAATTATTTTATTCATTTTTTTTGTCTAAAAGGGGCCTACACTAATATTTACAAAAAGACACGTGTAGAATAACCGCAAAATAAAGAAAGACTTAAAATTAGGTGCTCAAAAATATTCTTCTCCTCTTGGATGTGTTGCCTATACTTGGTTAGTTGTTTAACCGATTGATTCCCATCACGAAAAACATTGTACCACACTATCACCGAACAAATCCATAACAATTGAATGCTCTCGAACAGATTGGAACAACAATGAGAAAATGAACATCCCTTGTCTAAGAAACCAATAGTTAGTTGTTCTACTATCTGATTCAATAATTATCTTGTGATAATTATAGTCCTTGACAAGTCTCAACCTATGATAAATTGCCCAAAATTTTGTAAAAATAATTGAAGATGGCCCCAAATGCTGCAAAACCTAGAATAAATGAGCTATTTGAATCCTGGAATATACCCCCACAACTTCCTTCTTTAGAAATCAAAGTCACAATTCAATTTGTGGTATCCACAACTCACCATGGTATCAGTAACCAGACATGCCATGCCCCCCTTAGTTCCTAAGACACCAAATATTTCCACATAGAAAGAGCCAATAGATTTAATTTGCCAAATCAATTCAGCATGCTTCAAACCCCTATTGTGACATCCCTAGTCAATTTAATCATTTTTCGTAATAAATTTTTCGCGTTTAATAAAAATCCACTCGGTCTTAATATAAAATAATATTTACTTTTCTTAAATACTTTCAAAATAATAAAATCATACCTAAAATAGCGATTTCCGACTGGAACCGGTCCAAAATACATCTGTTAATAAAAGTTATTAGAAACAGCGAAAGAAAGAAAAACAGTCGGATTTCACTCGGAAATGAATCCACTCGGTTACATATCACTCAGAAAACACACGAACTTCACTCATAAAAGGCTCGCTCGGCCAATAGTTCACTCGGGAACATCCCACCCTTCCTTCACTCGGAAGAGCTCTCAATCCCTCATCACACGAAAAACATTCTAACCACTCGGAATCACTTTAACCTTCACTCGGAAACACTCTTATCTTTCTTCACTTGAAGTCTTAGCCGTTGTTCACTCGGAGACACCCTAATCTTCCACTCGGAAATGGGTCTCTCGGTTATTCTTCTCTCGGATAAGGGATCCACTCGGCTAGATTTACCAGATGATCAACCACGCTACAGCAATGCAAATACACTCATAAAATAAACACCGATTCAATTTTAATTCAAACCAGAACACATTGTAGCATCAAACACTCAAAAAACTTATTATATACATATGTTACACAAATCATTCAAATTCACTCGGTGTCTTGGCATCAATTCTCCGCTTGGCGTACCTCCATGGCTCCGACCTCTTCCCTGTCACTGGTTACTAAAAATGTAAACCACAGCAAGGGTGAGTGTTTAGCATCATAATTAATCTAGAACGGAATTTAAATAACATACGAGTATAAACTCCGTCCGATTGCTTTATCCTCAAATTGCACATTACACTCGGCAATTAACTCACACTCGGCAATATACTTACACTCGGTAATTATAGCAATCAACACTCGGTAATCATAGCAAACCACACTCAGCAAATTTAGCCATTCACACTCGGCAAATATAGCCAATTACATGGCAAATACAACAATTCACACTCGGCAAATATAACAATTCACTCGGCAAATATAACAATTCACTCGACAAATATAACAATTCACTCGGTAAATATAACAATTCACTTGGAAAATATAACAACTCCCACTCGGTAAATACAACCACAACAATTATTTCAACTTTTATTTGGCAATTAAAACCAATTACACTCAGCAGAATTATCAAATCATCATTTATCACCACTGACTCAGTCAAAATTGACACAGTATCCGGATACTCAAAGGATCGACCTTCAGCTGGGGGTCCTACTTGACACCCCGTGAACCCTGCTTGGTTCATCGAGTCCTGCTTGACTTCCCCTCAACCACTGGGTCATTGACCTCTAGGTAGCTCAACTGGGTCCTGCTTGACCACTAAAGCCAAAAATGAGGGTAACATATACCGTCGGTTGTCCCCTACCACAATCACATTCACATTTCACAAGTGGCCACTAATAACATCAATCGGGTGACCTGCTTGTCAAACCCGACTCATTAATAACATCACTCGGGTGACCTGCTTGTCAAACCCGACTCCACATTGCCACAAAATACCGATTGTCACAGCATCATTTTAATTTCAATCGGATTTACACATACACACACACGATCCTCAACCGATCGGTGTCCTCATACATGCATATACATTAATTTTCACAGCCTCATTTCATCACAACATCAAATAATTGAACCTCACTCAGAATATTCCACACTCGGAATATGCCACACACACGATCAGAAACTGATCGGTGTTCTCATTCATCCATATACATTCATAACAAATATTCACACGATCCTAAACCGATCGGTGTGCACATAAATACATGCATACACATTCACAACTTTCATTCAACACCTCATTTCTTGTCATACACACACACACGATCATAAACCGATCGGTGTGCACATTCACACGCATATACATTCACAACACACACGGTTTTTATTCAGCATAAACTCTCACTCGGTTCACAGTCATTACAATGACTCAGATAGTATGTCTTATTCTAATTAATTATAACCCGAACACCCCCCTTACCTCTGTTCTACGCCTCAACAGTTTTTGAGTTCACTGTTCCTCCTCCGTTCCAGCAGCAACTTCTTTAAACGTTCCACCAGCGTTTGTTCCACCACCTATGGGTTTGGAACGTGAAGTTCATTAACATCACACCATCATTCACACGGTCAAGGGCCATTTACAGGCTTACTGCCAGGAGGAGTGGGATCGGAACAGTACCCTCCTCCATACACATGACCATTCGGTCCAGAAAAGAAAGGAAAGAGGTTTAAACGGTTCAAAGGACTTACCTTAAAACCTCTGTCACAGCTTCGTAAAATGAACCTTCCTTCAAAGCTTATAGCTCTCAATCAATGGAGGAAGAAGAAGAAAAGTAGCAGAAGTTCTTCACGTGAAAGAAAGTGAATGATTGCGTAAATGATTGAAGAAAGAGAAGGAATCCATTATTTAAACTCATGGCAACCGGTTACCTTCTCAACTGGTCACTTCCAACCGGTAACCTCTTCAACCGGTCATCTCTCCATTTCCTTTACAATTTCTTTAAAGATTTAATTTAACTTCTCTTCTTCTAATCACACCTTTTATAATTAACCAATAATTCATAAAAATATCAAATAAATTCCTAAAAATAATTTTTAATATTTCCACTTCACAAAAATTTTCTAAAATTATCCGGGATGTTACACCTATGGTCAAAAATAATATTATTACACCTCCAAGTGAAGGCATCACTAATAAGTTCCATTAAAAAGCATGCATATCACACAGGTGAGCGTGAATACTCATGCATAGCGAACCAGATATTCTTGCATTATTGATACTAATGTTTTCCGCCAATTTCGCCTTTTGTTTCTTATGTTGACTCCTAACCAAAAGCATCCATGGCTTGAATCACCGTCTACTATGGACCCTTGATCATGCATGTTATCGTTAACCCTGAATCACCGCTGCAAGGGTAACCATTTTCCCCATAAATTTCACGATAATTCCACCCTGTAGTCTCTTTGTCTGAAACTTATCCTCCTTATACCACCTATTTTCAGGCATTGCTCAACTTCTGCATCGCTCCTTCTCTTTCAATTTCGCGTGTCATGAAACCCTAACACACACACCCACCATCGGAATTGTTCCTTATCATTTTATCCATAAATATTGCTAAGAAGGTTATATGTCATTAATAAACCATCCGAACCAAAACAAGTAAACCCTCAATTTAGTCTTGATAGCTTAACATAGTAACCTTTTTTTTTACCAGATAGCAACCTTTTATGTCTTAGATTTAATCGTGATTTCCAAAACCGTCATTCACATTAGTCCTTTAGTTTATTGAAAAAGAAACAATATAATTAGAGTTGTTGAAATGTGTTAGACCGATTGAACTGATTGTGGCTCCAGGAAGCTTGTAATATTTTTTTTCTTTTTTTTTAACTAAGATGAAAAGAAGTATTTTTATAAATTTTTTTACTTGAATTAGATATTGTAGTTATTTAGAGTATATAAAAAGTTTGGTATTTTTTTTTGTGTTTGTGGTTTTTGTTATTTTTTTACCAAAACATAATGCAGGCCTACAAAAAACTATAGAATCCTGAAAAAGCCCACCCCTAAACAAGTAGCCTAGCAAGTCTGTCAGCCCAATGCGGTTGGGCCCAAATCCTAAAATTGAAGCCTGAGTTGAAAGCAAACCTTTTTTTACCGAGCCTGAGAAAAGCATGAATTCAACATGGGTCAGCCAACCCAACCTTAACCATCATGGTGCATCATTCACCACCACCTTCATCTATATCACCATATTCTACATCTTGTGTTGGTTTTGTTTTCCGTTGTCTTTTTTTGGTGTTGCTTGTTTGTTTTCTTAGTCTGTTGGCTGTTTACCATATAGTCTTTTTTTTTCTTTATTCTTAAACCACAAATACATGCTTTTATCTTGGGTATCGGCAAAGTAAATGTTGCCAACAAAAAGGAAAATTAAGTCGAATTATGTGAATTGGGAAAAAATCAAATTTTTGTTATGGATGGTAGAGTCAATCCTTTCAAAGTTTTATATATAAAAAAATTCACCTTTTAAAATTGGTTTTGGCTTTAGTTTGGGAAAAAAGGATTGTTGTATTAGCCTCCAGGAGTCTTGTTGGATAAGCATGTTTGTATTATTTAGTTAATTTTTAGCATTGTGTATCACTTCTTGCAAATATCATTTGACTACCTTAAATCCTTTGAATAAAATACTGTTTACTAAAAAAAATATATCAAAGAAGCAAAGTAAATCATTTAGGTGAGATTCTTGACTCTAATTTGAAAAGGAAAGGCACAAAATGACTGAAAGAGTGACCCTTTTAGCCTTTTAGGTTTATCATATTACCTTCAAATGTTCATAGAGTGAGAAGTTTTACTCAAATACGTGAGACTCTTGACACCTCTTCACATTAGTTTTAACATGGACAGCATAATTTTTACTCTATATAACATTTATTTCATATTTTAAAAACTTCTAAATTTTTATCTGTTTCTCAATCTTTTCTATATTAAATTTTATTTTTACCTTAAAATTTACTTTTTTTAATTTAAATTTTCATATTAATTTTCTATTCAATATTGAAAAGTTGAGCCTGCTACGAGATAATGGCCATCGCGCTTCCTTTTCAACTTACAACACTAGTATGGACATCCTTCACAAATCTTAACAAAGAATTCCACGCTAATTTCAGTTGACTAAGTAATAGCCCATCAAGAAAAAAAAAAGTGGCTTCTATGAAACTTTGTCATTTCAAGATGTATTGGAACATTTCTTAGTTGGACTAATAACATAGATCCACATACACATGGATCCTTTGTCTTTCATTAATATCTGCATTGGTTTGGTGAGAAAGAGATGGAACTACAAGGTTAGATCTTCTCAACCATCACTTAAAATAATTTATGTAACTTCTAAAACAAGTCACTAATTGCTAACATTTAAAATATTAATTTGATAATTTTAAATTGTTTTTCCATGTAATAAAAATTATATTTTTAAAATTATATTTATTATTTTTAAATTATCAATTGTTATTTGTTATTTGTAATTCTCGTAAATTTTAGTAGTTTTAAAATAATAAATTACTTTTAAAATTGATTATTTGAGTGGATGAAACTATGTAAGAGATTTATTGAGAAAAATGTAAACATAATTCTATCAAGCATTGAATAATAATGTATTTCTTTGATTAATATGTTTTAAATTATTGAAGTAGATAAAAAAAGATATTTTTAAATTTGACGACAAAGTAAAATAATATTACAATAGTCAATTGATGATGATGTTGTTAGTATTCAAATATGAGATATTTACTTGAAATATCGACAATAACAAACTTGGCTGAGACTTTTAAAAAAAGTTGATAACTAAGAAAATGTAATAAACTTGACATGATTATTTAACAAAAAGGAACATTTACAACTATTTGTTACACATATACTATGAAATATTAAAAAAATGATACAGATAATTGTTGAATCTTTTATTTCTTTTACAAATATGACAACATAAATTATATTATTACTTCTATTTATTTTACTATAGCACTATTATTTTATTACTACCATATAATTACTATCCTATTATTATTATTGTTATTATATATTAGTTATAATAACATAAAACTTATTGTTACATTATATATAAAATTTTAAATATTACTATAATAATTGTTGTACCATATATTATTATTGTCAATTCGACATCCACGTTTCTACTTATTCTTTATGTCTAGTTAGGACATCCAAGTCTTGATGTAATGTATGTTGCCATATTTGTAAAAAAAAAAAAAAGATCCAACAAGTATCTATATCATTTTTTTTATTTCACAGTATATGTGTAACAAATAACTTGTAAGTAATACTCTTTCTTTGTTAATCATACCAAATTTATTATATTTTTCTAGTTATCAACTTTGTTTAGAAGTCTTATAGTCAAATTCATTATGGTTGATATTTCAAGAAAATATTTCATATTTGAAAACATCTCAAACAATAACATTATCAATTAACTATTGTAATATATTATTTTACTTTGCTGTCAAATTCAAAAATATATTTTTTTATCTACTTCAATAGTTAAAAATATATTACTAATCAAAGAAGTACATTATTATTCAATTTTAGTAAAATTTTGTTTACATTTGTTTATTACGTCTCTTACACAATTTCATTCATTCAAATAATCAATTTTAAAAATATTTTGTTATTATACTACTAAAATTATTTTAAAAGAATTACAAAAAAAATAACAATGATAATTTACAAGAATTACATGTAAAAACAATTTAAAATTATCAAATTGCTAATATAATGAAATAAAACATTTCAACTATTAACAATTGAAGTCACTTATTCTAGGGGTTACATAAGTTATTTTAAATAATGATTGAAAGATTCTAACTTTATAACTTGAGTTTTTTCACTATTTTTTACAAATATTAAATTTTATGATGTGACTCGTTTGATTGGTAATCACCACAAATTTGATTCGTCTCTTTCTCAACAAATCAATCCGACAGTCCATATTTATGTATAAATGTGGTTTGAAAAACCAATATGGATATTAACGAAAGATAAAAGATCCATGTGTAATGTCATTGTCCATTAGAATGTTTTTCTTTTCTCTTCATTTTATGCACGTTAAAATACCAACTCAATGAAGCGGAGGATGTGATAACAAATGTTAGATACAAGGGTATGTGTACTTTGGTCTTGACAATGTGTTGTCATCAATTTTGTATCTCAAATACTTATCATCAATAGGCCTTTTAGGAGAAAAAAATCATGCAAAATATTTTCTAAGGAACTTTAAGCAAGCATAGTAACGAAAATCTATTACTACACTCAGAACACCGAAAACATTACTCGATGCTATGCAATATGCTCCATCTTAAAACAAAATATTACTGCAAATAAAACTGTAATTGCTAATTCTTCTTAGCACTGTTGACTCAATCTGAAGGCTTCCGTCTAAGTAGGTCAAGCAGATCAAGCTTATCAATCTTAGCAGCAAGTATGAAGTCATTTTCTGTTAGCCCACCTGCATAAACAATAACAGTTGGATGAATGCCCCTTTATGATGTATTAACTTTTAGGTAGAAAATGCAATTGAGCCAGTAAATCACAGGTAATCTTGGAATATTGTATGGTTAACCTGTGGCATTATCAAAATGCAACAGTTACATATGCAACTGAGTTGAATAAATAGCCAAATCCAGGAGTCTTTTAAATCACATGCACATGAGCAATATAAAATCTTCAAATGATATAACCACATGGCTGTAACATATCATCATTTACTACCATTTGGCAATATAATGCTAGATTTACACTCGAGATCATGAATAAAAATGGATGATACATAGAAAAATAGATATAAGATTCAACTAGCATAATTGCTTTTTTAGTGACTTAACTCGAAAATGTATAGCATGATCAACAAAAAGGCTACGTGATTCAACTTGTTCGCTTCATTATTTTAGTCATCTATATTTCCAAAGAAAAAGATGAACCAAAATATCCTAATATTATGTTTCTTTCTTTTTGAAGTCCATTTACTATAGAACATATTTTCTTCCTTTAGGTTTTCATTTCTTGTTCTAACTTTTAATTACTAAAATGTTGCTTTGATTTCATTTTGTTTTCTGCTTTTGAAGATTTGTGTATGAGACTGTCAAAACAACTGCTTTTTCTACACAAATCCTGAAAGGCAAAAGATAAAATGAAATAAAATGTAAAAATAAAAATGAAAACATACAAATGTTTTCAAACCAAATAGGCCCGTAGTTTTCCTCTTACATTTGATCAAATATGGGATTTTCTAGCTTATTCTCCTTTCATTTTACTGTCACGACCTACATTATGCAAACAACAGACAAAAACACAAGCAAGTAAGGTATTTTACTGTTTTTTTAATAAGACGTCAGCTTTTGGAGGGACTCCTGATTATGTAATCAAAAGGTAATTTTCATTGAGTATGACCATTTTTTTTTCTCTCTCTCTCTCTCCAAAGAGGGAGAAATTCATACTTTCCTGAGAAGCAAGTGATTAAAATCAGAATCCTAATATTTGGGTTAAAATTTATAATATCCTGAAGTTAAATTAATGGATGCATAATGAAAGATAAATTGGAATCAAGCCAAATCTAAGGCAGATTTAACCCATGATGTTATCTGCAAGCCAGGCTTCAATTCTTTAAAATGAATAATCTCTATTAATTTCATTACAAGTCAACAGTGTCCAATACATAATATTTTGATATTCTTTCTCATCTACCAGCTTTTGATTAAATAACTTGAACAATGAATGATTCATACCAATAGCATGAGTCCAAATCTCAATAGTAACATTATTCCAGCCAACAAGGTGAAGATCAGGATGATGCCCTGCATTATAAACATCTTGATTAGATTTTTGTATGTACCCTGCAAAATGAGATCAATGAGGAAATGAAAGCAGAGCATGGTACCTTCACTTTCAGCAAGAACAGCTACCATTTTGAAAAATTCCAATCCTTTGGTGAAAGTCTTTACAGTCCATGACCGCCTCAGCTTCATGACTCCCTCTTCTTTTACCAAATTCCACTCAGCAACCTAACCACCAAATATCAATATCCAAGACAATGTGACTTAAAAAACATGAATTCACAGAAACAAACCTGTGGCATTAGAGTGTGTGCTGCACCCTCAGTCATGGGTCGCAATTCCTTCAGATTGCATGGTACACACTTCTTATCTGTCAGACCTAGAAGAGAATAAACGAAATTTTATCACACGACAACATCTATTTTCTATAAAATGTATCCGCTTTTCCAATATGTGTCCTAAAGACACTTACTAAGGAATCAGAAATAAAAAATTTAAATTAAGAATTAACATTAATGTGATCTCTGTTGATTTCTACGGGAAATCTAACACAGTTTCTTATAAAAACTCTTCAATATAAAAAAGTTGCATAAACAACTCTAAGCAAAACTCTAGTAAAATGTTTCTTTTACCAGGTAGTAGCACAACAGCACAAAGCAAAGGGGGCAAGCTTAAATTTTTAGTATGAAACGCAACAACAGAGTTTTGCAAAATAACAAGAATAAATAAGTAGGATATCAATCCCAATTAATTAATCACTGTTTAATTTCATTGTATTTGTATATATATCGTTCACCATACTAGGACTTCAGTACAATACAATACAATATATAGTGTTGTAGACCCACCCACCTACCTTTGGTAACAGAAAATGATCTAAATCTGAGAAGCGGATTCCTATTGAATGAAACACTAAACATGGTGGAGGCTATGCATCTGAGTGACATGATGAATGCAGGAAGTAAAAGCGTAATTTGATGGTGGAAAACACAGATGATAAAAAGATGATGAGAAGTGAAAGTGTAAAAAGCAAACAATTAAAGAGAGTTAGACATAAAGAAATGAATGCATGACGCACGTGAAAGGGAGATTTGAGAAGCATCCATGGATGTGTTGGGTTGAAATGAAAGGAAGAATGAAAAGAGAATGAATGAAAAGGGAATGAATGAAATGGGCGTAGGGTTTTCCTTTTTTTTTAATTATAAAATTATTATTCATCCACAATATAGGAGCAAACTTAATTGTTATCATGAAATTTCACCATATCTTGTGTTATGTTTGGATATAGAAGAGAAATTTGGTGAAATTATTTAAGTGGAAAGAAATAAAATGAAGATGATAACGAAATTGGATGTGTTTGGGTGAATTGAAATAACTAAAACAGGGAATAGTAAAAATAATATTCATTTATTAAAATGAAATTAAGCTTTTTAAAATTACAAAATTATCCTTATTTTGTTTGTTTGTGATACATACCTAATATTCTATTTTCATCTCCTCCACATGTGTGAACATATATCTAACCATTCCTTTTCTCAATTCTTGTGTTGCATTCTGCTTTTTTGCACCACCATGGTGAATTTATCCCAATGGCTACTTGATCGGAGCAAAACAAAAATACAACAACCTAAAGGCTAAAATAGAAACCCAATTTTGCACCACCATGAGGCTTTGACAATGCAAAACAACCTTTAACCATCTTTAACTACAAGAATTACATAACAACAACATCATATTCTGATCAAACCCACTTCAATCCTAACCACAACATTATGTGACTATCGTGACGCCTTCGCAATATTCCCTATCTGCGATCATCACAACTCACAAGACCATCACTATCATTCTTTTCCTTGTGTGTAGCTCTCAAGTAGGCTATTTCTCTAATGGTCTCTCTTGCCTTTTACCATACTTGAGATCTCAAAAAGAAAATTTTCCAAAGGAATACTCATAACTTACTCTCAAGCATTCTCTGATATGTTATTATGTGATGAGTAACTCAAAGCTTATCCAAAATCTAATAGAAGTAAAATCCTTTATGACAAACCAATGAATTAAAAAGAAAGACTAAAAAAGAGACTGTATGAGAAAAACACACTCAAATGGAATTAAGTTGTGACAAACTAGAAACAACAATGACAAACTAAAAATAAAACACACAAGGAAGGTTAGCACACAAAGGATTACCTAATAAACTCTAGAGAAATATAATCAAGCTACAACAAAGTTATAAAATAGAAAATCAAGATAGAATGCAATAAACTAGCAATAAGTGCAAAATAGTAATTTCACTTGTCAAGTCTTTTATTTATTTCTTTATTTTCTAACAATACCTCAGAATTAAAATTCTGCCTCTACACATAAATGGCATAAGTAGAATTTCAGAAATTACATATTAGCCCTCGTAGAATTTTCTATTTTTCTAGTATTTTTTACTTTTGCTTTTCCCTTTGAAAGTGGCTTTGAACACTTAATTGGACTCCAAATTTCAAAGTTTTATGCAAAACAAAAAATTTTAAACCTTAATTTTAAGCATTTTAAAGTGAGATAAATTTTCAAATTTTCAAGCAATAACTCCAAATCCACTAAGAATTAGGTAATGTGACATTGAATCATGATGTTGTACTTCTGACAAGCTTTCCAATGGGTATAAGAAAAATATATTGCGTAAAAAGTCAAAATTTCATATGAATTAAACTAAGGTTCTAGTCATCTTCTTCATGTGATAGCTAATGGCTATCATGAAGAACACCTGTAACATGGAACTAAAGCCACTTTTAGTGGCAGAATTATTTGTTATCTTTCCACCTAATGCAAGCATGTTGTATGGTTCAAAATCAATAAGCATTGTAAGCTACAAATGGAAAAGGCATGGAGCAAAATTGTATGGTTAAGAAAGATTTGCATTTCCTATAAATAGTAACATGAAGCAATGGTTATTGCATCCCAAAAAACCCATCTTCTTCTATCACACTATAAGTGTAATTCTAGAGAGAAAAATTGAGAAAGAAAAATTATAATGTTCTCCTGTGAGGTTCTCCTAGTGAGTGTTCTCCTATTTTAAAAGAGAGAGAGTCATTGTTTTCTCCTTGTGAGATAGAGAAAAGTTGTAATATTTCTTCCACTCGGTGAAATTATTTCTCTAGTCTTGCTCATGGTTTTCCCTTATTTGTTGAGGGTTT
The DNA here is from genome assembly GCA_037962975.1 of Clitoria ternatea. Classification (NCBI taxonomy): domain Eukaryota; kingdom Viridiplantae; phylum Streptophyta; class Magnoliopsida; order Fabales; family Fabaceae; genus Clitoria; species Clitoria ternatea. The sequence goes on along the minus strand of CM075669.1, from coordinate 271,155,915 downwards.
TCCACGTAAAAATATTGTGTGTTCAATTCCTCTTTTCTTATCTTTATTTTAGTTGCGTGATATTACTCGGTTACCTAACAGTGGTATCAGAGCCACTGGTTGTTGACGCTACGGTACTATTCATAAGTACTATTCATGTGGTACTATTCACGGTTACTATTCACACGTGTGATTGTATACTTTTGCAGTGATTGTTAACGTATACTGGAATTATTTTGGTATACAGTAAAAATATATAATATTGTTCATGTATATTGTCTTATTCATAGTGAAATTATATAAACTGGTATAGCTATTAAAAATGGCGGCAAAATTTGAGATTGAGAAATTCAGTGGGAGTAACTTCTCCCTGTGGAAATTGAAGATAAAGGCAATTTTGAGAAAAGAAAGTTGTTTGGCACAATTGAAGGTAGACCCGTTGGCATAACCGACAAAAGGTGGAAAAGGATGGATGACAACGCTGTTTCCAGCTTTCACTTAGCAACGGCGGATTCGGTTTTGTCAAGTATTGTAGAAAAGGAAACTGCAAAGGAGATCTAGGATACCTTAATCAAACTGTATGAGGTGAAATCACTTCATAATAGAATATTTTTGAGGAGGAGATTGTATACACTTCGGATGAGTGAGTCCACATTAGTAACAGACCATATCAGCAATCTGAATACGTTGTTTGCTCAGCTTACAGTGTCAGACTTTTCAATACCAAAAAATGAGTGTGTTGAAATTCTGCTTCAGAGTTTACCAGATTCCTATGATCAGTTCATCATCAATATAACAAATAATAATATTGTTGGTTGCTTGCACTTTGATGATGTCACCGGAGCTAATCTTGACGAAGAATCTAGGCGTAAAAATAAAGAAGATAGTAAAGAAAGTTCATAGCAAGCTGAAGCCTTGACGATGACGAGAGGAAGATCAACGGAGTGTGGCCCTAGTGAGAGCCAAAATCATGGTAGATCAAAGTCTCAAAGGCAGAAGAACTTTAAATGCTATAATTGTGGCATGAATGGGCACCTGAAGAAAAATTGCTAGTATAGCAAGAAAAATCTGGGGAAATCTTTTGGAGTAAGTACATCTTAAGGGTGTGTTGCTAGTACCTCTGATGATGGAGAAATTTTGTACAGCGAAGCTGCAACTAGTTCCAAAAGCAAAAGATAGCTCACTAATGTATAGGTAATGAACTCGAGAGCAACATGGCACATGACTTTACAACGAGATTGGTTTTGCACTTAACCTATCTCAGAAGGATTTGTGTTCATGGGAAATGATCATGCTTTGGAAATTGTTGGGGTTGGTACTATCAAATTAAAAATGTATAATGGTACTGTTTGCACAATTCAGGGAGTACGCCATATGAAGGGATTGAAGAAAAATCTTTTGTCTATTGGGCAATTAGATGACCTCGGTTACAAGATCTATATTAAAGGTGGGATCTTGAAAGTGGTGAAAGAGGCTTTAGTAGTGATGAAATCAGAGAAGATCGCTGCTAATCTATACATGCTTCTAGGAGATACTCTACAGAAGACAGATGCATTAATTGCTTCTACTAATCAAGAAGAAATAACGATGATGTGGCATCGCAAATTGGGCCATATGTCAGAAAGTGGCTTGAAGATTCTTACAGAGCGTCATCTCCTTCACGAGCTCAAGTCGGTAAATTTACCTTTTTGTGAGCATTGTGTTACTAGTAAGCAGCATAGATTGAAGTTTGATAAGTCTACTACTAAAAGCAAATACATATTAGACTTGATTCATTCTGATGTGTGGGAGTCACCGGAAATGTCCCTGGGAGGAGTAAAATATGTTGTATCTTTTATTGATGATCATTCCAGGAGATTATGGGTGTACCCAATCAAGAAGAAGTCTGATATGTTTCCAGTATTTAAGGAGTTCAAAGCACAAGTGAAGCTTGAAACTGATAAGAAAATCAAGTGCTTGAGGACAGACAACATACAAATAGTGAATTTATAGCATTCTACAAGCAAGAGGGTATTCAAAGGCAATTCACAGTGCCACATATACCTCAATAGAATGGTGTAGCAGAGCTGATGAATAGAACTCTCCTAGAGAGAACAAGAGCTATATTGAAGACTGCAGGTCTAGCCAAGTCTTTATGGGCAGAAGCAGTCAAAACTGTCTGTTATGTGATAAATAGGTCACCATCAACTGTTATTGGTCTGAAGACGCCAACAGAAGTATGGGAAAAAAACAGTAGATTATTCTTCTCTACATGTATTTGGTTGTTTTGTATATGTAATGTACAACACCCAGGAAAGAACAAAGTTGGATCTAAAATCTAGGAAATGTATATTCTTGGGCTATATTGACGGTGTTAAGGGGTATCATCTATGGGATCTCACTACTTGCAAGGTTATTGTCAGTAGAGATGTATTTTTTACGGATAATGAACTACAAGGTGAGCAGAAAAATAGGAGCACTTCTAAAGAAGCTACTATTGTCCAGATGGATGAAAAGTCTGGAAAAGATGATTCTTCTAAAGCAAAACCAGAACACGAAGAACAAGAACCAGATGAGACTAATGATAAAGAAGTTCATCGATCAACACGTCAGATAAGGAAACCATCTTGGCACTCAGACTATGTGATGGCAAGCCATGATGCATACTGTCTCCTAATAAAAAAAAGGAGAATCATCAACCTTTTAGGAGGTTGTGAGCAGTTCAGATGCTTCTCTATGGATTGTAGTAATGCAAGAATAAATGGAAGCCTTACATAGAAATCAACCATAGGAGCTTGTAACACTTCCAAAAGGTCGAAAAGCCATTGGATCCAAATGGGTTTACAAGATCAAACGAGATGGCAATGATCAAGTGGAGCGGTATCGTGCTAGACTGATGGTCAAAGGATATGCTTAGAAAGAAGGCATTGATTTCAATGAGATTTTCTCTCCAGTGGTAAGACTTAATACTATCAGAGTTGTATTAGCTATGTGTGCTTCATTTAATTTACATCTTGAATAATTGGTTGTAAAAATTACTTTTCTTCATGGAGAACTTGAAGAGGAAATATATATGCTCCAAGCAGAAGGCTTTAAAGAACAAGGAAAAGAAAAATTGGTTTGTAGGTTAACCAAATCTTTATACGGTCTAAAGCAGGCGCCGAGATGCTGGTACAAGAGATTTGATTCCTTCATTATGAGCCTCAGATACAACAGACTATGTTCAAACCATTGTACGTACTACAAGAGGTTTGGTAATGATGATTTTATCATTTTACTATTGTATGTGGATGACATGTTGGTTGTAGGCCTCAACAAAGATCAAATCCAGAAATTAAAGGCGCAGTTGGCTAGGGAGTTTGATATAAAGGATTTGGGACCAGCAAACAAGATTTTAGGGATGCAAATTTTCCAAGATGGAAAGGATAGGAAGGTTTGGCTTTCTCAGAAGAACTACTTACTAAAATTTTTGTGACGCTTCAATATGCAAGATTGTAAGCCAATTTCTACCCCACTTCCTGTCAATTATAAATTATCCCCAAGTATGAGTTCTAGTAGTGAAGTAGAGAGGATAGAAATGTCTCGAGTACCGTATGCATCAGCGGTGGGAAGCCTAATGTATGCAATGATTTGTACGAGACCAGATATTGCTTAGGCAGTTAGTATGGTCAGTCGGTTCATGGAAAGTCCTAGAAAATAACATTGGAATGTTGTGAAGAGGATCCTAAGATATATTAAGGGAACCTCTGGTGCTGTATTATGTTATGGAGGATTAAAGTTTATTATCAAAGGATATGTTATTTCTGATTTTATAGGTGATATTGACAAAAAAGAAATCTATTATAGGCTATGTGTTCACACTTGCAGAAGGAGCGGTAAGCTGGTTATCTAAATTACAATCTTTTGTAGCTTTATCAACCACAAAAGCAGAATACATGGCAGCTACTCAGGCATGCAAGGAAGCAATCTGGATGCAAAGGTTATTGGAAGAACTCAGGCACAAGCAACTAAAGATTACAGTGTATTGTGACACTCAGAGTGCCTTGCACATTACAAGGAATCCGGCCTTTCATTCCAGGACAAAACATATAGGGGTGCAATATCTTTTTATTCGAGAAGTAGTAGAGGAAAAGAGTGTGGATCTCTAGAAGATTCATACAAAAGACAACCTAACAAATGTTATGACAAAACCGATCAACACTGACAAGTTCAAATTGTGTAGGTCCTCCTATGGTCTATCAGAAACGTAATTGCAGTAAGAAACTGACAAGAAGAGAAAGATTTGAGAAGCTCACAAAAGTGACTTTAAGTGAGAGATTGTCATGGAACTAAAACCACTTTTAGTGGTAGAATTATTTGTTGCCTTTCCACCTAATGCAAGCATGTTGTGTGGTTCAAAATCAAGAAGCATTGTAAGCCACAAATGGAAAAGGCGTGGAGCAAAATTGTGTGGTTAAGAAAGATTTGAATTTCCTATAATAGCAACATGAAGCAATGGTTATTGCATCCCAAAAAAATCCATCTTCTTCTATCACACTATAAGTGGAATTCTAGAGAGAAAAATTCATAGAGAAAAATTATAGTGTTCTCCTGTGAGGTTCTCATAGTGAGTGTTCTCCTGTTTTAAAGAGAAAAAGTCATTGTTCTCTCCTTGTGAGATAGAGAGAAGTTATAATATTTCTTCCACTCGGTAAAATTATCTCTCTGGTCTTGCCTGTGATTTTTCCCTTATCTGTTGAGGGTTTTTCATATAAAATTATTATATATTCAATTCCTCTTTTCTCATCTCTATTTTAGCTATGTGATATTATTTTAATACTCTAGTACCTAATATAAAATGCATAATTGAATTTCACTTTAAATATGCTCAAAACATCACTAATTTTGACGAGTGGGAACTATTTTTTAAATCATTTTTGAAGATGAACTTAATAGAATCAACAAACACACATCATACGTAGTAAAAAAATCAAATTGAGAATGATGAAACTTTGTTTCTTTTGGAAAAATTTCAACATACAAATCGTGATTCTGACCCTAAATCGATTGTAATTGCAGTGCTAATAACTCAAAAATACTAGTAAAACATGACCTAATCAAACAACACAAGACATACAAAATTAAAAGTTCTAAAAATTCAACAATGGATGAATGAACAAGACACTAAAAATTAATGTCATTCAATTGATTTAGACACTATTTTTTAATTCTAAACTGACCAAGCAACTCAAAAACACCTAAGGAACAAATTGGAAACAACAAAAACAAAGATTAAAACAACAAATGATAATTGAATTTTTGAATTTATAAACCCTGATTTTTTGTTCTAAAAATGGAAATGCACCAATTCAGAAATTAAATATGGATCTAAATGAAACAGATGGTGCAAAACAAGGATCTTAACTCAAATTTTTAAAATACCAAAGGGATCAAACTATATTTGTAAAATTGTACCTCTTAGAATTTAAGTTTTGGTACACTTGATGTAAGAATGTCTTCATTCTTCTTGAATTCTTTATTGTAGGATCATTTTCAAGGATGCAACATCATAAGTCAAGCATAAAAAATCTCATTTACTCAAGATCAAGCTTGATAAAGACACTTTAGTAGATTTTCTAAGGATTTTCTAAAAACAAAGTATGAAGAAACTTGAAAATGGAAAGTTTAAAAGATGAATTAGGGAAGAAATGTCAATCAAATGATTAAGATAAGATAAGATTCAACTCGCCAGATGGAATAGTTCATGATAAGAGCCTTAAGTTAGTACTCTTAACCCTAGATAGAATCTCAAATTCACGAGTTTAGTTCAAAATCCAAATGAACAAAAAGTTTATATAATTTGGAATCCTAGATCTACATATAAACAATCCTAATAATGTATCTAACAAGCTAACTAAAATAACCCTGGTTAAGCTAGTTAACTTTAAATCTAAGTGGATTTTTGCAAAAGGCATACCACCTAAGTTCTTAAGGCCCAAAAGTGGCTCAAACACACAAAAAAAATCATGTGAGGCTTAAAACCTTAAAACTCATACTAGACTAATCCAAAAATACAATGAAAAATGGTTCTGGAGCCTAAGAATGACTCTCAAACCCTAACAATAAAATCCTAAGAAGAAATACAACTTAGATGGCCTAAGATAGCCTTAACACAAGGTCCTAAGTGTTAGTCAAGTGACCTCAATACTCAAGGGGGTGAATTGAGTTTTAAATCTTTTGCTTGGAAAGCCTTTGAAATTGATTCCTTTTTCACAAAAGATAGTTATATGCAAGAAGTAACAAGTATAGTGTAAGAAATAAGGTAGAAAAAATGTGCAGAATTTACTTTAGCAATATATCAAACACTTGGTGTGCAAGAACTTAACTTAGCTAAATTAATCAATTTTAAGTAATGCAATCACAACCAAATCAATAAACCATCCAGATGCAATATGTAAATGCAAGAGAGTAAGGAAGAGAAGCTTGCAAACTGATATAACGAGTTCCACCACTCCGGTGTACGTCTCGTCTTCAAGCAACCCACTTGAAGGATTTCGACTACTGAAGTTTAGAGATACAAGCTATGAGCAATTGTAGCTTCCTAGTGTCCCACACTCAAGAACTCAATCCACACTAGCACAAGGGTAGCCCACCTAACCTCTCAAACTCTCAATACCCAAAGGTTGAACCCCAACCTTTGTGACCACTCAAAACTAGAGTGAAACTTTATGTTTGATGTTTATGTTTACAAGAAAATAACTCTCTCAATAGAGTAGATACACAAATTGAATAGCTCTCTCAAATTCTAACTCTCAACAAGAGAGGATATGCAAATTTAGAACCTAAGTTTCAAAACCTGAAACTATAAGAGAAATACACTCACTAAGCACAATATATTGCTTTGATTGATGACTCCTTGTTCTTGTGTCACTTGATTGAATTTGAGCTCTATTTGTAGGCCTTGAAGAGGAGCCATGGAGGTTTAGAGCCGTTTGTATAGCATGGGCACATGACTGGGAATGGAGAAGTGAGCTGGATCTACACTTTAAAAATATTTCCCCATATTCTGGCACTTAAGTAATCCATTATGCCTCAATCTGTAATCAATTACGCTTCATTGTAATCCATTAATTTATGTGTCCAATAGCTGTGTAATCGATTAGGTTTTTTCTTGTAATCGATTAGTAGTCAGACAGAGTCAATGTAATTAATTAGCATACCCTTGTAATCGATTATGTATTATACCTGATGCATTTAATTCTTGTACGTAGCACTGTAATCGATTATGTTCATGGTGTAATCAATTATGAGTCAAATAGAATCAATGTAATCGATTGTCCTAGCCTTGTAATTGATTAGGCAAAATACCTGATACATTATACCATTTATTGCAACATTGTAATCGATTATCTTCTTTGCTATAATTGATTATGTTTCTTCCAGAATCAAGGTAATCGATTATCCCAGTGTTGTAATCGATTAGGACATATACCTGATACAATTATTCAAAGTTTTCATAGCTCTGTAATCGATTGGCTTCATTATATAATCGATTAGCTTATACATAAGACTCAAATCTAGTCTTTGATTGATTGTAAGCTCTTTGTACTTCTTCATTTTAATCTTCCCAGAAGTTTATGCACATGTTTTTGGCATTTTGAGTCTTCATGAACTTCATTTGTCATGTCATGATTCTTTAATTGGTTTACTTTATCATTATTAAAAATTTAACATACAAGCGATTGTGACCTGAAACAATTTTCAAACACACTAAGTCCTAAACTACGAAGAACAAAAGAGAAGGCTTGAAAGATTCTCATTAGTTTTACTCTAAAATGACTTCATCTCATAAAATTTTTAATTTTTGTGGGACTTGTAAAAATTAAAACTTTTCCCCTGATAAATATGCTAAACCAAATAAGATACATAGTGTTTGCCACCCTTTTCAGTTGAAAATAACTTCTCCATGGAATATTTCACCCAAACAAATGAGTCATTAATGCATGAGCAGAGAAATAGATAAGTAGAATGAGAAACTTATGAAAGTTTGCAAAATGCAAGATTGCATAAAAAGTACTAGTAATTTTTTATTAAAGCAAATGAAATGAAATGAACTTGCAAATAAAGCAAGTAATAGAGATCGATACAGTTGATAGACAACTAATCATGCTATTGCATAGAAAATTTTTTATTGGGAGCGATAAGATCCATTTTGGTGATTTCCACACCTCGAATAAATTAGTCTTTAACTTTCAAACTAGAAGACACCATTCACCCACTAAAATGAAAGTGAGATCATAAGTACCCAGTGCTTAACTTGATTGAACTAAAATTGATCATTGTCCCAATCTTTGACTTGGTGTTTACAAGTGTTATAACTAGATAGCTACATCTAAAAATAAAATGGAAAGGTGTCCTAAATTTACGAGTCATCCTAAAAAATAACCTATACAAGAATTATAGTACCATGTGGGCTACACACCAGTTGTGGTAACCGCCGCATAACTACCTTTAAAAGGCTTAAAAACAAGTTATTTGTTGAATTTATTCATGGTGCGTAGAATGATGACTTGACCCTATCTTGATTGTTAGTCCTTACATTGAGTAGAATACTAACCTACCCTTAGCCATGACTTTATGGTTAGAAGACTTTTTGATCATTGAGATATTCCTTGTGGTCAAATAAGCCAGGATGTCACACTCTCAAAAACATCTTGATCTTTATGTTCATTATTGTTTATTGTTCTTTTCATATAACTTTGACACTATGTTTAGGAGGCAGAAAAATAGTGGAAAAAGAAAACATAAGAAACTACATTTTTTTTGTTTGGTTAAAGAGAAAATATAAGGAAAATAGGAGGAAAGTCATCTTGTTAGAGATAAAATTTTAAATTCTTCTTTATTTTTATTTTCTATTCAATTTGAATTTAAGATTTTTTCTTCCCCTTTAATTTTTTAACTTTCATTTTTCTCCTTGCCAAACAAAGCTTGAAAGTCCAAGTCATGATTGAATCATTAATGTTATGCCAAACCCTTGGTCCATTTTAAAGTCACTCAATGAAATAGCTTACCAATATGGTCAAAATAATATACAATGTATCGTAAATCTCACCATTATGTTTTGGTAATCTTACTTGGAATTTTAGGTCTTATACCTCTGTTATGGGTATTTCAACCACTTTCTTAGTGATGACCATCCATTTGTGGTCGAATTATCCAAGGTATGAATCTTGATCAAAACACGACTTCCACTAATGCTCTATCATTTATTCATTGCACATGACTTAGTTTTTTGTCATCTTTTAGCTAAAGACTTAATGAAGTGTTTAATCCTTATGAAATTTTCAAGATTTGAATTTTGTTTGTGAAAAAAAAAGTTAGGATTTAACTTTACTTTATTGTCCAGTTTTGGTCCCTACCATCAATTTCTCCATTAACTTTTTTATTGCTAATTCAACAGTTAATAAAGTAGCACCAATGACAACTAGCAGAAACATTAATAGAGTAAAATTACTAACAATGACTAAATCCTAACAATAAAATAAGGCTAAGGACCAAATCCTCTTTGTTTTTTTTATGTATGGGCTAAATCTAAATCATGAACATTTTATATGAACTAAATACTTAGTTAAGTCTTTGGCTAAATAACCACTAAATGGGTAGATCAATTGATAGTTCTAACTTAACTCATGGTCTCAGATTCAAGTCTTAAGGAATGTAGTACCATTAAGGTCTTGTTTAATTCGTAAGTTTTCCAAGAAAAATGAAAAATTATTTTTGATAGAGTTGAAAAAATAGAAAAGGTGTTTATTTACAAAGTATTCAAAGAAAACTTATAGAAAACTGAAAATCAGGTTTTCTATTTCTTTTAAGAAAAATATAGAAGTCTTTAAAATTTTCTAAGAAAACTAAAAAGTGGAAAAGGTGGTTTCCCAAGGACTTTCGAAGCTATCTTGTGCGTCTTCTTCCTTGAGCGTTCATCACGGCAAGGTGCATAAACTATTAAAACTTTTGTCAAGGACACAACTTCCTATCTCTAGGGACGTTTGAAGCTTCCATCATCGGCGTTCCTTATGAATCTAGGTTCTTTAAGTCGTGGGTTTTGTTCTCCGACGATAGATCTGCCCAAACCACATTGCAAAGACTCTGATATGCTTACTCATAACTCTTTATAGTGAGCACATCATCCTCTACCCCTTGCTCACATGACACATGGTTTGACCTCCCTCTTCACGTGACTCACCTTGGTCGGCATCCACGTCGTCCAATATCCCTCACCCTTTCAAGTAGGTGTTCCCTTTACTGTCTCTGTTTTATTAATTATGAATACTGTTTGGACCAGGAATTATAATTTGAAGAAGGACCACACAATTTTAATTACAACCCCTTAAACTCCAATACTCACAAAATTAATTACAACATCATTGTGGTAATTACTATCCATTAGTTACTTTTCTTCTTTTTTATGTTAATCGTAAATATTTTATCACTTGCTACAATAGGAAGGAAGGAGGGCTATTTGGTTCTTTAATTGATTTTGAAAATGAAAAATGATATTTTTCTAATAATATATCATATTGCATTGCTTCTGGTACACTATATGTATAAACTGGATGTTGAAAGAATGGTGTTGTTGATATTAGTTTGACATATTTTGTATGTTGTACTAGAAAAACATATAAACATATTGTAGGGTGTCTCAGGCATTGTGTGTTACCCTTAACGTGATAATCTTGCATAATCAGAGTGACCGAAGTTGTGGATCATCATCTACAATATCGATAAACTCTACCACTGATAGTAGTGAAACTCCCCCGGTGAATATATGTGGTGCACAAAATACATATTTATTTTTCATTATGTCACTGATTGGATAGATATTATATTTCTGAATATTTGAAATTGAGTTGTTATATAGATTAGTGGGCATGCTCAGCATAAGGAGGCTATGGGGTAGAGTGAAGAATGTGAAAAGTATTTCTTAGAGATTTTAGCTGACAGGGTCAATAGAGATCCTAATGGTCATCGAACTTTTAAAACAACTGGTTGGGAGGAAATGGATGAAATTATATTTGTGAAATTTGCAAAAAAGATGTAGTGCTGATAAGTTGAAGGCAAAAATACCACTGAATGTGAAGTGTGCATTCAAAATTCAGCCAGATAATGAGTAAAACTAGTGTTACATGGGACTCTAATAACAATATTGTATTTGTTGAAAATGATGTTTAGGATGAATTTTTCAAGGTATGAATTGTGCTTCAAATTATTAATTTTATTTACCCTTTGATGACATACTATATTAATGAATTAATTTAACATACTGTAGCAAGATAAAATCTACAAATCTTTCAAGAAAAAAGATTGCAAGCTATACCCACTATTGAATATTGTCTTCAGTAGTTCCTCTACATCTGGTGCTTTTTATAATCCTTCAACTGCAACACCTCAAACTTCGAAAGAAGAATACAAAATTAAGGAAAAATATATAGGAGTACATGAGGGTGGCATTGGTATAAGTGAGGGTTGTGTAGGTGATGATGGTAGTAGACGTGGGGTGGTAGTAGAGGAAAATGTAATTCTGATATTGATCTGGAGTCTTTAGATCGTAGTATAAGGGTTAAAAAAATTCTAAAAGGGATAAGATTGATGCACTGATGGATGCATGGTCCCAAATTAGAGAAAGATTTTCCTACTTATGTCTAAAGATAGGAGAAAGGGTTAGGTGGATGGTTTGGTTTGATGTTTTTGTGTTGTATTAATTTTAGGACTTATTTGTATTGATTTTTAGGATTTTCTTATTAACATATGTATGTTGGCATATTATTAATTTTCATGACTTACAATACTAGTATCTCTTATTATGGATTAAGCACACTGAAACATTGAGTGTTATTACGTAGGTGATCATATTTACTTAGTTTATAACATTGATTATGATAGAAATTCATTGCTTCGCAGAGCTGGATATGGATGTGGATGTTATGTCAGATTCATCAAATAATAGTTCCTGCTCAGATGGAAAATCTGGTATGGATATGATGTTCTTTTTATTCTTAAAGGAACATACTCATACCTTTGTTGATAAAGTTCCTTGAGGGATGTCCATGCTTTGTGAAAAAATAATATATAAGAGAAATATTGTGTGGAAACCCTTCACAATGCTACTAATCATTTCACATGAAGCCACATATGTTTTTAAATTTATGTGACAAGTTGAAGATATTAAATCTATTACATGATTCAATAGATGTTAGTATAAAGGAAGGTTTAGCAATGGGATTAAGGATCTTATGCCATGGCACAAGACAAAAACTAGTCAATAATCGATTTCAATATTCAACTGAAACAACTCATGTGTGATTTAAAAAGGTGTTAAGAGCATTAAAGGCATTTGGTAGAACAATAATTAACTTGTTGATCGAGGTGAAGTTCAACCAGAAATTCTAAAAAATCCTAAATGGTATCCGTACTTAAAGGTATAATATGTTTGCTACTTTCAACTTCTTTAATTTCATTATAAATTAGTCTAAATACAATTTTTTTTCTTTTAGAATTGCATTGGTGCCATCGATGGAACTCATATGGCAGCACAGACACCAACACGTAAACAAAAGTCTTTTCATGGAAGGAAAATAGTTTTTGTCCTCTTACAGGGGTGAATGATAGCATCATAGTGATTTTCAATATGGTGGAGGAATGAGATAAAAAGAAGAATTGTTCAATTATATACACTCGTCGGTTCGTAATGTTATAGAGCGCATATTTTGTAACATCCCATTTTCAACATAAAGAGAAAATAGATATTAATATATCTTTCATGAGAAATACTTACTATAAGTTAGTTTATTATTATCATTTTTTATGAAATTTTGGTATTTATATTTAATTATTTTTTTAAAATAAAAAAATAATAATAATAATAATAAACTAAAAATAATTATGAATAAGAATTTTATAATGACTTAATTAGTATTCATTGATTAATGAAATTATATTAAGAATTTTGAATATCTTTATTATTCACAACTTTTATTTTATGTTTATGTTTTTACATATTTATGATTTAACTCTTATTAGAATTTTAAAATAAAATTTTGAAGTAGTTAGACTATGGTTCTTAAGAACTTTTTGATCTACATAATATTTAGGATTTTCTGTAATTTTTTGAAAATTTTGAAATATTTTAATAAAATAATATATTTTAAATAATTTTAAATTCATATAAAGTTACTTATAATTAAAAATATTTACAAGAAAGTGAAGTTAAATTATAAGAAAATTTTCTAAAATTCATTTCAAGTAGACTTATCAAAAAATTATCGGTTTGAGTAAAATCTTAATTTTTCCCAATCGTAAAAAAATTGAAAACGTACCAATAAATTTTTATTAACAGAAAATTTTAGATTTTTAAAATTTAAACTTTATATTACTTATCATAAAATTAGTGAGAACTGATATAATATCGCTAAATTTCAAAAAGGGTTGATTTTGAATATTTAAAATATACCGAGTAAATAGTTACTATTTGGCTTAATAATTCAGCCGACATTTACTATGCAAAACACTGTGTATGAACGAAAATTTCAAACTTGCACAGTAACCAGAAATGAAAATTTCAAAAAATTGTATAGTACTTTTATAATAAAATATTCAAATGCAAAGTGAATTTTTCTGCTATAAATACCAAAGGATTTCTGAAGGAAAAATCATAATTTTAGATTAAATTTTCTTAATATAGTAGTGCTAGAGAGATAGTAGTGGGAGTAAGAGAGAGAAATAAAATTTTTGGAAGGATGTTCTGCCAAAATCATAAGGTAAGAATAACTCTCTTTTATACTTTTTAGGTTTATTTTCATATCGTTTTAGAAATCTATTATTTTACTGGATATAATATTATTTTAAGTTACTATTCTAAATAGTATATTACTATGTCAATAGTAAATCACTATTACGAATAATAAATCACTATTCAAATAGTAAATTAATATTTACTATTACTATTTACCTTTACTATTTACGTTTTACTATTTACTGTTACTATTGACGTTTTACTATTTATTGTTACTATTCACGATTTACTATTCATTATTCATTATTCACGATTTACTATTTATTATTCACTATTCAAAATTTACCATTTCTGTTTTAAGTAGAAATCTTAATTTTCATCTTATAACTATATTAAAGTAAAATTGGTATATTTTAGAACTCGGAGACGAGGCGCACACGGACTTTCCATAACGAACCAAGATACAAGAGGTAAGGGGGAGTGAGATAGGAATATAATATGAAAAGACATAAGAATAATGGGAGGAGTCTCCTACTTCTTTAAAATTTAATAATATTATTATTTTAAAATAATAACTATTTAACTTAAAAATTTATAATAAATTTTAAATTAAGTATCTTGTGTAACTTTGAATACCTATGCAAATACCTGGATAACCTATGCTAACTGGACTGAACCTATGTAAGGACTTGGACAATTATGACCTGTATGGACTGAACTATACCTATGCGAGGATTGGACTATATGGACCTACATAGACCTATGCGAGGAATAGACTATAAAGACTTAAAATTAATCTTATTAATCTAAATAACTAATAAAATTTGAATTATATTTATGACTGATATTTAGTTGATTTGATTTGATTATAATATTTAATTTTCATTAATGATATTGTGATTTATAATACTAGACTGTGATTAATAATATTTGTGATTTGATGATATTTGATTATGATTGATGATATCACAATACTTGATTGTGATTGATGAATGATTGATGACCTTATGATATGGAGTTTGAGCATATAGCAAGCATGATGGAAAGTTAAAACTCGGTAAGAATTTTCTTACCTTACTCTTTAAATTTTTATTTTAAGAGAAAGTATTTATCATTATTTTAGTCTTTTATTTCTTCTTAAAAATAATTTTCTTTAACTTTATTTTTAATCTCTAAAATAAAATCTAGTATTAGAAAGAAGCTATTTTATGAAAATCAGAGGTTGAGATAATTAATTCTTGAATTAAAGAAAATTTTTATAGTTTTAAGTATTCTTAGTCAATGATTTAAAAAAATATTATCTTTTAGAAATTAGAAATTTAAATTGGTTTTCCTAATGAAATAACTAAAGGATATTTTGTTATAGTCGAGATTTCTAAACTCAATCTAGTTAAGATTCAAATTGGGAAAGATTATGTGAAGTTTTTTTAAGAGAAAGTTTTAAGATATTTAAGGCTTGGAAACTCAATTTTTGTGAGATCTGAATTTGAAGATTGTACTAAATTTATTTCTGTATAACAGAAGTTCAAAGAAGAACTTATAGGAATGTACAGTTTATTGAGATGATTTTGTGAACCTTTATGGTATTTAATAATTGAGTTTCTAAAAGTCTTAACCAACTAAATATGTGAGTAGTTCATGCATCATGAATCATTAAAGAGAAATGAGATATGTATTTCCTAGGGACGGATTATAGAAACCGAGGATACGTTAGAGGAGGCTTAATTGCGAGCCTTGGGATGAGAGGGTGTGAAAGGGTGTTTCAGGTGACCTGGGGTCGCTCCCTAGTGTCGGGTACTTTCACAATAAAAACTTTCTCAATCTGACTAGTCTCTAAGTGTTTTCACGCCAGTTGAGCTGTTCATATGCCATAAAGGCATTTATGTTATTATTATCCAAAATTATGGAATAGTGTAAACTTCTGGTTGACCTAGTGCAAACTAAAACTTTAAGGGCCCACATGCATAGAATAAATGAGATGGTAGTATTAAAAATATTACATAACATTCATGTGATTGTGACATTCTATGTGGGTGGTTGTGAATGAAAGTATAATTGTTATGTTATGAAAACTCTACATTCATAATTGATTGTGTATATGATTGTGATTGAAATTATTATATTAGATCGTGAAAACCCTTATGCTTATGTCTTATCTGTAAAGTATTATATTCTATTTCTCACTCCTTCTTGTTTGAATTTTGTGTCCAAAATATATGTTATGTAATATGTAACTAGCAGTCCAAGATGGAAGGATATGTAATTACAAAAGGGTAAAGTGGTCTCATCCTCAATCAGATAGATAAGAGATATAACAATAGTAGGATTCCAAAACTCGATAGTTCAAAGACTAGGAAATGATTGGTCATATTTGTAGTAGAGGTATAGTTTAGTTTTACTTTGCCTTATTACAATATCAAGTTAAATAGTTGTAACAAGGTAAAGGTTAAAATTTGTTAAACTTTCTCATTTGGATATAATACTGTAATGATTTATCACTTATGATTTCTATTAATTGTTTTGTCATTATGAACAAATATTGAAAGATAATTTTTTTTCTTACTTTCAATATTCAAAGGAAATTAGATGTATATACGTCCTTGTATACACGAGATAAAGAGTAATAAATATGTATATCTTTTTAAAAGTTTTTTTAAGGCAAGAAGAATACATATATGTCTCGTGTATATAAGGGGGTGTTACACATTTGGTGCAGTGTTGTTAAAAATCAGCCATGGCACCGACATGGCGCTATGGTGTGGTGGAAGTTGCACAGCCCGATACAAAAGCTTCATGGCGTGGCAGTTTTTCATGGCGCCGCCATGGGCAAGGCTTAATATCGGTTGCTGGCGGGCCATGGCGGAAACGGGAGGAAAAAACAAAAAAAAAGGTTTTGGGCCTTCAACCCGGTTACCGACCCGTAATACGGGAGCCCAAAACTTACAAAATCCTAAAAATGAAGCTCAACAAACCTTAAACAAAGCAGCCCCATTTAGTTTCCCATTTCTCCCTCTATTTTTGGCGATTCTCCAACGCGTTTTAGCACTCTTTGGCGCTCAGGTCTTCTACTCTGGCGTGATTTCACCCTCTCCGGTGCTCGAGTCTTCTTCTTCGGCGTACTGGTTCGTCTTCTCCAGCGTTCCTTTTTCTCCTATATTTTTCTTCAGGTTGGTTTCGTTTTCTTCTCTCTGTTCTACTGTGTGTGCTTCCTCTGTTTCATTTTTTCTTCATCTCTTCTTCATTTCTTCTGCTGTTGTGCCTTCTTTGTTCTGTTGTTCTCTCTTTGTTTTTAGTTTCATTATGAGTTTATTTATATCCTGCTGTTTTGTTGTGCCTCCTGTTTTTCTCCTCATTATTTTTTTAGTTTCATTATGAGTTTATTTATGTTAGGATTTCTGTAATTTTTTTTATGAACATTTCTTTCATTAGCATAATTTCATATATTTTAGCATTACTATGAACATTTTTAGCATTACTGTAAACATTAATTTTTTTCAGCATAGCATTACAACATAATTTCATATATTTTAGCATTACTGTAAACATTTTTAGCATTAATGTAAACATTAAATTTTTTCAGCATAACATTACAACATAATTTCATATATCTTAGCATTACTATAAACATTTTTAGCATTACTGTAAACATTAAATTTTTTTAGCATAGCATTACAACATAATTTCAGTTTTATGTTTAATATAACACTAAATTTTTTCAGTTCTCTCCTTGACCATTTTTATTTCAATTGAGTTTCAGTTCTTGACATTTTTCAGTTTCAATCATTTCAGTTGTTGACATTTTTTCTGTTCTTGACAATTGTTTTAGTTTTAGTTCTTTCAAAGTTTCAATTTTAAGTTTTGATTATTTTTTTGTATTTTGATTATCATTTTAGTGAAACAATCAAATCATTGCAGTAGCCAATCAGTCCTAATGGCCACTAAATCTGCTTCAACACAATCCTCAAAAAATAAAAGTGATCCTGGTTGGAAATATGTCTGTACACTTACGGAAACGAACACCAACACAACTCTTTGTAATTTCTGCAGGAAGGTTATGAAGGGGGATAACCCAAGCCAAGCAACATCTAACCAGAAAGAAAGGAAATGTTAAGGCTTGTACAAAATGTCCATCTGAAGTCAAAGAGGAACTTCTTAAATATGCAGAAGAAAAAGTTAGGGGTGAAACTACTGAAAGTTTCAATGTGAGAGATCTAGATCTTGAAAGCATTGGATATGTTGAAAGTGAGGAAGATGAATAAGAAAATCAAAATTTGCTCCCTTCTTTAGGCACTTCTAGTGCTTCAAAGAAGATTGCTAAGAAGGGGCCAATGAACCTGTTTTATAGGAAACCTGAACTTGCCATTGACAAAAGAAGGAAATAGAGGTTAAGGCAAGTTAGCATCCGATATGATTGTGACAAGAAGGCGAAGGAAAGGGTTCACCAAATGATAGCTCGATTTTGGTACACATCTGGGTTGTCATTCAACCTAATCAAATCTTCAACCTTCCAAAACATGCTTGATGTTATTGGTGCCTATGGAAAAAATTTAAAAGCTCCTAGTTACCATGACATGCGAGTTAAATTGTTAAACAAAGAGTTGGAGCGCACCAATAATCTTTTAAAAGACCACAAGGAGCAATGGGCAAAGCACAAATGTTCTATAATGTGAGATGCATAGACTGATAGGAAGCAGCGTTGTTTGATTAATGTTTTGGTTAATTCACCTGCCAGGACTATGTTTATGAAGTCTGTTGATGGATCACCGTTTGTGAAGACCGGTGATAAACTGTTTGAGTTGCTTGACTCTATAGTGGAGGAGATTAGAGAGAACAAGGTTGTGCAAATAATCACAGATAATGGTTCAAACTATGTTTCAGCCGGGAAGAAGTTATAAGAGAAGAGGCCACACCTTTATTGGACCCCTTGCGATGCACACTGCATAGATTTAATGCTTGAAGATATTGGAAAGCTTCCACTGGTCAAGAAGACAATTCAAAGGGGAATAGTTGTTATTGGTTTTATCTATGCCTGTAACATCTTATTTTCTATTCAAATAGAAAGTAGATATTAATACCTCTTTAATGAGAAAACACTTACCATTATTTAGTTGATTATTAACTAAATAATATTTTTATAAATTTTTGGTACTTATATTTAATTATTTTGTTTTTAAAAAAATAAAAAAATAAAAATATATATGTATTTTGAATGAGAATTTTAAAATGACTTAATTAGTATTCACTAATTAAGAAAATTATATTAAGAATTTTAAATATCTTTATTATTCACAACTTTTATTTTATGTTTTTATATTTATATTTTTACATATTTATGATTTAACTCTTATTAGAATTTTAAAATATAATTTTGAAGGAATTAGACTATGATTCTTTAGAACTTTTTAATCTATGTAATATTTTATGATTTTCTATAATTTTTTGAAATTTTGAAAATATTTTAATAAAAAATATATTTTAAATCATTTTATATTTATATAAAGTACTTAAAATTAAAAATATTTACAAAAAGTGGTTAAATTATAAGAAAATTTTCTAAAATCTATTTCAAGTAGACTTATTTAAAAATGACATGTTTGAGTAAAAATCTTGATTTTTACCAATCGTAAGGAGACACGAAAGATACTAACAAATTTTTATTAATAGAAAATTTTAAATTTTTTAAATTTAAACTTTATATTACTTATTATAAAATTATTAAGGTCTGATATAATATTGCTAAATTTTGAAAAGGACTGATTTTGACTATTTAAAATATACCAAGTGAATAGTTACCATTTAGCTTAATAATTCAGCTGACATTTACTATGTAAAAAACTTTGCATGAACTAAAATTTGAAACTTGCACAGTAACCAGAAACTAAATTTTTAGAAATTGCATAGTACTTTTATAATAAAATAATGAAATACATAACTTTCTGCCTATAAATACCGAAGGTTTCTAATGAAGGAAATCATATTTTCTGATTAAATTTTCTTAATATTACTATGTTTGATAAATAGTGGTGGGAGTAAGAAAGAGAAATAATTTTTTTAGAAAAAGGTTTTGTCAAAATTATAATGTAAGAATAACCCTCTTTTATATTTTTATGTATATTTTCATATCGTTTTTGAAATCTATTATTATACTGGATATAATATTATTTTAAGTTACTATTCTAAATAGTAAATTACTATGTCAATAGTAAACCACTATTATGAATAGTAAATTACTATTCAAATAGTAAATTACTATTTGCTATTACTATTTACTATTTACCTTTACTATTTATCATTACTATTCATGATTTACTATTTACCATTACTATTTACGATTTACTATTTATTGTTACTATCTACGATTTACTATTTACCATTACTATTCACGATTTACTATTTACTATTATTATTCATGATAACTATCTAAAATTTACTATTTACTGTCACTATTTAAAATTTACTATTTATTGTTAATATGCATAATTACTAATTACTATTTCTATTTCAAATAGTAATCTTTATTTTTATCTTATGTCTATATTGAAATAAATTGGTATTAATATTTCTAGAACTCAGAGGCGCAAAGCGAACTTACTTTGGTGGTAATTCAAGGTAAGGGCGACTGAGATATGAATATAATATGAAAAGACATAAGAATAATGGGATGAGTCCCTTACTCCTTTTAAATTTAATGATATTATTATTTTAAAATAATCACTTTTTAACTTAAAATCAACAATAAAATTTTAATTAAGTATCTTGTGTAACTTATTCTTAAATACCTATGTAAGGATCTGGACTATTATAACCTATACGGATTGGACTAAACCTATGCAAGGACTTGGACTTTTATATCCTATATGGATCGAACTAAACCTATGTAAGGACTTGGAGTATTATAACCTATATGGACTTTCATAGACCTGTGTGATAATGAACTATAAGGACTTAAAATTAAGTTTATTAAATTAAATAACTATTAAACTTTAATTTAGGATATTTATGAATGATATTCATTTGATTTGATTATGATTGATAATATTTATGATTGATGATATTTGATTGTGATTGATGAGTGATTGATGATCTTGTGTTGTGGAGTTTGAGCATATAGTAAGTATAACGGAAAGCTAAAACTCAGTAAGAATATACTTATCCCTTGCTCTTTAAAATATTACTTTAAAATAAATTATTTATAATTTCTTAATATTTATTCAGATTATTGTTAAGAAATTTTTCTTAATTTTTCAATAAAAGTATATAATTTCTATAACTTACTTTTATCTTTCAAAATAAATTATTTAATTAAATTTTAGAATAGTTTTAGTTATTAAAAAAGAAATTGTTTTATAAAAATAATATATTCATATATGTATATATATGAAAATATTTGATTCTCAAATGGAAATGAGATACTTCAATAATATTTCATTTTAAACTTTTGAAAGTAAGAGTTTTAATTTCAAAAGTGTTTTATTATATATTTTTCAAGTATCATAATTAAAGATGGAAAAAGATCGATAATTCAAACTTGTGTCTAAAGTAAATTAATTTTCTATAAACGTTCTAAAGAAGGTTTGAAATATATATTAAGACTTTGAAACTCAAATCATAATAATATTGATCTGTGAATGATAAAGAAAACTGTACTGAAATTCTTTTACGTGTGTCATAACTTATTTAAGAGTTTGGAAATATGCAGTTTATCAGGGTGACTATGTTGTGATTTGTAGGCCCCAAATATATAATTTATACTTGAATTTCTAAAAGTCTTAACCAACTAAATACACGATTAGTTCATGCATCATGAATCATTAAAGAGAAATAAGATGTGATGTTGCCTGGGGATGGATTATAGAAACCGAGGATACATTAGAAGATGTTCAAATGCAAGCCTTAGGATGAGAGGGTGTGAAAGGGTGCTTCAGGAGACTTGGGGTCGCTCCCTAGTGTCAGGTACTTTCACAATAAAAACCTTCTCAATCTGACTAACCTCTAAGTGTTTCCATGTCAGTTGAGTTGTTCATATGCCATGAAGACATTTATGTTATTATTATCCGGAATTATGGAACAGTGTAAACTCCTGGTTAGCCCAGTGCAAATTAAAACTTTAAGGGCCCACATGCGTAAATTGAAGAAAATAGTAGCATGAAAAGCATTATATGACATTCATGTGATTATGATAATCTATGTGTGTGGTTGTGAGTGAAAGTATAATTATTATGTTTGTGAAAACCCTTATGCTTAAGTCTTATTTGTAAAGTATTATATTCTATTTCTCACTCCTTCTTGTTAATTTTCTATATCCAAAATATATGTCATGTTGATATATAGCTAGAAGTCCAAAATGAAAGAACATAATTACAAGAGGGTAAATTGGTCTCATCCTCAATCTGGTAGGAGAAGAGATGTGACAAGAGTAGGATTCAAAATTACATGGTTCAAAGACTAGGAAATGATTAGTTACAGTCGTGGTAGAGGTAATAAATCTTTAGTTTAGTTTATCTTATTACAATATTAAGTTAGATGATTGTAATTCAAGGTAAAGGTTAAACTTTGATAAACCTTATCATTTGGATATGATACTGTAATCTTTGATCACTTATGATTTTCTGAAAGTTCATTTTGTCATTATGAACAATATTGAAAGATAACATTTTTTTTACTTTTAGTATTCAATAGAAATCAAATGTATATACGTCCTTATATACGCGAGATAATGGGTGATAAATATGTATATCTTTCTAAAGTTTTTAAAAACAAGAAGAATATATATATATATATATATATATATATATATATATATATATATATCGTGTATATAAGGAGGTGCTACAATGCCTATTCTGGTACCCTTAGTTTATTGAGGCGTTTCACAAAAGGGAAAGAGTTAGTAAAACATGCAATCACTAGATTTGCCATCTTCTTTTTTTCATTAGAAAGGCTTCATCAACAAAAAGGAAACTTGAGGAAGATGTTTACATCTGATGAATGGATGAAGAACAAGTTGAGTAAGGAAGTCAAGGGGAAGCAAGCAACACAGGTTGTTCTAATGCCTAATTTTTGGAAGAATGTGGTCTTTACCCTTAAAGTTATGGCACCTCTTGTTCGAGTACTTCGACTTGTGGATGAGGAAAGGAAACTAGCCATGGGCTACATCTATGAAGCAATGGATAAGGCAAAGGAGGCCATCATTGTAACATCCTATTTTCATCACAAATAGGAAATAGATATTAATATATATTTCTTGAAAAATACTTACTATAAGTTAGTTTATTATTATCATTTTTTTTATTTTGGTATTTATATTTTTATTATTTATTTTTTTTTAAATAATAATAAAAAAAAATGAAAATATTTCTGAATGAGAATTTTAAAGTGACTTAATTAGTATTCACTAATTAAGAAATTTATATTAAGAATTTTTAATATCTTTATTATTCACCATTTTTATTTTATGTTGTTATATTTTTGCATATTTAAAATTTAACTCTTATTAGAATTTTAAAATAAAATTTTGAAGGAATTAGACTATGGTTCTTTTGAACTTTTTGATCTACATAATATTTATGATTTTCTGGAATTTTTTGAAAATTTTGAATTATTTTAATAAAATAATATATTTTAAATAATTTTAAATTCATATAAAGTTGCTTAAAATTAAAAATATTTACAAGAATGTAAAGTTAAATTATAAGAAAATTTTCTAAAATCCATTTCAAGTAGACTTATCTAAAAATTATCGGTTTGAGAAAAATCTTGATTTTTTCTAATCGTTAAAAAATTAGAAACGTATCAATAAATTTTTATTAACAGAAAATTTTAGATTTTTAAAATTTCAGCTTTATATTACTTATTATAAAATTAGTGAGGACTGATATAATATCGCTAAATTTCAAAAAGGAGTCATTTTAAATATTTAAAATATACCGAGTGAAGGGTTACTATTTGACTTAATAATTTTGCCGACAGTTACTATGCAAAACACTGTGCATGTATGAAATTTTCAAAAGATGCACAGTAACCAGGAATAAAAAATTTAAAAATGCATAGTACTTTTATATTAAAATAATGGAATGCATAGTAAATTTTTTTCCTATAAATACCGAAGGATTTCTTCTTTAGAATTCACAATTTCAGATTAAGTTTTCTTAATATAGTAGTGCTAGTGAAATAGTGGTGGAAGTGAGAGAGAGAAATAATTTTTTTTGGAAGAACGTTCTGCTAAAATTCTAAGGTACGAATACCTCACTTTTATATTTTTGGGTTATTTTCATATCGTTTTTAGAAATCTGTTATTACACTAGAAATAATATTATTTTAAGTTACTATTCTGCATAGTAACACTATTTCAATAGTAAATTACCATTACTGTTACTATTTACCTTTACTGTTACTATTTACCTTTACTATTTACGTTTTACTATTTACCATTACTATTCACAATTTACTATTTACCGTTACTATTTATGATTTACTATTTACTATTACTATTCATGTTTTACTATTTACTATTATTATTTACTGTTACTATTCACTATTCACTATTCACTATTCAAAATTTACCATTTTTTATTTTAAGTTGTAATCTTAATTTTCATCTTGTAATTATATTAAAATGAAATTGGTATGTTTTAGAACTCGAAGACGAGGCGCGCATGGATTTTCAATAACGAATTGGTATACAAGAGGTAAGGGGGAGTGAGATAAGAATATAATATGAAAGACATAAGAATAAAGGGAGGAGTCCCCTACTCCTTTTAAATTTAATAATATTATTATTTTAAAGTAATAACTTCTCAACTTAAAATTTATAATAAATTTAATATATTGTGTAACTTATTCTGAAATATCTATACATGGATCTGAATTATTATAACTTATACGGACTGAACTAAACCTATGCAAGGACTTGGATTTTTATATCCTATATGGATCGAACTAAACCTATACAAGGACTTGGACTATTATGACCTGTCTAGACTGAACTATACCTATGCGAAGACTGGATATATGGACTTATATAGACCTGTGCGAGGAATGGACTATAAGGACTCAAAATCAAATCTACTAATTTAAATAACCATTAAAAATTTGAATTATATTTATAAGCGATATTTAGTTGATTTGACTTGATTATAATTAATTATATTTGATTTCGATTAATGATATTATGATTTATAATATTAGACTGTGATTAATAATATGCAATTATGATTGATGATATTTGATTGTGATTGATAAGATTACTATACTTGATTGTGGTTAATGAATGATTGATGACCTTGTGATATGAAGTTTGAGCATATAGCAAGCATGACGGAAAGTTAAAACTCAGTAAGAATTTTCTTACCTTACTTTTTAAATTTTTATTCCAAGAGAAAGTATTTTATAATTATTTTAGTCTTTTATTTCTTCTTAGAAATAATTTTTATTAACTTTATTTTTAATCTCTATAATAAAATCTAGTATTAGAAAGAAGCTATTTTATGAAAATCAAAGGTTGAGATAATTAATTCTTGAATTAAAGAAAATTTTTATAGTTTTAAGTATTCTTAGTTAATGATTTTAAATTATTTTCTTTAGAAATTAGAAGTTTAAAGTAAATTATTTTAGTTTTCCTCAACGAAATAACTAAAGAATATTTTGTGGAGATTTCAAAACTCAATCTAGTTAAGATTCAAATTGAGAAAAATTATATAAATATGTGAAGATTTTTAAGAGAAAGCTTTGAGATATTTAAGGCTTGGAAACTCAATTTTGGTAAGATCTAAATTTGAAGACTGTACTAAATTATTTCAGTATAACAGAAGTTCAAAGAAGAACTTATGGAAATGTACAGTTTATTGTGATGATTTTGTGAACCTTTATGGTATTTAATAATTGAGTTTCTAAAAGCCTTAACCAACTAAATATACGAGTAGTTCATGCATCATGAATCATTAAAGAGAAATGAGATCTGATATTGCCTAGGGACGGATTATAGAAACCGAGGATACATTAGAGGAGGCTTAATTGCGAGCCTTGGGATGAGAGAGTGTGAAAGGGTGCTTCAGGTGACCTGGGGTCGCTCCCTAGTGTCGGGTACTTTCACAATAAAAACTTTCTCAGTCTGACTAGTCTCTAAGTGTTTCCACGTCAGTTTAGCTGTTCATATGCCATAAAGGCATTTATGTTATTATTATCCAAAATTTATGAAACAGTGTAAACTCCTGGTTGGCCCAGTGCAAACTAAAACTTTAAGGGCCCACATGCATAAACTGAATGAGATAGTAGCATAAGCATTACATAACATTCATGTGATTGTGGCATTCTATATGGATGGTTATGAATGAAAATATAAGTGTTATGTATGTGGAAACCCTATATTCATAATTGATTGTATATGAGATTATGACTGATATTACTATATTAGTTTGTGAAAACCCTTATGCTTATGTCTTATCTGTAATATATTATATTTTGTTTCTCACTCCTTCTTGTTTGAATTTTTGTGTCCAAAATATATGTTATATGATATATAGCTAGCAGTTCAAGATGGAAGGATATGTAATTACAAGAGGATAAAGTGGTCTCATCCTCAATCGATTAGATGAAGAGATATAACAAGAGTAGGATTCAAAAACTCGATGGTTCAAGGACTAGGAAATGTTTGTTCACATTTGTAGTAGAGGTATAGTTTAGTTTTATTTTGCCTTATTACAATATCAAGTAGATAATTGTAACAAGGTAAAGGTTAAACTTTGATAAACTCTTTCATTCGGATATAATATTGTAATGATTTATCACTTATGATTTCTATAAATTATTTTGTCATTATGGACAAATATTGAAAGACAATTTTTTTTACTTTCAATATTCAAAGGAAATCAGATGTATATACGTCCTTGTATACACGAGATAAAGAGTGATAAATATATATATATATATATATATATATATATATATATATATCTTTCTAAAAGTTTTTTTTATCTCGTGTATATAAGGGGGTGTTACAAAGTGGTATCAGAGCAGTTCAATCCAAACTGGCTTGTGGTATGGTCTTACTAGCGTGTTAGTGTACTCTGATGGTTAAGTTTGACAAGAGATTTTATGGTTGAGAAAAGAGGAAATTTTATTGGAGTAAATGGTAAGAAGTAAGTGAAGAAAAATTAGGAGTATAGAAAGAAGGAACTAATTTTAAGTTCATAAGAAGTATAAGTTAGAACTTTATAGTCTGTTACTTGAAAAATGTTATTGATTATCAGAAACTGGCCATTCTGAAGTCTTCTTGACATTGTTTAAGTACGGGCCTTAATGTATGGTGGAATGATAAGGTAAATTAACTAATGTAGTTATTTCCTTTTATTCCAAATGTATTGCATGGTGTTTGATTCTCTGATTAATATGTGATAGTGAAATATTCTAACATTTTCTTGTTTTACAATATGGTATGAGACAACAAGGGAGATAAGACAATAGAAAATTCTTAGAAATATTTTGGTATGAATTCTAGACTGGAGTTGTTGTGACTTTGACTACTTACTTATAAACTATCGGGACTGATCACCCCGAATGATTTGCACTAAGTAGTGAAAGACATGTCAAAAGAAGGATGTTAAGATCAACGAATTTAACCTTGGGTTAATGTGGTATATGGAAAAATGAAGATAAACTCAATAAATTCTATTAGGATATTCCTTACCATGTACTTGAAGTTGTAGAGATACTTGTGTGAATTAGAATTCCAATGGGTAGATAACTGTTGTAATCCCAAACTAGTATAACAAATTGTTTAAGATAGAATCATAGTTTTGTCCTTTGGTGATATATTTTGAAAAGAAAACTGTGTGGATGTATGCTTCATGAAAGAAATATGATAATTTATAACTTGTTTGATATAACAAATAATCATATTAGGAATTGTATCTCTGGCTATTTGTATTGATTCTTCTTTTGTATGACATAAAATATGTTAATTATTGTTTGATTTGATGAAGTTTTCATTTATGATGTCTATGATTAAATAATATATATAATGGTTATGTGTGTAAATATATGAATTAATGAAACTTTTATGATTGTGACATCGAATGTAATTAACCATATATTTTTGAATTTTTTTAAATTGATTTATTGTGATAAATATATCAATGAATGACCTAAAATAAACATTATAGATCTTTGGAAGACATCGATATTGGTTTAATATTTAGAAATCGTGACATAAAATATTTTTGTGATTCCTAACAATATGATACATGTTTATCAAGTTATTTTCTTTTAGTCATCGATTTTGTTCGACGAATATACATACCTGATATAAATCATTGTTATGTAATGACCATTGTAGATTTAAAATAAAGAAATGTGTTAGTAAACCATGAGGAAGTATATATGAACCTTTACTTATTGATTTTCCTATAGAGAGAATTACATAAGTCTTAGTTACCCATAAAAAAAAATTCAAGTGAGTATTTCTAAGTCAACGTAGTGATTTGTGATCATTTAAGATTGGAGAATTTATCAATTATATGTAATGGTTGTAGTCAATTATAATGGAATGTGCAATCACTTAGTTAAGGAATATTTAATTCATTATAGAAAATAATAAGAAATGATTACATACCCTGGATTATCATGAAGCAAAGACCACAAGGATTTAACTAGATAAACAAGTACAACATGGACTAAGACATATTTATCCTTTCTCACTAGGATAATTTATTATACACGATTACATTAAGGAAAATAAAATAGAACATCTAGTATATCATAGATAGAGGTCTAAGAGTCTTGGCAATACAAAAATTATCCAAACTAGAGAAATAATCATAACGATTATAAGAAGTGAGGCACTTGTTACCACAACCTGTAGTCCATCCCGACTTCGTTCTTCCTTACTTCTAGGAAGGTTGGCCATCGAATAGTATAATAGTACTTGAGAAAAAGATTGAAGAAATTAGATAGAAGAGAGAAACTAAGAAACCTTGAAGTTGTGATAGGAAGTGAGAATGGAATGAGAATTTATAAGCAAGCAAGGGAGGGAGAGTTGCAACGGTCATAAACGGCTAGTCCAACGGCTAGTTGCTAACGGCTAGTTATCCAGTAATTAATTCTTAGCAGTCCATTTTACTATGTTACGAGTAGGAATTTTAATTAATAGATGTTATAGATTATGTTAAGTAAGATTTTAATAGATTGAGAAACGTAATTATTGAAGTGTTTAGAGTTAACCATCAATTTATGATGAGCATGGTTGACAAAATTAAGACGAGTAATATTTTTGAGTTAAGGAAAAAAAATACTGATAAGATTAAAAAAAAGAGATAAATGGCAATGTTAAGGAAAATGTACACAATTGTCAAGGAAACTAGAAATATATTTTAGAACAGTTCAGTTAGTTTATCTATGGTAAGATTTATTAACAATATTAAATTTCGAGGACGAAATTTCTTTTAAGGGAGTAGAGTTATAACATCCTATTTTCATCACAAATAGGAAATAGATATTAATATATATTTCTTGAGAAATACTTACTATAAGTTAGTTTATTATTATCATTTTTTTTATTTTGGTATTTATATTTTTATTATTTGTTTTTTAAATAATAATAATAAAAAAATGAAAATATTTCTGAATGAAAAGTGACTTAATTAGTATTCACTAATTAAGAAAATTATATTAAGAATTTTTAATATCTTTATTATTCACCATTTTTATTTTATGTTGTTATATTTTTACATATTTAAAATTTAACTCTTATTAGAATTTTAAAATAAAATTTTGAAGGAATTAGATTATGGTTCTTTTGAACTTTTTGATCTACATAATATTTATGATTTTCTGGAATTTTTTGAAAATTTTGAATTATTTTAATAAAATAATATATTTTAAATAATTTTAAATTCATATAAAGTTGCTTAAAATTAAAAATATTTACAAGAATGTAAAGTTAAATTATAAGAAAATTTTCTAAAATCCATTTCAAGTAGACTTATCTAAAAATTATCGGTTTGAGAAAAATCTTGATTTTTTCTAATCGTTAAAAAATTAGAAACGTATCAATAAATTTTTATTAACAGAAAATTTTAGATTTTTAAAATTTCAGCTTTATATTACTTATTATAAAATTAGTGAGGACTGATATAATATCGCTAAATTTCAAAAAGGACTCATTTTGAATATTTAAAATATACCGAGTGAAGGGTTACTATTTGACTTGATAATTTTGCCGACACTTACTATGCAAAACACTGTACATGTATGAAATTTTCAAAAGATGCACAGTAACCAGGAATAAAAAATTCAAAAATGCATAGTACTTTTATATTAAAATAATGGAATACATAGTAAATTTTTTCCTATAAATACCGAAGGATTTCTTCTTTAGAATTCACAATTTCAGATTAAGTTTTCTTAATATAGTAGTGCTAGTGAAATAGTGGTGGAAGTGAGAGAGAGAAATAATTTTTTTTGAAAGAACGTTCTGCTAAAATTCTAAGGTACGAATACCTCACTTTTATATTTTTTGGGTTATTTTCATATCGTTTTTAGAAATCTGTTATTATACTGGAAATAATATTATTTTAAGTTACTATTCTGCATAGTAACACTATTTCAATAGTAAATTACTATTTCAATAGTAAATTACTATTTAAATAGTAAATTACTATTTACAGTTACTATTTACCTACTATTTATGTTTTACTATTTACCGTTACTATTCACGATTTACTATTTACCGTACTATTTATGATTTACTATTTACTATTACTATTCACGTTTTAATATTTACTATTACTATTTACTGTTACTATTCACTATTCACTATTCACTATTCAAAATTTACCATTTTTTATTTTAAGTTGTAATCTTAATTTTTATCTTGTAATTATATTAAAATGAAATTGGTATGTTTTAGAACTCGAAGACGAGGCGCGCATGGATTTTCAATAACGAATCGGTATACAAGAGGTAAGGGGGAGTGAGATAAGAATATAATATGAAAGACATAAGAATAAAGGGAGGAGTCCCCTACTCCTTTTAAATTTAATAATATTATTATTTTAAAGTAATAACTTCTCAACTTAAAATTTATAATAAATTTAATATATTATGTAACTTATTCTGAAATATCTATACATGGATCTGAATTATTATAACTTATACGGACTGGACTAAACCTATGCAAGGACTTGGATTTTTATATCCTATATGGATCGAACTAAACCTATACAAGGACTTGGACTATTATGACCTGTCTAGACTGAACTATACCTATGCGAAGACTGGATATATGGACTTATATAGACCTGTGCGAGGAATGGACTATAAGGACTCAAAATCAAATCTACTAATTTAAATAACCATTAAAAATTTGAATTATATTTATAAGCGATATTTAGTTGATTTCACTTGATTATAATTAATTATATTTGATTTCGATTAATGATATTGTGATTAATAATATGCAATTATGATTGATGATATTTGATTGTGATTGATGAGATTACTATACTTGATTGTGGTTAATGAATGATTGATGACCTTGTGATATGAAGTTTGAGCATATAGCAAGCATGACGGAAAGTTAAAACTCAGTAAGAATTTTCTTACCTTACTTTTTAAATTTTTATTCCAAGAGAAAGTATTTTATAATTATTTTAGTCTTTTATTTCTTCTTAGAAATAATTTTTATTAACTTTATTTTTAATCTCTATAATAAAATCTAGTATTAGAAAGAAGCTATTTTATAAAAATCAGAGGTTGAGATAATTAATTCTTAAATTAAAGAAAATTTTTATAGTTTTAAGTATTCTTAGTTAATGATTTTAAATTATTTTCTTTAAAAATTAGAAGTTTAAAGTAAATTATTTTGGTTTTCTTCAACGAAATAACTAAAGAATATTTTGTGGAGATTTCAAAAACTCAATCTAGTTAAGATTCAAATTGAGAAAAATTATGTAAATATGTGAAGATTTTTAAGAGAAAGCTTTGAGATATTTAAGGCTTGGAAACTCAATTTTGGTAAGATTTGAATTTGAAGACTGTACTAAATTATTTCAGTATAACAGAAGTTCAAAGAAGAACTTATGGAAATGTACAGTTTATTGTGATGATTTTGTGAACCTTTATGGTATTTAATAATTGAGTTTCTAAAAGCCTTAACCAACTAAATATGCGAGTAGTTCATGCATCATGAATCATTAAAGAGAAATAAGATGTGATATTTCCTGGGGACGGATTATAGAAACCGAGGATACATTAGAGGAGGCTTAATTGCGAGCCTTAGGATGAGAGAGTGTGAAAGGGTGCTTCAGGTGACCTGGGGTCGCTCCCTAGTGTCGGGTACTTTCACAATAAAAACTTTCTCAGTCTGACTAGTCTCTAAGTGTTTCCACGTCAGTTTAGCTGTTCATATGCCATAAAGGCATTTATGTTATTATTATCCAAAATTTATGAAACAGTGTAAACTCCTGGTTGGCCCAGTGCAAACTAAAACTTTAAGGGCCCACATGCATAAACTGAATGAGATAGTAGCATAAGCATTACATAACATTCATGTGATTGTGACATTCTATATGGATGGTTATGAATGAAAATATAAGTGTTATGTATGTGGAAACCCTATATTCATAATTGATTGTATATGAGATTATGACTGATATTACTATATTAGTTTGTGAAAACCCTTATGCTTATGTCTTATCTGTAATATATTATATTTTGTTTCTCACTCCTTCTTGTTTGAATTTTTGTGTCCAAAATATATGTTATATGATATATAGCTAGCAGTTCAAGATGGAAGGATATGTAATTACAAGAGGATAAAGTGGTCTCATCCTCAATCGATTAGATGAAGAGATATAACAAGAGTAGGATTCAAAAACTCGATGGTTCAAGGACTAGGAAATGTTTGTTCACATTTGTAGTAGAGGTATAGTTTAGTTTTATTTTGCCTTATTACAATATCAAGTAGATAATTGTAACAAGGTAAAGGTTAAACTTTGATAAACTCTTTCATTCGGATATAATATTGTAATGATTTATCACTTATGATTTCTATAAATTATTTTGTCATTATGGACAAATATTGAAAGACAATTTTTTTTACTTTCAATATTCAAAGGAAATCAGATGTATATACGTCCTTGTATACACGAGATAAAGAGTGATAAATATATATATCTTTCTAAAAGTTTTTTTCATCTCGTGTATATAAGGGGGTGTTACAATCATGAAAGCCTTTAACAATGATGAAAGCAAATACAAGGATGTATTTCAAATCATTGATCATAGATGGAGTTTCCAACTTCACCAACCATTACATACGACTGGTCATTATCTAAATCTGGTGTTTTATTATTCCAACCCAAGAATTAAATATGATTTATGTGACATCCCAGTGCTGTTGAGGGCGGGGCGTGATCGTCGGTGCATGGGCACGGATAAGGAGCGGCTCCTGGCAGGCTTCCAGCGGGGAATGTGACATCCCGGGCAACATTGAGGGCGGGGAGTGATCGTCGGTGCATAAGCACGGACAAGGAGCGACTCTTGGCAGGCTTCCAGTGGGAGGGACACATGAACAAACCGAATATATACCAGAATGAGAGGGATCCAAAGACTGTATTGGTATAGGACTATACAGTTGATGATAGATTAAAGGAATGAATTCGTACTACCTATACCAATAAATGCATTAGCCTTTTCGGTGGCCTATCACTTAAGGACTCCAAAGTTAAGCGTGCTTAACTTGGAGTAATTCTAGGATGGGTGACCTCTTGGGAAGTTCTCGGGAAGCGTGTGATTAAGGACAAAGCACACTAGAAAGGTCTTGTGTTGGTCTGTGGGGCGAGTCGTTCATTTCTAAAAAACGACCGGGGCGTTACAGTGGTATCAGAGCCTAGCCTCTCCTAGTACGGTATGGTTCAGGGATGAACCAGGCAGAAACTGGTGGGCATGTGACATCCCAGCACTGTTGAGGGCGGGGAGTGATCGCCGGTGCATGGGCACGGACAAGGAGCGGCTCCTGGCAGGCTTCCAGCGGGGAATGTGACATCCCGGGCACTGTTGAGGGCGGGGAGTGATCGCTGGTGCATAAGCATAGACAATGAGCGACTCCTGGCAGGCTTCCAGTGGGAGGGACACATGAACGAACTAAATACATACCAGAATGAGAGGGATCCAAAGACTGTATAGGTATAGTACTATACAGTCGAGGATAGCTTAAAGGAATGAATTCGTACTACCTATACCAACAAATGCATTAGCCTTTTCGGTGGCCTATCACTTAAGGACTCCAAAGTTAAGCGTGCTTAACTTGGAGTAATTCTGGGATGGGTGACCTCCTGAGAAGTTCTCGGGAAGTGTGTGATTGAGGACAAAGCACACTGGAAAGGTCTCGTTTTGGTCTGTGGGGCGAGTCGTTCATTCCTGAAAAGCGACCGAGGCATTACAATTTAGAGGTTATAACCGGGTTGTATGATTGTATCAAGAGGTTGGTGCCAAGTCCAGATGTGCAACAGAAGATCCTTACTGAGCTTCCAATTTATAAGGACAGTAGTGGTTTGTTTGGATGCGAGTTTGCACAGAAACAAAGGAAAACCATTGCTCCTAGTGAGAATCTAATTACTAATTTATTTTTCTAGTAAATTATATTTAAATTTTCACTTCTAAATCTCTTTCAAATACTAATTTTGTAGCTCAATGGTGGCGGATGTATGGACATACGGTACCAAACTTGCAACAACTTGCCATCAAGATACTTAGTTTGACATGCAGCGCATCTGGGTGTGAGCGCAATTAAAGTGTGTTTGAGAAAGTAATTGTCTCAACTCTTTATCTCATCTATCTTTAAACTTTAGAAGTTTACTAATTATAATAATTTTGATTATATGTAGATCCATTCAAAGAAAAGAAATAGATTGGATCATAAGAAGTTGCATGACTTGGTTTATGTCAAATACAACTAAACTCTTGCAAAGAGATACAACATTAGAGATGAAATTGATCCAATCTCACTCAATGACATAGATGAATGCAATGAATGGCTTGTTGGGGAAATGGATATGACAACAATAATTGTAACACCCTTATTTTTATTTTTATATTAAAATTTTGAAGGAATTAGATTGTGGTTCTTTAAAACTTTTTAATCTACGTATTATTTATGATTTTCAGGAATTTTTTGAAAATTTTGAAATATTTTAATAAAATAATACATTTTAAATTCATATAAAGTGAGTTAAAATTAAAAATATTTATAAGAAAGTGAAGTTAAATTATAAGAAAAATTTCTAAAATCCATTTCAAGTAGACTTATCTAAAAATGATCGGTTTGAGAAAAATCTTGATTTTTACCAATCGTAAAAAAATCAGGAACATATCAATAAATTTTTATTAATAGAAAATTTTGGATTTTTAAAATTTAAACTTTATATTACTTATTATAAAATTAGTGAGGACTGATATAATATCGCTAAATTTCAAAAAGGTCTAATTTTGAATATTTAAAATATACTGAGTAAAAAGTTACTATTTGGCTTGATAATTCAGCCGACATTTACTATGCAAAACACTGTGCATGAACAAAAATTTCAAAGGTTGTACAGTAACCAGAAACAAAAATTTCAGAAATTGCACAGTACTTTTATAATAAAATAATGAAATGCATATTAACTTTCCTGCCTATAAATACCGAAGGAATTCTTCGTTAGAATTCATAATTTCAGATTAAATTTTCTTAATATAGTAGTACTAGAGAGATAGTGGTAGAAGTAAGAGAGAGGAATAAATTTTTTAGAAGAAGGTTCTGCTAAAATTCTAAGGTAAGAATACCTTTCTTTTATATTTTTTAGGGTTATTTTTATATCGTTTTAGAAATCTATTATTATACTGGAAATAATATTATTTTAAGTTACTATTCTGAATAGTAAAATACTATTTCAATAATAAATTACTATTTCAATAGTAAATTACTATTTACTATTACTATTTACCATTACTATTCATGTTTTACTATTTACCATTACTATTCACGTTTTACTATTTACTATTTATCATTACTATTCGCGATTTACTATTTACTATTCACTATTCAAAATTTACCATTTCTATTTTAAGTATAAATCTTAATTTTCATCTTATAACTATATTAAAATGAATTTGGTATGTTTTAGAACTGAGAGACGAGACGCGTACGGATCTTCAATAATGAATCAGGATACAAGAGGTAAGGGGAAGTGAGATAGGAATATAATATGAAAAGACATAAGAATAATGGGAGGAGTCTCCTACTCCTTTTGAATTTAATAATATTATTATTTTAAAATATTAACTTTTTAACTTAAAATTTATAATAAATTTAAATTAAATATCTGATGTAACTAACTCTAACATACCTATGCAAGGACCAGGACTTTTATAACCTATACGAATTGGACTATACCTATACAAGGACTTGAACTATTATGACCTATATGGACTGAACTATACCTACGCAAGGACTGGATTATATGGACTTACATAGACCTATGCGAGGAATAGACCAAAAGAACTCAAAATCAACTATATTAATAAGCATTTAAATTTTGAATTATGATATGTATTAATGATATTTAATTTAATTGATTTGATTATGATTGATTATATTTGTTATTGATGATGTTTAACTGTGATTGATAATATTTGATTGATGATCTTGTAATGTGGAGTTTGAGCATATAATAAGTATGACAGAAAGCTAAAACTCAGTAAGATTTTCTTACCTTACTCTTTAATTTTTTTTATTTTAAGAGAAAGTATTTTATAATCATTTTAATCTTTTATTTTATTAACTTTACTTTTAATCTTTAGAATAAAAATCTAGTATTTATGAAAATTAATTTATAAAAAGTTAAGATAATTAATTCTAAAATTAAATTTTTTTTATAGTTTTAAGTATTTTGGTTAATGATTTAATAATTATTCTCTTTTAATAAAATAAAATTTTCAAAAGAAAATTATTATTATTTTAACTTAATAACTAAAGATATTTGGAAATAATTGAGATTTCTAAATTTGATCTTGTTAAGATTTAATTTGAGAAAAATTATGTAAATATGAGAAATTTTTGAGATATTTAAGGCTTGGAAACTCAATTCTGATGAAATTTGAATTTGAAAAACAGTACCAAATTTGATTCTGTATGATAGAAATTTAGAGAACTGAGATAATGTACAGTTTGTTGAGAGGATGTTGTAAACCCTTATGGTATTTAATAATTGAGTTTCTAAAAGCCTTAACCAACTAAATACGCGAGTAGTTCATGCACCATGAATCATGAAAGTGAAACAAAATGATATTGTCTGGGGACGGATTATAGAAATCGAGGATACATTAGAGGAGGCTTAATTACGAGCCTTGGGATGAGAGGGTGTGAAAGGGTGCTTCAGGGGACCTAGGGTAGCTCCCTAGTGTCAGGTACTTTCACAATAAAAACTTTCTCAATCTGACTAGTCTCTAAGTGTTTCCATGCCAGTTGAGCTGTTCATATTATTATTATCCAGACTTATGGAACAGTGTAAACTCATGGTTGGCCTAGTGCAAATTAAAATTTAAGGGCCTACATATATAGGTAAGTTATGATGAAGATATTGCATAACATTCATGCATTCATAATTGAATGTGTATATGATTGTGATTGACATTATTATGTATTGGTTGATGAAAACCCTTTGTTGCTTATGTCTTATTTGAGAATATTATATTATGTTTCTCACTCTTTTCTTCGTGTTTTTGTTTCATATGTTTTAAATTGATGGTTCAGAGGGAAGGATCAAAAAATCTCGACAGTAAATATAGCACGTTCTAGAAAGGGAGCTCAGTATGAATACCATGGTCCAATAAATAAATAATGTTATTAAGAAACTGCTTCTGGGCCATGGAGTTTTCTTTCTTTCTTATAATGTTTAATATTTATTTTCTTCGGATGAATATACAATTACTTTATAAAGTTTTAATAATATTTATGAGGTATTTCAGAAATAATGTATGTAATTTATTCCGATAGTTTCTTTTTAACAATTATATCTTTAAAAAAATTATGAATTTTTCTAGAATTTATTAAGGTGTAACAGAGGGTGTTACAATAATCGTGTAGCTGATTTGGTCTTTGAGGATGATAATGCATTAGATTGGGGAACTGTTTATTCAGCTTCGGGAGTTGGAGAGCCAAGGGTATATACCAGGCAAAAAACTAAGAAAAGGATGAAATTTTCAAGTGCTGCTATTGCTATCAAGTATAACAAGAAGAAAAAGGTGGCTTCATCATCCGAGGGAAAAAGGGATATTAATTGAAGAAGAACCTCAATTTGAGGATGATAGTGAGAGTGAAGAGGAAAATGAAACTAAGTTGAGATGATGAGGGATTTCTCTTTGAAGATGACCATGGGAATGAAGATAATGACTATGTTGGGGTTGAGGAGGAAGATTAGTTTCTATTCAGTACCTTGTTTGTTTTTAAACATTTTACTTATAGCTGTTGATGATTATTCTGTTTTGAACCTTTCATTAATTAGTTATGTGATATTTTACATTGTTATGGTATAATTTTAATTGAGTTATTATGTTAGTTTTGCTTAGTTTTTCATTATACAGTGTTTTTTAATATATATTTCTGCATAGAGTTTTTATCATGACCGCCATGGCATCCGCCATAACCTGCCATGGCATCCGCCATAACTTTTGGCATTTTTTTGGCTCGCCGCCATGTGTAACACCCTCTGTTACAACTTAATAAATTCTAGAAAAATTTGTAATTTTTTTTACTAAAGATATGATTGTTAAAAAGAAACTATCGGAATAAATTATATACATTATTTCTGAAATACCTCATAAATATTATTAAAACTTTATATAGTAATTTTACATTCATCCGACGAAAATAAATATTAAACATTATAAGAAAGAGAGGAAACTCCAAGGCCCAGAAGCAGTACTTAATAACATTATTTATTCATTAGACCACGGTATTCATACCGAGCTTCCTTTCTAGAACGTGCTATATCTACTACCGAAATTCATCGATCCTTCCCTCTGAACCATCAATTTAGAATATATGAAACAAAAACATGGAGAAAGGAGTGAGAAACAG
This sequence comes from Clitoria ternatea, assembly GCA_037962975.1. Classification (NCBI taxonomy): domain Eukaryota; kingdom Viridiplantae; phylum Streptophyta; class Magnoliopsida; order Fabales; family Fabaceae; genus Clitoria; species Clitoria ternatea. The sequence goes on along the minus strand of CM075669.1, from coordinate 271,117,075 downwards.
AATATAATAATCTCGATTAAGACATAAGCAATAAAGGGTTTTCACAAACCAATACATAATAATATCAATCACAATCACATACACAATCAATTATGAATGCATGAATGTTATGCAATATCTTCATCATAACTTACCTATATATGTGGGCCCTTAAATTTTAATTTGCACTGGGCCAACCAAGAGTTTACACTGTTCCATAAGTCCGGATAATAATAATATGAACAGCTCAACTGGCATGGAAACACTTAGAGACTAGTCAGATTGAGAAAGTTTTTATTGTGAAAGTACCCGACACTAGGGAGCTACCCCAGGTCCCCTGAAGCACCCTTTCACACCCTCTCATCCCAAGGCTCGTAATTAAGCCTCCTCTAATGTATCCTCGGTTTCTATAATCCGTCCCAGACAATATCATTTTATTTCACTTTAATGATTCATGATGCATGAGCTACTCGCGTATTTAGTTGGTTAAGGCTTTTAGAAACTTAATTATTAAATACCTTAAAAGGTTTACAACATCATTTCTATAAACTGTACATTTTCTCAATTCTCTGAATTTCTATCCCACAGAAATAAATTTGGTACAGTTTTTAATTCTCACTGAAATTGAGTTTCTAAGCCTTAAATATCTCAAAACTTTTTTATTTTAAATCTTAACAAGATCAAATTCTCAATTATTTTCAAATATCTTTAGTTATTAAGTTGGAAAAATAAAATAATTTTCTTTTAAAAATTTTATTTTATTAAAAGAGAATAATCTTTAAATCATTAACCGTAAATACTTAAAATTACAAAATTTTTTCTTTAATTCAAAATTTAATTATCTCAATTTGTTATAAATTAATTTTCATAAAATGTCTACTTTCTAAAATAAATACTAATTTTTTTATTCTAAATATAAAAATAATTTTTAAGAAGAAATAAAAGATAATAAAAATTTAAAGAGTAAGGTAAGAAATTCTTACTGAATTTTAGCTTTCCGTCATGCTCGTTATATGCTCAAACTCCACATTACAATATCATCAATCAAATATTATCAATCACAGTTAAACATCATCAATCATAAATCAATCATAATCAAATCAATTAAATATCATTAAATACATATCATAATGCAAAATTTAATGATTATTAATATAGTTGATTTTTTTTTTAAGTTCCTTTTGTCCATTCCTAGCATAAGTATATGTAAGTCCATATAATTCAGTCTTTGCATAGGTATTGTTCAGTCCATATAGGTCATAATGGTCCAAGTCCTTGCATAGGTATAGTCCAGTCCATATAGGTCATAATGGTCCAAGTCCTTGCATAGGTATGTTAGAGTTAGTTAAACCGGATATTTAATTTAAAATTTATTAAAAATTTTAAGTTAAAAAGTTAATATTTTAAAATAATAATATTATTAAATTTAAAAGGAGTAGGGGACTCCTCCCATTATTCTTATGTCTTTTCATATTATACTTTTATCTCACTCCCCCTTACCTTGAGTTGTTACCTAAAGAGATTTGCTTTGCGCCTCCGATTTCTAAAAATATTAATACCAATCTTATTTCAGTATAAGCATAAGACGAAGATTAAGATTACTACTTAAAACAGAAATGGTAAATTTTGAACAGTGAATAGTGAATAGTAAATTGTGAATAGTAACAGTAAATAGTAAAACGTGAATAGTATCGGTAAATAGTAAAACGTTAATAGTAACCGTAAATAGTAAATCATGAATAGTAATGGTAAATAGTAAAATATGAATAGTAAAGGTAAATAGTAACGGTAAATAGTAATTTACTATTTAAATAGTAATTTACTATTGAAATAGTAATTTACTATTGAAATAGTATTTTACTATGTAGAATAGTAACTTAAAATAATATTATTTCTAGTATAATAACAGATTTCTAAAAACGATATGAAAATAACTCAAAAAATATAAAAGAGAAGTATTCTTACCTTAGGATTTTAGCAGAACCTTCTCCCAAAAAATTTACTTATCTCTCTCACTTCCACCACTATCTCACTAGCACTACTATATTAAGAAAACTTAATCTAAAATTGTGAATTCTAAAGAAGAAATCCTTCGGTATTTATAGGAAAAAATTTACTATGCATTCCATTATTTTAATATAAAAATACTATACATTTTTGAATTTTTTATTTCTGGTTACTGTGCATCTTTTGAAAATTTTATACATGCACAGTGTTTTGCATAGTAACTGTCGACAAAATTATTAAGTCAAATAGTAACCCTTCACTCGGTATATTTTAAATATTCAAAATGAGTCCTTTTTGAAATTTAGCGATATTATATCAGTCCTTACTAATTTTATAACAAGTAATATAAAGTTTAAATTTTAAAAATCTAAATTTTTTTGTTAATAAAAATTTATTGATACGTTCCCAATTTTTAACGATTGGAAAAAATAGAGATTTTTCTCAAACCGATAATTTTTAGATAAGTCTACTTAAAACGGATTTTAGAAAATTTTCTTATAATTTAAATTCACTTTCTTATAAATATTTTTAATTTAAGTCACTTATAAGAATTTAAAATTATTTTAAAAAAATATTATTTTATTAAAAAAATTCAAAAATTCCAAAAAATTTCAAAAAATCATAAATAATACGTAGATTAAAAAGTTCTAAAGAACTATAATTTAATTCCTTCAAAATTTTAATATAAAAAAATAGGGGTGTTACAACTCTACTCTCCTTAGAAAATTTCGTATTCGAAATTTCCATTATTCAGTAAAACAAATGAGGATGAGACTCTTTCATCTCAGTTTCTAGTTCCCATGTAGCATCTTCTCCTCTCGTTTTACTCCAAATGACCTTTACAAGCGGAATTGTCTTGTCTCTTAATTTTTTTATTCTTTTATCACCTATTTTAACAGGTGGTGCATCATATGTAAGATTATCTTTAACTTGTATGACATCAGTTTCAATAACATGTGTAGGATCAGATATATACTTTCGTAAGTTTGACACATGAAAAACATTATGGATATTAGAAAGAAAAGTTGGTAATGCTATTTGGTAGGCAAGGGGACTAACTTTATGAATTATTTGATATGGACCAATAAATCTAGGAGTTAGTTTTCGAGATTTCATTACCCGACCGACCCCAGTCATAGGTGTGACTTTCAAGAATACATGACCGCCTTCTTGAAATTCGAGCGGCTTTCTTCTTTTGTCATAGTAACTTTTCTGCCTGCTCTGTGTTGCCTTCATCTTTTCCTGAACTATTTTGATTTTATCCGTGGTTTGTTGTACCAACTCTGGTCCTAGCATCAAGTTTTCACCAGTCTCAAACCAACATAGCGGGGTCCTACATTTTCTTCCATATAATGCTTCAAAAGGTGCCATGCCAATGCTAGCATGGAAACTGTTGTTGTAGGTAAACTCCACATATGGTAAGAATTGATTCCAACTTCCTTTATGCTCTAACACACAAGCTCGTAACAAGTCCTCTAGAGATTGAATTGTTCTTTCTGATTGTCCATCCGTCTGACGATGATATGTTGAACTCAGACGCAGTCTTGTTCCCAAAGCCTTATGCAAGCTCTTCCAGAATCGTGATGTAAAACGAGGGTCCCGATCAGAAATGATACTTGAAGGAATTCCATGCAATCTCACAATCTCCTCGATGTATAATTTTGCCAGCTTCTCCATAGAGTAACGAATATTGATGGGAATAAAGTGGGCAGATTTGGTTAATCTATCAACTATTACCTATATTGAATCATGTCCTAATGGAGTTTTAGGTAGAGAAGTCACAAAATCCATGGTAATGCTATCCCATTTCCATTCTGGTATTTCCATTGATTGTAGCATTCCAGGGGGCTTTTGATGTTCCACTTTAACCTTCTGGCAAATTAGACATGCAGCCACGTATTCTGCCACCGCTTTCTTCATTCCAGGCCACCAAAATAACTTCTTCAAATCTTGATACATTTTAGTAGCTCCAGGATGAATGCTCATATAACTTTTGTGACCTTCTTCCAGAATTGCTTTTCTCAACTCCTCTTGATCAGGGATACACACTCGATCCTTATACCTCAACAATTGGTCATTTCTTATATTGAAATCGACTTTTTTTCCTTGTTTCAAGAGTTCTTTCTTTTCTTGCAGGAATTCATCATCTCTTTGAGCCTCTAAAACTTGCCTCAGGAATTCATTTGTCACTTGCAACGCTCCTAATCTGTAGCTGTTAGCATTAACCTTTACTGCTAGGTTAAGATCTTTGAAGTTCTCTATCAATTCCAGCTCTTTAATCATCATTGTGGACGCATGTAGAGACTTTCGACTCAAAGCACCAGCTACTACATTCGTTTTTCCAGGATGGTATTGCAACTCAAAGTCGTAGTCCTTTAAGAACTCCATCCATCTCCGTTGCCTCATGTTCAACTCCTTTTGGTCGAATAAATACTTAAGACTCTTATGATCACTAAACACATCGAATGTTGCACCGTATAGATAATGCCTCCAAATCTTTAAGGAAAAAACTACAGCGGCTAACTCTAAGTCATGGGTAGGGTAGTTAATCTCATGTTGCCTTAATTGGCGCGACGCATAGGCTACAACCTTCTTGTCTTGCATAAGTATACTTCCTTGTCCTTGTTTAGACGCATCACAGTAAACTTCAAAACTTCAATGTGGATCGGGGAGTACTAACACCGACGCAGAAGTAAGTCGATCTTTCAGCTCTTGAAAACTATTCTCGCATCGTGTCGTCCACACAAAAGGTTGTCCTTTCCGTGTTAACTTGGTCAATGGGTATCCTAGCTTTGAAAATCCTTCAATGAATCTCCTATAGTATCCAGCCAAGCCCAAGAAACTTCTAATCTCAGTGATCGTGGTTGGTCTCTCCCATTTTAAAACTGCCTCCACCTTGGAAGGGTCTACAGTTATTCCTCCTTGTCTAATTACATGTCCTAAAAAGTTTACTTCTTCCAACCAGAATTCACACTTTGACAGCTTTACATACAGTTGTTTCTTTTTCAGGATTTCTAACGCAACCTTCAAGTGTTCAACATGTTCTTCTCTGCTTTTAGAGTACACTAATATATCATCAATGAACACCACTATAAATTTATCTAGATATGGATAAAAAATCCTATTCATGTAATCCATGAATACGGCTGGTGCATTAGTTACACCAAAAGGAATTACTAGATATTCGTAATGGCCATAGCGTGTTCTAAAAGCAGTTTTTGGTACATCTTCTTTCTTTACCCTTATTTGATGGTATCCAGACCTCAAATCAATTTTGGAGAACACCGTGACACCACGTAGCTGATCCATCAAGTCGTCAATCCTTGGCAGAGGATATCTGTTCTTGATCGTCACCTTGTTCAGTTGTCGATAATCTACACACAACCTCATGCTACCATCCTTCTTCTTAACCAACAACACTGGTGCACCCCAGGGGGATACACTGGGTCGTATAAACTGCTTCTCTATCATCTCTTCAAGTTGTTTCTTCAACTCTGCTAATTCTAGAGGTGACATTCGGTATGGTGCAATTGAAATAGGTCCAACTCCAGGTACTAGATCAATGGCAAATCTCACATCTCTTTCTGGGGGTAAACCAGGGATATCTTCAGGAAAAAGTCAGGAAATTCACACACAACCGGTAGATTTTTGATTTTTGATTCTTGCTCTCCTTTCGTTGAAAGCAATAGCATGAATCCTTGAGCCCCTCCTTTTAAAGAGGCACTCACTTGGTTGGCGGTTAGAAATCTCAAATCCTCAGGATTCAAATTCACTGGTTCTTTAAACATTATGGTTTTATTATGACAATCTATTAGAACATGATTGTCAGACAATCAATCTAGCCCAATAATAACTTCTAAGCCAGAAAGGGGTAAACAGAAAAGATTAGCCTTAAAGTCCCCACCATCTATGACAATAGGGTATTTCCAACAGGCTTTAGAAGTGACAATGGGATTGTTTCCAGGAGTATATACAAATAAGTCAAATGGCAGTTCTATCACAGGTAATTTTAGTTTTTCTACACAATCATTAGAAATAAAGGAATGTGATGCACCTGAGTCATACATAACAGTTAAAGGAATCTTATTAATGATACACTTACCTTCCACCATGGAATCAGAATGCGATGCTTCTTCTCCAGTGATTGCAAAAACCTTTCCTTTTGCCTTCGGCCTTCCGACTGCACTGTGCAGCCTCCTTGAGTATTTATGTTTGTACTTGCACCTTCAGGGTTTTCCCTCTTCATCTCAGGGCAATCCTTGATGTGATGACCTGGTTTGTTACACTTAAAACAAACATAAGTGTTTTTAGGACAATCCCTTTTCAAATGGGGTCCTCCACAGATAAAACATTTAAAATTTGGTGCAGATGTTGGGTAATAGCTTCCAGTTAAAGCTTGGGGTCTGTTAGGAATAGATGCTGCTCCAAACCGGTGAAATGGCGTTTGGTAAGGCTTATTTCTCCTGAAGTCTCTTCTTTGATGATGGTGAGGTCCTCCACTTCTCATTTCTCCCACCTTATGAATGGGCTCACGACTTTTGGTCATTCTATCCTTATGATCTTCTTCAAAGATCCTACAGTGATTTACCAATACAGAAAATTCACGGATTTCCTGCATTCGTATAGCTTCCTTAATTTCTGGCCGCAATCCATTTACAAACTTTGCACACCGATCTCTTTCATTAGTGGCATCATTATAATGAGAATGAAAACGAGCTAGCTCTTCAAACCTGGATGCGTACTCTCCAACGGTCATATTTCCTTGGGTCAGCGACAGGAATTCGAATTGTCTTTTCCCTTTAACATCAGCTGGAAAGTATTTCTCCAGAAACATATCCTTGAAATAATCCCAAGTGATCTCCACGTCGTTGACTTCAAATTGTCTACGTATGCTATCCCACCAATGTTCGGCATCCTCAGATAAGGCATAAGTAGCGAAGACTACCTTATCAGCTTCATTACATTGCAATGCTCGAAAGACCTTCTCTATCTCTCGAATCTAGATTTGTGCTCCATCAGGGTTATATCCTCCCTTGAAACGAGGTGGATTGCGCTTTTCGAATAGGTCCAGCCTTCTCAAGGCATCGTTACCTTGACCTTCACGTGCCCCCATTGCATTGATTAAGTGTTCTACAACTCCAGCAAAATCGCTTCCAGCCATTAGTTTCCTGTTTCATAGTAACTGAGATTTGTCACATCAATCACAGTTACTACCAAGTCAGATATTCTATTCTCTATCACCTATACAGAGTTTACAGACAAAGCAAGATAGACCTTTTCCCCAGGCCTATTGGATTAACAGCTCTGATACCACTTTGTAACACCCTCTGTTACACCTTAATAAATTCTAGAAAAATTCGTAATTTTTTTTACTAAAGATATGATTGTTAAAAAGAAACTATCGGAATAAATTATATACATTATTTCTGAAATACCTCATAAATATTATTAAAACTTTATATAGTAATTTTACATTCATCCGACGAAAATAAATATTAAACATTATAAGAAAGAGAGCAAACTCCATGGCCCAGAAGCAGTTACTTAATAACATTATTTATTCATTGGACCACGATATTCATACCGAGCTCCCTTTCTAGAACGTGCTATATCTACTGCCGAAATTCATCGATCCTTCCCTCTGAACCATCAATTTAGAATATATGAAACAAAAACACGGAGAAAGGAGTGAGAAACAGAATATAATAATCTCGATTAAGACATAAGCAACAAAGGGTTTTCACAAACCAATACATAATAATATCAATCACAATCACATACACAATCAATTATGAATGCATGAATGTTATGCAATATCTTCATCATAACTTACCTATATATGTGGGTCCTTAAATTTTAATTTGCACTGGGCCAACCAAGAGTTTACACTGTTCCATAAGTCTGGATAATAATAATATGAACAGCTCAACTGGCATGGAAACACTTAGAGACTAGTCAGATTGAGAAAGTTTTTATTGTGAAAGTACCCGACACTAGGGAGCTACCCCAGGTCCCCTGAAGCACCCTTTCACACCCTCTCATCCCAAGGATCGTAATTAAGCCTCCTCTAATGTATCCTCGGTTTCTATAATCTGTCCCCAGACAATATCATTTTATTTCACTTTAATGATTCATGATGCATGAGCTACTCACGTATTTAGTTGGTTAAGGCGTTTAGAAACTCAATTATTAAATACCTTAAAAGGTTTACAACATCATTTCTATAAACTGTACATTTTCTCAATTCTCTGAATTTCTGTCCCACAGAAATAAATTTGGTACAGTTTTTAATTCTCACTGAAATTGAGTTTCTAAGCCTTAAATATCTCAAAACCTTTTTATTTTAAATCTTAACAAGATCAAATTCTCAATTATTTTCAAATATCTTTAGTTATTAAGTTGGAAAAATAAAATAATTTTCTTTTAAAAATTTTATTTTATTAAAAGAGAATAATATTTAAATCATTAACCGTAAATACTTAAAATTACAAAATTTTTTATTTAATTCAAAATTTAATTATCTCAACTTGTTATAAATTAATTTTCATAAAATGTCTACTTTCTAAAATAAATACTAATTCTTTTTATTCTAAATATAAAAATAATTTTTAAGAAAAAATAAAAGATAATAAAAATTTAAAGAGTAAGGTAAGAAATTCTTACTGAATTTTAGTTTTCCGTCATGCTCGCTATATGCTCAAACTCCACATTACAATATCATCAATCAAATATTATCAATCACAGTTAAACATCATCAATCATAAATCAATCATAATCAAATTAATTAAATATCATTAAATACATATCATAATGTAAAATTTAATGATTATTAATATAGTTAATTTTTTTTTTAAGTTCCTTTTGTCCATTCCTAGCATAAGTATATGTAAGTCCATATAATCCAGTCCTTGCATAGGTATTGTTCAGTCCATATAGGTCATAATGGTCCAAGTCTTTGCATAGGTATAGTCCAGTCCATATAGGTCATAATGGTCCAAGTCCTTGCATAGGTATGTTAGAGTTAGTTAAACCGGATATTTAATTTAAAATTTATTAAAAATTTTAAGTTAAAAAGTTAATATTTTAAAATAATAATATTATTAAATTTAAAAGGAGTAGGGGACTCCTCCCATTATTCTTATGTCTTTTCATATTATACTCTTATCTCACTTCCCCTTACCTTGAGTTGTTACCAAAAGAGATTTGCTTTGCGCCTCCGATTTCTAAAAATATTAATACCAATCTTATTTCAGTATAAGCATAAGATGAAGATTAAGATTACTATTTAAAACAGAAATGGTAAATTTTAAATAGTGAACAGTGAATAGTATCGATAAATAGTAAAACGTGAATAGTATTGATAAATAGTAAAACGTGAATAGTAACAGTAAATAGTAAATTGTGAATAGTAACGGTAAATAGTAAAACATAAATAGTAAAGGTAAATAGTAACAATAAATAATAATTTATTATTTAAATAGTAATTTACTATTGAAATAGTAATTTACTATTGAAATAGTATTTTACTATACAGAATAGTAACTTAAAATAATATTATTTCTAGAATAATAACAGATTTCTAAAAACGATATGAAAATAACCCAAAAAATATAAAAGAGAAGTATTCTTACCTTAGAATTTTAGCAGAACCTTCTCCCAAAAAAATTTACTTCTCTCTCACTTCCACCACTATCTCACTAGCACTACTATATTAAGAAAACTTAATCTGAAATTGTGAATTCTAAATAAGAAATCCTTCGGTATTTATAGGGAAAAAAATTTACTATGCATTCCATTATTTTAATATAAAAATACTATGTATTTTTGAGTTTTTTATTCCTAGTTACTGTGCATCTTTTGAAAATTTTATACATGCACAGTGTTTTGCATAGTAACTGTTGGTAAAATTATTAAGTCAAATAGTAACCCTTCACTCGGTATATTTTAAATATTTAAAATGAGTCCTTTTTGAAATTTAGCGATATTATATCAGTCCTTACTAATTTTATAACAAGTAATATAAAGTTTAAATTTTAAAAATCTAAAATTTTCTGTTAATAAAAATTTATTGATACGTTCCTAATTTTTAACGATTGGAAAAAATAGAGATTTTTCTCAAACCGATAATTTTTAGATAAGTCTACTTGAAACAGATTTTAGAAAATTTTCTTATAATTTAAATTCACTTTCTTATAAATATTTTTAATTTAAGTCACTTATATGAATTTAAAATTATTTTAAAAAAATATTATTTTATTAAAAAAATTCAAAGATTCCAAAAAATTTGAAAAAATCATAAATAATACGTAGATTAAAAAGTTCTAAAGAACTATAATTTAATTTCTTTAAAATTTTAATATAAAAAAAATAGGGGTGTTACACCATGAACCGCCATTCGCCATTGATAACACTCATTTGGTGTTCTTAAGGTTGGATTTCATATTCTGAAAGATATACCAAATTATCTGTTGCGACGTCAAATGTTGATTCCACATGCATGTTATGTGTTGCATATTAGGATGAAAGATAAGGTTGAAAATTTATTTACAATGTATGGTGAAGATTATTTAGAACTTTAAAATGAAATTTTCACCACCATCTAAGAAGGTTTTTAAGTATACATGATTGATAACAATGCAATGATTCAATTACGGGAATCAATTGATAATAACTTACAGAATAACTACAATACGACTCGTCACTGAAGGCAAAAAATTTGAATTATTGTAACTATTTTGTAATATATTTAAAAACAAATTCATTTGCTCTCATTTAAATATTACTTTAAAATTTTGTCACAATTTTTATGTGATGCATATACTATATAATATTATGTCATAAATAATATATTCAAGACACATCTCAATTAATTTGAATTGAACAATACTTGAAAAAAATTAGAAAACCGAGTGCACTTGAACAATTTTTCCAAACTAGAAAACTGCTACATAATCTAAACATGTTTTCAGAGTTTTTATAGCTGTTTCAATGAAATGAAAATTTTGGAAAACAAAAAAAAAACTTTTCCCAAAAAACTAGAATAATCTTCTGTAACTAAACACAACCTATTGTCCCTCATAATGGTTCCGTATAACTCAAACCTAAACATGATGTGTGGTAATTAACTTATATTGGTGAGATCCATTTCCCTAAGTTGCAAGTCAAATCACCATTGACTAATGTCGCGACCGGGTCCCGGCGCACGACGGACTGGTTAAAGACAAGTAAAAGAAAATTGAAACTGCATTGAAATGAGGCCTTTAGGAGGCCTAAAGAAAATGAAGGGTTCAAGGAGTCGCCACTAATATTTATTAAGGAAAATATTAGGAAAACCTTTAAACAGCACTGGTTTTTTCTTTTTTTTTTTAAAAAATGAGATTCTGTTTAGTCCGGGAGTCGAATTACAGGAGGGGAAGGTATTAGCACCCCACACTGTCTGTCAAAAAAATAGTTACCCAAATTGATCATGCATAATTTCAAAAAAATGACTATCAAATATTTCATCCTTCATAAAAACAATCATAAATAATATACATAATAAAAAAATTATATACAAATAAGAGTAAAACAAAAATAATAATAAAATACATCTCCTAAGTTTGTTATTTTTTTAGTTATAAGAAAATAAACAAATAAATAATTAAAAGATCATAAAAATAAAAAGATTAAAAAAAATAAAATAAAATAATAAGACGTCTTGTCTTACTTATTTTTTAGTTAAAAAAATCAATTGATTTTTTTGAGAAATATAAAGTTCAAAACAAATAAATAAATAGAAAAAATAAATAAAAAAATAAGAATGGAAAAAAATTAGGATTAAACACATCAACATGAAGATAAAGAAACATATATATATATATATACACTTAATTAATTAAAGTTGACAAAGAAATATTATTTAATTATTTTTTAGAAAAAATAAGATTAATAAGATGTCTCATCTAAATTAATCTCATTTTAAATTTAAAAAAAAGATAAATGAATAAATAATACATTATTTATTAGTCTTGATTTTATTTTATTTTTTGTTATGATAATGATTTTTCTTAATTATCAAAAGGTTTCTAAGAGAAAATAATAGGAAATCATGACCATAATAAAAATAGATAATTATGTATTATTTAAAAATGGTCAAACATAAATAAATAAATAGAGAGTATAGAAAAATAAATAATAATAAAAAAAGGCACAAAAAGATAAATAACTAAAAATAAAAGTGCAGAAAAATAAGTAATTAAAAAAATAAAGGTACAGAAAGATACAAAATAAAAGTGCAAAGAAAAAAAATAATGAAAATAAATGGGCGGAAAAATAAATACAAAAAATAAAGGGCAGAAAAAAATACTAAAAATAAAGGGCAGGAATGTAAATAATAAAAATAAAGGGGTAGAAAAGTAAATAATAAAAATAAAAGGGCATAAAAGTAAATACATGAAAATAAAGGGACAGAAAAGTAAATAAAAAAATAAAATAAAAATAAAGGGGCAGAAAAGTAAATACATGAAAATAAAGGGACAGAAAAGTAAATAATAAAAATAATGGGGCAGAAAAAGTAAATATATAGAAATAAAGGGGTGGAAAAGTAAATAATAAGAATAAAGGAACAGGAAAATAAATACATAAAAATAAAAGGGCAGAAAAGTAAATAATAAAAATAAAGGTGTAGAAAAGTAAATAAATAGAAATAAAAGGGTATAAAAATAAATAAATAAAAATAATCATGCAGAAAATAAATAAATAAACTGATAATTGCAGAAATGTAAAGTGCGAATAAATAAAGTGCAGAAAAATAAATTAACAATAATAAAAGTGCAGAAAAGTAAATAAAGAGAAATAAAAGTATAAAAAAATAAATAAAGAAAAATAAAGGTATAAATAAATAAATAAAAATGGAGATGCAGTAAAATAAATAAACAGATAAATAACTGCAGAAAAATAAAGTGCAGGGAAATAAAGTGCTTGAATATAAATAAAGAAAAATAAAAGTACAGAAAAATAAATAACAATTAAATAAAGACGAATAAATAAATATAAATAAACATCCTTGTATTAATAAAAAATACCTTGGTACAAGATCAATTACAGAGAAACTAAAACGGAAGTCAAAAAATCAATTTTGTGTAGATTTCCTTTGCTTTTGGCTTTGTTTGGACTCGATTTGAAGGTATTTGGACACCGGTTACAACACTTGGACAGTATTTTGGTTCACAAAAACTCACATACTAAGACAAACTAGAGTGGTGCACTCATTTTTCTAACTAGAATTACACAACATAATTTTTAAAAACCAAAACTTCTAAAAATTCTCACAAAAATTTAACACTCTTTCCCCTCTTTTTCTTCTTTTTCCTCCAAAATGCCTCAATATCACCTTCTATTTATAGAAGAAAATTGGCATTGGATCCTCTATAAATAACATCACTTTTCTACTTTTTCAATTTGTCCAAATTTGATGTCAATTTCCTAAATTTTCTCCAATTATCCAACCAAACTGGAGCCCACCACTTATAAACCACTGTTATCTTCTTTTCCTTTTTTTTTAAATTTTCGTTTTTTATTCAGATTTTTTTTGACTTTTTTTCACTTTTCTACTTTTTTTTGCCCATATTTTTTTTGGCTTTTTTTGGTCTTTTTTTTGGCCCATTTTTTTCTGATTTTTTTTGCCATTTTCCTTTTTTTTGAATTCATATTTTTTTTATTTTTTTGTTTTTGAACCTTTTTTTTGAACTTTTTTTTGGGCCTATATTTTTTGGGCTTTTTTCTTTTTTTTTAGATTTTTTTATTTTGTTTTGTTTTTTTGGCCCATTTATTTATTTTTTATTATTTTTATTATTTTTTTTCTTCTTTTTTCTTCTTTTTTTGGGCTTTTTATTTAAAAATACAAATGGAAATATAAATTATTTATTACATATATAGAAATAAATAAAGTATCTAATAAATATAAATTACTACCCACACTATAAGGAGAAAAAAGGTAGTCACAAAACATCGTCTTCCCTTATTCTTTCCTCTTGGCTTCGGCATCCATCAGCCATTGCTTGAGAGAAATGAAGAGAATTGATGAAATGAGAGGTGTGGTAGGAAATGAAGAGGGATTGGGTATTTATAGAAATGGGGAAGGGTTACTATTCCAACGGTCACTATGCAATTTTTAATATTATTTTTTTAAAATATGATCTGGGGTGGCAATTTGGACTGGACGAGGTTCTAAGCACTGTACCGCGTCACCAATAAGAACTGGTAAGTCATAACCGGGGTCTGAAATCATCAGTCAACTATGGACATTTATTTTCACCTCGGTTAAATATTAAGCATTGGGGAATCTTCTGCAGGTTTACCTCCGGTGTGTCTTGAAGTTCAAGTACGGATTAAGACATCAGTTTTAACTTGAAGAACCTCAGATTCCCACCGAACTGAGGTGTAAAATACCGTACTCTACTGAGGCTGTACGAGCTTAGAATTAGTGAGTTAACATCGGTCATGAGACAGTGCTAGGATCCCGGTTAATGCAGTCAATATTGGCTCCGGATTCTAAGACAAATAAACTCTTTTTTTTCATATTTTAATATATATATTTTGCCCGACAAAAATAGGTGTTCACAACTAAGTTTGGTTAAATTTTAACAACTTTTAACAACCTTTACATACTAGGCTAAATCATGAATGAGATCTATCATCCTTTGGTTTTGTTTTAATTGCGTCTTAATTCTTTTATTTTTGTTTCACATAGATTCCTCACCATCTTAAAAAGTTTTAATTTGATCATTGTATTAATTTTAGATTGATACCATTATTGACATGATAATAAATTCATGAGTTTAAACCTATGACCAATAAATAAGTAACACGTGTCATGATTTTGCCACACAACTCTAAAATCTCTCACATAACCATATTGTATTAGATTCTTAAGACATAACTCTATTATATATAACATACCCTTAAGGTTGGAGATGGAAAAACGGTCAACCTCATTAAGCCGGCCCGCTAAACCTATAAAAATGATAGGACAAACAAAATAACTCAACTCACCGTCCATTAGGGCCTGATCCTACTTGGCCCAATGAGATTAAAATAATATAAATATTAATAATAAAATAATTTATACTTTGTTTTATTTAAGTTTATACTTTCCTTTTCTAAAACTAAAAAAAACAGGCCACTCATTGCTTGTATTTCTTTTCTAATAATGTTCTCTTTAATTTCTTTTAAAAATATTTTTAGATTTTCTATATTAAATTAACAAATATGTTTTTTTAACTTGGTAGACCGACAGACTAACCCATTAACTTATCATATTTCCTTAAAATAATAGAATTTCTTACTTTGGCCAACTAGCTCATGAGCTTGTTGTTGGATGAGGCGGGCCAACCCAATCCATTTTTTTGCCAGGGCTGTGACGGGTAGACTAAGGCCTAACGAGCTAACAAGTTTTGTCATCCTTTCTTAAGGCGTAATTAGTTAAAATAACCACACTTTGTATAATATATTTGTGAATAAAAGTATCATATAACATTATTTTATGCGTTATCTATTATAAGAAAATATCAACATTTAGATATTTTTATGAGATTAACACTACTTTTTTTATTTTCTTCTCATTTTAATTTGTAATGTTTTATTTTATATATTTTTAAGAAAAAATAAAAAAAACACTCAAAAAATTAAAATAAATAAAGTTATTAACTCATGAGTTTAATAAATAAATATAGAAAATAAATATTAATATGTAAATAGTTTAAAATATATAGATTGATGTTATATATATATATACATATATATAAACGGTAATTATAGAGTTATAAGGTTGACTTAATAGTTATAAAAAGAGTTAAAAAAAAAGAAATGAAAGATTTTACAAGCTTAATTCTCTATTTAATATTTTTAACAACATAATATATGAGTAATTTTATTCATTACTTTAATTAGTCATAACTTATTTACCTTTACTAGTTATTATCCAACTATGTATATTAAAAAATAAAAGTGATAGAAATAACTTATCAAAATCAAAATAAATAAGAAAACTTATAAAAGATAAAAGCTATTTTTATTGAAACATACGAAATACACCCTTCCACACTCATCTAGTCATTTTTAATAAAGAAAATAGCGTATTTATTTTTGTTATTTGGAAGAAAGGAAAGGAACACTAAAAAATTAGAGACATTGGAAAAAGGAAGTAAAGACATAAAAAGTGAGGGAAGGGGCGAAGTGGAAAACCCTTAACCCTTGCGGACAGTGAGCAAGAGAAGCCCTAGACTCACTCTTCTCGATGGCGCTTGTCACGCAAACCCCTGACATTTCCGGCGACCGACAGTCCGGTCAAGACGTTCGCACCCAAAATGGTTCTCTCTCTCTCTCTCTCTCTCTCTCTCCCTCTCTCTCTCTCTCTGCACTCACACTAACCGTTTTCTAATATCATCCATTTCACGTGAATGCAGTGGTGGCGTGCCAAGCCGTTGCCAACATCGTCAAAACCTCCTTGGGCCCCGTTGGCCTCGACAAGGTACCACACCAAAAAACACAGATCTTATATCTTTTCTGAAACAAAATAAGTAACGTTTGATTCCCTTTTCAGATGCTTGTCGATGACATTGGCGATGTCACTATCACCAACGACGGCGCCACTATTCTCAAGATGTTGGAAGTTGAGCATCCCGCCGCCAAGGTTTTGGTCGAACTCGCCGAGCTTCAAGACAGAGAAGTTGGAGATGGCACCACTTCTGTTGTCATTGTTGCCGCCGAGTTTCTCAAAGTAATTACTACTCAATGCTCTCTTTATATAAGTACCTCTTTTTTTGTATTTTATCTCATATATTACTTCTTTTTTTTTTCTTAATTTTCTGCAGAGAGCTAATGATCTTGTTAGAAATAAGATTCATCCAACCTCAATTATCAGTGGATATAGAGTGAGTGTTTTTTTAAGCTAAAAATTACTAAATTTGATGTTCGGCCATTTGAATTGGGAATTTGCATAGTTACGTTGATTGACTGTTCTTGCTAGCTTGCTATGCGAGAAGCTTGCAAATATGTAGAGGAAAAGTTAGCTGTCAAGGTAAGATCTCCTTATTATACTTTTACTTTTCTTGTGTGTGATTTATTAAGGCTTAAGCTATCAGCGCTGGTGCCCATTTTTTTATTTCGTCTCTCTTTTTCTCTTTATTATTCTTAGGCTGCTAATAAATGTTATTGAGTGTGTCTTGGAAAACCAAAGATGTTTGTTCCTCATTCACATTTTTTTGCAGTCATGGTTGTATTGAGTCATTGTGTGCTGTGTATGTTTCCTCCCATTCTTAGTTTTCATGTATGTTTTGATTCATTTTCCATAAATATGCCATTGCCAACGAATAACATACTACATATTGGATATGCTTATTGTTACTTACTGTCTTCCAGTTTCTGTCAGTGTTAAAAGTTTAAAATCATTAGCTAGCATTAAAAAAGGTCTGATGTGATTTGTTTTGATTAAAGCTTGCATCTCTTGGCTATTGGTTTGAGAAGCTTGCTTTGGGGCATATTGCCATTGTTATGTATGAAGATTTAATGTGTTAACCAGTTAGTTTATATCATTGGTTACTCTGTTGGATTTTTCATTTGATTTACAGGTTGAAAAGCTAGGAAAGGATTCACTAATTAACTGTGCCAAGACCAGCATGTCCTCAAAGTTGATAGCTGGTGATAGCGACTTCTTTGCCAATTTGGTATGTTTGTGTTTGTATTTGCAATGGTTTTTATATTGGATATTGATAGTTTATGGCACAATATTGATGCACACCATATTTTTCAATTTCTAGTTGGTTCATATCCAAGCTTATATGCATTTTTCTGTTTCATGTCTCAATTTTTATCCAGATTAGTAGCTGAAAAATCATTATTGATAAAGCTATATCTTACTCTTTAAGATAAACATTATCATGCAGCCATCTTACTTGATTTTACACGTCTTTTCTACTTGAGAGGAAAGGAATTCTAATCTTGGTTTAATCATAGTTTCTACTGTGTCTGTTGAATGTGTAAAATTTTGTATTTTGGCCATACTCGGCTCGGCAATGAGTGCTGTCACATGAAACTGTATAATAAAAATTTCACCTTTTATACTAAGTGTGTTTTTAAAATCACCAAACGATGCCAATGTTAGACAACACTGAATCACTTTCTCAAACTGATGGCTTTGTAGAAAATTATAAGTTCAGAATCTTGATTGAAAGTCACACGGCTCATATCTCACATCATATTTTTGTTTGTTTGAAGCACTTTTTTGGGGTGTGGGTGCTTGGATGGGGGTCATTGGATAATGGAATAGTTGATCTTATGTTTTGAATTCAACACTTTACATGTTGAATTTTGGGGTCATTATGGTACATGTGATTTTTTGAAAGGACTTCTGGTTCTCATTATGTAGGCTCATTGTTATTGATTGTTTATGTAAAGGATGCCTACTGCTATCTCTGGACAAGCTTTTTTGTTGGTAGGTACATGGGCTTATTATTTTTTCAGAAGCGAAATTGAATCTCTGTGCAATTTACACAGGTTGTAGACGCAGTGCAAGCTGTAAAGATGACCAATGCTCGTGGTGAAGTTAAATACCCTATCAAGGTTGGTACTTGGTTAAGGTTCTTTTCCTGGATGAAGGTCAATTTTGCTAAATATGTTGATTTGTTGAACATCTGTAATTTGTTTTTTTTTTGTGATTCATGTTCCAGGGAATCAATATATTGAAGGCTCATGGAAAAAGTGCTAGAGACAGCTTTTTGATGAATGGTTATGCTTTAAATACTGGCCGGGCTGCTCAAGGAATGCCTCTTAGGGTCGCCCCTGCAAAAATTGCCTGTCTTGATTTCAATCTTCAGAAGACAAAAATGCAATTAGGTGTGCAAGTATTAGTAACTGATCCCAGGGAGCTAGAAAAAATTCGTCAAAGGTACTGATAGTAATAGCATGAATATGGATTGTATATTACTATGATTCCCAAACTTCCTGGATTCATTTTCTAAATGATAAATATATTATGAATAAATCTTTTATCTTATTGAAAATAAGCTGTGAACTGATATTTTGGAATATAGGCACATAGTCCATCCAAAGCCCTGTGTAGCTAAATGCCTAAAATATTTGCTTTAGAGATTTCTTTTTCTTTGTTTGAGAATTGGGACAAATTTTCCTACCCACATCATCTTACAAAATAAGGTAATGTCTATAATATGATATGATTTAACAAATTGTCTATTTTTCTAATTGCAGAGAGGCTGATATGACTAAGGAACGTATTGAGAAGCTACTTAAAGCTGGAGCCAATGTTGTTCTGACTACTAAAGGAATTGATGACATGGCACTTAAGGTAAGTTCCTTTTTTCGTATTTTTAAATGGCACTTATCTTTGAACTAGATTTAGTTATAAACTTATAATCTTTCATTTAGGCTTTCAAATAAAATGTTATCTTTGAACTTGATTCTTATATATAAACTATTCATCTGTATATCTTATCTGATGGTGGAGGCTAACGATAGTCCACTACCATGGTGAACAATTTAAGTGTATTCAACTTGAAACATGTTTTTATTGTTCATCAGATTTAACCCTTTTAAGTTTTTATTATCTTAAATATTTTAATGAGACCTGGTGATATAGCTAGTAAATCCAATACCCTGCGAGCAGATTGATGTAAAATATGAATGGTGTAGTGAACTTATATTGGGATGAGGGTCTTGAGTATTGAGCAGCCACTCTTACCAATAATTGACTACATTTGATTGTATCTTGTATTTAAAAATTCAGTGTCTATTTCTCCTTTCTGTGTATTCTGTTGCAAACCATTTTTTGAGGGGAGGGGGGAGGGTTGCGTTCTCCCTTCTTTCCCTTCCCTTTCCTTAAAAATCTTCTGAGTAAGGATTTTCTTCCTCTCCCTTTGTTTCCTGTCATCATCCTTACATTCCATCAAAGTATTTAATGCATCCTGTGTTGCAGGAGAAAAGTTAAATTTTGTTTGTTACCTTGCTCTTTGAACGGGGATTAGTATTGAATGAATTACAAGTGGGGTTTTATAGGTCATAACATAAAAAAGGCAGGAACTAGGCGAGTTGAATAGTCATCATCCTGAGGATAAGCTGCTAGTACATTAGGAAAAAACGTGGATCATTTAAGGGTTGTTTGGTTGCTATTTGGGTGCCATGGACAGTCAATTTCGCAATTTGTTTGTGAGATTAGAGTTTTGTTTGATGGGATTTAAGGGAAAATTAAAGCAAGGGATAATCAAATGAAAAAATGGAATTTGGATTTAGGATAAAAAATGAGGCATTACACTGAAGAACCCATGACATGCCAGGAACTAGGATTTTACCTAAAATTTTCTTTGCATTCACTCACTGCATTTCTTAATTGCAGTTACAGGTTGGATCACTACTTGTATTGGACTATTGTTAAAACTGGGCACCAAGTAGTGCATAAGGTCCAAATTATATAAAAATTAAAACCTCTAATTATATAAAAATTAAAACCTCTAATTCAACGCAAAAAAAAGCCCAAATATTATGGCAAGTGGCAACTAACCCTTGCATCCACAAATTAAATTCCAGTGGTGGGGAAGTAAACACCTGACTCTGTTAACTGTTAACTGTTAACATGCTATGAAATGATAAAATTACTAAATATTTGTTTTATTAGAATCCTACTATTGAAACTAAACCAAACTTAGGACATCTATGGATCTTCAAACAAATGGCTTCTGATTTTTTGCTTCCTGCATTGATAGATGTCTTGGGTCAACTTCTTGGATTTTGTTGTTCCTTGTTTAAATTACATGTTCTGTTTTTAGTGACTGACATAACATATCATGAATTAACCAACTATTATTTCTGTCTATTTGTGTCAGTACTTTGTTGAGGCTGGGGCAATTGCTGTAAGACGTGTACGGAAAGAGGATATGCGTCATGTTGCCAAGGCTACTGGTGCAACATTGGTAGGGTTTGTTAATTTAAATTTATTGACTCGAATTGCAACTTAAGTTGGCATTAGAAATTACCGCCCTGGACCTTTGATTTGACAGCACACCATTCTTTATCTTTTTTTTTTCCTGAGTGTGTATATGTTGTGGAGGGAATGCAAAAATGCAATACAAATGTCTGGTCCAATGCATTGTAATTTTTGATGACTATTCTACCTGCTTAGAATCATAGGCTTTTAAGAAACTTGCCATCTTCTGAGATCTTTCTGCTTCCTGAAATCTGAACACTAGTTGCAGACCTTAATGTATTTTATTTTGACTTTTCTAGTCATAGAATGGCTTCTAATTTCATTGAATTTATATTTCCTTACCCACTTAGCTGTTTCTAGAGAGGATGTTTTAGATATGCCTGATCATTGGTTAAATAGTGGTTAAGGAGGGTCTTTTATTAATATTGGTGCTTCTCCTCTAGTAAAAGGAGTTTTTTTTTTTTTTTTATCTTATTAACAGCTGCCAGGGATGAACTTGCAATAAGTAAATGCTAGATTTAGATAAGTAACCATGTTCCTCAATTCTAGTTGTTTCAATTTGCATTTTCCCTTCCCACAATTGTCATTGACTTTCCTTGAAATAAATGCCAAATTTCTATGTGAATAATATCTCAGTTTTATAAAATCTTGTTTCATATTGCATCGACAATGTTTTCAACTGTTTTAGTAGAATGAGAAGATCTGCAAATTATTTGTGAAATGAATTTTGTAATGTTCATGTTTTGTTGATTGGAAAGATGGGTGGCATTCATCATATTGTCACTAGTAACTTTTACTTGATATGCAAGAACTATTCACCAAACCAAACTTTTCAGCTCCTTTCTTGTTAAAATTTAATGTATGCTAATTCTGTATGCTTGAAAGTCTCAACTTACTATGTTGCAAGAAAACTGCCTGTCTGATGTTTCTTTTACATCTTATCTCTTCACTATGCTAATTTAAACCATGCAGTTTTACTGTTTAGTTTCCTTGCATGTTTTTAATTAAACCATCTCTGCTAATAGAGATTTAGTTACAGGTTTTTAAACCCAAAGCAATTTTCTGTCTTTGTTTAATAGACCTGTTTTAATAGAAGCTTTGAGTACTATTTTCCTTTATGTATCGTTGATTGACATAGGTCTCAACATTTGCTGATATGGAAGGCGAGGAAACATTTGAACCATCTTTTCTTGGATCTGCTGATGAGGTTGTTGAGGAGCGTATATCTGATGATGCTGTTGTCATGATCAAAGGGACCAAAACTACTAGTGCAGTAAGTGGTTGGGTTAAGTTGTTGCTCTTTCTTTTTTTGTTAAAAGATTAAAAGAATAATTTCATAAAAAGATAAGGAAAAAAGTATAACAAATTTGGAGCATCAAGAATACCCAATGGCCAAATATGGAAACTTCTTTGAAGATAAAGCATCAATGAAGTCAAGCAGTCCAATCACTTTACATCTGTTAAGAAATTCCCCTAAAACGGCCATATGTTCAGACATCAAATGGAAGCCAATTGCCTAACCTTATCACATATTTTATTGCATAAATGGTATGCATGCCTAGTGCAGATTCTTGGCAATCACAAATTTTTTAAATGTGATACAGAACATAAATTAAATAACTCTTAAGATAAATATAATTTCAATGACAATCCAAAATCAACCTGGTTAAATAATCAAATCTGTATGATACATTTGAGTAAGAAAATGATGCTTAAAGAGAACACATCTGAAGTAGCCTTCATAGTTGATGGATGGAGTGGTCATGTGTATATTTTATGTGCACCTGCTTGTGTTTTTGTTCATAACTTCTTTGCAATGGAACTAAATTGTATCAATGTGTACTTGATGGATATATTTTTGGTCTTGATGTAATTCTTATATGGGGAAAAAGATTTGTCATTTGAGACCACGAGTGAATCCAGTTTGCAAATTTTCCAATAAGGAATTCTGAACTTTTTAGCAATGTGTGGAAGGGGAAGTTATTGGAGGAAGAAATA
This sequence comes from Clitoria ternatea, assembly GCA_037962975.1. Classification (NCBI taxonomy): domain Eukaryota; kingdom Viridiplantae; phylum Streptophyta; class Magnoliopsida; order Fabales; family Fabaceae; genus Clitoria; species Clitoria ternatea. The sequence continues at coordinate 271,094,118 of CM075669.1, read as the reverse complement.
TAATGATAAATTTTGGAAATAAGTTATTGTATGACTCTGAATTTGTTGTTTATCATCTAGTGGTCATTGTGAATAGCTTAATAATTACCTGATTCTGATACATTCTTCTATAGGTCTCTCTAATTCTAAGAGGTGCAAATGACTATATGCTTGATGAAATGGATAGAGCTCTGCATGATGCATTATCAATTGTCAAGAGAACTCTCGAATCAAATACGGTAGCCTGCATTCTTTAGCTATCTCTCTACTTCAGTTGAAATTAATTATGTTTCTCTAGATTTGGTTTTTCAACTGATGTCTCTTTATTTTGTTTTAGAAGTCTTAATATGAATTTTCTTATTTGTTTTATGAATGATTTTGTGTCTGAGGCCTGAGCATGATTTTGGACTCTTGCAAGCTGTACATTTGATCACATTACTAATAGCTTTTCTAATGTGTCCCAGTGAACATTTTAAACAATATAAAAGTGAAATTATTGGAAATTGTGCATAATGTAGTTTTGCACTAATTTCAATGTAAGTCAAACAATTTCTAATAAAACCTTTCCACTTTTGTGTTGTTTACAATGTGCCTTGTGGGATACATTAGATAAATTCCTGTATTACTAACACAGGTCTAACTCGGGGTGTAAGGGCACTGGTTAAAGAACCAAAAGTGGAAAGTTTTTATTTAAGAATATTATTCAAACTCCCACTCTGATTTCTAAGAAATTTCACAATTTTCAATATTTTTTTTTATTTTTGCTCCCTTAAACAATGTTTTTACGCCACTTGTTAACAGGACCCATAAATAAGAAAAATATTATGTATAAAACCAAAATGTATTTTTACTAAGTCATAGACTGAGATTTTAGATTGATAGATTGAATTTGGCAGGATGCCACCTGACATAGGGTGGCTAGAGAGTTGGGATTTAATTGGTTCAGGTGATTGGTTTGGGTAATTGGTTCTGTAATGGATTAAGGGTAGAAAATCCACAGATTGGAGTAAATGCAGGGTCTTTATATTTCTGTACTTGCTGGCAGAAATAAGTGTCTCCTGTTATGGTCTTTATTTCTGTACTTTTTTTCTTCTGTTAAATTTCCTATTTCGTCTGCCTTTTGCTTGATTCTTCAATATATAAAATTCAGGTGGTAGCTGGTGGAGGTGCTGTTGAAGCAGCATTATCAGTTTATTTGGAGTACCTTGCTACAACTTTAGGATCTCGGGAGCAGTTGGCCATAGCAGAGTTTGCCGAGGCTCTGCTAATCATTCCAAAGGTAAGTTACAAACTAAATTAATGGCCTGAGGTTTTTGGTCTTATTGAACAAATAGTGTAAAGTGTGATCTTCACCGCCCAGTCCCATAATTGAATTTCAGTATACAGTTTTATGTAATTTCCACACAAGATAGTTAATTCTGTAATCTAGTCACTTTCATGTGGGCCTGATGTGACATGACAATTAGTTTATTCTATTATTTAACTATAAAAGCCTTGTCCTTTGCATCAAGTTGCTTTCATAGGCAAGTTCTTGCTTTCCACCATTTTAGCTCTTAAAGATACATATTGGTAACACTTGCCGGGTGCAGGTTCTTTCTGTTAATGCTGCTAAGGATGCCACTGAGCTGGTTGCAAAATTACGGGCCTACCACCATACAGCCCAAACTAGAGCCGATAAGAAACATCTATCAAGGTATTTGCTTATTGCTTACTGTTACTATTAATAGTAATTGTATAGTTTGCTTAATTCTTTAGTTGGCTTCTTCGTATTTTTGGGGCTCCTTTGTTATGGTGGGATATTTCAGATACATGTATCTATGGATATTGGATACCATGTATAGGAAATGCATAGTGGTTGAATATAGATTTTACCTTAAGTTTTGTTTCATTCATCCGTGTCTACATATATATCATTTATGCATTCTTCTGCTATATAATGTGCCATGTTTTTGGTTGTTTGAGCATTGTGTAAAGAGATAGGACAGGATGAATTTAATTGTACGTTTTGGACCGGTAAAACAAGTTTGTCATAGGCCCATATTCAAGTGTACTTCTAACATGGAAATACCTTAACAGTAATTAGGGAAAAGTAAACAGTTAAGAAAATAGTGCTATATAAGCTGTCTTTTGTTAGTTTATGAGCACTGAAGTACTGTTCAAGGTCTAGCATTGACATTCTTTTTTATTCCCATAAAATAACAATTTTTTTGCTCCCTTGTTTCCTTTTCCAGCATGGGCTTGGACCTTTCGAAAGGAACAATCAGAAATAACTTGGAAGCTGGAGTCATTGAGCCTGCAATGAGCAAAGTCAAAATTATTCAGGTACGTATTTAGTTACTTATCATCAGTAGTTGACTTCAAGAACCAGCATCTTGTCCTGCTGTCTCAGCAAAAGTTATTTGTTTCAATCTATCAGTTTGCAACTGAAGCTGCAATCACTATCCTGCGGATTGATGACATGATCAAGCTTGTCAAGGAAGAAAGTCAAAATGAAGACTAGAGTGTAATTGAATTTCTTACAAGGCTTTTGCAGGCTGTGCGAGTGTGCATTCTACAGGGTATCTGCATTTTATCTTCAATGACCCTGATGTTTCTTCGGGGGAAAATGTTCTAGTTATTATCTTGCTGAAAGTAGCGTTTATTTAATTCAAATTATAGCATTTTATATTGGTACGAATTTGCAGCTAGTATTTTTGGTCATGCATTGGCTGGTTGCATGTTTGTACATGTCTTTCCGAGGCAGTGTTTGGTTTGTGGAGTTTTTGATGTTTTGTTGGTAGTAACTAGTTTTCATTTTTCAATGCCAAGTACTAAATACGCGTGCAAATGTGATTATGATGCCATTGAATCTTCCAATTTTCAACGTTTCATAACAGCTTATACAAGCATGCATACACGTACTACAGTGTAGTAATATTGCATGGTCACGACAGGTAATACAAAGGGAGACAATTTAAGTCTAAAATGAATATAGGTGACATTTTTTTTGATTTCAACAGAATTAGGGATAGAAAGGAATCTTAAAACTAATGAACACAATAATAAATGAAATATTTAATGTGAAAAAGTTATGTAAAATAGAGTGTATTTCTATTGGTGATACAACTTATTAATATTAACATATCCCATTAAACTCAAACTTAGGATTATAAATTAAGTTAAACAATCACTAATGATCTGCCTGCTGGTAAACATTCCAAGACAATGGTAAAAAATGCGTTTTTTAAAATAGAATAAAAAAATGCAAGAAACAGATCTATCTACAGGGTTGGTTTTGGATATCAACGTTCTTCCCAACTAAATCCAAAGGTTATAGATTGGATTTGTACTCGTAACTGAAGGTTTTGCTGAAAGTCACCAAACAATAAAAATAATACCAACGAGGGGCTTCAATGTTTTGTCAACGGAATCCAAACGCAGAATTCTGTAATTGACAAATATGAAGATAAAATTCAAACATAGTTAATAATATAAAAGAAAAAGGGTGCACACGATTTTCGTTGTGAAATGCAAATGTGAAAGCCATTACAATTTATCATCGCTGCCCTAACTTGAACCCTAAGAAACTCAATGTAGAACCTACGGCAGTGACAGGGACTGACGCAGCTTTCGTTTAACAATTTTTGTAATACATAATTCCCAAATTTGAAATTAGCACTACTGAAAAACAACGCTATTTATAACTAAATGGATCAAATTGATATTTTGAAGAAAAAAGTAATTAAATTTAAAGAAAGAGTCTAAGAAAATTAAAATAGAATTTTTTATTGAAAATTATTTAATAATTATTTAAAAATTAAAGTAAATGAGTTTTAATGATATTTTTAGATAAAAACTTATTTTGTTTTTTTAACCAATACCGAAGGAAAATAAACATAAATAACTTTTTTCTTCCTTTTTAAGTCATCGTGTCTTGTAGGATGCTGCAATGCAACCCCACAAACCAAATCTTTCTAGACAGTCAACAATTTCAGCACGGAAACGCCTTGTCTTGTTCTCCAAGGTTCATGCCACTATATAAATATTCAACTCCTGTGTTTCCTGCGTTGCTAATCACATATTGAGATCAAGAAATAAATTAGCTCAATCACATAAAAATCTTATTATAGCACCAAAAGAAATGCAACCAATAGATAATTTGGTTAGGAAGGGGCTAATGAACGTAGAAGAAGGAAATGAAGAATACCAATTCATTAAGAATGGTTTCTTAAATGGTATGGGATTCATGGGGCATGCCACAAATGTCATGGCCCTTTACAAGAACAATGTTGCATTCAATTTGACAAGGCAAGCTCGTTGGGATTCGTTTAAGATTTTCTATAAGGCGGTGGCAATTAAATGTGGTGGGGATGCTAATGTGAGGTATGCATGGTATGGTGCCTCATTGGATGAACTCATAGAGATTGTATCTTTTGGATTTAGTGGATGCAATAAAAATCATGATGATGATGATGAGTGTCATGGTGTTGGGATTTCATTATTTTCTGCCAATTGTTCCATTGATAGGTAAGTGCAAAATTTTCCCTATGCACTAATTCTTTATTAATTAATTTGCATTGCTTAAGGAATAAAAATGAAAGAAAAAAATATAGGGATGCATTAGAAATCATGGAAGTAGTGCATTAATTTTTAATTCCTTAGCCAGCATAGACACTGCTTAATATTTTCCATTTTATTGTTATGATATGAATTTTGACAGAGTAAATAGAGCTAAGAATATGTTCATTTCATTCACAGTGCTATGTCTACAGTGGCAGATGAGCATGGTTTAAGGCATGTGTTGCTATGCAAGGTCATATTAGGAAAGGTGGAAGCTGTTCCTGCTGGTTCAAAACAGAGCCAGCCAATTTCTAAGCAATATGACACTGGAGTGGATGATGTTTCAGCACCTAGAAGACATATTATATGGACTGCTTTTATGCATTCACACATTCACCCAGATTATATTCTAAGCTTCAAGTATAATTATATGAAGGGTAAATGGGTAGTTAATTAAGTTTAAGTTGTATTTAATTCTTTTCTGATATTATATTTTTGTAATATTTTTTTAATCTATGCAACTTATAAAAAAATTATATTATACTTGTGGAAAATTACATTAGTGTTAGTTTTTAGAAGAAAACTTTCTATTTTTTATTTTGATCCGGAAGAAACATTTTTGTAAGACAAGTGTTTGAATTATGGGTTAACCGATATTTATTGGCTTTGGTGCAGATCAACAGATATGTGGCCCACTAAAACCTCAATCACAATATGTGTCATTTCCTAATCTAGTGGCAGGAGTTTCAAACCATTTGAAACCATCACAGATGTCTTTGCTACTTAAAAGCTACCGTATTTACAAAGTAACTATCCAAATCCTTAAAATAATAATCGCTTTTCTTTTTATGTTCTTATTGTGTTAATATGTATTTTGCATGCATTGCTTTGTTATGTAATTTTGCAGTTACTGATTAACATTAGTAATGTTTGGCCTAAGGAACAAAAGACATCACGAGAACAATGGATAAACAAAGTGAGATTGATAGTAGGGGATAGATTGTTGCATTCAGTGATCACAGGATCAAGCCACAGTGTGCAGCTTCTATAGATCCACTTGATATGTAATTGAAGAAACATAGCTATGAAAATGGAAAGATTTAAAAGGTTAATATTGATGTTTGATATTCTTCGAAACAATTAAAACCGTATTTGACTGTAAAATCTTTTTCTGGGTTGGTCAAACCCCAACCGGAAATCAAACACTCCCTTAGTTTTTCTTTTATTGTTGGTTACCAGAAATTTGTGTTCTTATTCCTCCACTTTGTGAGTCGCATTACTTGAATTTAATATGATAGGATACCAAAATTCACTGGAAATTATCGTAGAGATGAATATAATGAGAGGAGCATAGGAGTAGGGAAAATTAACAAGTTTAAATAATGTACATCTAGAGCTGGCAAAATGGGCTGGCCCGCATAGGCTGGCCCGAACCTGCCCACAAAAATGTAGTGCGCGGACCTAAAATAAAAAATCAAAATCAATATGTGGAAGAAAAAGCCCGACCCTAAAAAGCCCAAAAAAATGGCCCGAGTGCGGGCCGGCTCGTATGGCCCGCGGGCGGCCCGATTATTTTTAAAATATAAAAATAATAATTTTTAGTTAGGTTAGGTGCTTGCTTTTGTGACTCTTATTATGGACTTTTATAAAATATATGATTCAACTTTGTGTATTTTGTTTTCTTCCATAATGTTTTCTTTGATTGATTTTGTAGATTTTATTAAAAAGCATAATATAGAAAGTCAAATATAATGTCATCTCCATAAGATAATATCACTTTATGTCAATACCAATAGTTATGGAGTTCATGACATCACCTTAATAAGGTTTCACAGTGTTGCAGTTGTGAATTGATAATATCACTTTATGACTTCACTAATAGTTATGCGTGTTAATGTTAAGACTACCAATATTTCAAATTCTGTTATAAAATCTGTTAAATAGTTAGTTTAGCAATCTGTTAGGGAATTATGTTTAGTTCTCTGGATCTATAAATTCCAGCCTTGTGTCTCCCTGAATACAAGTTTTTCATTTTCCTGTTTTGTAAATCAATAGCTCTGTTTTCCACATGCTATTTCATTTTCCAGTTTTATAAACCTAGAGTTTCTGTTTCCACATGGTATCAATCGCCCTTCGATCCAGCCATGTCTTCCGCCTCCAATTCTTTCATCCCGCACACATTCACGGCACCCATCTCCACGAAACTCAATGACGACAACTACCTAACATGGATCCAACACGCTGAAGCCACAATCAAAGGTTTTAAACTCAAGAAATACATTGATGGACCAGAAGATATACCCAAGAAATTCCAAGATGCAGCTGCACAACTTAAAGAAGAAATCAACACAGAATATGAAAATTTTGAACAACAAGACAATTTACTCAAGTCTTGGCTTCTAGAATCCATGGAGCAAAAATTCATGGTCCTATGAAATCTGGAAAAATCTGCAGATTTACTTTCTATCTCAGATCAAGGCTAGGATAAAGCAAATCAAGATTCAACTTCGCAACATCAAGAAAACAGGTACCATAAGTGAATACTTGACTCAAATCAAACATCTTGTTGAAGTTCTTGCTGCTATAGGCTCACCTTTATCCCAAGAAGATCACATTGACATTATCTTTGATGGGTTAACTGAGGAATATGATGGTATTATAACCTCCTGCATCACAAGAAAAGAATCCTACACAGTTGCAGAAATAAAAGCTTTATTGATGCATCAGGAAGAACGAATTGAAAGGCACCAACAAAAAGAGGTTGCTCCACCTCAAGCCCATTTTGTTCAACAACAAACCAAGAAACCTACCTATCACAACAACAATCGTGGTAGAGCACCTCTTAGAGGACAAGGCCATGGGAGATCCAGAGGAGGAGGAAGATTTTCTCCATCCCAAACACATCATGGCAGAAGTACTCGAATCCAATGCCAAGTGTGTGGTAAATTTGGACACACAGGTTTTCACTGCTGGTCAAGATTTGATGACCAGATTCCTGAGCCAAATTATACAAATTCAGGCTTCAACAAACCACCTCAAGAACCTTTCCCCTCAGCCATGGTCTCCTCCTCCAGTCACTCTCAACTTCTTGATGATACTTGGTATCCTGACACGGGAGCTACTAACCACATCACCAGTGACTTTAACAACTTAATGCTCAAACAAGAATATACAGGATCAGATAGGGTCCACATTGCAGATGGTAACTCATTAACAATTGCACATTCTGGCATATCTAATTTTATTTCCCCACAATCAAATTATATTTTTACATTACAAAATATGCTTTATGCTCCAAACATTTCCAAGAACCTCATAAGTGTTTCCCAATTTGCCAAGGATAACAATGTCTATTTTGAATTTTTCCCTAATATGTGCCTTGTTAAATGTCAGGTAACCAGGAGAGTTCTTCTACAAGGAAACCTTAGGCATGGTCTCTATGTGTTTGACAGGATTCATATGCTCCCCACTGAATGTAATAAACCACAGTTAGCATATAACACCAATGTTGTTTCTGATATTCTAAAACTGTGGCATACTAGATTAGCTCATGCTAACTTCAGAACTGTTTCTCAGGTCATGAAGTCATGTAATACTTTTGTTCCAAAGATAAATAAATTTTTTGTATGTGGCTCCTGCTGTATTGGAAAATCCCATGCTTTACCTTTTCCCTCCTCTAATGTTTCCTATGATAAGCCTTTGCAGCTCATTCATTCAGACATTTGGGGACCAGCTCCTCAAGCCTCCAAAGAAGGCTACAGGTATTACCTCATCTTTGTTGATGCTTACAGCAAATTCACTTGGCTATACTTTCTGCATAATAGGTCAGAAGCATTACCTACTTTTATCACATTCAAAACTATGGTCGAGCTCCAATTTGATGCCAAGATTAAAGCACTTTAAACAGACTCGGGCAAGGAATATGTCACCTTCAAAACCTTCCTAGCTGATCATAGAATACAACACAGACTCAGCTGCCCATACACACATGAACAGAATGGCACTGCAAAAAGGAAACATCGCCATATTACGGAAATTGGCCTCACACTCCTAGCAAACTCCAAACTTCAAAGAGACTTTTGGCCAGAAGCCTTTGTCACAGCCATCTTTGTTATACATCGGTTGCCTTCTCCAAACACCAACAACATCTCTCCCTATGAACACCTATTTTACCAACCACCAAATTACACAATTTTAAAACCTTTTGGATGCCTGTGTTTCCCACATTTAAGACCTTATAACCAATACAAGATGGATCATAGGTCCCAACCGTGTATATTCATAGGCTATTCCCCACCCCATAAAGGTTACAAATGTCTATCCACTACAGGAAAAGTGTACATTGCACGAAATGTTCAGTTTGATGAACTTAATTATCCCCTACAACACGACCCCAACTTCTTAATCTCGCCCTCTCCAAACAGTTCACATTCTGCCACCCTACCCCCATATATACCACAAGTCCACCCTTCTCCCCTTACACCCAATACTAATATTCCATCTCAACCCACTATACCTATTACTTTTGACCCTTTGCCTACCTCTGCTCTGACTCCTAACACTTTACCAGAACCTATATCTGATCATCCTTTACCCAACACTCATCCCATGATTACCAGGGCCAAGGCAGGTATTCACAAACCAAAGGCATTCATCACCTTTGTTACCCCTACTACTCATACTGATTCCATGTTAATCCCTGCATGGAAGGCAGCCATGATGGAGGAATATAATACTCTCCTTCACAATAATACTTGGGACCTTGTTACTTTACCACCAAACAGAAAAGCCATTGGCAGCAGATGGCTATTCAAATATAAATACAACTCAGATGGCATTACTCTGAAACATAAAGCAAGATTAGTTGCGAGGGGCTTCACACAGCAAGAGGGAATTGACTACACAGATACCTTCAGCCCTGTTGTCAAACCAGTCACAGTTCGGGTTGTTCTTACTGCAGCCATCATAAAGAAATGGCCCATTCATCAGATTGACATTGACAATGCCTTCCTACATGGAGACCTCCATGAGGAAATCTTCATGCAACAACCTCCAGGCTTTCACCAGGGCTCCACCAACATAGTATGTAAACTTAAAAAGGCAATTTATGGCCTTAAACAGTCACCAAGAGCTTGGTTTCACAAGCTGGCCCAGGTTCTTCAGTCCCTCGGGTTTCACTCTACAAAGAGTGATCACTCTCTATTTGTGCTTCACACACCACATTTGACCATGTACATTCTGGTTTATGTGGATGATATCATCATCACAGGATCCTCCCAAACAGCTATTGACAATCTTATCCATCAATTGACTACTATTTTTCCTCTCAAGAACTTAGGTCCCCTTCATCATTTTCTTGGTATTCAGGCAGCCAGAGATAACTCAGGCAACCTGCACCTTCATCAAACCACATACATACAAGAACTCTTGTCCAAGCTTCATATGCAAAATGCTAGACCCATTAAAACCCCACTGCCTCCCACAGCTAAACTTATTCATGATGGAACCAGCCCAGCATCTGATCCTACTCTATACAGATCCGTGGTGGGAGCCCTGCAGTATGTAACTATTACTCGACCAGACATTGCCTTTACAGTAATAGTGATTGGAGGTTCATTGGAGGTTCATTGGAAAGCTGTCAAGAGGCTCCTTCGATACCTACAGGGTACCATTAATCATGGTCTGAAATTCAATACAAACTCAAACATGGATATTATAGCAATACTGTGATAGTGATTGGGCTAGTGACCTGGCAGACATGCGATCAACCTCTGGCAACTATGTTTTTCTTGAAAATAACATTGTTAGTTGGCTTGCAAAGAAGCAATCTGTAGTGAGCTGGTCAAGCACTGAATCAGAATTCCAAAGTCTTGCCACTGTCATTACGGAAATCCTATACCTGCAGTCCCTTCTCACAGAGCTACATCTGTCTACCTCCAAACCCCCATTAGTCTGGTGTGACAATCAAGGAGCTGTCCTTCTCTCTGCAAATCCAGTTCTTCACACCAAGACCAAGCACTTTGAGCTTGACCTGTGGTTTGTTAGAGAGAAGGTTGCCAAACGAGACATTATTGTTTGTCACATCGCTGCAAAATTTCAAGTGGCAGATCTTCTTACTAAATCTCCGGCGAGCGCCATTTTCCTAGATCTTCGTAGCAAACTCAATGTGTGTCCTACACCACAGTTGAGTTTGCGGGGGGATGTTAATGTTAAGACTACCAATATTTCAAATTTTGTTATAAAATCTGTTAAATAGTTAGTTTAGCAATCTGTTAGGGAATTATGTTTAGTTCTCTGGATCTATAAATTCCAGCCTTGTGTCTTCCTGAATACAATTTTTTCATTTTCCTGTTTTGTAAATCAACAGCTCTGTTTTCCACATGCTATTTCATTTTCCAGTTTTATAAACCTAGAGTTTCTGTTTCCACAATGCGCTACGTTATATGCATTTTTAATTTGATTACGACAAAACTTGAAGTTGTATGTCCATAATTTTTTAGCTATAGCCTATATGTTTACACAAATCATGATCTTTGATATATATATATATATATATATATATATATATATTAATCGTGTGCCTTTCTCATTCGGTAATGTCATTTTAATTAAAACTTTTTCCAGCTAATTTAATTAAATAGTAATATTACAGAGAATAATTTTTTTATAAATTTATTTTTTAAAACGGGCCGTCCAAAGTGGCCCGTAGCCCGTTGAGGGCCGGACTAGGGCCTTTAATTTCAAGGCCCGAATTTTTACGGGCCTTTTTTGGCCCGACCCTAAATGGTCTGCAACCCGATAAAGCCCGACCCGTTTAGGGCCGCCTGCCTGAATTACCAGCTCTCGTGGTTTTCACCCATCTTAGCAATTGTATGCTTATCTTGGTCCCTGTACTTGAAGGACTTGTCTCTTTACAATGTAATTTTATATCTATAAATTTCATTTTCATTTGGATAACTACTTCTTAAGTATATACATTAAATAAAATCGTAGCATTAATATCTCTATAGCATGAGTCACCTTAATGATATGTTTTTTTATAAGCAGGTAAAGTAATAATATTACACCTGTACCTAAACAGCTAAAGTCATGTACAAATAGTAGATCAGTATAAGGACTATAGAGATTTAATATAAGAATAAGGTTGCTTTAAGTGTGTGTCTATAGTTTATGTTTTTTTGGATACTTTCAGTGATTGGTTCCACAGAAAAATTGTATTTGTTCTATCATATCACATATTGGTAAAAGATTCTCTTAATTAATTTGGACTTGTAGCATGCCTCTTTTCTATTCATTCCTTTATTTTAATTTTGTATAGCTTCTGCCATGTATTTTCGGTATTAATTACGGATAGTTTTTTAGTCAATTTAATTTAAGACTTAATTATATTTAAGTTTTTTTTTATCTATTTCATATAAACCTTCTTGTGCATACTATTATAATATTTGATAAATTTGTAGGAGAAAATTCAAAATATTAATCAAATTTAACATCTCATTCATGAGAAATATCCACCAAAGATTCCTTGGCTAATGCTCTAGGGAGTCAAGAACATAGTGGTTGTGTTCGAGAGTTAGGGTTGGGACCTTGTCTATCTCAAGTGTTTGGGTATCCATATCATTCATACAATAAGGTGTCATCATTTTTTCCATCTTATAATGAATTATAAAATCAGGTTACTACATTGAAATCACAAAATGGATGAGCAAAATAAAAAATTCAATGTATTGATAAGTTTTCTTGTGCAAAACATTCAAGGGGGACAGTAACTACCCCTTGATCTAGCTATGTTCCAAACTTCATAGATACTAGTTATAAGTTCAATATTCTCTTCTAAATATTTTAGTGCAATGTCAATGTTTCTAACTATGGTTTATATTAATATATTGATTTTAGACATCTAATCAAGGGAGTGTAAGCCTAACTAATGGGACTAATCATTCTTCAACAAATGTTGGACATGAAGAGTAGGCCAATTTAATATAGACATGCTGCAAGAGAAACTAGCAATGTGAAATTTCAATTTAGGAACATAACTAATACTACATAATGTTTTCCACATGTTAGGTGGATGATGTGATAATATGAAGATGATACTTATTGATTGAAATGTGAGAAAAATCACTAAATCCATTAAGAGTATTATTTTGGATTACTTTGATTAGTCATCCATTTCCTAGTAGCTAAATTAGACAATTGAAGTCATAAAATCCATTAAAAAAAGGTTTTCGATATTTTTGTTTGTACTTGTATATTCCTTTTTGTTTTTTGGTAATCTCAACTTGAATATTCTTTTAAAAAAAATCATGCAAGCAATCATTTTTTAATGTTATGATAAGTTCTTAGAAGAAAAAAATTTCATACACAATTAAATTTGAAAATTTACTTAAAAGGTAAAATTGAAATAGTTGGGGTCGACAACCAAGTATAATTAGTAGAAGTTTAAGAATTATAGAGATTTTATAGAGATTTATGAACCATGGATATGTATTTATATGTTGATGTAGGTTTTGATAATGACACAACAAATGAAGAATCAAAGATCAAACATAAATTATCACGGACAAATTAATTATGTTTGATGATGGAAAATTGATGAATTCCAAAGAAAAGATTCAAGGCATTTATAGAGGTTTAAAACAGGTGAAAAATAATCATCAAAGTGCCTAAGGATCAAAGGATTGACCCATGACTCATCAAATATCAAAAAGGGTAAAATAAAGTACCAGAATTCATGCAACAGGTGCATGAATCGATTCATATAGCATTGCACAACCATATGAATCGATTCACCCAATGAAATAGGCCCAGGAATGCATTTCAAAAACGCATGAATCGATTCATGCCATAGAAGAATCGATTCACACGTTATCAGGGGATGAAAATTTGTATTTCAAATGCATGAATCGATTCATGCTTATGATGAATCGATTTATAGGACTGTCAGAGTACATTTTTGCCCAGTGAATCTATTCATTTCAAGTTTGAATCTATTCATTCTAATTTTGTTATGCAAATACACTATATGAATGTTAGGAATCCCTAGTGTATGAGCAGCGGAAATACAAGGATTCCCATAGGATTTGTAAAGTGCCGTGTTTCAAAGCATAAGACAAACACAAAAAAATAATAATTGCGTTATAGGATTACCTCTTGAAGAATATCGAAGCAATCGTAGCCTCGTCCTTTAGGAGTCCACACGAGTACTCCCACCAGAAATGCTACACCTTCCAAATGCTAGTTTGACGGCGTGTAGCTTTTGCAACTTTTGCGTATTTTTATGTCTCTTTTTAGGTAGGTGCCTATGAGCATCTTATGCTCTATTTATAGGCTTAGGTTTGACCTAATTTGCTCTCTAAAGAGTGGGCTCCTTACTCATTCTAAATGAGTTAGGCCCAATAGTCTTATTTTAGTCCAACTAAAATAAAAAGCTATTTTCTGATGGGCTTACTCTATGTGTGTGACCATATAGGTAAAATACTCAGTTATATTAATAATAAACTATTTTATTATTAATATAAAATAAGAGCAGCATCTAGCAATGCATCATTATGTCCGAATATTATTTATTAACAACATAACCTATAAGTGATAATTATTTTATATGTTTGTTCCTTTTGTCACGATATCCTAATTGGGCCCAAGGCATGGTCGTGTCATCCTTGTACGATCCAATTTATTTTACTTGATACCGGAGTAGACTTTATCCGAATAAATATCCAATATTTATTCTTTCTAGCATGGCCATGCATTTCCTTAGTCTCACTCCATCAAGTGGCCTATAGATAGCACTCCTGTCACATAGGAGAGACAAATCCCATCTACATCACTCACATCCCTTTGCATAATTTGTACATTGCCTAACCATAACCTTTATAGTCCTCTTGTTACAGAAGACGTTTGATTGTATTAAAACAATAAACTCCTTATGTAGGAATCGTAGTGACTTCAGGTCAAAGGACTACATATACCATTATCACATTGAAAATCGTTTATGACATTCATGTAACGATCTATGCAACGTTCTCATGGTGGGTCTATCCAGTACATCATTACTCTTAATGTGTACCCGTGTGAAGACTTGATATCATTTATATCCATGATCTGTGAGATCAGATCATCAGTACACTCACACACTAGTCTTAATGTATTTACATGTCCCCACGTAAATACTTGACTAGGGACATTTTAGGAATAACTCTCATATGACCTATTACTCCAAGGATAAATAAAGGTTGTTAAACTATTTAACAAAAAATGACTTATTCAAAATGATGCGAACCTATATAGGCTTTTAGTGCATATTTCCAACAATCTTCCACTTGCACTTAGAGCCGATAAGGTTAATGCCCAATGACGTCTACAGTGCCCTTATGCTTTTACTACGTAAGCGGTTTTACTAGTGGGTTCCCAACAATTTTGTTGGTATGCACATTGCATATTTTCACATCTTCCAAAGATGGAACTATTTAAGTATATGCTTGGATTAATCCACTTCCTTATATTGTTCCATGGTTCCATTGTCATCACAGTGGAAACTCATAGGATACAAAACATTTAGAATGATTAAATGTAAATTGACTTCTTTTGTAATTTAACATAGCAAAATACTTAGATTTGTTAGTAGAACCAACGATTATTTCTTGCTTTGAACCTTTCAAGCATACATCGCAACCATCTTGACAACACATATATTTTTATTGCAATCTTAAGTCTTTCAAATTAATCAAAAGATTGACATCGATGTAACCTTTACAACGAGCTTATCTTCCATTTATCAAGATCAAATCCTTAGTCTTTCTTAAGTGTTTAAGGATACTCTTGACTATAGAATGAGAATATTATTAGTTCTAGAAGAAGCATATCTTCTACATGTAATAATAGAACTATAATTGTGCAATTACTAACCTTTTATAGTCACAAGATTTATCTTCATTCTTTAATGAAGATTCTAGCTTCTAAAAGCTTGCTTTAGTCCATAAATGGAACATTTGTAGTTCACATACCTTCTTAGATGTTTCAGGCATAAAAGGCCTTTAGGTTGTGTCATATACACATCCTCAAGATGATTTTCATCTTGACATCTATCTACCATATCTCATAATGGTGGTATACTGCTACAACAAGCAGGATCTAAATGGTTTTTAAGCTAATTGAATTTTGTCAATCTTGCTTTTAAAGGTACTCTTATTACCATCCATGTTTAGTTTTCTTTATGAAAACCCACTTGCATCCTATAGGTTTTACCCTTTAGGTGTGTCAACCAAGGTTCATACCTTGTTAATATACATGGAACCCATTTCAAATCCCATGGTCTTATGCCATGTCTTAGAATCTAAACTTGCATTGGCCTCTTCATAAGAAACTTGGTCATTTAGAAATATGTCTCCTTCCTGATTTATAAGATATCTATATTTTTCAGGTTTAGTGACATATCCTATCGCAAGTCTTGTGCTACCGGAGCTAAGGATGTCACAACACTTTATGATTTCTACTCCAAGTCCATCCTTGACTTTTAAATGCTTTGTGATACTTGAATTTCTTCAAGTTCTACCATCCTCCCACTGATTCTTTAAGGGATGTACTCTTATTCAAGAATACAACATTCTAAGCAACAAGCCTTTTATTCTCAGATGAATTGTAGAATTGATAACCCTTAGCTTTCTTTGGGTATCTCACAGAAGACATTTATCTAATTTAGATCCGACCTTGTCAGAGTTGGATGCTCTATAGAAGCATCATAGTTCCAAATTATTAGTAAAGACATACTAGGTTTCTTCCTAGTCCATATCATATATGGTTTCTTTAAGAAAGTCTAAGATGGAACATGGTTAAGTGTGGAAATTTTGTTAATAAAGAAACGTTGAAGGAGTTAGAGATGTTTGATAATAATCAATAATCAAACTATGTCCAACAAGGTTTGACTTTTCCCCGTAGAGATGCTATTAAGGCATTCCATGAGGAATGAGTTAAGAGGTAATCTCTCACTCTATTAGATAGTTATCAAACTTATAACTCAAATTATTTGTTATCTTGATCTAATCAATAGCTTTAATTGTCTTGCCAATTTGATTTTTCACTTCATTATGAATTCTTTGAACTTTTCAAAGACTTTCTAACTTATGTTACATAAATCCATACTCATTGACTTTTCAATTACTATGTTGAAGTATTGAAAAACATATCTAGTTATTGTTCCAATAGGCCCACATACATCATTATGTATTAGACAATAGATTACTCATTTTTTCAATGAATGAGGTCTCAATTATCTCTCTAATAAATAAGATTTACATGTCTCTATTGATTCCAAAATAAAAAAGAGTCCATATAACCACATTAATGGTATTTAGAAAATGTGTTTCTTATCTATTTGCCTTAGGAGACAATACCATGTAAGTAAGGTTCAAAATCACTTATTGTAACCTACTTTGGCAGTTGTTATAAATGGGTGTTTTGAGATTTAGGATGTGGAATCCATTACTCAATTGTGCATTAACATCCATTTGAAGAAATAAAGTTATTTTATAATAAGAAAAACATTTCTTGTCTAACAAGAAACAATATGCACAATGTCTAGTTCACTAACTAGCCCAATAGTAAAGATCTTATCTTTATTGTAGCAACTTTTGCTCAATTTTATACAGATTTCTCCACCCTTAACAAGTGATCTACTTCCTTAATCTTCCAAAATTTGAGATCTACTACTAGTATCTGATACTAATGTTAGTGAAGTAAAATAACTTGACTTCTATAACATGACCTGTAGTGGAAGTCTTACTTCCCTTTCTTTTGAACTCCTTCAAGTTCTTTGGACAAATTATTTCAATGTCTTCTTTTGGCTAAAACTGGAAACAATTTCCTTTCTTGATCACCTTTTAGACTTCCAGACTAACTTGGCCTTAATAAAGTCTGTATACGATCATATCGTATATCTCCCATATATTCATATTGCCTTTTATAGCTCAGAGTTTATGCAGACTCCATAGGGTATTCAAGACCCAACCATAGATGATATATAAGCCAAACATGACACACTGCCGCTTCATCTTTAATAAAGATGATTCTCAAGTCTCAATACCTATCTAGGTATTTTTTTAGATAAAGTGTCCTTCCAAGGACAGATTGCAACAAAACAATATTTGGTATATCATGGTTATTCTAAAACAAATTACATACAAATCTATCACTTCTATTTAAAACAAGTTTGTCACAAAATTAAGATAGTATGTAGCTGGAATCAGTCATTCCCAACTCAACATTACCATTTTGTGAGTAAAGTTTTTCATAACTAAATCCATGACAAATAATGGGAATTAATTCGGTGGCTAATTCAGCAGCTAACAAGAAGGTAATGTCATTATGTCATATGAAAACCCAGTCGCTAATTCCGTGGCTTAGGAATTTCTAGAATTTCAACTGGAAATTAGATTCCAACATGTTGATAGATTTGTACGACCTTTTATGTATTTCACCTGATAAAATATAAGAATATTTCAAATTGTTGATTACATGCAAGTAAAATCAGTCATGTAGCTCAATGGAATTGGAAGCATGGCATGAGATAACGAAGTGAAATGGGCGTGCAACTGAAAATTGAATATGTGTGATTTTGATAATTCTGGGTAATATTTCCATTTTCTCATTTTAGATTTTATTTACAATTATACGTAATTTTATATTAAATAATTATAATATTTAATGGTTCGCCTGATTAATTAAATAGTTATAACATTTTCATCACCGTGTAAGAAATGCCACTAAAAATTTCTTTTCTTTTTATTGTTTCACTAGTTAAGAGTTCATTAATTATTATATAATATGGCCATTTTGACAAATAATGATAATATATAAATCCTTGGATAACTATTCATGCAGGGGTTTTCTAGTTGGGCTACCATTATTGTGACCTAGATTGACATTCTTCAATGAATTTAAAACTTAACCAAATTATTTTACATTTAAATTACTTTTTTATTTCTTATTTTTAAATTGCTATTCTTAGGACTTAAATTAATTAATATATATCTAATTTTTAGGTGAATAATAATTGATAAATTATTAATTGTAAACCATATCAATTATATAAGGTAAAAAACATAGGGTTCTTTTTATTTAAGAAAGTATATATACATCATAAGCATTTATTTAGATTTGTAGTAGATGCATCATACATGATCACTTTTAGTTGGTGGTTTTTGTAGGCATCTTTAAGTTATCCTTTGACATCTTCAAGAAGTCTTTCAACAAATATCCTTCAGATTCAACATAGAAACACCAACCAAAATGGATATTGGAATTGGAAAAAGAAGCACAATAGTTTCCCGTTCCTTTCTTGAGGCAGTCTTCATGGGATTCACATAAGAGACGATATTGATCCACCGTCTTTGCAGTAGATGCAATGGTATGGTTGTTGGTACATATTGGCCATGGATCATACACAATTTGGCGTGTAACATGTACCGTCAAAACATGTATCTCCACATAGAGGACCATGTCCTTCCGTCTTTTTCACTGCAAACATAACTAAATTGATATGCCAAAACTGATTAGCAAAAATACACTCATTATGTATATTCTAATATATGATGTTTCCAAACTACATAGTTCAAAATCATAAAAAGAAAATAATGGAAACCTACATACCAACAAATAAGAAAATCACAGCAAGAGGAGCAAGTCGAAGATATGCCATTATTTGATTTAGAAAACAACAAAATTTGGTTTCCTATGCGTTGGTTTGCTTTACATGCATGTAGCAATTTATAGGATCCATGGGAGTCATGTGTTGATTAAAATATTATTACATAATTCGCATGCAGCTGTGCATTGTAGACCTTGCAGCATCTTGCCATGTGATACTGTAAGTTAACCATTTCTTGAATAGATAACTACATATTTCAACTAGAATAAAATTAAAACAAGATATAAGGTTCAGAAAGACACAAGGAAATTTATTTATAACTTATCCACTACTTACATTGAATTTTAGGATAGATGCATCTATATCTTTTTTAGTGATTCTGTTTCCTAATTTATTCATATGTTGCACAAAATTTTTCTTTTTAAGATTCCTAATTTTCATACTAACTATTGCTTGATAATTGATAAAGATACAAATGTCTATAATTTCTTGGAAGATTGGATTGCTCTTGTAATTGTGCAATTGTTTTGGAAATGTTGGAAGGCCTAGTCTGATGCATGCATTTGCATTTTGAACTTAAAAAAGGAAGAAAGAGAAAAGGAGTTTGAGTTGAGTCCTGAGACTGTGAATGTGATGATGGAGGAAACGTTATCCTTCCTCCTTTCGTATTTATAAGACCATCTCTAGAAGCTTTTGATTTTTTTTATCAGATATTTTACAAAGTTTAATCACTATTTTTCTTTTATGATTATTAAACTTTCTAACTTCTTAGAAATTAATATAACATTTGACTCTCACTTTAAATGTAACATCCCTAATATTTTAGTAAAATTATGATAGCGAAAAATATTAATAATTGTTTTAGAGATTTATTTGATATAAAGACAATTATAAATAATTAACTATTGTGGAAATAAATAAATTTATTTGGTTGATTAATTACAAAAGAGTTAAATGAGGTGAAATTAGAAGGAGGTAAATTTAGAAGTTACCGATGGGGGTAAAAGGTAAAAGTTTAATTAAAACTTTCAAAGAAAATCTAAAAGAAATAGGGAAAAGACAGTTTTGCCCTTGAGTCTTAAATAATTAAAATTCCTTTTTATTCCTCATTCATTTTCACGCCAACTTCTTCTTCTTCTTCTTCTTCTTCTTCTCCTCCCTCACACTGCCGAGAGTTGCATGGTCCAAGGGAAGACCTATTCCGCGTCAAAACTTTAAAATAACCCCATTTTTGAGGTCGTGGCTTCGAGGTGAGTACAATGGACCATTTGAATTGAGTTATCCCCTCCCTTTTCATTTTCACTCCCTAACCGAATGGCCATGCATGGTGGGGGAAGCTTCCATTTTCCATTCCTCCAGTGCATGGGAGCTTAAAAACGGTATTTGAAACAATGAGGGTAATATCACGTTTATGGGTTTTGCATTTCGACCTCTGTAGGTAGCGAAACGAACGTCGGAGGACCGAGTGACAAAGCGGGTGTTGGATTCAGAGGTAGAACCTTGAACCCAACACTTAGAGGATGCAATCGGCATCAAGAACAAATCGTCGAAGCTTGGAATCGAGGTATAGGGGCTGTTCGGGTTGTAATTAATTAGAATAGGTGTGTATTTTGGGTTCGGGTCATCGAACTAAGTATTAAAACGGTAAGAAAGATTACTAGATGATAATTGTTTGTGTATGGATGTATGAATATGAATTGTGCATGATTTATGATGATTATGAGATTAAAGTGTTGTACATTGTGATAAATCGAAGTGTATAGTAGTAATGTGATGACGGGCTTGACAAGTAGGTCGCCCATTTGATGAGTATGTGCTGTAGTTGATGGCCACTTGTGATATAATATGAGGAATGTGAATTATATATATATGATTGCGTGGTGTGGGATGGCCGACGGTATGTATAGCCCCTCGTTTCTGGCTCCCGTGGTTTTTGTGCCCAGTTGAGCTACCCAGTGGTCAAGTAGGACCCAGTGGTTGAGGTGGAGAGTCAAGCAGGGTTCACGGGGTGTCAAGTAGGACCCCCAGCTGAAGGCCGATCCTTTAGTATCCGGATACTAGGCGTCGATTTTGTGTGAGAGTCAGTGGTGATAATTGATGGAGTTATTAGTATTGTGTGATGATGTGTATGTACTTAATTATATTTGCTGATTGTGAATTACAATTTGAGAATAAAGCATTCGGATGGAGTTTATACACATGCATTTGGTTATTTAATTTCCGTTCTAGATTAATTATGATGCCAAACACTCACCCTTGCTGTGGTTTTCTTCTAATTTAGTAACCAGTGACAGGGAAGAGGTCGGAGCCCCGGAGGTGCGCCAAGCGGAGGATTGATGCCAAGGAACCGAGGAATTATGAAATGAATTATGTGTGTAATGTGTACTGAGTTTTCTGTGTATGTGATGCTATAATATGTTATTTGTGTGTGTGAACTAATCTAGAATTGGTATGTTGATTAATGTGGATAGGAATTCATGTTGCTGAAGTGGTATGGTGGTGATGCTGATATGATCGGTGTCGATTTTCATGAATTTGATATATATATATATATATATTGGCACGGAGCCAATAGTAGATATAATTGATAAATTGCTATGGGCAGGTTTTGTAAATAATTATGGGTCATGAATGATGAAAAAGGGATGAATTATGTCTGCTGTAGTATAGCTGATTACTGAACGAATCTCGCCCTAGCGGATTTAGTCTCGTCCGAGTGAGGCACGACCGAGAAAACCCTTTCCGAGTGAAGGAAGGTTAGGGTGTTTCCGAGTGAGGCATGACCGAGGGAACCCTTTCCGAGTGAAGGAAGGTTAGGGTGTTTCCGAGTGAGGCATGACCGAGAGAACCCTTTCCGAGTGAGGCATGACCGAGAGAACCCTTTCCGAGTGAAGGAAGGTTAGGGTGTTTTCGAGCGAGGCATGACCGAGAGAACCCTTTCCGAGTGAAGGAAGGTTAGGGTGTTTCCGAGTGAGGCATGACCGAGAAAACCCTTTTTGAGTGAAGGAAGGGTAGGGTGTTTCTGAGTGAGGCATGACCGAGAGAACCCCTTTCGAGTGAAGGAAGGTTAGGATGTTTCCGAGTGAGGCATGATCAAGAGATCCACTTCTGAGTGAAGGTTAGGATGTTTCCGAGTGAGGCATGACTGAGAGAACCCCTTCCGAGTGAAGGAAGGTTAAGATGTTCCTGAGTGAGGTATGACCGAGAAGACCATTTCTGAGTAAAAGACTGAATTGTTGTGAATTTTCCTTGCAAGTCTTGTAATTCGCTCGGGTTTAAAATGTAGAACTCGCTCAAGTGAGTAGGAACTTGCCTAAAGGACCTTCACTGGTTTTGCTTAAGCGAATCAGGGTCTCGCTCAAGCGAGTGACCCCTGACTTCATTCTTCTTCTTCCACTTATTCTAATTAATTCCATTCTATTATTTGATTTATTCACTATTGTTTAGTATTTTGAGTATGCCTGCAAAAAATAAATGTTATTTTACATTAGGACCTAATTAATTATCATTAAATATAAAAAATTTATTGTGAAAAATAATTAATCGGATATAAATATAGGTAAAAAGACGTAGAACGTCACAGGTGGTATCAGAGCAGTTCTTTCTAGAGCCGGGTGCATGGGTGAACCCAATAATTTGTGAGTCCTATACTGGACTGTTTTTACATTCTATTGCATTGTGTTTGTGGTTGTTTGTGTTATTAACAGAATAGCTTGGCATCATTCCCTTGGCACTCCGGTGGCGTTGTATTTTATATGTGTATGAGGTAAATATCCGACTCCCTGGTAGATCATTGGTTATTAATGGTGATGTGTTTGTTTATTGTAGAATTACTTTATGGTTGAGGAAGCTAGTTCTGGTGGAGGAGATGACTTCTTCTCAAAATTTTCTCAATTGATAAGTAGGACCGAGTCTGGTCCCACTCTTGACAAATTCCTGAAAAGGAATCCCCCTGCTTATAAAAGAGGGCATGACTATGATGGAGCGCATGTTTGGATACAGGAAATTGAACAAGCCTTTGAGTATTTTGAGAGTTCAGAGGAGCAGAAAGTGCAGTTTGTAACTTATCAGCTGAAGGACGAGGCTAGGATATGGTGGTCTAGGACCAAGGTGCAAATGAATGCAGCAAGTTAACCGCTGGTGTGGGCGAATTTCTGTAGAAGGTTTTTTGTCAAATACTTTCCTGATAATTACAAAATCTGTAAAGAGATGGAGTTTTTGAGATTAGAACAAGGCAGAATGTCAGTGGTTGAATATACTACCAAGTTTGATGAGTTGTGTGACTTCTATCTCCCTTTCTCCTTAGAAGGAACTGAAGGTAGTAAATGTGCTAAGTATGAAGCTGGATCACGAATTGAACTTCGTAGTGTGATTGTGCCTATAGAGATTCGAGATTATCCTACTTTGGTGAATAAGGCTAGGCTGACTGAGGAAGTACAATTACAAAGAACATTTCAACTAAAAGATAAGAGACCGTTGAAGGCAAGAGGATTCAGCTTTAAGAAAATAGGTCAGTTCTTTCGTGGCGGTAAGTCTTCCGCTATGTCTTCTTCCTCTTCTGGTCGTGGTTCTACTGGCCATTCTAGTAGCCATTCGGGTAGCCGTGCATGCTATAATTGTGGCCAGGAGGGCCATATTGTGAAACATTGTTCGGATAGTCAAATTGTTTATTTCCAATGTGGACAACCGGGGCACCTTAGGCCCGATTGCGCACAGAGGCAGCAACCGAGTGGACATGGTAACCGAGCCAATGCTTCTGTGACTCGTGGTGCTAATCTTTAGAGGGGAGGTAGAAACGGCGGTGGTCGAGGAGGCCAACACTCGGGGAGGTCTGATGCTCAATCCAGTGGTGCTCAAAATGTTATGGCTAGGCGAGTATTTGCCTTTGATGCTTCTGAAGTTGCAAGGACTGACAACTTAGTGCAGGGTAAGTGTATTATTCATGGCTATTTGGTAAATGTAATTTATGATTCTGGTGCGACCCATTCTTTTATCTCTGAGAGCTGTGTATGACGGCTTGGTTTGTCGGTGGTGTTAATGGAGAATGCTCTTAGTGTCTCCACTCCTACTGGCTCTACTTTCCGTGCAACCATTATGTGTGGGGAATTGCCAATGCAAGTTAAAGATCATACCTTTCTGGTGAATCTAATTTGTATGCCATTAAAGAACCTAGATATTATTTTAGGTCTCGATTGGTTGGCTGCTAACTATGTTATGGTGGACTGCTATCGAAAGACCATAATTTTCTCCCAGGAACTTGACACAAAGAACGTGGTGAGTGATGTCTTCGCAATTTATATTATTCTATTTACTTTGGAAGGACAATATAATCTTATACCTAGTGATATTCCGGTAATGTACGATTTCCCTGATGTATTTCCGGAAGAAATTCCGGAGTTGCTTCCCAATTGGGAGATTGATTTTACCATTGATTTGATTCCCGGGGCTGAACCTGTGTCCCGTGCGCCTTATAGAATGCTGTCGCGACCGGGATCGCGGCGGATGCGGCCGACCCTCTCGAAAAATGATTAAAATGGGTTAACACGAAATAGGGAGTCGCCACCAACGTTTTTATCCCTAGGAAAAACATTGGGAAAAAACTAAGTTCAGTAAAGCACTGGTTTAAAAAGTGAGATTCAAGTTCGGGAGTCGGTTACGAGTAGGGAAGGTATTAGCACCCTACATCGCCTGTCAAAAACAGTACCAAGATTGAAAATGCGCAACATAAATAGCCTTACAAAAGATGTTATGTTTCTTCCTTTTTATTGTTGTACTTTGTGTAAAAAAAAATGAAAGGAACAAACTAAACAAACATGAAGTGTAGGTCAACAGGACGTCTCGTCCAAATTAACCTCGGCTTCGGTATAAACCAGGAAAAGGGAAGGGTGCTAACAAGACGTCGCGTCTAAATTAGTCATCCTTTAATTAAAAATACGAGGTCAGGAACGGAAAAGGGATAAACAGGACGTCTCGTCCTAAGTATCCCTTTCCTTATGAGTCATGATGATGGTCAACCAAAAAATAAGGGAAAATCAACAAGACATCACGTCTAAATTGATTTTTATGGAAGTGATAAAAATAGAATAGATACAAGAAAACGTGAAAATGAAAAAGGAAGGATGGGCCTGACAGGAGTTAAGTCCTGCTCCTACGTATTCTCAGGTTATCGAGAAATCAGGGTTACGTAGTTCTTGAAAAAGGATATTCTTAAGACATGTTTAAGGGACTAAGGGTGGATGAGGTTTACAGAAAAAAGGGTGCACACAAGGCGGAGTTCTCCGCACGTGCGTGGGTCTTGGAAATAGTGTAGGCAGAAGTGCTTTTGCACGACACTAATTCAGATCAGTATTGTAATATTCTAAAAAGGTATCAAGAATACACGCTTTTCTTTTTTTATATATTTTTTACTTTTTATTTTTATATTTTTTGAATAAAGACAAAGGGGAAGTTCAATAAGAAAACAGGATGATAAAATGCACAACAGTAAGAAAAATGAATAAATAAAATAATGAAAAGGGGAGATTGTTATTAACAATTAAAAAGCAGAGTAAAGAGTTCAACAGGATATACTAAAGCGAGAAAACATATTTCGCAAAAATGACAATTTGACAAAAGTAAATAATGAAAAGCAAGGGAAATAAGTAACAGAATGTAACCGGTGTGACGGGGATGCTGGGAACCGGTGTGGACTTGAAGTGTAAGAGCCGGAGTGGAGCTGGTGCGTCAGTGGAGCTATGGGGAACCGGTGTGGTTCACTGTAGGGACGGTGTGGGGATTTAGTGTAAGAGTCGGAACGGAGTTGGTGATTTAGTGGAGCTGTGGGGAACCGGTGTGTGGTTCACTGAAGGGACGGTGTGGGGGATTTGGTGTAAGAGTCGGAATAGAGTTGGTGATTTAGTGGGGCTGTGGGGAACTGGTGTGTGGTTCACTGAAGGGACGGTGTGGGGGATTTGGTGTAAGATCCGATATATGGTTCGGTGAACAATTGGGTCACTTCAAAAGAGGGATTCAGTCTTTTCTTTGTAACACACGAGAACTTCTCCAGAAATTCAGTATAGGAATTTCTACAGGTTCTCTGTTTTGGTGGATTCAAGGAATCGGGAATTAGATCTATTCTCTGGGGGGTTCTTTGGATTTCAAGAATTCGGGTCAATTCCTTCAGGATTCAGGGTGCAAGGGTGGGACCAATTTCTTAGGGATTCAGGATTCAGGAGCTCACCAATCTCTTAGGGATTCAAGATTCTAGCAGCTAACCCTTTGTGCCTCTTTGATTGGGGCATTTATAGAAGTTGTGGGCGCTGGCCGAGTGCTTGGACAGCACATGCTTCCACTCACAGTGGAGGCAGCCTAGCCACTAACAGGTTATGGGGAGCAGCGGTTGGTGAGGAATTATTAATTACTTCCACTTCCGCCCCCTGTCTGCCACTTCCAGAATTCATGGATTGACTAGGGAATTTTTAATTACTTCCACTTCCGCCCCCTGTCTGCCACTTTTAAAATTCAGTTGGGAATTATCCACTCGGATATATCCTTACCCGAGAGGTATTTATTCGGAGTCAGACTTACTCGAGAAGTTTTCATCAAAGCCTCTTTTCATTCATAATTACTTCACTTCGGAGGCACCTCAAAAAGTATTTCACTTGGCTATTTCTCCGGCCGACAAGTCAGAACTATTTTTCACTTAAAATTGATTCACTCGGGAATTCTTCATTCGAATGTCTCAGTCCGAGAGGTATTCCTTCGAAATCAAAGTCTTTCTTCACCCGGAAGCACATCTCTCGGAAGTAAACCACTCGGAAATGATTCACTCGGAGACACCCCACTCAGATATATCTGCTCGAAAAGTATTCACTCATAGAACCTTTCTTTTCTCGGAAATAATTCCCTTGAAATGATCTATTCGGAAATATCTCACTCGGAGACAGCCTACTCGGATATATCTTTACCCGAAAAAGTATTCATTCAGAATCGATCCACCTAGGAATTGTCCACTATGAAATCTCTGTACCCGAGAAATATTCGAAATCAGTCTTCCTTCGCTCGGAAATACTTCTCTCAGAATCAAACCACTCGGAGAAACCTTACTCGGATACATATCTTTGCCCGAAAAGTATTCATTCATAGTCAGGGCCTTGCTTTGCTCGAAAGTAATTCCCTTGAAATGATCCACTCGGAAATGTCCCTCTCGGAGACATTCCACTCGAAAGATGGAACTTTGAAGTGTTTCTGCCTGAAAAGTGTTCCTTCGAAGTTCATAGCCTTTTTGGTTCAGAATAGCTTCAATCTGGAGTTCTTCACTCAGATGTATCCCCAACTTGAAAAAGCATTCATCCGAAGTCAGATTCACGTTTCGTTCAGAATGGCTTTAATTGGGAATACTTCTCTCAGAATCGAACCACTCGGAGAAACCTTACTCGGATACATATCTTTGCCCAAAAAGTATTCATTCATAGTCAGAGCCTTTCTTTGCTCGGAAATAATTCCCTTGAAATGGTCCACTCGAAAATGCCTCACTCGGAGACATCCCACTCGGCAGCGTCTCACTCGGAGACAACCTACTCGGAAATTATCATTCGGACCTTTAGAACTTGAGTCTCTGCATGAAAGGTATTCTTTCCTAGTTAGAGCCTTTTCTTCATTCGGAAGTAACTCCCTCAGAAACAGACCACTTGGAAATGCCTCACTCGGAGACATTCCATTCGGCAACGTCTTACTCGGAGACACCCTACTCGGAAATGATCATTCAGAGTCATACTGCCCGGAAATGATTACTTGGGAATATTCCTTTCCGAGAAAAACACTCATCCGAAGTAAGACTCGGAAATTCTTCAATGATTCCTGATTTGGGCAATGGATGTTTGGCGCCTTTTTTAATTAAATCTTTGGTATTTGGGCCAGACCAAAAGAGGTGTTCACAAATGTCTTCTGTGGAATTGACTGAAGTGAAGAAGCAAGTGAATGAGATGTTAGGGAAGTGGTTTATCCGACCGAGTGCTTCACCTTGGGGCGCTTCGGTACTATTGGTGAAAAAGAAGGACGGTAGTATGCAGATGTGTATCGACTACCGACAGTTAAATAAGTTGACGGTTAAGAATAAATATCCTTTGCCACGAATCGATGATATGTTGGATCAGTTGCGAGGCGCTGTAGTATTTTCGAAGATCGACTTGAGGTCGGGGTATCACCAAATAAGAGTGAAGTCGGAAGATATTCCAAAGACGGTGTTCCGGACTCGGTATGGACACTTTGAGTATGTTGTAATGCCTTTTGGAGTGACAAATACTCCTGCTATCTTTATGGATTACATGAACCGGATCTTTCAACCATACTTGGATCAATTTATGGTAGTGTTCATTGATGATATATTGGTGTATTCGAAGTCGATTGAGGAGCATGCACAACATCTTCAAGTTGTTCTGCAGATATTACATGAGAAAAGGTTGTATGCTAAGTTATCTAAATGTGATTTCTGGGAGGGAAGTGTATAATTCTTGGGACATGTGATTTCCCGAGAGGGCGTATCTATTGACCCATCCAAGATTGAAGCAGTTATGGCTTGGGAAAGGCCTAAATCAGTGATTGAAATTAGGAGTTTCCTTGGATTGGCTGGGTATTATCGTCGCTTTATTGAAGGATTTTCTCGTATTGCGCTTCCTTTGACTCGGTTGACGAGAAAAGAGAATCCATTTGTATGGTCGGACAAGTGTGAATTGAGTTTCCAAACTCTTAAGCGGTGTTTGACTACTGCACCTGTACTTGCACTACCAGATGTGATGAAAGAATTTGTGTTGTATTGTGATGCATCTAAGTTTGGTTTGGGATGTGTGTTGATGCAGGATGACCAGGTAATCGCCTATGCCTCAAGGCAATTGAGACCGCATGAACAGAATTACCCTACTCATGACCTTGAACTTGCGGTGGTAGTATTTGCATTAAAGATTTGGCGCCATTATTTATATGGGTCTCGCTTCGTGGTATTTAGTGACCACAAGAGCTTGAAATACTTATTTGATCAGAAGGAACTAAACATGAGACAAAGGAGATGGTTGGAGTACCTAAAGGATTATGATTTT
The DNA here is from genome assembly GCA_037962975.1 of Clitoria ternatea. Classification (NCBI taxonomy): domain Eukaryota; kingdom Viridiplantae; phylum Streptophyta; class Magnoliopsida; order Fabales; family Fabaceae; genus Clitoria; species Clitoria ternatea. Next base: position 271,064,883 of record CM075669.1, on the reverse strand, counting down.
GATTTGAGGTACCATCCTGGTAAAGCAAATGTTGTTGCCGATGCTCTGAGTAGAAAAGTATTACATGCAGCTTTCTTGATGAGCAAAGAGCAAGAATTATTGGAAAGCTTTTATGATATGAACATTGAGGTTGTTATGAACGCTCCAAATCAAATGATAGTTGGGATGTTGAAGATCTCCAATGAATTTCTGGATTCTTTAGCTGTGGCCCAAAAGGACGATGAAGAGTTGATGGAACTGCATGACACTCAAACAAGAGGTAAAGATATGGAATTAGCCAAAGGTAACGATGGAATTTGGAGGTTCTGAGACCAAGTTATGGTGCCTGCAAAAGGTGATTTCAGGCAAGCCGTGTTAGCTGAAGCACATAGGAGTTCTTTGAGCATTCATCCCTGTGAACACCTATTTCAGTCCGGTCGATCCACAAGTAAAAACGAATACAAGTAAAGATGTAAAGAAGAAAGAAAAAAAAAGGAGAAAAGAATTCTAAAAAAAAAATAAAAAAAATGATGACTCAGAAATGGTCATTTCCGAGTGAAGGGACTCGGAAATGATCATTTCTGAGTGAGACATGGTCCCTGGCCTGTTTTCGCTCAAGCGGGTGATGGTTTGCTCAAGCGAGACATGTCACGCCCGAGCGAGATTGATACCTGATGCATATTCCTTTCCTTCGAATGATGAAATCTGAGTGGAATTACTCAGAATGAAGCAAATCCGAGTGGAAGCTGTCCCACTGCAATCATTCCGAGCCAAATTCCAAGTTCTGACTGAAAAGCAGGAAGATCCGAGTGAAAAATAGTCAAATTTCAACTTCTGAGTGGAAAGAAGACAGTTTCCGAGTGACAAACGTCCAATTTCCGAGTTCTGTCTGGAAAGCAGGCAGATTCCGAGTGAAAAGTATTCAAATTCCAATTTCTGAGTGGAAAATAGTCAGGATCTGAGTGGACGTGTCAAAGTTTCCAAGTTTTGAGTGATAATCAGGCATTTCCGAGTGGTTGTCCAAGTTCTAAATTTTGAGTGAGGAATAAGACCATTTCCGAGTGCAAATGTCCAATTTCCATTCTGATTGGAAGATGAAACTGACTCCCAAAGTCAGTTCCGGGTAAATCCTCCAAGAAGTGAGGTTCTGTCATTTTTAAAGAAAATCCGAGTGATGAGCTTCCGAGTGAAACTTACTTCACGACTGTCAATGTGAAGTTAAAGAAAGAATGGTTCTGACCTCTCGGTAACCGAGTAAAAATAAGGACAACTCCCAGATATCCGAGTGGATTGATGCACATATGGAACGATTCTGAGAGAAGACTGATGCCCTCACAAAAACCGAGTGGATGCTTGCAGAGTAAAGAGCCTCCAATTGGTGATTAATGATTGGTGATTGAAATCGAGTAAAATAAAGCCGACTCAGAATGATAGCCATTTCTGATTAGAAAGGAAGGAATGGTTGACGAGTGAAAGAAATTCTGAGTGAGAAGTCAGTTGGAGCTGAGTACCAAATTCCGAGTGAAAAGCCAATCAAAGAAAGAGTCTACTGAATGACTCAAAATCCACTCAGAACCGAGGGAAGAAGGGGTCTACCGAGTGAAGTATTTCCAGTCTGCACCGAGTCGTTCCCTTCCATTTTCAGTCGGCTCTGAGCCATTCTTTTACTATCACCCTCCATTCCACCCATTCCCGAGTCACTCTTTAAACCAAACCCGAGCTCATTTTCACCCAAATCTGACTCACCATTCTCACCCAGATTTCGAGTCATCCTTTACTCGTTTCCGAGTCAATTTTTACCAAACTTCGAGTCATCATTCTCACCTAATTCTGAGTCGTTTTTAATCAGTTCTGAGTCAATCTTTGATCGGTTTTTGAGTGACACTTTTCAGTCAGTTCTTGGTCAGTCTTTAATCATTTCTGACTCACTTTTACCAATTCCGTGTCATCCCTCATCACCCGTTCCCGAGTCATTTTCACCAATTCCCGAGTGACTTCTCACTCAATTCCGAGTCATCTCCACCCAATTCTGAGTCATTATTCAACCATTTCAGTCGGTTCCAAGTTACTTGTTACTCGGTTCCGATTGAATGTTTCACAGCCGAGCAAAACCTCTACTCGGCCTTCCATAGGAGGACTCCTCCCAGAAGAATTCTCACTCGGGAAGGAGTATTTTCACTCGGCTTTCTATGGGAAATGCTTTATTCCACTCGGAATTAACTCCCAATGTGGATGAATACTGACTGAGAGGCTGATCCGAGTCATTTTCACTCGGAATTCTACCATTCTCACTCGGATTTCCATCATTTTCTCTCGAATTTTCACCATGCTGACTTGGATTTCCACTATCCAAGTGGATCCTTGAATTACGGGAGGTGGTTGGCAACTAGACAAGGAGGAAAATGATAAAGAATTGCCACCAGCCTCCATTCTCCTTAATTGTCAAAGATCCAGGCTGTTCCCAACACACTATCCAAGTTGTTTGACAATTTCAAGGGGCGGCTGGCAACAAGACAATGTGGAAATATTAAAAAATCCTCACCAATTGGCAGCCAGGCTGTCACGGGTCTGTTTAGGCAATCATCATGCTCCTCAAATGTTCTATAAATACTGTAAACGAAGGAAGTAAAAGGGATCTGGGAAGCATTCATTTGAGAAAATCCAAAACAAATTTTTTTTTCCTCACTTTTCAACCATCCTTCTCCTCTCCCATACAGCCCCCAAACTGCCCCTTCCTTTCACCCACTTTTCAACCGTCCTTCTCCTCTCCCATACGACCCCAAAACCGTCCTCCTCTTTACCTCTACACCGTGCCGTCCTTCTCTTCTCCCATACAGCCCCCTTCATCTAAAAACACCATCCCTCTTAATACCGTCCCCACTCACCTCACCCAACACCGTCCTCACAGCCCCTCAACACCGCCTCACCGTACTCCCAACACCGCGCCAAACCTTCCTCACAGCCCTCGCCTCACTCCGTCTTCCTCACAGCCCCTCTACACCGCCTCACCGTACTCCCAACACCGCCCCAAACCTTCCTCACAGCCCTCGCCTCACTCCGCCTTCCTCACAGCCCCTCTACACCGTCCCTCTCTCCCTTGCCTCACTCCGTCCTCCACCCTTACCCTTCACCACTATTTCCTCCCTCTCTACACCTCACAGCCCCCCTTTTACTATCCCATTTCCCCCTCACTCCACGCTCACTTTTCCCTTCCTTTTCTCCTTCAAAACCAAACCACACACACACCTCCGTCCTTCCCCTCAAACACCCATCCGACCTCACCAACAAACTCCTTCAGCCGTCCTTCTCTTTTGCACACCATCCAGCTCCTTTCTAACCACATCGGTCTCACTCTCATTTTTAATACTCGTATTTATTTCATTTTCTGTTAAATTAATTACTGTTTGATGACTATGTTATTAATTAATTTCTGTTAATTAATAAATATTAATAGAAATGAATGTTTCACACTTTCTATTCGGACTAGCATAAAAATTGTAATTATTATTATTGTCGTTATTATTATTATTGTAATCTTTATTATATTTCTTAAAAAAGGTGGAGCAAGATTAATTTGGACGAGACGTCCTATTAATCTTATTTTTTTTATTTTATTTTTATTTTTTTTATTATTAAAAATGGTGGAGCGAGATTAATTTGGATGAGACATCCTGTTAATCTCATGTAAATATTCTGTGTTTAATTTCTTTTTGTTTATTTTTGTATATTTTGTCACCTCGTATATTCTCTTCTCATGAAAAAGTTAAAATAATTAATGGGTTAATTATAATGCGCGCTATCAAATTGAGGTAACCGTTTTTATAACGGATAGTTGTGAGGTGCTAATACCTTCCTCACCTGTAATCAGACTCCCGAACATGGAATTTCATTTTTATAACCAGTGCTTTAACAAAGGTTTTCCCGGTATTTTATCCTAAAAAATATTGGTGGCGACTCCCTGTTTAATTTATTATTTTTAAAATCGTTTTGAGGGTCGGCCGCGCCGTCGCGATCCCGGTCGCGACAGATGGCGACTCCACTAGGGACTTAGAGAGTCAAGCCAGTCAATTTGATAGCGCATATTTTAATTAGCATATTAATTATTTAACTTCTTCCTTTATTTTATTTTTTGTCAATGTTTGTATATAGTTTCTATTTTGTTTGTACTTTATCATTTATATGTCTGTGTGATTATTGAACCCTAGGATAGACAACTTTGTATATTTGTTCTGTGTTTATTCTTTGTGCAGAATGGGGTAAGGTAAAAGGTATTGAATGCCCTTCCACACACTACACTCACATTTACTTGCACACACCTATGAGTGGCGCCCTATACCCGGGCCCCAAATGAAGCTTAAGTTAGGAGGGGTTGGTAACTGAATCGTATGGGATGTACTTCCTATCCGGTGTTCGTGAGAACCTCAACCAGAGTTTGACCTCTCATGATATACGCACTTAGTGGATTCCCCACTGTTTGCGTCTCTGTCATGAGTAGGATCTTGGCTCTGGTGACCTTCTAGATGTCTAGTATAAGCTATCCGGTATGGAGAATCACTTTTAGACAAGCCATAGGTCCTAGAAAGAACTTTCAACAAAACCCAACCTAGGCCACAAAAGGGCAGACTTTATTTTACCTTATGTCATTTTCACTCTCCCTTTTAAATCCAAATGAATGAATTATCTATCCATTGAGGGTACTCTATTTCAAAAACAGTGATTCATTTCCAAAACACCCAGTACACTCCAAGTGGATAGATAATTCTCTTTTGATCATGTACCTCCAAGTCCTGAGTTGTAGATTTTCATGCTCGTCAAAACAAGAAAATCAAAAGGAACAATTTTGGATCCCTTTAACTGGGGCATCAATGACGATTAAGAAAATCTATGGCTTCTGCAACTTAGACTCGCATGAGTTTTGGAAATCAATGTTTCCCAAAAAAAAAACAAAAACAAAAAAAACAAAAACAAAAACAAAAACAAAAACATTTTTTACATCACATCTTTGGGAAAACATGAATTTCAAAACATAACAATAACTGATTCCTTTTCTTTGTTTCAATATTCGCAGGAAACGATTCAGAAATTGGCAGTATCTCTGGGTAAGTATGGAAATTAACATGAAACATGACAATTATGGTACAGATGTGACAAAGTTGAAGAAAATATTACATCTCAAAGCTAAGAAAGTTGATACAGTTAGTGTGCAAGCACTGGGGAAAAGATTAAGTATGACTCAAAAGATGGCCCTTACCAGGAAATATGGGAAGGTCTTAAGACTATTAGAGATGGAAGTCCAAACCGAAGCAATTACAGCCTTGGCACAATTTTATGACCCACCCCTCCGCTGTTTCACATTTAGAGATTTTCAATTGGCTCCGTCAATAGAAGAATTTGAACAGATATTGGGGATACAAGTGGAAGGGAAAATTCCTTATCGCCATCTTGACCATCACACAACAACCACTTCAATCGCCCGTGTTTTGAAAATCTCTCCCGAGGCATTGAGGAATGTGCAAATGAACAGAAATCAAGTTCCCGGGTTCACCCGAGAATTTCTCGAAAAGCACATGCAGATCCTGGCCGATAAAGAGGAATGGGAGGCTTTCATGGATACTTTAGCCCTCACTATTTACGGGGTTGTCTTGTTCCCTAATTTAGACAACTATATGGATTATGACGCTATTGCTGTTTTCCTGGCTCGTAAGCACCGGCTCGAGAATCCAGTCACAGCCATTTTGGCTAATGTGTATTGCACCATGGATTTCTGCCACACACAAGGGGGAAAGAGGATCATTTGTTGTTTACCCATTTTATATGTATGGCTCACATCTCATGTCTTCCATCAAATATGTAAAGCCGAGTGTCCGGTTTCTGATTTGAAATTGTGTCAATTGGCCGTGAAGAGTAGGCGTGAATGGGCTAATCACCTCGTAAGCCTTACAGCTGAAAAAGTCAGGTGGTATCCTCAATGGTTAATGGTTGAGTCAATCATCTATAGTTGTGGAGGTTACCTGAATGTTCCTCTCATGGGCACGCAGGGATACATCAATTACAACCCTGTTATTGCAAAGCGTCAGTTGTCTTATCCTCTACTCGGGCCACCGAACGAAAAACTGCTCACTCCTTTTGTTTTGTACTATGCAAAAGGGAATTACACATCCGTTGTTCGGGATATAGCCAATGCGTGGAAGAAGATCCATAGAATGGGAAAAGAATTAGGGGCACGAACCTATGCTGTAGGGGCCGAATATTTTGAATGGGTCCTAAACAGGGCCTCCATTGTAAAACTGCCCTTCAAAAGCCCTTCATATCAATTCATGAATAATTTCCCTCCGCTAGTCATCATGGAAGACAAGGTCACCATGGCTCTGAAAGCGCAAATAGAAGAGTTGACAACAAAGAATCAAAAGCTAGAAGAAGACCTTTTGAAATGTCAACAAGAGTGCTCCCTTCAGAGGAAGGAGAATTCCGAAGGGAAACATGCTATGGATGAAATGCGAAAGAAGAGGAAGATTGACGAAGACTACAGGGTGAAATAGGACCATTGCCTTCGTGCGGCTAATTCCCAGCTTAAAACAAAAGGCCAACAGAGTGACGCCATATTGGCCGAAAAACAAGTCCTGAAAAACATGCTGACACTATCCAAAGAAAAAGAAAAAGAGACCTTGGTGAAAAAGGAAATGCTGCAGACTCAGGTCCATAAATTGGAGCAACAGCTTGATGAAACAATGAGGGCTTATGAACAAGAAATACATGATGAACAAAAAAAGCCTGTGATGCTGAGCAACGCTGCCAAAATGCCACACGAGCTCTTGGGACTTAGTTAGCTCAACGGGATGAGATTGTTCATTTATGGATGGACCGTTTCGCCAAGTTGGCATACATAGCTAATGGAATCTTGGAGGATTTTCCCTCAATGTTGAAACAGACCGAAGGCATGGTCAATCCTTTATCCACCCCAAAAGAGATATCATCATTTCTGAATTATTGCCAGGAAAGACTTTGTAAAATGAGGGACATGATCGCTCGGGCCAGGGATGGTTAAAATGTTGTAATCAAATCTTTCGAGCAATATTGTACCTTTACAGAAGAATGGAATGATGAATAAATCTGCTTTCACAATTGTTTCATGTTAATTTCCACTTTACTGCTTTACCTAGTACTTTTGAACGGGACGTTCTGAGGAACGGTCGGAGAATACGGGCTAAATTCAGAATCGCATCCTGCGTAACATCATTTGTTTTTCTTTTCCTTTATCTGTTTACTTTTATTTTCCTAACAAAATATTGTGGTTTCCAGACATAACGGGTAGACATCCTTACGTGACTAGGCTTAATACAAGACTCATGGCTGAAATAGAACAAGAAAATGAGAGCTTGAGAGCCGAAGTCAATCAGTTGAAAGAACAGATGGCTGAGATGGCCAAGCTTCTTGAAAGGAGAGTCACAGAAGGGGATTCTTCAGCAGGTGCTGAAAATACCAGACAACGACCATCCGCTCCCCAACACACTCAGGGTCCTACTGGAGAGCCAAGTTCAAACCCTGTTCCGCCTCCTCTAACTATTCACGTTAGGAAATCAAACCCTGCTAACACCCAGCAAACCATCTATATAGATGAGGAAGGTAATGCCATACCCTTTCCCCCATATGGATTGACACCTGGCTATTTCCCGCCACTTCAAGAAGAGCCTGATTATCAGGAAGCAATCCTCCACACGGCTCAACAAAACGTCCCACCCGTCCGGGATCCCCAAACGATTCCAATCCATACACAAGCCGCGCAACCACAAGCTGCTCAAGCAACAGCTAGACCCCACATCTCAATGCCTAATGCAAACCCGGCACATGTCGACCAACCAGTTAGGGGTACTAGTCATCATGTCGCCGCAGAACCAAGTGCTGCTACTGCTACCCAGGAGGGAAGATTAGAGTTCCTGGAAAGGCGATTCAGAGAAATGGAAAGAACGAACAGGTTTGGAATGGGCAGTGCTGCACAACTCTGTCTGATTCCTGATGTTGTCATTCCCTCCAAATTCAAAATGCCAGAATTTGACAAATATCGGGGGCTAACCTGTCCGAAGAACCATCTTACCATGTACTGTCGGAAGATGGCCTCTCACGCTTCCAATGACCCTCTGCTCATTCATTGTTTCCAGGATAGCTTGGCGGGAGCACCTCTGACCTGGTACAATCACCTTGAACGATCTCATATATGCTGTTGGGAAGATCTAGCAGATGCTTTCATGCAATAGTACAAGTATAATCTGGATATGGCGCCAGATAGAGTACAATTGCAAAATATGACTAAAAAGGATAGCGAGACGTTTAAAGAGTATGCCCAACGGTGGCGAGAAGTAGCAGCGCAGGTTGACCCACCTCTATCAGAGAAGGAGGTAATTTCTACATTTATTGATACACTCCAGTCACCCTTCTACGATAAGATGATTGGAAGCATTTCCTCCCATTTCTCCGACATCATCACTATCGGAGAAAGAATAGAGAATGGCCTGAGGACTGGGAAAATTACTCGTGGCCCACCTGGGGTCGGAACAGCAAGAAAACCTTCACTTGGAGAAGGTAAAAGAAGAAAGGGAGAGACTAACCTGGTCTCTCACAACCAAAGAAGGAACCAGCTCAGACCACCTACTCCCGTCACCTTTCCGTCAACTTACCATAATGCGCCACACCCATATGTGGCTGCAATTCCAAATTTGAACCCACCACATTTCCGACCACCAGTTATGCGACCACCTACACCACCACAAGCACCATATCAGCCACAACAAATGAACCCACCGAATCCAAATCTGAGGAGACAAAATAATGACCGCACGCAAGTGCAATTTGATCCAATTCCCATGACCTACACCGAGATTCTCCCCCATCTTATTGAAAACACATTGGTGGCACCTTGCCCTCTAAAACCGCTTCAACCACCTTATCCCAGAGGGTATGACCCAAATGCGCGGTGTGATTACCATGCCGGTGCACCGGGACATTCCACCGAGAATTGCCTGGCACTGAAGTTTAAGGTAAGAGATTTAATCAGAGCTGATTGGATAAGCTTCAAGGAAGGAATCCCGAATGTGACCACCAATCCCCTGCCTAACCATGGGAGATCAGGTGTTAACGCTGTGGAAAGAGATGAGGAATGTATTTCCAAGGTTCAGGACATCCAAACGCCAATGGAAACGATTCATTCCCATATGCTTAAGATGGGTTTGATAGAAGGATCATGGGATAAAGAGTGCAATGACCTCCAGTCCACCAAGCGAAGGGACTTCCAAAAAACCCTTCAGGGACTTATGGACAGTCATGTCATAGAATTTTGCCGGCAGCATGAAGGTAGAATAAATATGATACAAGATCAAAGCCGAGTTCGAGCCCCAAAGCCTCTAGTCATATTTTACAACAAAAATGCACCAGTGGCTTTGACTCCTGCTAAAGCTATTATCACGGTGAATGCGCCAACCCCGTTCCCTTATAAGGATTCACGAGCTGTGCCGTGGAAGTATGGCACTGAAGTGGTTGTTACTAGTTCTGAGGTAGTTGAACCTACACCATCATCCCCTATCACGAATATTGCTGGAATTGGGGGTGTCACCCGAAGTGGAAGAGTATATGCTCCCCCAGAACCAAAACTTGACAAAGCTACAGGGGATGTTAGACCTGGGAAAGGAGAATCCTCAAGTGAGGCAAAGAAGGCTGTAACTGAAGAGGAGGCCCAAGAATTTCTAAGATTCATTCGCCATAGTGACTACCAGGTGTTGGACCAACTGTACCACACCCCGGCAAAAATTTCTCTGTTGTCCTTGCTAATGAGCTCTGAACCACACCGGAACACTCTGATGAAGGTTTTGAGTGAGGCACATGTAAAACATGATTTGCCGGTAGATAAGTTTGAAGGCATAGTAGGACACATTATGGCCAACAACTACCTAACTTTTACGGATGATGAGACGCCGGTAGAAGGAAGAGGGCACAATAAAGCCCTTCATATCTCCGTAAAATGCCAAGATCATATCATGGCGAAGGTGCTGGTTGACAATGGGTCATCCTTGAATGTAATGCCAAAATCTACATTGGCAAAGTTGCCTTTTGACGGGACCCATATGAGACCCAGTTCCATGGTAGTCCGGGCTTTTGACGGAACTCGCCGGGAGGTTATGGGAGAAATTGAACTGCCTATACAAGTTGGGCCATGTACCTTTCAAATCCTTTTTCAAGTCATGGATATTACGCCCGCTTACAGTTGTTTGCTGGGACGGCCATGGATCCATTCAGCTGGGGTAGTTCCCTCCACTCTACACCAAAAATTGAAATTCATCATCGACAACAAGTTAGTGATTGTCTCTGGAGAAGAGGACTTGTTGGCCAGCAAACCTGCCAACACCCCATACATTGAAGCGACTGAGGAAGCCCTCGAAACCTCATTTCAAGCTTTAGTGGTGGCCAATGCAACAAGCATTACAAAGACATCCTTCCCTAACGTGCCAATGATGGTTGCAAAGACAATGTTGAGAGAAGGATATAAGTTGGGAAAAGGGTTAGGTCGAAAATTGGAAGGAAGAACCCAACCTATATGCCTTCCAGAAAACAAGGACAGATACGGTCTGGGATACAAGCCTACAGCAGCTGATAGAAAAAGGGTAGGAGAAGAAAGAAGGGAGAGAAGGATGGCTCGCCTTACCGGTCAAGTGTTCGACACTGCTAGAATCCCTATCTGTGACCTCTTTCAAAGCTTCAGGAGCGCCGGGATTATATATCCAGGTCAGGTGACTATGATTGGAGACGGGCCCAGCTGTGATGTGGAATTGGTGCATGCTTGTTCACCCGGTCAAGAACTGGACAACTGGGAAACCATGGAGTTCCCCATAACTATCAATCCTCAGTCAAAGTAATTGTTGTTTTCAAAACTTGTCGATCCCTTTGCTATGCCTAAGGCTTTGGGATTTATTTTGTAATAAAGGAAAAAACTTGCTTGTTTATTAAATTAAATGAATGCAGTCCAATTTCATACCTCATCTTTATTCAATCTTTTTCTTTTAAACCTTCCATTTGTTTGCCGTTCTTTGTTTTCATTCATTATAATATAACACCAAATGCAGATCTGAAAGCGATTCTTCTGAGAGTAATGAGAACTCGGTTCTATTTCATGACTCTGATAATCCAAATGATTATGCCTATGAGGATAGTGAGGAAGACTTTGAACCTTCACCCGAATTGACAAAGTTAATGGAATAGGAAGATAAGGAAATTCAACCTCATCAGGAAAAGATTGAGACCATTAACCTGGGGGATGAAGGGGAGAATAAAGAAGTCAAGATAGGCACCCTCTTGAGTAAACAACGGCAGAGTGAATTGATTAAACTGCTTCGGGAATTTCGAGACATTTTTGCATGGTCGTATCAAGATATGCCGGGTTTGGATAATAACATTGTGGAACATAAGTTGCCTTTAAAGCCGGAATGTCCGCCGATCAAGCAAAAGTTACGACGAATGAAACCAGAAATGCTTCTTAAGATCAAAGAAGAAGTCAAAAAACAATTCGATGCTGGTTTCTTAGCCGTAGCTAAGTATCCGCAATGGGTAGCCAACATAGTTCCCGTTCCAAAGAAAGATGGGAGGGTAAGAATGTGTGTGGACTACCGAGACTTGAATCGGGCGAGTCCTAAGGATGATTTTCCTTTACCTCAGATTGACGTATTGGTTGATAACACAGTTCAGCATTCCATCTTCTCATTTATGGATGGATTTTCGGGATATAACCAGATCAAGATGGCACCAGAAGATATGGAAAAGACCACGTTCATCACTCTGTGGGGCACCTTTTGTTACAAAGTAATGTCCTTCGGATTGAAGAATGCAGGAGCCACTTATCAAAGGGCAATGGTGACCCTCTTCTACGACATGATGCACAAGGAAATAGAAGTCTATGTGGATAACATAATTGCCAAGTCCAGGTCTGAGGAGGAGCATATTGCTGACCTGAGAAAACTTTTTGAAAGGTTGAGGAAATTCAAGCTTAGATTGAATGCCGCCAAATGCACTTTTGGCGCAAGATCCGGCAAATTGTTAGGATTCATTGTGAATAAGAGAGGGATAAAAGTCGATCCTGACAAAGTCAAGGCAATTCTGGAAATGCCTCCTCCTCGTACTGAAAAAGAAGTCCGAGGATTCTTGGGAAGATTAAATTACATCGCCCGATTCATTTCCCAAATGACAGTGACCTGTGAGCCGATTTTCAAATTGCTTCGCAAGAACCAGCCTGGGCAGTGGAATGAAGATTGCCAGATTGCATTTGAAAAGATAAAGCAGTATTTACTGGAGCCACCAGTCTTAGTGCCACCTGTTCATGGGAGACCACTAATTCTATACCTGACCGTGCTGAATGAATCCATGGGATGTGTATTAGGTCAACATGATGAGACTGGGAGGAAGGAATGTGCCATCTACTACTTGAGCAAGAGATTTACCGAATGTGAGATGAGGTATTCATCTCTTGAAAGAACATGTTGTGCATTGGCCTGGGCTACCCGTCGCTTACGGCAATACATGCTTAATCATACTACTTGGCTGGTGTCTAAGATGGATCCCATCAAGTATATCTTTGAAAAACCTGCTTTGACTAGAAGGATTGCCCGTTGGCAAGTGTTACTGACGGAATATGACATAACATATGTCACCCAAAAGGCAATTAAAGGGAGTGCACTGGCAGATTACTTGGCACACCAACCCATTGAAGCTTACCAACCAATGCGGCATGATTTCCCAGATGAGGATATCTTGGCTCTTTCCAAAGAAGAAGATGGTCTGGAAACCAGATGGATCATGAGATTCGATGGAGCGTCCAATGCACTAGGACATGGAATTGGGGTTATCCTAATCTCACCTGATAAGGAATTCATCCCTATTTGTGCTCGGCTATGTTTTGACTGCATCAATAATATTGCGGAATATGAAGCATGTTCTCTAGGAATACAAGCAGCTCTAAACGTGGGAATAAAGGTTCTGGAAGTTTATGGAGATTCTGCTTTGGTTATCCATCAACTAAAAGATGAGTGGGAAACTAGAGACAGCAAACTAGTTCCCTATCATGCTCACATCAAGGAGATGATCAAAAGATTCGATGAAGTTACCTCCCATCATGTTCCACGGGAAGACAACCAAATGGCAGATGCTTTAGCCACCTTAGCTGCTATGTTTGAAGTCAGCAATGATTACGAAGTGCCTCTCATTGAGATAAAGAAGCAGCAAGAACCTGCCCATTGCCAGGCCATAGAAGAAGAACTGGATGGCAAGCCTTGGTATCATGACATCAAAAGATACCTCCAATGCCAAGAATACCCTGAAGGTATCATGGATAATGACAAACGAACTTTGAGAAGACTAGCCATGGGATACTATTGAGTGGTAACGTGCTATACAAGAGGAACTACGATTCCGTTCTTCTCCGGTGTATTGATACTGTCAAGGCAAATCAGATCATGAAAGATATCCACAAAGGATCTTTTGGAACTCATACGAATGGACATGCTATGTCAAGAAAAATCCTGAGAACCGGGTATTATTGGATGATTATGGAGGCAGACTGTTTTGCTTACGTATGGAAGTGTCATAAATGCCAGATTTATACTGATCACATTCATGTACCACCTTCATCCTTAAATGTCTTGTCAGCACCATGGCCTTTTTCAATGTGGGGTATGGATGTAATTGGGCCCATTGAGCCAAAAGCCTCAAACGGTCATCGTTTCATTCTAGTGGCCATCGATTATTTCACCAAGTGGGTAGAGGCAGCTTCGTACACCAATGTGATGAAAAATGTTGTGGTCAAATTCGTCAAGCGTGAGCTGATATACCGGTACGGCTTACCAAACCAAATCATCACGGACAATGGTACAAATCTAAACAACAAAATGATGAAGGAGCTTTGCGAGAATTTTAAAATCTCCCACCACAACTCCTCTCCATACCGTCTGAAAATGATTGGAGCAGTTGAGGCAGCTAACAAAAATATCAAGAAGATAGTGCAAAAGATGGTAGTAACCTACAAAGACTGGCATGAAATGCTCCCTTTCGCGCTGCACGGATACCGAACCTCAGTGCGAACTTCAACCGGGGCAACGCCATTTTCTTTGGTCTATGGAATGGAAGCTGTACTGCCATTTGAAGTGGAAATTCCATCTCTTAGGGTGATCATGGAAGCCAAACTGGAGGAAGCTGAATGGGTCCAGACCAAATATGACCAATTGAATCTGATTGACGGGAAGAGGTTAACCGCCCTTTGCCAGGGACAATTGTATCAAAGATGCATAAAGCGGGCATACGAAAAGAAAGTACGCCCCCGACAGTTCCAAGAAGGTGATTTGGTCCTCAAGAAGATTTTGCCAATTCAAAAGGACGTCCGAGGGAAATGGACACCTAATTACGAAGGACCTTATGTTATAAAGAAGGCTTTCTCTGGAGGAGCCCTCATACTCACCAACATGGATAGAGATGACCTACCAATGCCTATAAATGCCGATGCAGTGAAGAAATACTTTGCATAAATAAAAAAGATAATAAAAAAAAGGGGCTCGCTAGGTTGAAAACCTGAAAAGACGACCTAGGCAAAAGTTAGAGCAGCAAGATGAGTCAAAAACCTGAAAAGGCGGTTCCACAAACTCGACTCCACAACATAAACCCTTCAAGCCAAAGACAAAGGAGGTCAAAACGGGTATTAGGGTCGTTGTCAAATTACATCCTCAGAAGCAAAATCAGAGGACGAATACAAAGTCGTGATAAAGGATCAAGTTTCTCATTGCTTGCGGAAGATCACTAGAGGATATATGAACCTCCCCTTTTCCACTTGCCTTCCATTTTCTATATCTTATCACATCTTTGTGCTTAATATTATTTTCATCTCTATTGTACACACCTGATGTTTATAAATAAAAGTCTCCCTTCTTCCAACATGTGTTCATAACTAAATTTTATGAATAAACAAGTTTTTGCCTAAAAGAAATTTTGAAATTGGAAACGACAGAGCGTACAGTTATAGGGAACGAAATGCATCCTAGCGCCAGAATTCGCTTGGTATAAGCATAGCTATCTCTTCTAAATACGTTCGCCAAAAGTTGGAGATGTTTCTATTTTATCCATGAGTTATCTCAAAAAGTCAGTCGCCAGGGAAGATTTACCTGTAAGTCTTTTTATACTAACTCACTTTTTTGTCAAAGGGACGCCAAACCCATCATCCAAAAGCGGGTATTCACCGAAGTTTTCTCTCAGCAAGACCTATAGACTGAAGATCTCTCCCGAGGAGTCCCACGAAAATGGGATCAGTTCCCTCAACCAGGATATTTCTTTGATCAGAGGACTTATCCTTCCCCAGTGAGCTCACCATTACCGAACTAGCACCCATTATACTCCTCTCACTAAAAATGCTCAAACTAGGGCATCTCCCTAGATCACTCTTCCAGTCAAAGGACAGTACCCCGAATTTCCAAAAGGCTCAAACTGGGGCATTTCCCCAGATTTCTTTCAAGAGGCAGTCCCCAACAACCTTCAGTTATGTCAAACTGGGGCATCTCCCCAGAGTTCATTCAAGGGGCAATTCCCCAAATGACTTCCAGTCATATCAAACTGGGGCATTTCCCCATATTTCATTCTCTTTCCTTAAAAGGGCAGTTCCCCAATATCCCCCAGATCACTCTTCCGATCAAAGGACAATATCCCAAATCACCCAATACTTCCCCAGTGGAACCATGAAGGTTACCAGACAAATGCTAACCAAATCCTTCCCCGGTGGAGCTACACTTCCCAAACAATTCAAACTGGGGCATCTCCCCAGGTTTCAGTCAAGGGGCAGTTCCTCAAGATTCTCCCAAAACTAGGGCATTACCTTAGGTTTTTCTCCGTCAAGGGGTAGTACCCCTGATTTCTTTAATATTTCTAGAAACCGGGGCATCACCATCACTCCGGACCTCCTTCTTTTAAGGAGCAGAACCCCAAGATTCTTTCAATCATCTCAAACTGGGGCATTACCCCAAAACTTCAGATCCTGGTTAATTTGGACGGGACGTCCTGTTAACCCCCAAATCATTTTTTAAAACTGGGGCATTACCCCAAAACTTTAGATCCTGGTTAATTTGGACAGGACATCCTGTTAACCCCCAAATCATTTTTTTAAAAACTGGGGCATTACCCTAAAACTTCAGATCCTGGTTAATTTGGACGGGACATCCTGTTAACCCCCAAATCATTTTTTCAAAATTGGGGCATCACCCCAAAGCTTCAGATCCTGGTTAATTTGGACGAGACGTCCTGTTAACCCCCAGATCACTTTTCCCAAAAAAAACTAGGGCATCACCCCAGGACTTTTCCTATCAACCGAGAGGCAACACCCTCACCTTTTACTTTTCATGTCAACCGAGAGGCAACACCCTCGCCCTTTACTTTCATGTCGCCGATCAAATGGCAACCCTTTTACTTTTCCAGTCAATCGAGAGGCAACACCCTCACCTTTTACTTTTCCAGTCAATTGAGAGGAAATACCCTCAACCTTTTACTTTTCCTGTCAACCGAGAGGCAACACCCTCACCTTTTACTTTTCCTATCAACCGAGAGGCAATACCCTCACCTTTTACCTTTCCTGTCAACCGAGAGGCAACACCCTCGCCTTTTTATTTTTCCTGTCGACCGAGAGGCAACACCCTCGCCTTTTTATTTTTCCTGTCGACCGAGAGGCAACACCCTCACCTTTTACTTTTCCTGTCGACCGAGAGGCAATACCCTCACCTTTTACTTCTCCTGTTAACCGAGAGGTAACACCTTCACCTTCTACTTTTCCAGTCAATTCCTAGGTTTTCTCCCTCATCTGATACTTTGACAATGGTGTTTACGTCTTTACTCCCTTTCCATTTCAAAAAGCAAGAAGAAACTTCATGCTCTTCTCATGGAAAAGAAGTAAAGAGGGGCATCTGTGAACACTTATTTCAGTCTGGTCGATCCACAAGTAAAAAAGAATACAAGTAAAGAAGTAAAGAAGAAAGAAAAAAAAAGGAGAAAAGAATTCTAAAAAAAAAATAAAAAAAATAATGACTCGGAAATGGTCATTTCCGAGTGAAGGGACTCGGAAATAATCATTTCCGAGTGAGGTCCCTGGCCTGTTTTCGCTCAAGCGGGTGATGGTTTGCTCAAGCGAGACATGTCACGCCCGAGCGAGATTGATACCTGATGCATATTCCTTTCCTTCGAATGATGAAATCCGAGTGGAATTACTCAGAATGAAGCAAATCCGAGTGGAAGCTGTCCCACTGCAATCATTCCGAGCCAAATTCCAAGTTCTGACTGAAAAGCAGGAAGATCCGAGTGAAAAATAGTCAAATTTCAACTTCTGAGTGGAAAGAAGACAGTTTCCGAGTGACAAACGTCCAATTTCCGAGTTCTGTCTGGAAAGCAGGCAGATTCCGAGTGAAAAGTATTCAAATTCCAATTTCTGAGTGGAAAATAGTCAGGATCCGAGTGGACGTGTCAAAGTTTCCAAGTTTTGAGTGATAATCAGGCATTTCCGAGTGGTTGTCCAAGTTCTAAATTTTGAGTGAGGAATAAGACCATTTCCGAGTGCAAATGTCCAATTTCCATTCTGATTGGAAGATGAAACCGACTCCCAAAGTCAGTTCCGGGTAAATCCTCCAAGAAGTGAGGTTCTGTCATTTTTAAAGAAAATCCGAGTGATGAGCTTTCGAGTGAAACTTACTTCACGACTGTCAATATGAAGTCAAAGAAAGAATGGTTCTGACCTCTCGGTAACCGAGTAAAAATAAGGACAACTCCCAGATATCCGAGTGGATTGATGCACATATGGAACGATTCTGAGAGAAGACTGATGCCCTCACCAAAACCGAGTGGATGCTTGCAGAGTAAAGAGCCTCCAATTGGTGATTGAAACTGAGTAAAATAAAGCCGACTCAGAATGATAGCCATTTCTGATTAGAAAGGAAGGAATGGTTGACGAGTGAAAGAAATTCTGAGTGAGAAGTCAGTTGGAGCTGAGTACCAAATTCCGAGTGAAAAGCCAATCAAAGAAAGAGTCTACTGAATGACTCAAAATCCACTCAGAACCGAGGGAAGAAGGGGTCTACCGAGTGAAGTATTTCCAGTCTGCACCGAGTCGTTCCCTTCCATTTTCAGTCGGCTCCGAGCCATTCTTTTACTATCACCCTCCATTCCACCCATTCCCGAGTCACTCTTTAAACCAAACCCGAGCTCATTTTCACCCAAATCTGACTCACCATTCTCACCCAGATTTCGAGTCATCCTTTACTCGTTTCCGAGTCAATTTTTACCAAACTTCGAGTCATCATTCTCACCTAATTCTGAGTCGTTTTTAATCAGTTCTGAGTCAATCTTCGATCGGTTTTTGAGTGACACTTTTCAGTCAGTTCTTGGTCAGTCTTTAATCATTTCTGACTCACTTTTACCAATTCCGTGTCATCCCTCATCACCCGTTCCCGAGTCATTTTCACCAATTCCCGAGTGACTTCTCACTCAATTCCGAGTCATCTCCACCCAATTCTGAGTCATTATTCAACCATTTCAGTCGGTTCCAAGTTACTTGTTACTCGGTTCCGATTGAATGTTTCACAGCCGAGCAAAACCTCTACTCGGCCTTCCATAGGAGGACTCCTCCCAGAAGAATTCTCACTCGGGAAGGAGTATTTTCACTCGGCTTTCTATGGGAAATGCTTCATTCCACTCGGAATTAACTCCCAATGTGGATGAATACTGACTGAGAGGCTGATCCGAGTCATTTTCACTCGGAATTCTACCATTCTCACTCGGATTTCCATCATTTTCTCTCGAATTTTCACCATGCTGACTTGGATTTCCACTATCCAAGTGGATCCTTGAATTACGGGAGGTGGTTGGCAACTAGACAAGGAGGAAAATGATAAAGAATTGCCACCAGCCTCCATTCTCCTTAATTGTCAAAGATCCAGGCTGTTCCCAACACACTATCCAAGTTGTTTGACAATTTCAAGGGGCGGCTGGCAACAAGACAATGTGGAAATATTAAAAAATCCTTACCAATTGGCAGCCAGGCTGTCACGGGTCTGTTTAGGCAATCATCATGCTCCTCAAATGTTCTATAAATACTGTAAACGAAGGAAGTAAAAGGGATCTGGGAAGCATTCATTTGAGAAAATCCAAAACAAATTTTTTTTTCCTCACTTTTCAACCATCCTTCTCCTCTCCCATACAGCCCCCAAACTGCCCCTTCCTTTCACCCACTTTTCAACCGTCCTTCTCCTCTCCCATACGACCCCAAAACCGTCCTCCTCTTTACCTCTACACCGTGCCGTCCTTCTCTTCTCCCATACAGCCCCCTTCATCTAAAAACACCATCCCTCTTAATACCGTCCCCACTCACCTCACCCAACACCGTCCTCACAGCCCCTCAACACCGCCTCACCGTACTCCCAACACCGCGCCAAACCTTCCTCACAGCCCTCGCCTCACTCCGCCTTCCTCACAGCCCCTCTACACCGCCTCACCGTACTCCCAACACCGCCCCAAACCTTCCTCACAGCCCTCGCCTCACTCCGCCTTCCTCACAGCCCCTCTACACCGTCCCTCTCTCCCTTGCCTCACTCCGTCCTCCACCCTTACCCTTCACCACTATTTCCTCCCTCTCTACACCTCACAGCCCCCCTTTTACTATCCCATTTCCCCCTCACTCCACGCTCACTTTTCCCTTCCTTTTCTCCTTCAAAACCAAACCACACACACACCTCCGTCCTTCCCCTCAAACACCCATCCGACCTCACCAACAAACTCCTTCAGCCGTCCTTCTCTTTTGCACACCATCCAGCTCCTTTCTAACCACATCGGTCTCACTCTCATTTTTAATACTCGTATTTATTTCATTTTCTGTTAAATTAATTACTGTTTGATGACTATGTTATTAATTAATTTCTGTTAATTAATAAATATTAATAGAAATGAATGTTTCACACTTTCTATTCGGACTAGCATAAAAATTGTAATTATTATTATTGTCGTTATTATTATTATTGTAATCTTTATTATATTTCTTAAAAAAGGTGGAGCAAGATTAATTTGGACGAGACGTCCTGTTAATCTTATTTTTTTTATTTTATTTTTATTTTTTTTATTATTAAAAATGGTGGAGCGAGATTAATTTGGACGAGACGTCCTGTTAATCTCATGTAAATATTCTGTGTTTAATTTCTTTTTGTTTATTTTTGTATATTTTGTCACCTCGTATATTCTCTTCTCATGAAAAAGTTAAAATAATTAATGGGTTAATTATAATGCGCGCTATCAAATTGAGGTAACCGTTTTTATAACGGACAGTTGTGAGGTGCTAATACCTTCCTCACCTGTAATCAGACTCCCGAACATGGAATTTCATTTTTATAACCAGTGCTTTAACAAAGGTTTTCCCGGTATTTTATCCTAAAAAATATTGGTGGCGACTCCTTGTTTAATTTATTATTTTTAAAATCGTTTTGAGGGTCGGCTGCGCCGCCGCGATCCCGGTCGTGACAATCCCGGTGTTACAAAAATGTACCACGATTTAAAGAAAGAATTCTGGTGGCCGGGAATAGAGAAAGCAATAATTGAATATGTGAAGTCTTGTGTGATATGTCAGAAATGTAAGGTTGAACACCAGAGACCCCCTGGATTGCTCCAACCACCTGAGATTCCGATTTGGAAGTGGGAGAGTATTACGATGGATTTTGTATCCGGGTTACCTCTCACTCATTCTGGATGTAATGCAATCTGGGTAATTGTGGGCAGATTGACCAAGAGTGCTCACTTTCTGGCTATGAACATGAAATGGTCATTAGACCGATTGGCTAGGTTGTACATTACGGAGATTGTAAGATTGCATGGTGTGCCTTCGAGTATTGTTTCAGATCGTGATCCCCGATTCACTTCTAGATTTTAGGGAAGTCTGCAATAGAAATTGGGTACTGAACTGAGATTGAGTTTAGCTTATCATCCTCAGACTGATGGTCAGTCTGAGCGTACAATTCAGACTTTAGAGGATATGCTTAGAGCCTGTGTATTGGAGCAAGGTGGTTCATGGGAAAGATACTTGCGATTGGTGGAGTTTACATATAACAACAGTTACCACAGTAGCATTGGCATGGCTCCATATGAAGCTCTATATGGTAGAAGGTGTCATACACCTTTGTGTTGGAATAAAAATGGCGATGCCATTCATTTGGGACCCGAATTAATTCGGGAAATGAATGAACAGGTTGTCTTGATTCGTGAGAAAATAAAGATTGCCCAAGATCGACAGAAAAGTTACTATGACAATCGTCATAGACCACTTGAGTTTCAGGCGGGAGATTGGGTATTTCTGAAGGTTTCACCAACCAAAGGTGTAGGTCGGATACTGAAGAGTCATAAGCTTAACCCGAGATACATTGGGCCATATCAGATTTTAAAGAGGATTGGTGATTTGCTTACCGATTGGATCTTCCCCAATTGTTAACTAATATTCACAATGTATTTCATGTGTCACAACTTCAAGCGTACATTCCTTGTGATTCCATGATTGTGCCGGAAGATTCTATCGAATTAAAAGAGGACCTGACGGTGGAAGTTACACCTATCTGTATTGAAGAATACCAGACTAAACAGTTAAGAAACAAAGAAGTACCATTGGTAAAGGTGAAGTGGCAAAATTTAAATGGGATAACCTACACGTGGGAGTTGGAATCATACATAAGGCGGTTGTACCCCGATCTTTTTCAATAAGGTGCGTTGATTTCAGGGACGAAATCCCTTTTTAGGGGGGGTGGATATAACATCCCTAATATTTTAGTAAAATTATGATTAGCGGAAAATATTAATAATTGTTTTAGAGATTTATTTGATATAAAGGCAATTATAAATAATTAACTATTATGGAAATAAATAAATTTATTTGGTTGATTAATTACAAAAGAGTTAAATGAGGTGAAATTAGAAGGAGGTAAATTTAGAAGTTACCGATGGGGGTAAAAGGTAAAAGTTTAATTAAAACTTTCAAAGAAAATCTAAAAGAAATGGGGAAAAGACAGTTTTACCCTTGAGTCTTAAATAATTAAAATTCCTTCTTCTTCCTCATTCATTTTCACGCCAACTTCTTCTTCTTCTTCTTCTCCTCCCTCACACTGCTGAGAGTTACATGCTCCAAGGGAAGACCTATTCCGCGTCAAAACTTCAAAATAACCCTGTTTTTGAGGTCGTGGCTTCGAGGTGAATACAATAGACAATTTAAATTGAGTTATCCCCTCCCTTTTCATTTTCACTCCCTAACCGAATGGCCATGCATGGTGGGGGAAGCTTCCATTTTCTATTCCTCCAGTGCATGAGAGCTTAAAAACGGTATTTGAAACAATAAGGGTAATATCACGTTTATGGGTTTTGTATTTCGACCTCCGTAGGTAGCGAAACAAACGTCGGAGGACCGAGTGACGAAACGGGTGTTGGATTCGGAGGTAGAACCTTGAACCCAGCACTTAGAGGATGCAATCAGCATCAAGAACAAATCGTCGAAGCTTGGAATCGAGGTAAGGGGGTGTTCGGGTTGTAATTAATTAGAATAGGTGTGTATTTTAGGTTCGGGTTATCGAACTAAGTATTAAAATGGTAAGAAAGATTACTAGATGATAATTGTTTATGTATGGATGTATGAATGTGAATTGTGCATGATTTATGATTTATGAGATTAAAGTGTTGTACATTGTGATAAATTGAAGTGTATAGTGGCAATGTGATGGCGGGCTTGACAAGTAGGTCGCCCATTTGATGAGTAAGTGCTGTTGTTGATGGCCACTTGTGATATGATATGAGGAATGTGAATTATATATGTATGATTGCGTGGTGTGGGACGGCCGACAGTATGTATAGCCCCTCGTTTCTGGCTCCCGTGGTTTTTGTGCCCAGTTGAGCTACCCAGTGGTCAAGTAGGACCCAGTGGTTGAGGTGGAGAGTCAAGCAGGACTCGGTGGACCAAGCAGGGTTCACGGGGTGTCAAGTAGGACCCTCAGCTGAAGGCCGATCCTTTAGTATCCGGATACTAGGCGTCGATTTTGTGTGAGAGTCAGTGGTGATAATTGATGGAATTATTAGTATTGTGTGATGATGTGTATGTACTTAATTATATTTGCTGATTGTGAATTACAATTTGAGAATAAAGCATTCGGATAGAGTTTATACACATGCATTTGGTTATTTAATTTCCGTTCTAGATTAATTATGATGCCAAACACTCACCCTTGCTGTGGTTTTCTTCTAATTTAGTAACCAGTGACAGGGAAGAGGTCGGAGCCCCGGAGGTGCGCCAAGCGGAGGATTGATGCCAAGGAACTGAGGAATTATGAAATAAATTATGTGTGTAATGTGTACTGAGTTTTCTGTGTATGTGATGCTATAATATGTTGCCCGTGTGTGTGAACTAATCTAGAATTGGTATGTTGATTAATGTGGATATGAATTCATGTTGCTGAAGTGGTATGGTGGTGATGCTGATGTGATCGGTGTCGATTTTCATGAATTTGATATATATATATATATATATATATATATATATATATTGGCACGGAGCCAATAGTAGATGTAATTGATAAATTGCTATGGGCAGGTTTTATAAATAATTGTGGGTCATGAATGATGAAAAAGGGATGAATTGTGTCTGCTCTAGTATAGCTGATTACTGGACGAATCTCGCCCTAGCGGATTCAGTCTCGTCCGAGTGAGGCATGACCGAGAGAACGCTTTCCGAGTGAAGGAAGGTTAGGGTGTTTCCGAGTGAGGCATGACCGAGGGAACCCTTTCCGAGTGAAGGAAGGTTAGGGTGTTTCCGAGTGAGGCATGACCGAGAGAACCTTTTCCGAGTGAAGGAAGGTTAGGGTGTTTCCGAGTGAGGCATGACCGAGAGAACCCTTTCCGAGTGAAGGAAGGTTAGGGTGTTTTCGAGCGAGGCATGACCGAGAGAACCCTTTCCGAGTGAAGGAAGGTTAGGGTGTTTCCGAGTGAGGCATGACCTAGAGAACCCTTTTCGAGTGAAGGAAGGGTAAGGTGTTTTCGAGTGAGGCATGACCGAGAGAACCCCTTCCGAGTGAAGGAAGGTTAGGATGTTTTCGAGTGAGGCATGATCAAGAGATCCACTTTTGAGTGAAGGTTAGGATGTTTCCGAGTGAGGCATGACTGAGAGAACCCCTTCCAAGTGAAGGAAGGTTAAGATGTTCCTGAGTGAGGTATGACCGAGAGGACCATTTCCGAGTAAAATACTGAATTGTTATGAATTTTCCTTGCAAGTCTCGTAATTCGCTCGGGTTTAAAATGTAAAATTCGCTCTTCTTCCACTTATTCTAATTAATTCCATTCTATTATTTGATTTATTCACTATTGCTTAGTATTTTGAGTATGCTTGAGAAAAATAAATGTTATTTTACATTAGGACCTAATTAATTATCATTAAACGTGAAAAATTTATTGTGAAAAATAATTAATCGGATATAAATAAAAGTAAAAAGACGTAGGACGTCACATTAAATATGAGTAAAATAATTCTTAATGTGGGTGATACTCTTAAAGTGTCTTGTAAATAGCAACCAATTGTTAGTTTCATTATGAGAGTATGGTTACTAATATATGCATGCCTACATGATGACATTTGTCTTCAGTTTTGACATTATAATGGTCTAAACAGTGACTACATATGTATTTAAGCCTCAAAGCTATGTCTTGCTGCAAAAGCCTCTTCTCTCTCTTGTTCCAAAGATGATTGGTGGATTAAATAAAATCAGAATTTCCTCCAACTTTTTTTATCAGCACTCATCATAGAAACTTATCAAAAGTTAACCAACTAGTGTTTGGTAACATAAAATGTCCTCTAGATTGAGTGTTTTTGTGAAATTTATTGTCGGAGGAACTTAAAGAAGTATTAAGAATTCTGTGTGTGAAGTCATTTTGTATACATCATTGAATACCTCAGTGAGCATTAATTTTCCCAGTATAATCACTGGAATTAAAGAAGTACGAAAATAAAAATTAGTATTTTAAGATATGCTTGGATATATAACTTAATTAAGAATTTTTACTGTAAGTTATTTTTATATTAGACTTTATACTATAACTTTGATCATAAAACTTATAAAATTAACTTGAATAACAAACTGAAAAACAATTTATTTTAATCGCTTACACCAAGAAACTTATTTAAATAAATAAAAAAATAACTTATAAGTCATAAGCTATTTTAATAAGGTTTTTTAAGTTTTCCTGAATATACTATTAGTGTTAGATTGTTTTTCTTGATTATCATAAAATCATGAGTGAGAGTATGTTGTACAGGCTGTTCTGCCTTGCCTTGTATGTTTTTAATATAATAGTTATTGGATTTTCCTTTCCATTTTTTAACTGAGTGACTTACTCGCTTCCATTCCTTTTGGTCTGCTTGGTGATGTGCTAAACACAAGTTCAAAAGTTGTGGGGTATGTTTGGAACTGCCTCTTCCTCTTTCTCTATAATGAAATTGATTTTGTATTTCATTATCAAATTTTTTTTCCATGTTAAGGATATGTTGGTGAGCTACATCTGATAACATGTCCTTTACACACACAAGAACATTATTATTATTTAAACATCTTACTCTACAGGTTTTGAGATCCTTGAAGTTTCATATTTAATTCTGTTTCATTGCAGATTATTCATATGGATCTCACTCAGGATATCCCAAAGCCTTTGGAAGTGGGAAAACATTTGGCTATGACATATTCTATCAAATGGACTCCTACTAACCCAGTCGCAACTGTGCATTGTAGACCAATGTGCCAACTTTCATATTTTATTACAATGTACAAATATTAGTCCTATGGTTAGCAAGGTTTTGATGAGTACAGTTTGTGATCTAGTCATTTCATTTGCATATAGAAATCATTAAGATACTTCTTTCTCATTTAGTCCTATTGTAACTAAATCAAAATTACTGAGCATATGCTAATTAAGTTGAAAACTGCATGCTAGTTGTAGTGTATTTTCCTTGAGTTTATAATTTCTGCTTTTTCTTGTGTAGCCCAAACGTTGCCTATAAATTGCTACATGCGTCGACGGAACTAATGCATATAAAAAAATATTATTAAGAAAATATATCTCTTGTAATAATTTCTATTGGCAAAAACAATTCCAGGTTCTACTCTTTTACGAAACAACTGAACTGCGAGATCTAGGATTCCGATAATGCACAGCTACGTGGGAATTATATAATAATATTTTAATCAAAACGACAAAATTAATATCAGTAATTGGCTTGTTTGATCAACTAAATTAAATAATTACTAATGTCTTTTCTAGCTTTGATTTTCTTTTTTGTTACGTCTGGTATAAGTAGTGTTTCTCCATTGCTAAGGGATTTACCCGCACCAATCATTGCTCCAGTCCCTAACATAGATTGGGAATCTAAAAAAATTCTCATTGCCAATCTCATTACTATGTTTAGAAGACTGATAAGTCTTGAAAAGACTTAATTATTCTGTTCAATTTTAGAATTAATTCGTTGTACAAGTGATTAGTTTAGCCTTATTATTCAATTAATTGATAATAATTTATAAATTATGTAAATATTGCAAAAGTGTTTTATTTATAGAGGGGAATGGTTAAAAACATTAATAAATTAAGAGTTTATTACTATTTATAAATTTAATAAGTAGCCAGCATATAAATGCTAGGCAATTAGTGGATTTTTGGTGCAGGAACAGGACGTACTCGAGAGAAAAGGACAAATCCGAGTGAAGAATTACCAAAAGCCGAGTAAGAATTCGTAAATCCGACTGAGAGGAGTCCACAAGACCGACTGAATAAGACTTCAAAGGGTTGACCGAAAGGAATTAACAAAAGCCCGACTGAGTAAGATTTCAAAGACATTGACTTAAAAAGAGAACAAGGATTCGGAATATTATATGAAGAACCCGAGCGCCAACTTCAGAATACCGATTGAATAATTAATCCGCTCAAGCGAGAGTTAATCCGCTCAAGCGAAAACCCAGCAAGCTGACGCGTAAAAGCAGTAACTTAAACCCTGTTTCTTCCCTCCAACAACACACACCTGGTGTAGTACTGTTTCCGCTTCCATTGCCTTCTTCTCTACTGCTGCAACCTTAGTAACTTAAGTAGTGAGCTGTTAATTAGCTGGTGCTGTGCTGTAAATTAGCTAAGGATGAGCTGGATCCTGTTAAGAGCTGAGCTGTAATTAGTTAGTTACTCTGTAAACTGTGTAACTAGTTAGTTTAGTCGTTAACTTAAGTTTTCTAAGTTATCAGTTAAGTTGGTTAGTTAGGTAGAAACATATATATAGGTTGTACATATTATGTAAGACATACGCATACACAGATACGAAATAACAGAACGGAGAACATTCATTACACACTTCGAACATCTCACTACACATTTTTCTCTCTCTAATCCTCTCCCCCATGACGTTCCACAATCCTTTGATGGAACCGAAGTCAATGGAGTTCTAAATCCTTAAGGTTGGGACTACGAAGGTTAGCAATGGAGTCTTGAAGCTGTGAGCAAGTAGATTGACTTCTAGATCCTGAGGCGAACAAGCTGAGGAGTGGAGCAGAACTGCTGGATTGACAAATCCAGAACTGATGAAGAACTTCACCAGTGAGGAATCATGGCTGAAGCTTAGGTAACTTCCAGCTTTCTAACTAGTTCAGGCCTAATCAATTTAGGTGAATAGTTAGAGTTCAACCTCCAATTTCGCATTAGATTCTTAGGTTAATCGAGCACTTAAGGAATTAAGGTTCATTGCTTAAGGATTAGTGTTTTTCATCTAAGGAATTAGGGAATAACCACAAGCGGATTGTCCTCTAGATTGTGAAGTTCGATTATACTTAATTGCATGTTTCTTGAGGAAATTGTGAGCCGAAGCAATCCTGACCTGCTTTCTTTTAATCACTTTTCACATTTATCTTAACTCTGTTTCTGAAAATACCAAAAACAACTAGAAAACATTAAAATCATAAAAATCGAATGAACTTCCTGTATTTTCTGATGGTTCAACTTGTACTAGTCCTAGATTGAGGTATTTACCACAATCCCTGTGGGACGATCAAATACACTACAATTTTAACGACTGGTGCGCTTGCCAAAGTGTAAATCCGAGAGTCACATTTTGTTTTACTAAGATTTTCATATCAAATTAATGACTTGGGATTTTAGCATCAAGTTAATGGCGCCGTTGTCGGGGATTGTTGAGTAATATCAACAATCCTTGGACCGATACTAGACTGAACCGTTTTACTTTAGTTTGCATTTAATACGTAGTTTCACTTTTGTTTTTAGTAGTAGTAGTTTGTCATTTTCGTATAGATTTAGTCGTAGCTGTGAATTGTTCTTTTGTGTGACATTTGTTGTATGCAGTCAAGGAGCAGAGGAGAGCCTTTCTTCTTTGATCCTGACATAGACTTGTTAGAACGTAGACTAATAAAAGAGAAAAAGCAAAAAGAAGAAAAAGAAATGGAACAGAGGAGAGTTACACTAGGTGACTACTCCAGGCCGACTGAAGAAGGATCGCAATCTAGCATCCTTAGGCCACCAATTTCAGCAAATAATTTTGAACTAAAACCAGCTTTACTGCAGTTGGTAAGAAATGAACAATTCGGAGGAAGTGAGGTTGAGGATCCAAATTTGCATCTAGCAACCTTCCTCCAAATCTGTGACACAGTAAAAATGAATGGAGTCCCTGACGAGGCAATCCAACAGAGATTGTTTCCGTTTTCTGTGAGGGACCGAGCAAAAGCCTGGTTACAGAGTCAACCGAGAGGCAGTATTTCAACTTGGGAGGACTTGTAATGAAAATTCTTGATTAAATATTTTCCTCCCTCTAAATATGCAAAGTTGCACAATGAAATCACATGTTTCCAACAAAGAGAAGGTGAGTCTTTGATGGAAGCATGGGATCGGTATAAAGAAAGTTTGAGGTGATGTCCTCATCATCAGATTTCTGATGTGCAACAGGTAACTATTTTCTATAATGGTGTCAGGCCAGCTACCAGGGTCCTGATTGATGCCTCAGCTGGAGGTTCATTAACAACAAAAACTGTAGAAGAAGCCATAGAGCTGATTGACATTATGGCTTCTAATGAATGCTTGATTAGTGAGAGGAGCCAAGTCCCTAAGAGAGGGATATTAGAATTAGAAGCACAAGATGCTTATCTGGCTCAGAGTAAATTGATGACTCAGGCTTTGGAGAAACTAAGCATACAGATTTCAGAACTCCAAAAGCCGAGTCAAGTTTCTATGATCAGTTGTGACTTTTGTGGTGGAGACCATGAGAATGGATTGTGTGATCCAAATGTGCCTTCCGAGCAAGTGAATTATATGGGGCAGCAACAATATCAAAGGAATTATCCTTCTAATTCCTTTAATCCTAATTACAGGAGTCACCCCAATTTTTAATGGCAGAAAGGTCCACATCTGAATTAGAACATCCCACCAAATCAACCCACAAATAGACCACAACAACCTTCTCACCCCCCTGTTAAGGAAAAATCCAAACTTGAGAATGTACTTTCTCAGTTTATTCAGGCCACTCAGGCCAGTTTTAAGAATCAGGAAGCGTCCATAAGAAATTTAGAAAATCAAGTCGGACAGCTTTCTAAACAATTAGCTGAGAGGTAAGTAGGCAATTTCCCTGGAGATACCGAGGTAAATCCAAGGGAACATTGCAAGGTTATAATTACTAGGAGTGGAAAAATTATTTCTCCATCTCCGAGTCAGGAAATAAGTTCAGAAAAAGAAAAAGAAAAAGAAATAATACAAGAAACCGAGCAGGATAATAATGAAGTAGAAAATAAAAATAAAATAGAAAAAGAAAAAGAAAATAAAGTCCATCAAAAGAAGAAGAAAAAGGTTGATCTGATTCTGGAGGAAGCTTCTAAGCTGACTCCTGAAAAACTGAGGAATGCTCCATTTCCACACAGGTTTAAAAAAAAATAGAGGAGTAGAAGTTTGCTAGGTTCTTAGAGGTTTTCAAGAAACTTCACATCAATATCCCTTTTGCCGAGGCATTGCAGGAGATGCCTTCCTATGCAAAATTTTTGAAAGAATTATTATCTAAGAAGAGAAAGCTTAAGGGGGATGAAATGATTACTCTCACTCAAGATTGCAGTGCAATTATTCAAAAGAAACTTCCCCAAAAGCTAGAGGATCCTGGATCTTTTACAATACCGTGTGCAATTAGGGATATTCATGTAGGAAGTGCTCTCTGTGATCTAGGAGCCAGTATAAATCTGATGCCTCTATCTTTGATGAAAAAACTGGGAATTAATGACTTGCAACCGACTCGCATGTCCTTGCAGTTGGCTGACAGGTCCATTAAATATCCCCAAGGGATGCTGGAAGACTTGTTAGTGAAAGTAGATAAGTTTATCTTCCCAGTAGATTTCATAGTGTTGGATATGGAAGCTGACCGAGAGATCTCTTTAATCTTAGGTAGACCCTTCCTAGCTACTGGCAGAGCATTAATTGATGTAGAAAAGGGTGAACTCATGCTGAGAGTTCAAGAGGAGCAGGTAACCTTTAATGTCTTCAATTCCATGAAACATCTGACTGAAAGGATGGATTGTTTAATGGTTGAAGAAATTAAAAGCTACCACACTCTAATGCTTTTAAAAACTGAGGAAGAGGCCTTACGAACTTTTTTAGAGGATGACTTTGACTCCGAGGCTGAGGAGTTAAATGACTCTCACTCGGAAATATTGAGTCTACTGGAAGTATTAGAAGTAGGTGATTTTGAAAAAGAAAAGAAAAATGATTTGAAAATTACTAAAGTTGAGAAAGGAAAGGAATTTTCTGAAGAAAAATGTGATTTAAAACCTTTACCTCCTCATCTGAAATATGTTTTCCTGAGAGAAGACGACACACATCTTGTCATTATTAATGTCGACTTAAACAATAAGGATGTGGATAAACTAATTGGGGTATTAAAGGCACATGAATCTGCGATTGGCTGGAATATTTCTGACTTGAAGGGAATCAGTCCATCATTTTATATGCACAAAATTCTGATGGAGGATGACTATTCCCCTGTAGTACAGCCACAACGCAGATTGAACCCCATTATGAAGGAAGCGGTAAGGAAGGAAGTGGTCAAGCTCCTTGATGCAGGAATCATTTATCCTATCTCGGACAGCACTTGGATCAGCCCGGTCCAAGTGGTGCCCAAGAAGGGAGGAATGACGACTGTAAGAAATGACCAAGGTGAAGTTATTGCCACCCGGCCCACAACAGGCTGGAGGATGTGTATTGATTACAGAAGGCTGAATGACTTCACTCGGAAAGACCATTTCCCCCTGCCATTTGTTGACCAAATGCTCGAGAGGTTATCAGGGCATGAGTACTATTGTTTTCTTGATGGGTACTCGGGTTATAACCAAATTGTGGTTGACCCAAAAGACCAAGAAAAGACTGCATTCACATGTCCTTATGGAATTTTTGCATATAGGCGCATGCCGTTCGGGTTGTGCAACGCTCCAGCAACCTTTCAAAGGTGCATGCTGGCAATTTTTGGGGATATGGTGGAGAAATTCATTGAAGTGTTCATGGATGATTTCTCGGTATTTGGGAGTAATTTTGATTCATGCCTCAGCAACCTATCTAAGGTGCTGGTGAGATGCCAAGAAACTAACCTCGTCCTTAACTGGGAAAAATGCCATTTTATGGTTAAGGAAGGGATAGTCCTTGGCCACAAAATCTCTGCTGAGGGCATTCAAGTGGACCGAGCCAAGATAGAAATTATTGAAAAACTTCCTCCTCCAATCAACGTGAAAGGAGTGAGAAGTTTTCTAGGATGTGCTGGCTTTTATAGAAGGTTCATTAAAGATTTTTCAAAAATAGCTAAGCCTCTGATTGACTTACTTGTGAAAGATCATGTATTTGTGTTTAATGAAAACTGTGTCAAGGCTTTTGAAAAATTGAAACAAAGTCTGATTTCAGCTCCGATCCTTACAGCACCTGATTGGTCTTTATCGTTTGAATTAATGTGTGATGCAAGTGACTTCGCAGTCGGAGCTGTACTGGGTCAGAAAGTAGGAAAATTGACTCATGTAATTTATTATGCTAGTAAAGTGTTGAACGAAAATCAAATACATTACACTACTACTGAAAAAGAAATGCTTGCTGTGGTGTATGCATTTGATAAATTTCGTGCTTACTTGATTGGGGCCAAGGTTATTGTATATACAGACCACTCAGCAATCAAGTATTTACTAGCTAAGAAAGAGTCTAAACCGAGATTGATCAGGTGGGTTCTGTTACTCCAGGAATTTGATTTAGAAATACGAGATAAAAAGGGAGTAGAGAACTCAGTTGCCGACCAACTGTCTCGTCTGGAAGGTGAATTGGATTCTGTTTTAATAAAAGAAGAATTTCCAGACGAGAAGTTGATGGCAATTATCACCGGGCCATGGTATGCTAATATGGCCAACTTTAAAAGTGCCTCAGTGGTACCTGATGGTTGGACATCCCAAATGAGAAAAAAATTCTTTCATGATAGTAAAAACTTCCTTTGGGATGATCCATTTCTGTTTAAAATAGGAGTAGATGGATTGATCAGGCGGTGTGTGCCTGAATCCGAGCAAGAAAGGCTCTTGTGGCATTGCCATGACTCCTATTATGGAGGTCATCATGGTGCCTCCCGTACAGCGGCAAAAATCTTACAGAGTGGCTTTTATTGGCCAACTATCTTTCAAGATGTTAAAGAATATGTCAAAAGATGCGATAAATGTCAAAGGAGCGAAGGTCTCTCTGCTAAAGCTGGCATGCCTTTGATAAACATTCTAATTGTGGAATTATTTGACGTTTGGGGTATCGACTTTATGGGACCCTTTCCTAAGTCGTTCTCCAACGAATATATACTTGTTGCTGTAGATTATGTCTCCAAATGGGTGGAGGCAGTCCCGACCAGAACCAATGATGCACAGGTGGTGCTTAGGTTCATCAAGAAGAATATTTTCTCTAGGTTTGGAGTTCCGAGAGTACTTATTAGTGATGGGGGTTCACATTTTTGCAATAAGATAATGGAAAAAGCCCTACATCACTATGAGGTGTTACATAAGATATCGACTCCTTACCATCCACAAACTTGTGGACAAGTCGAGCTGTCAAATAGAGAAATCAAAAGAATCTTAGAGAAAGTGGTCGAAAAATCTAGAAAAGATTGGTCGGTAAAATTAGATGATGCATTGTGGGCTTATCGAACAGCTTTCAAAACTCCGATTGGCATGTCCCCGTATCAATTAGTATACGGTAAGGCTTGTCATCTCCCTGTGGAGTTGGAACACAAGGCGTGGTGGGCCACAAAGCTATTAAACATGAACTGTGACCAATCTCAGGAGGAAAGAGTTTTGAAACTCCATGAATTAGAGGAGTTCCGACTTAACGCTTATCAAAGTGCCTCCATCTATAAGGAGAAAACAAAGAAATGGCACGATAAGCGAATTAATAAGAAAGAGTTTTAGAAGGATGATCAGGTTTTATTATTCAATTCCCGACTGAGACTCTTCCCTGGAAAACTTAGATCGAAGTGGTCGGGGCCTTTTACTGTAAATGAGGTTTTTCCTCATGGTGCAGTCGAACTGAAAGACCCGACTACTGATCAGATTTTTAAGGTAAATGGCCAGCGACTCAAACTCTACTTTGGAGGAGAGTTTGATAGGCAGAAAACCTCCCTGTTACTGCAAGCATCTTCTTAGATGCAATAAGGTCAAGCTAGTGACCTTAAAGAAGCGCTCTAAGGAGGCAGCCCTATGTTCCGATTGTTTTGTTTTGAACTTTGAGTCGGAATGAATAAAAAGAAAAAACTAAAAATTTAGTGAATAAAGTTTGTGAAGTTTGAAGAAGGAAGTCCGAGCTAGATTCTTCTATTTTCGCTCAGGCGAAGCACTTGTAGCTTAGGCGAGACACTGCTGATTGTTGTTTCACACTTAAGCGAAAATTTACTGAGTTTGAGTGAAAATAGTACACTCGGATAACTGTTACTTATTCTTAACCCTTCTTCCCGACTGAACTTCACTCGTCATTTTTCAATAAAATTCCAATTCTTGATGCGAATAAAAAGGAAGACTTTGAAGGATTTCTGATCGTTGATTTAATAAACGGGTCAGATGGTGAAAGGCGACTTATTTCAGTCGTCCTTTTATCACTCGGATTCCTCACTCATCACAATCAGTTTTGTATCCATTAGTCTCCTATTCACTCGGCCTTTCGGTGTTCCATTCATCCACTCGGCTTTCTCTCATTCTCTTGCCCGACCTGTATCACTCGGTATTTCTTTCATGCATCTCTTTTTATAGTTCCTTTTTCACTCATTCAATGTCTCATTAGAGTATTCGGTTTCTTCCACTCGGTATTTTGTTCACTCAGATTCTTCCGCAGTCGTTCATTTTTCACTCATCTTTCTTACTCTGTCACTTCATTTTATTCTAACTTTCATTTTTCACCTCATTTTTCATTCGATTATTCATCCACTTGGTATAACTGGTATTCATCTATTCCACTCAGCTTTCATTCATTCAGTCACTCTATTTCACTCGTTCTCCATTCACTCGGTCAATTATTTTTTTCATTTACCCGATTTTGATTCACTCATTGTTTCATAAATACCATGTCTTCCGTTTTTTACGATTCACTTAGTATTTCCTGTACCCAGTTTCCTGTGATTTAGTTTTTCATTCACCCGGTGTTCGCATCACTCGGTTTTTATCATCCTTTCAGTCTCATTCAAATTCTTTCATTTCTTCGACCAATTCCTTTCTCGATGGTATTCATTCGGTAGTTCGTTATTCATTTTTCCATTTATTCATCCACTGGCTTGTGCATTTACTCATCTCCATCATCCAGTCAGTGTAGCTTTCACTCATTCCATTGACTCGGAATCTTTTCATCTCTCTTTCCAACCACTCGTTTCCTTCATTCACTTCGATTTGTTTGTTATTCATTATTTCTACCTCCCTCAGCCACTCGTTTTTTTAATTCCCCAGTCTCTCCAATCATTTGCTCGGTATTTCATTCATTTGATTTTCCACTCGGGTCATTTTTGTTCTTCATACGAATTCTCATTGTCATTCACTCATTCTTCATTTCTCGGATCTCTATCACTCGGTATCTTTCTCCATACTCATTCAGTCATTATCATTTCACTCTTTTCACTCATTTACGCATTCTCTTCCTTTACAATCTTCCATTCTTTGTCTCTTATTCATTTACTCGGTATTCCTTCATTCATTCATACTTTCATTTGTTCCTTCTACCATCCACTTTTCTATTCACTCGTATTTCACTATAATGGTCCACTCGTCTCTCATACGCTCTATTTCATGCATTCATTCTTTCACACGTTTATTTACTTATAGTTTTCATTCGCCCATTCTGTCTTATCGTTTGTTCATTTATTCATCTTCCGTTCTCTTGTGTCCACTTGGCATCATTTCCCACTCTTATTCGATCTTCTACCTATCCAGTATATGAGTGTATTAAAAAAATAATAATAATAATAAATAATAATATATATATATTATAATAATAATAAAGTAATAAATAAATCTGGAACACATTTACGCGTTTCTTGGAAAATGTATTCAACAGTATATATAAAAAAACCTTTCAGCTTCCAAACCCTAAGTACCTATGCTGAACTGGGGCTGAAGACGAAAAGACATTTTCTGGTTTCTAAGAAAGGTATCATCTTTCCACTTCTTTCACTTATTTCGTGCACTTCTAAGTTCATGATTATTATCTTCTTGTTTCATTGTTATTGTTTTCCACTGTTCATAAGCCATGCATCTCACAGTTTTGGTTTGCTGTCTTTCTGTTGGATTTTTATTCTTATTTTTGTTTATTTAGGTTGGTTATCATCATTCTTTTAACATTAATCATGAAAAGAAGATCACAGAGACTCCTGCAAAAACCTAGACCAAATTTTGCAGAAGGAAGTGTGTGAAGAAAACAAATAGATAACAAAAGAGAAGTGGCAACCATAACTATATATGATTCGTCTGAACATGTACCCAGTCAAAGTCAGGTTCAAAGGAATGTATCTCCTCTGGTTCAAAGGAATGTATCCCCTGCAAGTGAGGAAAATGAATCACCAGAAGTTGAAAGTGTTAAGGCAGTTGAAAACTGTGCTATGAAGTTTAAAGCCAGAAAGCTAGAACGTCCCAGGCAATCTGTAGGAGCTGGTTCTTCTTCTTCTTCTGACATTTCTGTAGTGTTGCAGGAATTGCAGGTCATAAAGAAGATGCAACTTGGAATTTATGATCGGGTTTTGAACCACGATCTCATGCTTAGAAAGATTGCCACGAAACTGACGGTTGAGCATACGGCAGAAATGGGAGCCCCACCTGATAGAGATGCGTGGTTAGCTTCCATTGGATTCAATATTCCCTCTGAAGACATATCCCAAGCAGCCAAAGAGAATGAAGATCAGGATGCTTGAGTTGCTACTACGTGTTATTATGATGTTTTTATGTAATTAACTTGATATTATTCTAAACTGTTTCCTGAACAATGAATATGCTTTTATTTGATTTGTAATGAAACTTTCTTTCCTTGTTAAATTTGTTGTTTTATTCGGTTTTTCATATGTATTGGTAAAACCCACGCGTCCCAATCCGACTACGTATTTCCCATCCACAGCCACTCAGGTAAAAAGGGAAGTATCTTTCTGACTCGTTCCTTGATTAATATTCTGACTTATTAATTGATAAATTATGTTTATTATTTCTTTTAATCCATCTTAATAATTTAAAAGTTGCTGATTCTTAAGCTTAGTCAGATAAATTAATTGATCGGTTTTGTTTAACTCATCATATCTGCCCCTAACTATTTTTCATCATTAATTAAATTGTTTACTCGGCATGCTAGTTAGCAATCTAAATGTATGATCTTACATTAAGTTTGGGGACATGACTGGCTGATTAACTATTATATTCGTAGCTTTTGAGCCTGTTTTATCATTTTCCGAGTGAACTTGCATGCTAGTTAGTGAGACAGAATTTGCTTCAGTGCTTGCTAACTGTTTGTATGCCAATCGATCGGAATGATGAAGGCCTTCTTTGTTTATTTAGCCAGGGCCAAAAATAGCCTTCCTAATCTATTAAATTATCCTTTGACCCAATAATTATGTTTGAGCCTGAGACCCTTTCATACGTTTTATACACCTAACGTTACACGCCTATTTATTCAAGAAAAACCCGACTAGAGTACCCTGGATGTTCCACTGGTGAATTACTCGGTTTTTGCTTATTGCTAGGGACTAGCAATTTCTAAGTTTGGGGATGAAGAGTGTGCCTAACAGTAATTAAGGACACACTTCGACCTTAATTATGGATAAATATGTAGAAAAATAAAAGGAAGAAAGGTAAAGCCGAGAGAAAAATGTATAAAGTCAGAAAAGAAAAAGAGGTGCAAAGCACCACAAGAAAAAAAATTCGATCGAAAAAAGATGGAAAGAAAAGAAAGAAAAGGAAAAGTCCGAAGGACTGAAAGAAAAAGAAGGTGCAAAGCAGCATGAGTTATTAAGTAGCATTCAGTCAGAAAAGTTAAGAGAGTTGCTAGTAGAGGCAATTAAGTTAGAATTGAGGCAAGGCATCAGTGGATACATCTTGTAACCTATCTATGACTCGAAAAAACAATAATTGAGCCTGTAGCCCAACCTCGATATAAGCTTAAAAAGCCCTTACTGATCTGATTGTGTTGGCATATGGCATGACGTGTAGAACTGTTGCAAGCCTATGTTTATCTAACAAGTATGTAGGTAATGAGTGCAATTCATTTACGCTATACACCGAGAGAAGAGCTAAACACCGACCAGAGAGGAAAGTATCAGCAGCTTGTCTCCCAAAGGAGGTGTAAGTTATTATACTTTTAGAAATTGCGAGAAGAAAACATGATCGGTATTCGATAATTGTAGCATGAACTAAGTTAAGGAAAGGTTGATTGTGTTAGATAACAGCTTGTTAGTTAATTAATCTGAATAATTGCTTGAGGACAAGCAAGGTTTTAAGTTTGGGGATGTGATAAATCTTAAAAAGACTTAATTATTCTGTTCAATTTTAGAATTAATTCATTGTGCAAGTGATTAGTTTAGCCTTATTATTCAATTAATTGATAATAATTTATAAATTATGTAAATATTGCAAAAGTGTTTTATTTATAGAGGGGAATGGTTAAAAACATTAATAAATTAAGAGTTTATTACTATTTATAAATTTAATAAGTAGCCAGCATATAAATGCTAGGCAATTAGTGGATTTTTGGTGCAGGAACAGGACGTACTCGAGAGAAAAGGACAAATCCGAGTGAAGAATTACCAAAAGCCAAGTAAGAATTCGTAAATCCAACTGAGAGGAGTCCACAAGACCGACTGAATAAGACTTCAAAGGGTTGACCGAAAGGAATTAACAAAAGCCCGACTGAGTAAGATTTCAAAGACACTGACTCAAAAAGAGAACAAGGATTCGGAATATTATATGAAGAACCCGAGCGCCAACTTCAGAATACCGATTGAATAATTAATCCGCTCAAGCGAGAGTTAATCCGCTCAAGCGAAAACCCAGCAAGCTGACGCGTAAAAGCAGTAACTTAAACCCTGTTTCTTCCCTCCAACAACACACACCTGGTGTAGTACTGTTTCCGCTTCCATTGCCTTCTTCTCTACTGCTGCAACCTTAGTAACTTAAGTAGTGAGCTGTTAATTAGCTGGTGCTGTGCTGTAAATTAGCTAAGGATGAGCTGGATCCTGTTAAGAGCTGAGCTGTAATTAGTTAGTTACTCTGTAAACTGTGTAACTAGTTAGTTTAGTCGTTAACTTAAGTTTTCTAAGTTATCAGTTAAGTTGGTTAGTTAGGTAGAAACATATATATAGGTTGTACATATTATGTAAGACATACGTATACACAGATACGAAATATCATAACGGAGAACATTCATTACACACTTCGAACATCTCACTACACATTTTTCTCTCTCTAATCCTCTCCCCCATGACGTTCCACAATCCTTCGATGGAACCGAAGTCAATGGAGTTCTAAATCCCTAAGGTTGGGACTGCGAAGGTTAGCAATGGAGTCTTGAAGCTGTGAGCAAGTAGATCGACTTCTAGATCCTGAGGCGAACAAGCTGAGGAGTGGAGCAGAACTGCTGGATTGACAAATCCAGAACTGATGAAGAACTTCACCAGTGAGGAATCATGGCTGAAGCTTAGGTAACTTCCAGCTTTCTAACTAGTTCAGGCCTAATCAATTTAGGTCAATAGTTAGAGTTCAACCTCCAATTTCACATTAGATTCTTAGGTTAATCGAGCACTTAAGGAATTAAGGTTCATTGCTTAAGGATTAGTATTTTTCACCTAAGGAATTAGGGAATAACCACAAGCGGATTGTCCTCTAGATTGTGAAGTTCAATTATACTTAATTGCATGTTTCTTGAGGAAATTGTGAGCCGAAGCAATCCTGACCTGCTTTCTTTTAATCACTTTTCACATTCATCTTAACTCTGTTTCTGAAAATACCAAAAACAACTAGAAAACATTAAAATCATAAAAACCGAATGAACTTCCTGTATTTTCTGATGGTTCAGCTTGTACTAGTCCTAGATTGAGGTACTTACCACAATCCCTGTGGGACGATCAAATACACTACAATTTTAATGACTAGTGCGCTTGCCAAAGTGTAAATCCGAGAGTCACATTTTGTTTTACTAAGATTTTCATATCAAATTAATGACTCGGGATTTTAGCATCAAAGACCCAAAAAGAAAAGCAATAGAGAAATTAAAATAAACGACAACCTGAGCCTAGGCCATTCTCCCCCTCATTTTCTAGTTTACCCTCTACACTTTCTCCTCTAACCCTCTCCCCTTTCACCCCTTCCCTTTGGCAACCATTTGTAACCCTTAAAAGCGATGCTTTTAGTGGCCATCCCACCCCTTCATTCCCTTCTTTCTTCCATTGAGACCCTTCAAACCCCTACTCCCTTGTAGAGTTGTCAATACAGGCTATCCGGCCAGGTTTGACTTGGGTTTAAACTTTCACGGGCCGGAGCAAAAAGACAAATTCAGGTTTTAAATATTATTGTCCAAACCTGACCCGCTTTAAGTCTGGTGTTTGACGGAATATCAATATTATTTTACAACATTTATAATTTATAGAAGTTTTATTTTTAATTAAGATAAAATTAATAATAGTATTAATATATTTATGTATATAATTAGTTTAATGACCCGGTTAGGTTTTTTATGTTTGGGCTTAGGCTTTAACGGGTCAGGCTAAATAAGCCTATTTTTTTAGACTTTTATTTTTAATGATCAAATCCATTTATTTTATGGTTAAATTTAGACAACTCAGTAAGCTCAACCCATTTTGATAGCTTTAGTCTCTTGCTTTCTCCTTTACATTGAGACATTTCCCTCATCTCTGGTGATATTTCCCTCTCTCTTTAGTGATAATAGCAATAGAGACTATGTTCTAATAACGAGAATTAGGCCCTTCCACCTTTAACATTTAAACATTAATGAAAGGTTGGTGTAAGTTTGTGGAGTTTTAAAATCCCGAGGCCCTATAAAGGCCTAACGTAGTCAGTATGCTTGCATAGGTTATTTTATGGACTTGAACTAGGGCCTTCACAAAAAAAAAAACAATGGTAGGACCCTCCCTCGCTACATCTCTTTTACTTTCTTTGCCTCCATCCCTCCCCTTTCCCTCTTTCCCTCTTCTCTTTTTGTTTAACTTTGTCTCTGTCTCTTTTCTCATGAAATCATTTATCTCTATCCTCCAAACCATAAGGTAAGTCATCTTGCCTTTCTTTCCTTTTTCCATGGCTCCTCAAAAATGGTTGCTTTGTTTTGTTTATAATTTTCTCAAAAATAGTGGAAAATAGGTTTTGAATAATTTGATTTTGTTGAATTAAACCGTTTGATCTCTGTATTTAAACTTGCTATGTAATTTTGAATTTTTTCCTCCAAATCTTTCTATAGATCATGCTTTCTTTATTTTGATTTTCCCTCTTCATATGTGATTTGGATCTTAAATCCACAAATCCTATTAATAGTCTAGTCAAATGTTTATAGTTACAATGATGCTTGTATTCTCTATTGGTTATATCATAAAGGGATGCTTTGTGCCATTTTTTCCACATTGTTTTAGGGAAAGAATCCATTTTCAGATAATGTAATTATTCTGTTCATTTGTTATTTTAGAAAAAACTTGACAAGTGGCAAAAATCAAACTGCTATGTTGTCCATGTGTTTTGTTAGTCGTCTCTACTAAAATTTCCATTAAGAAATATAAATATTTTAATCATATAGAAAATTTTAATAGGTACTCTAAATGAATGTTAATGAATCAAAAGTAGAAAATTTATACTTAAAATTATCATTAATGTTCACTCTATCTAATTTTTAAGTAGTTCAAACATGTTTTTTCTTAAAAAATATTTATTTTTAATTCCTTAAAAAGAAGCCTAAAAATACAAGTTCACACACTCAATTTATTTTTATCAAAATATTATTTTAGCTTTCCATAATGCTATCATTTTTTATCAAAACATTTATTACTATTAATTAGTAATAGTATAATAATAATAATTCAAAAAAATAATTATTAATCAATAATATTTTAAAAACATAAGTGGACAAATAGTAGAGTTACCAACACGGGTTGATTTTGATGGCAAGCTAGCCCATAAAATAGACATGTTTGTTAACCAAGTGGCCTCAATTACTCAAAAAAGGGGGTGAATTGAGTATTAACAATTTTACTTGGAATGCTTTTGAAATTAATTCTTTAATAATTATGCTTAATAAAGATAATGAATTTAATCACAAATGATAATAATTTATACACAAAGCAAATTAACAAGTACTAAGTATATGACAATAAATTCACTTAAGAGATAAGGTAATATTCAAGTAATAATATCAAATTAATCACAACACTATTTTTGGTACTTAGAAAGATTTAAAGAATAATTCAAGAATATTACTTAAACAACTTCAACAAATTTAATCTAAGTGATTTACAAATTTAATCAAACCAATAGAATATACACTTTAATTTAACAAGTAAATTAATAAAATTTCTTAACTAATTAATTTATAAACACAAATATTTAGCAAGCAATTTTAAGTGCACAAATTTAAATGAGTGTAGGGAAGAGAGATTTACAAACCGATATATACGAGTTCCACCACACCGGTGTATGTCTCGCCTCTAAGCAACCCACTTAGAGGATTTCCACTATTGGAGATTAGAGATACAACTTTGAGCAATCGCGGCTTCCTAGTGTCCCACACTCAAGAACCTAATTCTCACAAGTACAAGGGCACTCCACCCAATCTCTCAATCTCACAATTTTACAAGGTTGAAACCCAACCCACAACTCTAGAAATTTTGGTGTTTTGAATACAAGAGTAACTCTCCAATAGAGTGGATATACAAATTAAAGCTTTCACAAAATGATAACTCTCAAAGAGAGGATATGTAAATTTTAGCACTCAAAAATATTTTGCTCACAAATTCACTCTCAAGAATAATTTTCCAAAATAAAAATAAAGAGTAAATAGAAGAATAAAAAGCAACGTTAGAGAGAAAGAAATTAGCAAAGGAGATGCTTATTGTTCGCTGTTTGTATGTTTTAATCCTTCATTTCCTTCCTCTATTTATAGTAGCTGAAGGTATGATTTTTGCAATTAAAGAATCATAGTGGAGCATGGTGTCGTTGCATTCTTAATTCCCTGCAGCATGGAGTGGTTTGGTGGAGCATGCTGTCTCAATTTGAAAAATGTCAGTGGAGCATGGTTATTCAAATATGAAATTGGTAGTGCGATCCATAATTTGCGTAGTGCAATCTGTGTTGTCTCTATTTGAATTTAGACTGAATGAATCGTTCAATGAATTTATTCATCACGTTGTTTTTGGCTCTGTACAGGTATAGGAATCGATTCTTTTATGGATATGAATAGATTCAAGCTTCAAAAATGCATTTTTGGGCCACTTTCAACGTGGGAATCAATTCCTCTTGAAGGTGAATCGATTCATGCTTTCAAAATGCACTTCCTGGACCATTTTTCACGTGGGAATCGATTCCTCTTGAAGGTGAATCGATTCATGCTTTCAAAATGCACTTCCTGGACCATTTTTCACGTGGGAATCGATTCATGTGGCCTTGTGTTGCTTCATGAATCGATTCATGCACCTGTTGCATGACCTTTTATGCTTTGTTTTACCCGTTTGGATACTTGATTGCATATGGTTTGTTTCCTTTGATTCATGGCACTTTTGTTGATCATTTTTCACTTGATTTAGACTTTTGTGAATATCTTGACTCAAGTTCTTTTATTGTTCATCAAATTTAATAGCTTGACAATATCCTTAATATTTCTTCATTTGTTGTGTCATTATCAAAACCTACATCAACATATAAATACATTCTCCCCCTTTTTGACGATGACAACAAATGTTCATCTCGCGGGGTGTTAGTTTCATAATTCATATACATGGCATAAATGACTCATCCTTTCTCATATGATTTGATACTACATGTTATACATATGTCATACATATAATTGAATACTACTTTGTTATTTTACACAT
Source organism: Clitoria ternatea (assembly GCA_037962975.1). Taxonomy (NCBI): domain Eukaryota; kingdom Viridiplantae; phylum Streptophyta; class Magnoliopsida; order Fabales; family Fabaceae; genus Clitoria; species Clitoria ternatea. The sequence continues at coordinate 271,021,235 of CM075669.1, read as the reverse complement.
GTAATTAGATATCACTTGTTGTAGATAAATATTGTAAGGCTCTCCCTTAATCATACAATTTCAACAAGGATAGATATAGATGTTGATTCTAGATTTTATCTCCCCCTTAATAATTTAATAGATACCATTATAACATCATGATATTCTCTCCCCCTTTGTAAGATACTTTATGCCACTTAGAATATATTTATTTTCTCCCCCTTTGGCATCATCAAAAACATTTAAGAATATATACCACTTTAAGACAGATACATTTTATAGAGATAGATACTATTTGCATATAAAGCTCCCCCTAAAACAGGCAACATATATCATAGAATAATTCAAAGCTTGTAAGCAATCATAATGATATTTTTTCTTTCTTTTGGATAAGCAAAGTCTCATGGGAATTGATTCATCTATATATGAATCGATTCATCTAGCTGTTTTTACGCAGTTTTGAAGAATCATGTCACTAGAAAGATGTTTTGTGAGGGGTTATACAAGGATTAAAATTTTGTAATTTGCCAATGATCTTGTTGCACAAGAAAGCCAAGAAAATCAAAGGTCATTTGACATTTTGTATTAGAAATCCATGTGGTATATAGGAGATTATTTGGTGTCAAAAATATGTTTAATTAAGTAGAGACTACTCGGGAACTCAATAAAACAAGTAATTTGTGGAGCATTAACATGGTTATTGAAAATGTGATTGGCTTTTTAATGAAAAGATTTGATCATATTATCACAAAGTAAATCACTATGTTCAAAGGAATGAGAATTTTATGAAAAAGATAATTTAAAATCTTTAAGTTAAAGATTTGCAAAACTATGTTCAAAGAGTAAGAAAATATGATAAAATCAATCAATTAAACAATTTCCAAAATTCCTAATTCCCTTCTAATATTTATAAATTGTTCTTTCGGAAGGGGTTTAGTAAAAATATCCGCTAATTGTTTTGAAGTTTCAACATATTCAAGAACACAATCTCCTTTCACAACATGGTCTCTTATAAAATGATGTCTTATTTCAATATGTTTAGTCCTAGAGTGCATGACAGGATTTTTGGAGATGTTTATGGCGCTAGTGTTATCATATTTAATAGGCACTTTGTTTAAAATAACACCAAAGTCAAGAAGTTGTTGTCTCATCCAGAGGATTTGAGCACAACAACTGCTAGCTGCTACATATTTTGCCTCAGCTGTCGATAAAGCAACACTCACTTGTTTCTTGCTATGCTAAGAAACAAGGGATCTACCAAGTAAATGACATATGCCACTAGTACTCTTTCTATCAAGTTTACAACTTGCAAAGTCAGAATCAGAATATCCTACAAGAATACATTCAACGCCTTTGGGATACCATAAACCAACATTTTGAGTACCCACAAGATATTTCAAAATTCTTTTTACGGCAGTGAAATGTGATTCTTTGGGACATGCTTGATATCTAGCACACATACATACAGCAAACATAATATCGGGTCTACTAGCTGTTAAGTAAAGTAAGGATCCAATCATACCTCGGTATTTAGTTATTTCAACGTCCTTACCCTTCTCATATTTGTCTAAGTAGCAAGATGTACTCATGGGTGTAGCTATTTCGTTTGCCTTGTCCATTTCAAATTTTTTGAGTAGTTCTTTACAATATTTTGTTTGACTAATGAAAGTCCCTTCGTTTGTTTGTTTGATTTGTAATCCAAGGAAGAAGGTGAGTTCTCCCATCATGGACATTTCGAATTCATCTTGCATAATCTTGGCAAACTCTTGACAAAGAATTTCATTAGTAGCACCAAATATTATGTCATCAACATAAACTTGTACCAAAAGAATGTCATTATTTTTGCGTTTTATAAATAGTGTAGTATCAACCTTTCCTCTTTCAAAATTATTTTCTAAAAGAAATTTACTAAGTCTCTTATACCAAGCTCTTGGAGCTTGTTTCAAACCATATAAAGCTTTTCTCAATTTAAAAACATGGTTTGGAAATTTGTGATTTTCAAAATCAGGAGGTTGATCTACATAAATTTCTTCTTAAATATATCCATTTAGAAAAGCACTTTTGACATCCATTTGATAAAGCTTAAAATCCATACAACAAGCAAAAGCTAACAATAATCTTATGGCTTCTATCCTAGCTACGGGAGCATACATTTCTTTATAGTCTATTCCCTCTTCTTGATTATATCCCTAAGCAACTAATCTAGCTTTATTTCTTGTTATTATTCTGTTTTCATCTAGCTTATTTCTAAAAACCCATTTAGTACCTATTATTTGATGATCATTGGGTTTTGGCACAAGTTCCCAAACTTCATTTCTTTCAAATTGATTTAATTCATCTTGCATGGCCAACATCTAATGTTCATCAATAATAGCTTCATTGATATTTTTGGGTTCTATTTGTGATACAAAGGCTAAGTGATTGAATGCTTTTCTAATAGCATTTCGAGTATTTACATCTTTTGTTATTTCGCCTATGATATTGTCCAAGGGGTGATTCTTTACGGTGATCCACTCTTTTTGTTGAGGTTCGTTGTTTTATGTTGTGTCTCCTTCATTTTTGTTTTCTTTTTCATCTTCCAAGTTCATTTCTTGGAAGGTACCTACAAGATCATCAATTTCCTTTCTTGGAGGATTTTGGTTAAGTTCATCAAATTTGACGTGTATAGACTCTTCAATTGTACAAGTTCATTTGTTAAAGAGTCGATATGCTTTACTAGTAGATGAATAACCTAAGAATATTGCCTCTTCAGATTTTGTATCGAATTTGCCGAGATTATCCTTTCCATTGTTTAAAACAAAACATTTGCATCCAAATATATAAAAATAAGAAATATTTGGTTTTCTTCCTTTATAAAGCTCATAGGGGGTTTTCTTTAATATAGGCCTTATCAAACATCGGTTCATAACATGGCAAGCGGTATTTACCGCATCGGCCCAAAAATGTTTCAAAATATTACTTTCATTTAACATAGTTCTTGCGAGCTCCGCTAAAGATCGATTTTTCCTTTCAACTACTCCATTTTTTTGTGGAGTTCTTGGAGCCGAAAAATTATGTTCAATGCCAAATTTTTCACAAAATTTCTCAAAAGATTGGTTAAATTCTCCCCCATGATCAGTTCGAATGGATGCTATTTTCAAATTTTGTTCATTTTAGATGATCTTGGCAAGTTTCTTAAATGCATGATATGCTTCATGTTTATGAGTAAGAAACAGAGTCCATGTATACCTAGAATAATCATCCACAATCACAAGACCATAATAGTTTCCACTAAGGTCCAAATAAATCCATGTGTAAAAGCTGTAAAGGTCTATTTGTTGAAATGACATTTTTTGCTTGAAAAGAAACCTTTACTTTTTTTCCCTTTTGACATGCATCATAAAATTTATTTTCAAATTTCAATTTTGGTAAACCAATTACTAAATCTTTCGAAACAAGTTTGTTTAAATGGTCTACATGAATGTGAGCAATTCTTCTATGCCATAGTCATGATTCATCCTCTTTAGTTATAAAGCATTGCACATCATTTCAAGGAAGACAATCAAGATTAATCATATAAATATTATCAACTCTTTGACCAACGAATTTTGTTTCCTTGTCTAGCTTATTTTTAATTATGCAACAGTTTAACAATTTTATAGCCCTTATCACATAATTGACTAATGCTAAGCAAGTTATGTTTAAGTCCCTCAACATATAATACACCATTTATAGAAGTGGAAGAGTTTTTACCAACATTCCCGATTCCTAAAATTCTTCCCTTCGTGTTATCTCCATATGTAACGAATCCTTTATTTCGTGGAGTAAATGATATAAACTTACTTTTATCTCCCGTCATGTGTTTTGAACACCCACTATCCAAATGCCAATGGGTGCTATTCACTTTAAAGCATACCTACAAAACATGTCAAGTTAGAGAACTTGGTACCCATTTTATGTTGGGTCCTTGTAGGTTAGTTTGAGGTAATGTTCCTTTAGGAACCCATACTTTTCTCACAACCTTTGGCCCTAATTTTCTAACATTACAATTAGATGCAATATGTCCTTTAAAACCACAATAATTATATTTCATGAAAGGTGATGCAATTTTACTAGGTGGTATAAAGAAATTTTTATAACTCTTTTGTTTCTTATAGGCATTAAAACCTAATCTAGTTTTATCAAACATGCAACGTTGTTTTCTAAGTAAAACATTTAAATTGTCTCTACCATTTGTAAATTTTTCTAGAGTTCTACTCAAGTCTAAAACCTTCGTTTCTAGCATGTCACATTTCTTAACAAATTCACACGGTTTAGTCTTAGAGCATGCTTGAACATTTACTATTTCCTTTTTCAAAAATTCATTTTCTTTACCAAGTTCTACAAGATGCATTTCTAGAGTATCAATGGTTTTTCTTGATAACTTATGCTTATTAAAAACTTTTATAAATTTATCATACAATTCTTCAAGAGCATCAAGTAGTTCTTCCTTATCTAAGTCATGAAAATTTACCTCATTTTCTTCATCTTGATGATTGGCCATGAGGCAAAGGTTTGCTTCTTCATTTTCTGATTCGTCCAAGCTACTTATCTCATTTTCATCCCATGCGATATATGCTCTTCTCCTCCCTTTTCTTTCTTTGTTTTTCTTCTTTAGGTTTGGGCAATCTATCTTGAAGTGTCCTTCCTTTCCACATTCAAAACAAGTAGGTGAGGAAGAGTTTTCTTTAGGAATGGGTTTCTTACCTTGAGATTTGAAGCTTCTTTGGAACCGTTTGTTCTTCATAAGCTTTCCAAAGCGCTTCACGAATAGACCTAACTCTTTGTCCTCATCAAGATCACTTTCGAATTCATCTTCAACAATTGAGGTGGCTTTAAGAGCTAGCCCTTTCTTCTTTGAGGCTTTTTCTTCTTCCTTGGCATGTTTCAAATCTTTCAACTCTTGTTCTTGTTCTTGTTCTTGTAACTTACCAAACAATGTGGCAAGAGACATATCATTTATATTGGGAGATTGCTTGATGGCAGTAACAAGAGGTTGTCATTCCCTAGTAAGACTTTTTAGAACTTTGTGGATAAGTTCCTTGTTAGTGTAAGATTTACCAAGAGTAATAAGATGATTAATAATAAAAGTAAATCTCTTTTGAAGTTCTAAAATAGATTCATTGGAATTCATTCTAAAACTTTCATATTGACTAGTTAAAGTACTGATCTTAGAGTCCTTAACATCGCTAGTTCCTTCATGAGTTATTTGAAGGGTATCCCACATATCATTAGAATATTTACATGTAACTACTATAAAGAATTCATCGGGACCTAAGGCTAAAGTGATAAGATTTTTTGCTTTGTAATTATACTGTACTTTCTTTTCTTCCTCACTCGTCCAATCATCCATAGGGTTTTCTATTTGTTTATTATCAACAATGTGCATAGGTATAAAAGGACCATTTTTAATAGCATTCCATACTTTCAAATCAATTGATTGCACAAAAATTTTCATCCTTTCTTTCTGATCCGGTCCCAACACCGGCCCCCAAGAGCATGGCTTTAATGCTTTGTCAGATCAGCATTATGAACAAGAGAAGTACGCTTCAAATACATTATAAGTACTTCTATACGGAGTGCATACCGCCAAGGCATGTTATTCCGCCAAGGAACGTTACTGCGCCAAGGCACATAACTCCGCCAAGGCACATAACTCCGCCAAGGCACATAACTCCGCCAAGGCACGTAACTCCGCCAAGGTATGTTACTCCGCCAAGGCTTATTACCTCGCCAAGGAGGAAAATATTGAATACCTTATACACATGCATGAAATATTCCCAATGCATATTACTCCGCCAAGCCACAGGCTCAATACAGGCGGAATATTGAACTTCCCATACTGCGTAGCGAGCCCATACTTATAACCCCGGCACGAGATTGACTCTGTCTTGAGAGGTTGAAAATGGGAATCACGCTGTCACGCATAAGAAGGGAACAATGAATAAAATAATAAAGCATTAGTGCTTTCCAAGCAAGTGGAAATACCCACTACAGTGATGGTGCTCGTGAACGACACAGGGACCCACTACCTTTCTTGCATTATGCCTGAAAACAAGGAACGGGTCCCACCAATAATGGAGCACCAGTAACAGGTATATAAACCTCAGCAAAAAGGTATATGGGATCCCCCCCCCCCCAATTCTAAACCTTACACTCTCTTACTTGTATAATTCTCTCAGATTTGCTTTCTAAGTCTTACAGTATTTCAGAATACTGACTTGAGCGTCGGAGAATAATTGCAGGTACCACCACCAATTGTGTCAAGGCAAGGGAGGTTACTTCAGGCGGACTATCACACCGCCTAGGGTGCATTATACTCCGCCCCAGTATACAAGAACATTCTATATTTGTATCTGTATAAGCACTCCCTTATACCAGATTTTACGTTTCATGTACATTTTGAATTGTTCAACAATCATACATTTACACCCCCTATAAAGGACAGTTCACTTTCCAAAAAGTATAACATCCTTAATTTTTAAAATAAATTTCAATAAATCAAATAAAATTTTATAAATAATTCAAATTTCTAAAACAGAATTTGAATTAAACAATTACAAAATCAATTTTACAAAAGCCGACCGGCTCTTTTAAATTTACAATAAATAAATAAAACACTCGGTATTCTCAGGAGCCGGCCAAGGCTTCTACCAAAATACACTCCGAGCAGCAGAGTGACTTCTCATATCATAGTTGGGCCCTTCATTCACGGTAAAAATGACAACAGTAGGGGGTGAGCATAAACATATCAAATAACAGTTATTGAATTAGATTAAAAGTCCAATTAATAACTATAAAACAAAACTGATCACATATTATCATCACATAATTATTCACAATAATTAGATACTCATGTTGCTCACAATAACAATACCACAAAACCGAGACATATATTCTCATCATAAAACAGCATGTTCTCTCAATAACATATAAATCAGTGCATACACACATAAATCAATGCATATACATGATCAATCAAATGGATCCATTAATATGTATCAACATCAGTATACATGATCAACCAAAATGGGATCATTATAATTTTTGTGTTGCAACACTGACTCCCCGAGCCATAATTCAGCTCCTCGCTGATCTGGCCGCTTTACAGGTACCAAACCGCTCTGCGCCCATAATGTAACACCGAGTACCACTCCCAGAGTGATAGCGGTCCTCTACTCAGTGCTACGGGCCGGCCTTGAGTCCCACTCAAAGGCGTCCTTGGTATATAGGAACCACCACAGGGTCTATGCCTTCATCAGGCCGTCCACATCTGGACCGGCATCACATGCCCCCTGCAGTCCTGTGTGCGTCTCAATACAATTGATATATCAAACAAATATCAATCATCAAATCTGTAACACCCCTAATTTCGTTATTTCTTATTTAAAATAAAATTTCAAAGGAATTTAATTATAGTTCTTTAGAACTTTTTGATTGTTATATAATTTAGAATTTTTTAGAATTTTCTTATTTTTTTATTTTTTTATTATTATTATTATTTTTTTTAAGAATGACAAAAATACCCTTAACCTTTCATCTAATAACCAAAATGCCATTACCGACATCATCGCTTACATCATTATCGCTTACATCATCGCTTACATTATAAATAGTAAAATAAATAATTAAATAATCTTAAATAGTGAAATTTTCTTCCTATAAATAGATGTCTCATTTACAACATTTCCACACAAAAATTAGAGAGAGAATCTAGAGAGATAGTGCGTAAGAAATTAGTGGAGAGTAAATTCTTTTGGTAAAAAGAAGTTCTGCCGGAGGTGTAAGGTAATAACTTTCTTCTATATTATTTTTATAATTTTAGTTTATTTTTTTTAGGACTCTTAAACCATTGATATACTAGTACTATTATGAATAAGTTACTATAGTAAAAATAAATTATCACTGTGTTATTTTTACTATTTACTATTACTATTCAAAAATTACTATTTACTGTTACTATTAATGACTTACCATTTACCGTTACTATTTATTATTACTATGCATATTTACTATTTATCATTCTGATAGCAATCTTAATTTTCATCTTAAGCTTATACTGAAATAAGTTAGTATTAATATTTTGTTAGAACTTGGAGGCGCAGAGCGAATTCACTTTTGGTAGCAAATCAAGGTAAGGGGGGTGAGATTAAGGATATAATATGAAATTACATAAGAATATTGGGAGGAGTCCCCTACTCCTTTTAAACATAACAATATTATTATTTTAAAATAATAACTTTTAACTTAAAATTTATAATAATTGTTATTAATAAATTAAGCATCTTGTGTAACTTAATATCTAAAATATTTAAGAACTTGAACTATTATGACCTATGCGGACTGGATTGAACCTATGCAAGGACTTGAACTATTACGAACTTGACTGAACCTATGCAAAGACTTGGATTATTTATGACCTATATGGACTGAACTAGACCTATGCAAGGACTGGACTATCTTGGATTTACATAGACCTGTGTGAGGAATTGACCATAGAACTTAAAACAAAATATATTAATTTAAATGATTATTAAATTTTAAATTATCATATTTATAACTAATGTTTAATTATTTGATTTGATTATGATTGTTAATATTTATTTATGCTTTATGATGTTTGATTGTGATTGACAATGTTTGATTATGAATGATAATCTTGTATTGTGGAGTTTGAGCATATAGCAAGCATGGCGGAAAGCTAAAATTCAGTAAGAATTTACTTATCTCCTACTTCTTTATTTACTTTTTCATATTTATTCAAATTACTTTTAAGAAATTTCTTAGATTTCAATAAAACTACATAAGTTTTCAGAAATCTCTTTTTATCTTTTAATATATATGTATATATCTTTATTAAAATTTAGATTTTTAGTTAGTTTATCAGAAAGAAAAAGAAAGAGAATTTATTTTATAAAAATAATTTTTTTTAATATATATATATGTATTATTTAAATGTATAAAAATATTATACAAAATTTTCAAGTACTAAGGTTTTAAATATTGATAATTCCAAATTTAAGTTTTTAGAAATTAATTTTGAATTGACAGGTTATAAAATATATTTAAGGCTTTGAAACTCAAATTTATAAGGAGATTTGATTTGTGATTTAAAAAGGAAATGTACTAAAATTCTATGTGCGTATTTGAGAAGTTGAAAAAGTACAGTTTACTGGGGTGGCTATGTCGTGATCCATAGGCCCTGAAAATATAATTGAGTTTCTAAAAGCCTTAACCAACTAAATATGCGAGTAGTTCATGCATCATGAATCATCGAAGAGAAACAAAATGATATTGTCTGGGGACGGATTATAGAAACCGATGATACATTAGAGGAGGCTTAATTGTGAGCCTTGGGATGAGAGGGTGTGAAAGGGTGCTTTAGGGGACCTGGGGTAGCTCCCTAGTGTCGGGTACTTTCATAATAAAAACCTTTTCAATCTGACTAGTCTCTAAGTGTTTCCATGCCAGTTGAGCTGTTCATGTTATTATTATCCGGAATTATGGAACAGTGTAAACTCCTGGTTGGCCCAGTGCAAATTAAAATTTAAAGGGCCCACATATATAGATAAGTTATGATGAAGATATGGCATATCATTCATACATTCATAAATTGATTGTGCTTGATATTATTATACTAGTTTGTGAAAACCCTTTATTGCTTATGTCCCATTTGGGAATATTATATTCTGTTTCTCACTCCTTTCTCTATGTTTTTGTTTCATATGTTTTAAAGTAATGGTTTGTACAGAGGGAAGGATCGAAGAACATTGACAGTATATATAGCACGTTCTAGAAAGGGAGCTCGGTATGAATACCGTGGTCCAATGAATAAATAATGTCACTAGGCAACTGCTCTTGGGCCATGGAGTTTCCTCTCTCTCTTATAATGTTTAATGTTTATTTTCTTCGGATGAATGTACAAATACTTTATAAAGTTTTAATAATATTAAGGTATTTCAGAAATAATGTAATAATTTATTCCGATAGTTTCTTTTTAACAAACATATCTTTAGTAAAAAAAAATTATTACGAATTTTTCTAGAATTTATTAAGGTGTAACAGAGAGTGTTACAAAGTGGTATCAGAGCAGTTAATCCAATAGGCCTGGGGAAAAGGTCTATCTTGCTTTGTTTGTAAACTCTGTATAGGTGATAGAGAATAGAATATCCGACTTGGTAGTAACTGTGATTGATGTGACAAATCTCAGTTACTGTGAAACAGGAAACTAATGGCTGGAAACGATCTTGCTGGAGTTGTAGAACGCTTAATCAATGCAATGGGAGCACGTGGAGGTCAAGGTAACGATGCCTTGAGAAGGCTGGACCTATTCGAAAAGCGCAATCCACCTCGTTTCAAGGGAGGATATAACCCTGATGGAGCACAAATCTGGATTCGAGAGATAGAGAAGATATTTCGAGCATTGCAATGTAATGAAGCTGATAAGGTAGTCTTCGCTACTTATGCCTTATCTGAGGATGCCGAACATTGGTGGGATAGCACGCGTAGACAATTCGAAGTCAACGACGTGGAGATCACTTGGGATTATTTCAAGGATATGTTTTTGGAGAAATACTTTCCAGCTGATGTTAAAGAGAAAAGACAATTCGAATTCCTGTCACTGACCCAAGGAAATATGACTGTTGGAGAGTACGCATCCAGGTTTGAAGAGCTATCTCGTTTTCATTCTCATTATAATGATGCTACTAATGAAAGAGATCGGTGTGCAAAGTTTGTAAATGGATTGCGGCCAGAAATTAAGGAAGCTATACGAATGCAGGAAATCCGTGAATTTTCTGTATTGGTAAATCGCTGCAGGATCTTTGAAGAAGATCATAAGGATAGAATGACCAAAAGTCATGAGCCCATTCACAAGGTAGGAGAAATGAGAAGTGGAGGACCTCACCATCACCAAAGAAGAGACTTCAGGAAAAATAAGCCTTACCAAGCGCCATTTCGTCGGTTTGGAGCAGCATCTGTTCCTAACAGACCCCAAGCTTCAACTGGAAGCTATTACCCAACATCTGCACCAAATTTTAAATGTTTTGTCTGTGGAGGACCCCATTTGAAAAGGGATTGTCCTAAAAACACTTATGTTTGTTTTAAGTGTAACAAACCAGGTCATCACATCAAGGATTGCCTAGAGATGAAGAGGGAAAACCCTGAAGGTGCAAGTACAAGCATAAATACTCAAGGAGGCGCGCACAGTGCAGTCGGAAGGCCAAAGGCAAAAGGAAAGGTTTTTGCAATCACTAGAGAAAAAGCATCTCATTTTGATTCCATGGTGGAAGGTAAGTGTATCATTAATAAGATTCCTTTAACTGTTATGTATGACTCAGGTGCATCATATTCCTTTATTGCCAATGACTGTGTAGAAAAACTAAAATTACCTGTGATAGAACTGCCATTTGACTTATCTGTACATACTCCTGGAAACAATCCTATTGTCACTTCTAAAGCCTGTTGGAAATGCCCTATTGTTATAGATGGTAGGGACTTTAAGGCCAATCTTTTCTGTTTACCCCTTTCTGGCTTAGAAGTTATTATTGGGCTAGATTGGTTGTCTGACAATCATGTTCTAATAGATTGTCATAATAAAACCATAATGTTTAAAGAACCAGTGAATTTGAATCCTGAGGATTCGAGATTTCTAACCGCCAACCAAGTGAGTGCCTCTTTAAAAGGAGGGGCTCAAGGATTCATGCTATTGCTTTCAACGAAAAGAGAGCAAGAATCAAAAATCAAAAATCTACCGGTTGTGTGTGAATTTCCTGACGTTTTTCCTAAAGATATCCCTGGTTTACCCCCAGAAAGAGATGTGGAATTTGCCATTGATCTAGTACCTGGAGTTTGACCCATTTCAATTGCACCATACCGAATGTCACCTCTAGAATTAGCAGAGTTGAAGAAACAACTTGAAGAGATGATAGAGAAACAATTTATATGACCCAATGTATCCCCCTGGGGTGCACCAGTGTTGTTGGTTAAGAAAAAGGATGGTAGCATGAGGTTGTGTGTAGATTATCGGCAACTGAACAAGGTGACGATCAAGAACAAATATCCTCTGCCAAGAATTGATGACTTGATGGATCAACTGCGTGGTGCCACAGTGTTCTCAAAGATTGATTTGAGGTCTGGATACCATCAAATAAGGGTGAAGAAAGAAGATGTACCAAAAACTGCTTTTAGAACACGCTATGGCCATTACGAATATCTAGTAATGCCTTTTGGTGTAACTAATGCACCAGCCATATTCATGGATTACATGAATAGGATTTTTCATCCATATCTAGATAAATTTGTAGTGGTGTTCATTGATGATATATTAGTGTACTCTAAAAGCAAAGAAGAACATGTTGAACACTTAAAGGTTGTGTTGGAAATCCTGAAAAAGAAACAACTGTATGCAAAGTTGTCAAAGTGCGAATTATGGTTGGAAGAAGTGAACTTTTTAGGACATGTAATTAGTCAAGGAGGAATAGCTGTAGACCCTTCCAAGGTGGAGGCAGTTTTAAAATGGGAGAGACCAACCACAATCACTGAGATCAGAAGTTTTTTGGGCTTGGCTGGATACTATAGGAGATTCATCGAAGGATTTTCAAAGTTAGCATACCCACTGACCAAGCTAACACGGAAAGGACAACCTTTTGTGTGGATGACACAATGTGAGAATAGTTTCCAAGAGCTGAAAGATCGACTTACTTCTTCGCCGGTGTTAGTACTACCTGATCCACATCGAAGTTTTGAAGTTTACTGTGATGCGTCTAAATAAGGACTAGGAAGTGTACTCATGCAAGACAAGAAGGTTGTAGCCTATGCGTCGCGCCAATTAAGGCAACATGAGATTAACTACCCTACCCATGACTTAGAATTAGCCGCTGTAGTTTTTGCCTTAAAGATTTGGAGGCATTATCTATACGGTGCAACATTCGATGTGTTTAGCGATCATAAGAGTCTCAAGTATTTATTCGACCAAAAGGAGTTAAACATGAGGCAACGGAGATGGATGGAGTTCTTAAAGGATTACGACTTTGAGTTACAGTACCATCCTGGAAAAGCGAACGTAGTAGCTGATGCTTTAAGTCGAAAGTCTCTGCATGCGTCCACAATGATGATTAAAGAGCTGGAATTGATAGAAAACTTCAGAGATCTTAACATAGCAATAAAGGTTAATGCTAATAGCTACAGATTAGGAGCGTTGCAAGTGACAAGTGAATTCCTGAGGCAAGTTTTAGAGGCTCAAAGAGATGATGAATTCCTGCAAGAAAAGAAAGAACTCTTGAAACAAGGAAAAGAAGTCGAGTTCAATGTAAGAAGTGACCAATTGCTGAGGTATAAGGATCGAGTATGTATCCCTAATCAAGAGGAGTTGAGGAAAGCAATTCTGGAAGAAGGCCATAAAAGTTATATGAGCATTCATCCTGGAGCTACTAAAATGTATCAAGATTTGAAGAAGTTATTTTGGTGGCCTGGAATGAAGAAAGCAGTGACAGAGTACGTAGCTGCATGTCTAATTTTCCAGAAGGTTAAAGTGGAACATCAAAAACCCCCTGGAATGCTACAATTAATGGAAATACCAGAATGGAAATGGGATAGCATTACCATGGACTTTGTGACTTCTCTACCTAAAACTCCATTAGGACATGATTCAATATGGGTGATAGTTGATAGATTAACCAAATCTGCCCACTTTATTCCCATCAATATTCGTTACTCTATGGAGAAGCTGGCAAAATTATATATCGAGGAGATTGTGAGATTGCATGGAATTCCTTCAAGTATCATTTCTGATCGGGACCCTCGTTTTACATCGCAATTCTGGAAGAGCTTACACAAGGCTTTGGGAACAAGACTACGTCTGAGTTCAGCATATCATCCTCAGACGGATGGACAGTCAGAAAGAACAATTCAATCTCTAGAGGACTTGTTACGAGCTTGTGTGTTAGAGCATAAAGGAAGTTGGAATCAATTCTTACCATATATGGAATTCACCTACAACAACAGTTTCCATGCTAGCATTAACATGGCATCTTTTGAAGCATTATATGGAAGAAAATGTAGGACTCCGCTATGTTGGTTTGAGACTAGTGAAAACTTGATGCTAGGACCAGAGTTGGTACAACAAACCACGGATAAAATCAAAATAGTTCAGGAAAAGATGAAGGCAACACAAAGCAGGCAGAAAAGTTACTATGACAAAAGAATAAAGCCGCTCTGTAACGTCCTAGGTTATTTTTGCATTTATTTTTATTCAATTGATTAAATCTTATGATAAATTTTTCCTTTTCTTGAAAATTAATCGAGGTTTAGTGAAATAGCATTTAGTTTTACTGACTTATTCAAGTGACAGCAGTCGCAGTCAAATTAAATAAATGAGATCTAGAAGGAAGAACAAGTTAATCTAAGCACAACGGATGGGGAAAAGGGAATCAGGGCCTCCCGCTTGAGCGGGGCCCCTACTCGTCTGAGCGAGATTCCGGACTCTCGTTTGAACGAGGTTTCTATTCGCTTGAGTGAATACCTTTCGCACATCGGATTGGGCAAAACATGCAAACGGACTCCCGAAAAATCTCACCCTAAAAATGATTCTGTTAACCAAAGAGTTGTCATAGCTACCATGAGAGCATATGTAAATAACAGTGATGTATTTTAAAATATAGATTTGTATCCGGTCCGGTCTTGGTTAAAACACAGCTAATAATAATGCTCGGAAGTTCTTATAGACACATATAACTCTATAGAGTCACTCAAAGTCACTCGAACCCTGGCACCGATCTCCCCCTTGGCGCGACTCCATGGCTCTTTCCCCCTCCCTGTCACTGGTTACTAAAAAAAAAAGGCAAGGGTGAGTGTTTGGCATTGTAATTAATATAGAATGGAGCTTAACGGATATACATGCATATTTATACATATACATCAATCATCATTCGAAAGTAAGCACACCGAAACATAGTGTATTACATACAGTAACTATATTAACCCAACCAAGCAATTCCATCACATCCATCACAATCACCACTGACTCTCATACAATCTGACTCCTAGTATCCAGATACTAAAGGATTGGCCTTCAGCTGGGGGTCCTACTTGACACCCCGTGAACCCTGCTTGGTTCACCGAGTCCTGCTTGACTCTCCACCTCGACCACTGGGTCCTACTTGACCACTGGGTAGCTCAACTGGGCACGAAAACCACGGGAGCCGAAAATGAGGGGCTATCATATACCGTCGGCCATCCCACACCACATAGTCATTCAACAATTTACCTTTCACATAATAATATCAATTCTTCATCACTCGGGTAGCCTACTTGCTAACCCGGCGTCACATAACACTGATCATTTCAACATTAGATATCACAAGATCATAACATGATAAACTTAAACACACACCCGATCCTCAACTAATTAATGTACACAGTCACGCATGCACAAGCATAAACACACAACTACGTTTAGTAATATTTTCCTTAACCTGCTTACACCATCTCAATGACCTGTATAAGAAGCGAGTCCTATTCTAATTAATTATAACCCGAACACCCCCCTTACTTTGGTTCCAAGCTTCGATAATTTGCTCTCTGTGTCGATTCCTTCCTCTGAGCACTGGTTTCGCAGTCTCAGCTCCGTCACTCAGTCTTCCGTTGCTTAACCTACTACCTACGGATCATAAAGTACAGCTCGTCACTTCAACGCCCCTTAGTTCATGGACTGCATTTGGGCTCACACTCACCAGAGGAGTGGAGAACAGCCTCGAATATAGCCATGCATGGCCCTTAACCACCAAAGAATAAAAGGGATAAGGGAATCACAATTGGAACAGATCAGTAGACTCACCTTGAAGCCTCGATCACAGGAATGGGATTCAATTGAAGTTCAGACACAAATGGAGTCCCTCCCCAACGCATGCAACTCAGCGTTAAGAGAGGAGAAAATGAAAAAGAAGGGACAGACCAGCAGCAGAGGTAACTTGTAAATAATGAAGAGGGAAGGAAGAGAATCTCCTTATATATATATATATATATAGCTCATGGGCAAGATCGTCTTTTCCTTTATTTTATTTGTATTCTTACTAAATTTAATCAATTTCACTATATTAAACTATTGCATAGTTATCAAATCAATTACACTTATTTATTCCCTCAACGTTTAATTATTCACAATTCTCTAATACTTTGTAAGAGTATAGGCCCAGTATGAATACCGGCCCCCCGGCGTCCTAGCTTAGTGTTCATACCTCAGAAATCCGAACTATATCCTGAGAGGTCGGATATCTCATCCGTGCTCGCCTCGTGGTTACCTACACCCGTTGTTTCAATCATTATGAGGTTAGTCCGGGCTATGACCCCGAGTGAGGCGCTCTCCTCACATCGGTTTGGACCAAACCACCTGGCCCTGTCCGCTCTTCTCTTACACTCCCGATCTTCAACTCCGCCTGCCCGCGCTTCTGAGACCGATCTCGACACCGGCTTTCCCGTCTCTGGCTCAGACAGAACAAATATTAAATAAAACTTCTAAAACATTTACTAACATTTCCCATTTCTTATAATTCTCATTAAAATATCAGGGATGTTACATCCACCCCCCTAAAAGGAGATTTCGTCCCCGAAATCAGTGTTCCGGTTGGAAAAGATGAAGGTACATTCGCCTCATATCGGATTCTAACTCCTAAGTGTAGTTCATCCAATGTAAATTCTGCCACTTCACCTTCACCAGCAGTACCTCCTTGTTCCTTAACCGTTTGGTTTGATGCTCTTCAATGCTGATCGGTACTGCCTCCACCGTCAGATTCTCCTTCACTTCAATGGAGTCACTCGGTACAATCATGGTATCACACGGAATGTAGGCTCGAAGTTGCGATACGTGGAACACGTTGTGAATGTTAGTCAACGATTGGAGAAGATCCAGTCGATAAGCGACTTCACCAATCCGTTCTAGTATTTGGTATGGTCCAATATACTTCGGGTTAAGCTTTTGGCTCTTCAAAATTCGACCTACACCCTTAGTCGGTGAAATCCTTAGGAACACCCAATCACCCACTTGGAATTCAAGGGGTCTATGCCGATTGTCATAATAGCTCTTTTGCCGGTCTTGGGCAATTTTTATCTTCTCTTGGATTAAAGCGATTTGTTCGTTCATCTCTTGAATCATCTCAGGCCCCAGATGAAGGGTATCGCCGTTCTCATTCCAACATAATGGAGTACGACATTTCCGACCATAAAGAGCTTCGTATGGAGCCATCCCAATGCTACTATGGTAACTGTTATTATATGCAAACTCTACCAAGGGCAAGTATTTCTCCCATGATCCGCCCTGTTCCAGCACACATGCCCTTAACATATCTTTAAGAGTTTGTATAGTCCGTTCTGATTGGCCATCGGTCTGGGGATGGTAGGCTGAGCTCAGTTTGAGCTCAGTACCTAGTTGTTGTTGCAAACTCCTCCAAAACCTTGAAGTGAATCGGGGATCCCGATCGGAGATAATGCTTGAGGGCACACCATGCAGTCGTACAACTTCCACAACGTACAACTTAGCTAATCGATCTAGCGACCACTTCATATTTATTGCCAGGAAATGAGCACTTTTGGTTAGTCGATCAACAATCACCCAAATCGCGTTGTATCCGGTTCGAGTACGAGGCAGTCCGGATACGAAGTCCATGGTGATACCTTCCCACTTCCAGATCGGAATTTCTGGAGGTCGAAGCAAACCTGGAGGTCGTTGGTGCTCAACTTTGTACTTCTGGCATATCACACAGGATTTCACATACTCGATTATTGCCTTCTTCATGCTTGGCCACCAGAATTCCTTTTTTAAGTCATGATACATTTTTGTCACTCCCGGATGTATACTCAGAGAGCTCTTGTGTGCTTCTGCTAGCACCGCCTGCCTGAAGCCACCATGTGCAGGCACCACCACTCGGTTCCTGAATCTCCATATACCATCGTTACCCCGAGTTATCTCCACATTTTTGCCTTGGGTTTGAGTATCAATCAGCCTCAGTAACTCTTCATCGTCTTTCTGTGCAGCTACCACAGACTCCAGAAATTCGTTGGAGATTTTTAACATTCCGATTGTCATTCGGTTTGGCGCGTCCATAACAATTCCAACATTCATATCCCTAAAGCTTTCCAGCAATTCCTGTTCTCTACCCATCAGGTAAGCCACGTGCAATACCTTCCTGCTTAGTGCATCTGCCACAACATTCGCTTTGCCCGGGTGATACTTCAAATCGAAGTCGTAATCCTTCAAATACTCTACCCATCTCCTCTGTCTCATATTTAACTCTTTTTGATTAAATAAGTACTTTAGACTCTTGTGATCACTGAATACTACAAAGCGAGCCCCATACAGATAATGACGCCAAATCTTCAGTGCGTACACCACTGCTGCAAGTTCCAGATCATGAGTCGGGTAATTCTCCTCATGTGGCCTCAATTGCCTCGAAGCATAGGCAATTGCCCGATCAGCTTGCATCAACACACACCCCAATCCAAATTTGGATGCATCACAATATACTTCAAATTCCTGTGTTACATCGGGCAGTGCAAGCATAGGGGCAGTCGTTAAACATCGCTTGAGAGTTTGGAAGCTTAATTCACACTTTTCCGACCACACGAAGGGGTTTCTTTTCCTCGTTAATCGAGTCAGAGGAAGTGTTATCCGAGAGAACCCTCAATGAAGCATCGATAGTATCCAGCTAATCCGAGGAAACTTCTGATTTCAGTTACTGACTTCGGCCTCTCCCAAGCCATAACCGCCTCAATTTTTGTCGGATCAACTGAGATTCCCTCTCGGGAAATTACATGCCCCAAGAATTGTACACTACTCCCCCAGAAATCACACTTAGATAGTTTAGCGTACAACTTCTTCTCTCGGAGTACTTGTAAAACAAGTCAAAGATGTTGAGCATGCTCCTCGTCCGACCTCGAATATACCAAAATATCATCAATGAATACCACCACAAACTGGTCCAAGTACGGTTGAAAGGTCCGATTCATATAGTCCATAAAAATGGCAGGAGCGTTCGTTACTCCAAAGGGCATTACTACGTACTCGAAGTGCCCATACCGAGTCCGAAATACTGTTTTCGGGGTATCCTCCGACCTCACTCGGATTTGGTGGTACCCCAACCTCAAGTCGATCTTAGAGAACACAACGGCGCCTCGCAACTGGTCCAGTAAATCGTCAATCCGAGGTAGTGGATATTTATTTTTGATCGTCAGTTTGTTCAGCTGTCGGTAATCAATGCATATTCGCATACTACCGTCCTTCTTCTTTACCAGTAACACCGGAGCGCCCCAGGGTGAGGCACTGGGTCGGATAAAGCCCTTTTTCTAGTAATTCGTTCACTTGTTTCTTCACTTCGGTCAATTCCACCGAAGACATTCTATATGGCGCTCGGGACACAGGTTCTGCCCCAGGAATCAAGTCAATAGAGAAATCAATCTCCCGACTGGGAGGTAGCTCCGGAATTTCTTCCGGAAAAACGTCAGGAAATTCACAAACAATTGGAATATCGCTCGGCAGGAGGTTATGCCTACCCTCCGAAGCGAATAAAACAACATAGTGGTTAGGACATCGCTCACCCCGTCCTTCATGTCAAATTCCTGAGAGAAAACAATATGCTTCTGATAACAATCGACCAACACATGATTAGCAGCAAGCCAATCGAGACCTAGAATAACATCTAAGTCCTTCAATGGCATACAGATAAAATTCACTCGAAAAGTACGGGCTTCGATTTGCATCGGCAGTTCTCTACACACTGTAGTCGCACGGAAAGTGGAACCAGTTGGAGTGGAAACAATAAGAGCGTTCTCCATTAAACCGATCGGCAGACCAAGCCGTCGCACACAACTTTCCGAAATAAAGGAATGGGTGGCACCCGTATCATAAATTACATCAACTAGATAGCCACAGATGAGGCACTTACCCTGTACCAAATTATCATTCCTCGTAGCTTCTGAAGCATCAAACGCAAACACTCGCCCGGTCATGGCGTTCTGGGCACCGCTAGATTGGGCATCATATCTTCCCGATTGTTGGTTCCCTCTACCAGCTTCATTCCAGCCTCCCCTCGGAAAGTTGGAACCCCGGGTCCTAGAAGAATTAGTTCGGTTGTCCTGCCTGCCCTGCGGCTGCCTCTGAGGGCAATCGGGCCTGAGGTGCCCTGGTTGTCTGCACTGGAAGCACACAATTTGGTTGGCTTGGCAATGTTTGGCAATGTGACCTTCCTGACCACAATTGTAGCATGCACGGCTACCAGAAGGATTACCCGATCGACCAGTGGAACCCCGACCGGAAGAGGATGAGGAGGTAGCAGAAGACTTGCCGCCCCGGAAGAATTGACTCATCCTCTTGAAGTTGAATCCTTTCGCCTTCAGTGGCTTTTTATCTCTCGGCTGGGACGTCCTTTGTAACTGCACCTCTTCAGTCAGTCTTGCTTTGTTCACCAGGGTTGGGTAGTCCCTAATCTCCATCGGTACGATTACACTACGGAGCTCAATCCGTAGTCCAGCTTCGTATTTGGCACACTTGCTACCCTCAGTCCCTTCTAACGAGAAAGGGTGGTAAAAATCACACAGCTCGTCAAACTTGCTGGTGTACTCGGCCACAGACAGCCGGTCTTGCTCCAACTTCAGGAATTCCATTTCTTTCTGGATTTTGTACTTGTCCGGGAAGTATTTAACAAGGAACCTCCTTCGGAAATTTACCCATACCAACGGCTCATTTGCTGCGTTCATCTGCACCTTCACTCGGGACCACCATACTCTAGCCTCTTCTTTTAGTTGGTAAGTAGCAAATAAAACCTTTTGCTCTTCTGAGCACTCAAAATATTCAAAAACCTGCTCGATATCCCTGATCCAGATGTATGCCCCGTCATAATCGTGTCCCCCTTTGTAGATTGGAGGATTCCTTTTCAGGAATTTATCCAGAGTGGGACCGGACTCGGTCCTACTCATCAGCTGAGTAAATCTAGAGAAGAAATCATCTCCTCCCCCAAAACTAGTTTCTTCGGCCATTTAGTAATTCTACAATGAGCAAACACATCACCATTAATAACCAAGGTCAGCCAGGGAATCGGAAATTTACCTTATATTCATAGAATACTACGCCAGTGGAGTGCCAAGGGAACGATGCCAGACCACACACACAATCATGGTACAACGAAATACAATCAACCTTCATAAGACTAACACAATCACTAGACCGACCCATACACCGGCTCTAGAAAGAACCGCTCTGATACCAAATGTAACGTCCTAGGTTATTTTTGCATTTATTTTTATTCAACTGATTAAATCTTATGATAAATTTTTCCTTTTCTTGAAAATTAATCGAGGTTTAGTGAAATAGCATTTAGTTTTACTGACTTATTCAAGTGACAGCAGTCGCAGTCAAATTAAATAAATGAGATCTAGAAGGAAGAACAAGTTAATCTAAGCACAACAGATGGGGAAAAAGGGAATCAGGGCCTCCCACTTGAGCGGGGCCCCTACTCATCTGAGCGAGATTCCAGACTCTCGCTTGAACGAGGTTTCTATTCGCTTGAGCGAATACCTTTCGCACATCGGATTGGGCAAAACATGCAAACGGACTCCCGAAAAATCTCACCCTAAAAATGATTCTGTTAACCAAAGAGTTGTCATAGCTACCATGAGAGCATATGTAAATAACAGTGATGTATTTTAAAATATAGATTTGTATCCGGTCCGGTCTTGGTTAAAACACAGCTAATAATAATGCTCGGAAGTTCTTATAGACACATATAACTCTATAGAGTCACTCAAAGTCACTCAGACCCTGGCACCGATCTCCCCCTTGGCGCGACTCCATGGCTCCTTCCCCCTCCCTGTCACTGGTTACTAAAAAAAAAGGCAAGGGTGAGTGTTGGGCATTGTAATTAATATAGAATGGAGCTTAACGGATATACATGCATATTTATACATATACATCAATCATCATTCGAAAGTAAGCACACCGAAACATAGTGTATTACATACAGTAACTATATTAACCCAACCAAGCAATTCCATCACATCCATCACAATCACCACTGACTCTCATACAATCTGACTCCTAGTATCCGGATACTAAAGGATTGGCCTTCAGCTGGGGGTCCTACTTGACACCCTGTGAACCCTGCTTGGTTCACCGAGTCCTGCTTGACTCTCCACCTCGACCACTGGGTCCTACTTGACCACTGGGTAGCTCAACTGGGCACGAAAACCACGGGAGCCGAAAATGAGGGGCTATCATATACCGTCGGCCATCCCACACCACATAGTCATTCAACAATTTACCTTTCACATAATAATATCAATTCTTCATCACTCGGGTAGCCTACTTGCTAACCCAGCGTCACATAACACTGATCATTTCAACATTAGATATCAATGCCCCTTAGTTCATGGACTGCATTTGGGCTCACACTCACCAGAGGAGTGGAGAACAGCCTCGAATATAGCCATGCATGGCCCTTAACCGCCAAAGAATAAAAGGGATAAGGGAATCACAATTGGAACGGATCAGTAGACTCACCTTGAAGCCTCGATCACAGGAATGGGATTCAATTGAAGTTCAGACACAAATGGAGTCCCTCCCCAACGCATGCAACTCAGCGTTAAGAGAGGAGAAAACGAAAAAGAAGGGACAGACCAGCAGCAGAGGTAACTTGTAAATAATGAAGAGGGAAGGAAGAGAATCTCCTTATATATATATATATAGCTCATGGGCAAGATCATCTTTTCCTTTATTTTATTTGTATTCTTACTAAATTTAATCAATTTCACTATATTAAACTATTGCATAGTTATCAAATCAATTACACTTATTTATTCCCTCAACATTTAATTATTCACAATTCTCTAATACTTCGTAAGAGTATAGGCCCAGTATGAATACCGGCCCCCCGGCGTCCTAGCTTAGTGTTCATACCTCAGAAATCCGAGCTACATCCTGAGAGGTCGGATATCTCATCCGTGCTCGCCTCGTGGTTACCTACACCCGTTGTTTCAATCATTATGAGGTTAGTCCGGGCTATGACCCCGAGTGAGGCGCTCTCCTCACATCGGTTTGGACCAAACCACCTGGCCCTGTCCGCTCTTCTCTTACACTCCCGATCTTCAACTCCGCCTGCCCGCACTTCTGAGACCGATCTCGACACCGGCTTTCCCGTCTCTGGCTCAGACAGAACAAATATTAAATAAAACTTCTAAAACATTTACTAACATTTCCCATTTCTTATAATTCTCATTAAAATATCAGGGATGTTACACGCTCGAATTTCAAGAAGGTGATCATGTATTCTTGAAATTCACACCTACGACTGGGGTCAGTCGGGCAATGAAATCTCGAAAACTAACTCCTAGATTTATTGGTCCATATCAAATAATTCATAAAGTTAGTCCTCTTGCCTACCAAATAGCATTACCACCTTTTCTTTCTAATATCCATAATGTTTTTCATGTGTCAAACTTACGAAAGTATATATTTGATCCTACACATGTTATTGAACCTGATGTCATACAAGTTAAAGATAATCTTACATATGATGCACCACCTATCAGAATAGCTGACAGAAGAATAAAGAAGCTAAGAGATAAGGAAATTCCACTCGTGAAGGTCATTTGGAGTGAAACGAGAGGGGAAGATGCTACATGGGAACTAGAAAATGAGATGAAAGAGTCTCATCCCCAATTGTTTTACTAAAAAACAAAAAGTGTAAATTTCGAGGACGAAATTTTTTTTAGGGGAGTAGAGTTGTAACACCCCTAATTTCGTTATTTCTTATTTAAAATAAAATTTCAAAGGAATTTGATTATAGTTCTTTAGAACTTTTTAATTGTTATATAATTTATAATTTTTTAGAATTTTCTTATTTTTTTATTTTTTTATTATTATTATTTTTTTTTAAGAATGACAAAAATACCCTTAACCTTTCATCTAATAACCAAAATATCATTACCGACATCATCGCTTACATCATCATCGCTTACATCATCGCTTACATCATGAATAGTAAAATAAATAATTAAATAATCTTAAATAGTGAAATTTTCTTCCTATAAATAGATGGCTCATTTACAATATTTTCACACAAAAATTAGAGAGAGAATCTAGAGAGATAGTGCGTAAGAAATTAGTGAAGAGTAAATTCTTTTGGTAAAAAGAAGTTCTGCCGGAGGTGTAAGGTAATAACTTTCTTCTATATTATTTTTATAATTTTAGTTTATTTTTTTTAGCACTCTTAAACCATTGATATACTAGTACTATTATGAATAAGTTACTATAGTAAAAATAAATTATCACTGTGTTATTTTTACTATTTACTATTACTATTCAAAAATTACTATTTACCATTACTATTAATGACTTACCATTTACCGTTACTATTTATTATTACTATGCACATTTACTATTTATCATTCTGATAGCAATCTTAATTTTCATCTTAAGCTTATACTGAAATAAGTTAGTATTAATATTTTGTTAGAACTTGGAGGCGCAGAGCGAATTCACTTTTGGTAGCAAATCAAGGTAAGGGGGGGTGAGATTAAGGATATAATATGAAATTACATAAGAATATTGGGAGGAGTCCCCTACTCCTTTTAAACATAACAATATTATTATTTTAAAATAATAACTTTTAACTTAAAATTTATAATAATTGTTATTAATAAATTAAGCATCTTGTGTAACTTAATATCTAAAATATTTAAGAACTTGAACTATTATGACCTATGCGGACTGGATTGAACCTATGCAAGGACTTGAACTATTACGAACTTGACTGAACCTATGCAAAGACTTGGATTATTTATGACCTATATGGACTGAACTAGACCTATGCAAGGACTGGACTATCTTGGATTTACATAGACCTGTGCGAGGAATTGACCATAGAACTTAAAACAAAATATATTAATTTAAATAATTATTAAATTTTAAATTATCATATTTATAACTAATGTTTAATTATTTGATTTGATTATGATTGTTAATATTTATTTATGTTTTATGATGTTTGATTGTGATTGACAATGTTTGATTATGAATGATAATCTTGTATTGTGGAGTTTGAGCATATAGCAAGCATGGCGGAAAGCTAAAATTTAGTAAGAATTTACTTATCTCCTACTTCTTTATTTACTTTTTCATATTTATTCAAATTACTTTTAAGAAAATTCTTAGATTTCAATAAAACTACATAAGTTTTCAGAAATCTCTTTTTATCTTTTAATATATATGTATATATCTTTACTAAAATTTAGATTTTTAGTTAGTTTATCAAAAAGAAAAAGAAAGAGAATTTATTTTATAAAAATAATTTTTTTTTAATATATATATACATATTATTTAAATGTATAAAAATATTATACAAAATTTTCAAGTACTAAGGTTTTAAATATTGATAATTCCAAATTTAAGTTTTTAGAAATTAATTTTGAATTGACAGGTTATGAAATATATTTAAGGCTTTGAAACTCAAATTTATAAGGAGATTTGATTTGTGATTTAAAAAGGAACTGTATTAAAATTCTATGTGCGTATTTGAGAAGTTGAAAAAGTACAGTTTACTGGGGTGGCTATGTCGTGATCCATAGGCCCTGAAAATATAATTGAGTTTCTAAAAGCCTTAACCAACTAAATATGCGAGTAGTTCATGCATCATGAATCATCGAAGAGAAACAAAATGATATTGTCTGGGGACGGATTATAGAAACCGAGGATACATTAGAGGAGGCTTAATTGTGAGCCTTGGGATGAGAGGGTGTGAAAGGGTGCTTCAGGGGACCTGGGGTAGCTCCCTAGTGTCGGGTACATTCACAATAAAAACCTTTTCAATCTGACTAGTCTCTAAGTGTTTCCATGCCAGTTGAGCTGTTCATGTTATTATTATCTGGAATTATGGAACAGTGTAAACTCCTGGTTGGCCTAGTGCAAATTAAAATTTAAGGGGCCCACATATATATATAAGTTATGATGAAGATATGGCATATCATTCATACATTCATAAATTGATTGTGCTTGATATTATTATACTAGTTTGTGAAAACCCTTTATTGCTTATGTCCCATTTGGGAATATTATATTCTGTTTCTCACTCCTTTCTCTATGTTTTTGTTTCATATGTTTTAAATTAATGGTTCGTACAGAGGGAAGGATCGAAGAACATTGACAGTATATATAGCATGTTCTAGAAAGGGAGCTCGGTATGAATACCGTGGTCCAATGAATAAATAATGTCACTAGGCAACTGCTCTTGGGCCATGGAGTTTCCTCTCTTTCTTATAATGTTTAATGTTTATTTTCTTCGGATGAATGTACAAATACTTTATAAAGTTTTAATAATATTAAGGTATTTCAGAAATAATGTATATAATTTATTCCGATAGTTTCTTTTTAACAAACATATCTTTAGTAAAAAAAAATTATTACGAATTTTTCTAGAATTTATTAAGGTGTAACAGAGAGTGTTACAAAATCAATCATATCCACATCATCAACTCATATCATTCCACTCGGCATAATAACCAACATAGCATGCAATTATATATCATGAAAATTCAAAAATAATTCAAGAATATTACTTAAACAACTTCAACAAATTTAATCTAAGTGATTTACAAATTTAATCAAACCAATAGAATATGCACTTTAATTTAACAAGTAAATTAATAAAGTTGCTTAACTAATTAATTTATAAACACAAATATTTAGCAAGCAATTTTAAGTGCACAAATTTAAATGAGTGTAGGGAAGAGAGATTTGCAAACCGATATATACGAGTTCCACCACACCGGTGTACGTCTCGCCTCTAAGCAACCCACTTAGAGGATTTCCACTATTGGAGATTAGAGATATAACTTTGAGCAATTGCGGCTTCCTAGTGTCCCACACTCAATAACCCAATTCTCACAAGTACAAGGGCACCCCACCCAATCTCTCAATTTCACAATTTTACAAGGTTGAAACCCAACCCATAACTCTAGAAATTTTGGTGTTTGGAATACAAGAGTAACTCTCCAATAAAGTGGATATACAAATTAAAGCTTTCACAAAATGATAACTCTCAAAGAGAGGATATGCCAATTTTAGCACTCAAATATATTTTGCTCACAAATTCACTCTCAAGAATAATTTTCCAAAATAGAAATAGAAAGTAAATAGAAGAATAAAGAGCAACGTTAGAGAGAAAGAAATGAGCAAAGGAGATGCTTGTTGTTCGCTGTTTGTGTGTTTTAATCCTTCATTTCCTTCCTCTATTTATAGCATCTGAAGGTATGATTTTTGCAATTAAAGAATCATAGTGGAGCTGGTGTCGTTGCATTCTTAATTCCCTGCAGCATGGAGTGGTTTGGTGGAGCATGGTGTCTCAATTTGAAAAATGTCAGTGGAGCATGGTTCTTAG
This sequence comes from Clitoria ternatea, assembly GCA_037962975.1. Lineage (NCBI taxonomy): Eukaryota > Viridiplantae > Streptophyta > Magnoliopsida > Fabales > Fabaceae > Clitoria > Clitoria ternatea. Next base: position 270,993,822 of record CM075669.1, on the reverse strand, counting down.
AATATGAAATTGGTAGAGCGATCCATAATTTGCGTAGTGTGATCTGTGCTGTCTCTATTTGAATTTAGACTGAATGAATCGTTCAATGAATTGATTCATCACGTTGTTTTTGGCTCTGTACAGGTATAGGAATTGATTCTTTTATGGATATGAATCGATTCAATCTTCCAAAATGCATTTCCTGGGCCACTTTCAACGTGGGAATCGATTCCTCTTGAAGGTGAATCGATTCATGCTTTCAAAATGCACTTCCTGGACCATTTTTCATGTGGGAATCGATTCCTCTTGAAGGTGAATCGATTCATGCTTTCAAAATGCACTTCCTGGACCATTTTTCATGTGGGAATCGATTCATGTGGCCTTGTGTAGCTTCATGAATCGATTCATGCACCTGTTGCATGACCTTTTATGCTTTGTTTTACCCGTTTGGATACTTGATTGCATACGGTTTGTTTCCTTTGATTCATAGCACTTTTGTTGATCATTTTTCACTTGATTTAGACTTTTGTGAATATCTTGACTCAAGTTCTTTTGTTGTTCATCAAATTTAATAGCTTGACAATATCCTTAATATTTCTTCATTTGTTGTGTCATTATCAAAACCTACATCAACATATAAATACAATGTTTAGATATAGAAATAATGAAATTTGATATAGGGTTAAGTCCAAGAGAAAACACTTTAAATAATTTTTCAAGTTTTCAATTTCAAAATTAAAAAGGAATAGACAAAGAAAAATATTTAAACAATTTTTCAAGGTGTGTCCAATTTAAGAGTGGATTTGTTTATAAGAAATTGTAATTAATAGTAGATTCAATAGTTTTAACGGCATCAGATAAATTGTAATTAATATTAATATAGTTATACATTAGAAAATGCTAAATAGTACAAATGTTCAATGTTTCTGCCAATTGATCTAAAAACCTGTTCCACTTCCGCCAATCCCTTCATCAAATCAAAAGCACCAATCAGGTTAGAGTCATTCCAATTTCCAAAGCTGCCCTGGAATCACAAATTGCCTCACATTCTACCCTTTCCATTTCAATGCTGCTCGTTTACGTTTCACTATAAAGAGAGCCCTGCTTTCTGTCCAATATTCAAACAATTACAAATGTTGGAAACAAAAACAATCAATTCTCAGAAGGCCATACCAATGCAGTCCTTGATAAACCGTTTCAAGTCATTATCTGAAGACTTGTTCAACCTCTTCAACTCCCTTAAACAAAAACTCATCATCTCACACCCTTCTAACCCACTTCTAATCCTTGACTGCCTTTACTGCAACAACAAAATATTCTGCCATCACTTATTTCTTTTAGATGTCAAAAGGAAACAACTTGAAGAACTCCATCTTCCAAAACTCACAGATTCTGACATGGGTTTTAAGGTTGTAGGTTCATGCAACGGTTTACTTTGTTTCACTCTTTATACCTTAGACCCAACCTTCACCATTTTGCTTTGGAACCCAGCTACAAGACAAACCAAGCGAATCCTTGAGCCACAAAACGCTTTGCTTCCTTACAAAGTGCCACCAAATTGTCTCATAGGCTTTTACTTCAACAACAGTGACAATGATTATTATGTGGTAAGGCTTCACTCTTTTGAGGACACAGACAATACATGTCTGAGTGATTCTCTTGGCAAAGTTTGTTCTGTTCGAGTTGAAAAGTACTCTCTAAGTAAAGGGTTGTGGAAAGAAATCAAATTTGGTAATGGGAGTGTAACTGTGAATGGGTGTTTGTTTTGGACTGAAAACAGTGTTACATTGGAGGGAACTTTATATTGGGTGGCTACGGAGGTAAGTGATAAGGTTAGTCATGAAATGATTATTTCCTTCAATTCATGTAACAATGTGGTTAACAAGATTGATTTGCCATGTTTTGTTAAGGATTGTTCTCAAGTTCATAAGAAACTTGCAGTGTATAAGGATTCTGTTGCTGTGAATTATTTGTTCAGAAACAGAAGGTGTGAGACAATGTTTAGATTTGTGGGTTTTTTATGATCAGTACGAGGATCTGGAGTGTTGGGTTAAGTTACAAACTATTGGGGTGTTTTCAAGATTGGAGCGCCCTGTGGGTATCCGGAAAAATGAAGTTTTTATGGCAAGTGATAAAGTAATTCATAGTGTTAGTGGAACCGTAGCTTTGATTCCGAAAGATGGTTTGGAAGTTGGTGCTGAGTTTTCTTATAATGTCTTCGATTTTGTGGAAAGCTACATTGCTTTAAATGGTGGAAAAGATTTTGGAGAAGGAATTTGACCCTATTGAAAGCGAAGGATTCATGTTACATGACATGTACAGGAAATTAAGCATTGAAGACAGTGTTTATACGAGAGAGGACTTTAGTTTTTTAGTAGGATTGTGGTTTGTATGTGCTAAACTTATGAAAGCAATGAAGTAGTTTAAGCGTTTTAATTTTTGTATATTTGATGTGGGATTCTCTTTCTTTATGAGCAGACACAGTAACCATGGTGGTGTATTAAACATAGAAAAACTGCTAGTTTAAGTAAATAGTTTTCTTTTCATTACCTTCCTTCTTATATAATTTACGAGCATATCTCTGTTACATTATGAGTGTTTGTAATGAAATTCTTGTAGGCATAAACAATGATGCGTTGAGAATGGCAGTGTCTGTTTCACTAACTCTTGCATGCGTATATAGTGAGTTTCGCATAAACTAACTTGCTGCCAAGTGTTCTTGTTACATGCACTACTTGCATATACAGACGAGTCTGAGAATGATAGTGTCTGTTTCATGTATATGCCATCTATTAAATTTATAAATATGACAAATGGTAGTTTATTCTCTAACAAAAGGTGTTAAGGGGTCAAAAGTAAAAAACTTTAAAAAAAGCACTAGATCTAATGATACCTATTTTTAATAAAATTTATCTATTTAGCCAGCAGTTGTTTAACAGAATATTTCTAGACTTTTTTTCTATATATAATGTAAGTGATAAAGTTCTCCTTTATGAAAAAATTGTAGTACATTGATAACTTTTGGTTTTTACAAAAATGTTGTCTCACTTTCAAGGTGTAAAATTCCTATGCCTTCTAAGCACCAGATAATACTCATGAGCTTCTCACCATTTGTAAATCAAAGCAGTAACACACACAGGGAAATCTTACCAATTTCGCTAAACTAGAATTATTTTAGACAGATATTAACACTCAAATCATTAAGTGGCAAATACATAGGTTTGTCAGAATTAATCATAATAATATAAATACAACTATTTATAAAAAAATTGTCTTTGCATATGCCAAAAATGATTTGAGTGGCTAATTAATGGATAATGTAATATATATATATATATATATATATATATATATATATATATATATCCATAATAATTTATCCTAATTAATCTATCCATAGTGAAATTGGTATGTTCCTGAAGTCCTACAGAAGCAGGAGGAAAAAGAATATAACCATAAACATTTTTCTCTGATGATAATAATGAAAAATGTATGTATTGTGAAGCATTTAGGCTAAGAGCCAGAAATTTCTGTGGGTTTTTGAATTGAGAACATAGCCTCCATTTTGACCTTTTCTGGATACGCCAACACAGGTGCACGGGCTGTTTTGGATCAAATACTCTGCTGTGTCTATTGCTTTCATCCCTTTCATAGATCCACTTGCAGGTAGCTTATATCTGTTCCCATGCATTTTTCAAACACATAACAAAGGCTTATAAGTACTTCATCACTAGTAACATAAAACTATTACACTATACCAGCATTCCACATGCAACTACACATTGCAGATAAATTACTTTTTCCTTTCTTTTTAATACATTCATGAACCAAAGATATCTTTTTAACATTTTTTCACCGTCTAGGCAAGAGTGGATGGAATTTTTTTATTTGGTTTGGAAGAGGAAGAAAAATGAATACATTATTTTACTATTATATTCATGTGAAAGACATAAAAAAACCATAGAAGGCAACCAAAATCAATATATTAACAATCACTCTGTACAAATTTTCATGATTTTCCCTCCATTTCAAATGAATCTCTAATATTAGAAACAAAGTAGGGTTGGAATTTTGCAGATTATGAACTGGTAATAATAAGAGTTAGAAGCAATAATAAGTTAAATATACTGACCCTAACAACGCTGAAGAAAAAGTGCGCTTTTGGCCAATAACCATGAGATCAACCCCATGAGATTTGCTTTGGGAAAGGATAGTATTTGGCTTATCTTTATTATCCATTTCAACCTTCAAGACACGAACTCGCATTTTGGGTTGAGCAGCTTTGCAAGCATGCTTCATTTCCTCAAGAAAATCAACGCCTTCACCGTCAGCGGCGGCACCTCCTCCTCCGAGGTCAATGGACGCGGTGGTCGTGCTTCCCAACGAAGGCATCTTAAGGAAGGTGGAAATGGTGTTACGCCACGAGGTTGGGTTCTCAACGTGCAGAAGAATCAACTCATCTTGCTCAAGCACCGCGTGTGACAGCGCGTACTGCAACGCGCCTGCCGATTCCCTTGTTGGGTCAGCCACAACCATCACCTTCCGTGCTTGCGCGTTGGCGTTCCTATTGTTGTTGTTAGCACTTGCCATGCCCCCCTTTAGACGTACACACCCACAGGGCTACCTAAAGGGTATAACATCAAACTAAACAACTAAACATATATTATTCAATTTCGTTGTGATTCATATTCTTTTTTCTTCTTTTCCTATGTTTAGGACTCTCTTTTCTATATATGTACCTTCCTTGCGACTCGGTCAATTTTATGTCTAAACATACCCCAAATCAATTAAATACATTCGCGCATTTTTAGATAACATATTCTGGCTATTCTGTTGGAAGAAGCTTTTCCATCCTTAGCAGAAACATTACTCACTGCTGGCTTCGGATTTTAGTTCACCACTCATCGCTTCCAAGTGTTGTTGTTCTGTTCTGTTTCTTCAGCATCATCTCCTAATTCTACCCGTACATGAGTAAAATTTTTATGGCGAATGAATTCTTTCACATTTTCCACTATTTGTTGCTCAAACTCGTTTGGTTCTCCAATCACATCATTATTATAGCCATACCTCTGTACTCTTTTGGCTGAACTTGTCTGAAAAGGAATCCCTCTTCTAATGCAACTCTGCTAACAGGAACGGACTTCATGGAAACAAACACCACAACAGAGTGGATATGATATGACCCTTTTGCTTAATAGTTCTCTTAGATATTCCCCAGAAACCTTGTTGAGCTCGAACATGTACCTTTTTCTATGTGTAAGGCCGAATGCCCTTGATGGACTTTAAAATCAAAGCATGTACCAACGTAAGAAAGTCTCCTTGAGTGAATTTAGTTAGCATGGTGATAAATACACAATCTCTACCGAACCGAACACCACAAAGAAAAGAGCAATCCACAATATGTTTATCTTCCATATAACTAGTATCATAAGAGTAATCATGCATGTTGTGACCAGCATCACCATGCACACAGCAATTCCTGTAATGAAAGTGATTTAGCAACAATTATATGTTCCTTTTTCTTTTTCTTTTTTCTTTTAAGGAAAATCAGACTAGTTGTTGGAGTTTTTACTATTGGTAGAAAAAATTGAAGTTGTTATAAACAATCATACCATAACCAAGACCAATGTTAACAATATATATATACATATATATATATATATATATATATATATATATATATATATATATAAAAGATGTATCATATAAAAAAAAGTCTTTTATGTAAGAGTAAGAGAAGTGAATCTGGACCGTATAACCATATAATGGATGGTTGAAAATAAAGGTTTTTTAAAGTTATATAATCACTTAAAAGGACACATGATTTTTTTAAAAACTTACTAAATTAATTTCTTTCACTCGTATAAGAGTTTTTCTCATATGATACATCATCTCTTATATATATATATATATATATTGTACATTCCTAATAATAACAAAGAAAATGTTAAAAATATTGTGTTAGAAAGTGTTTGTTAGTTGTGTTCTCGATGGATATTTCATAACAGTTATCTAAAAATATCAACATCAAATGTTTTGTTTATTTTTCAGCTTTAGAAAACGCTCTTACGTAATAGGTATGAGACTAACTATTTTTTTCACACATGAATCTCGAAATCGAACTCTAAAGACTAAGGAATATTCCAAACCATTTCACTCAGTTGACCAATACATGTTGGTTATCAAACGGTTCCTAATTTATATTAAAACAAAGTTTAATTATTGCATCATGATCAATACATTGTCGTTTTAGAGCACGTTTGGTACTATTACGAAACAGAAAACCTCCGTTGAGTTTTAGAAACTTTTTGATTCTACGGGTCAATAGAGTTTTAATTATTTCAAACAACGTGAAAAATTAATATTAACATTTAAATTTTTCACTTCAACTCAACTCTGTTTCCCCAACTGCAAACCAAACACTCTTAGTGTCAAAATCTAATTTACATACTTTAAAATGTCAAGACCAAAATATACAAAATTTATAAAAGCTGATTAAAAATGTAAAATACGGTTTTGCATATGCTAACTCTGCCCACGACTTATCATTCCGAGATCGGTCATTTTTCTTTAAGAGTATTCCACTATCAGTGATACAAAATAGTTCTAATCATCCCTTCAAATACCATTATCAAACAAATCAATCTAATATCAATGTTTTTCACATCAAATCTATTTAACTAATACTTCCGGGACGAACGAACATGCGGAGCAAAATGGACCTATCGGAGACAAGTTCAGGCATTCAGGTAAGATCCAAGAAACTTTCCACTATAACCAGATGAGAATAATGTTAAAAAAAAGGGTATTGTACGTTGTACAGCAAATTAGCACACTTAGTACCTACGTTAAACATCACGAGCATAATATTATAATTTATATATAGAATACAACTTCGTCGCAGTGGGCAGCGGCCATATACGGTCTCTCTTGGGACCAAAACAATGCTACATTTTAATTATTAGACCGCGGAAATGCCTGTGATCTGATAGGTCACTCTCACATCAAGACCCTTAAAATCGGGGAGGTGAATAAGATTAGTAGCTGTTTTGCCATATTTGTTGGGACTGCTTAGGGGGTTGGCTTTGGGAACCGGCAAGGGACGCTTCCCTAGGATTCTGCTGCTGCTGATGTTCCAGAGAAATCCCACTCTGAGAATGGTAGAAGTTAGGATAACCATGGGGTGCAAAATGCTGTGAAGGTTGCTGCTGGCTTTGCCGATATCCACCTGCTTGTTGATTCTGTCCTTGAAAACCGTAAAAATTGTTGGGAGGAACTGCAGACATTGTTCGAGAGCTAGGTCCATGAAGCCACATGGCAGAATTATCATTCTGACACAAGAAAAAACAAAATCAGCCCACTCCTCCATCAATATAATTGAACATAAAAGTGGTAACATTCTATATTTTTCCCTCAACCTGTACTGTACCCCGTTCCTTCACAACATAAAAATGGTAGGTTTTTGTTGACAGCAAAATGAAACCACATCTTACGCCTTTAAACGGACCTTGGCTTTTCACAAGCATAAATATATATTTTTTTGAAAAAATAACAGTTAAATGTGCATATTGAAATAAAGATCTTTTTACCTGCTGTAGCGAAATCATATGATTGTTGTCCTTGTACTGAGAGTTTAGAACATCATCATATCCAATGGTTGTACTAGTAGGCGCAGCAGGTGGATTCAAAGTATAATTTCCTCCAGGAATGCTGGTGGAACTTCCAAAACCATACCCAGATGCAATAGCAGCAGACTGAGGTAAGCTACTGACAGAAATGCTATTTTTATATTGCGGAAGCATGGCTGCTAGAGATTGGTGGTATGTGCTATTTCCAGCAAAAGCCTGCTGAAACGCTGATGATGGTGGCATATAGGTATAGCTCTGAGGCAAGAATGGATAGCTAATCATATTTGCAAAATGCCCCAAAGGAAGGGTAGGCTGGGAATATGGATGCACAGCAAGGTGTTGAGGAATAGCAGGTCCAGTGGCCACATTGGCACTGGGCAGAGCTTGTGGATTAGGTTGATTAGGTTGAGGCATCGAAATGCTATTTGATCTTAGAGCCTACATGTTGACAAAATAAAATCTGAGACTGAATTCCCATCTCCAAAAAAATATAGTGATACAAATATGACATTAAACTCCGACAATGGAATCGATGAGAAACAACGTCAATACAAAATACACCCATGAACCCTTGAGTAAACTCAGCTTGGTACACCCTAAAATATTTCAATACTATCTCATGCTCAGTCTGCTCTATTCCATTCCCTCTCTCACAAACTATGCAAGAAAAATTTTGAACTGTATTAACCAGAAAACTGACACACAACTGCAGCCCTCAAATATGTACTCTGAATTCTGTAAGCCATAACATGTTCATAGATGATTCAACCTCTCAAAAACATGTTCATAAACAAGCTAAAATAAGCTAGAGCAGAAGTGCACCTCTGATATGGTAATAGTCGGACCACCAATGGAAGAAGCAATGTTGCTATATTTCGCAGGCACCGATTGTGTTGTAGGGAAGGGTGAGTATGGGATGTCCTCCCTTGCTGTTTGAACAGTTGACGCCAACAGAGCACTGGGCAGAGAATTGGTGTATGCCTGCTAAAAGCAACATAAGTTTTATATAGATAACAGAATTGATGGATAATATTACAATTATAATATAAAAGAAAATATGGTAATATCAGTTGTTATTGCTACATGAAAGGCAAAAGCCATGGATGGCCTGCACCATATGTATTCCTGGGGGAAATATTACATTGTAACAAGAGAAGGATTCAAGTCATACAAATTTGTTTAGTAAAGCATTTGAGGAGTCAAATACACCCTCAATTCAAATAATAAATAGTAAGCTTACCACCACAGCAATAAGAATGAACTGCCCATGACCAGTCATTTATGTGACCGATTCTCATTTCCATTAAAAAACATTTAAGTTATTCTAGAAGTACTTTTTACAATAAACCAGTACAAGTTCTTAGGGGGAGAATAAGCTTGATTTACTCTCAAAGGATTGCATAGCAGCACAGACCATCCCTTAGTTTTAAGACTATATTATCTTAGATCATATTAGAAACCACTTTGATTTACTGAGGACCCAAAATAACACCCAACCTTGAATATTATTGTAAATGGCAACAATCATTCTAAGTATTACCATTACATTAGAGAAGGGAGACAGGTTTTGGATCTGTGAGCTTGTCTGTGAATGGGGGTAAGCAACATCTTCTTGTTGGGCATTTTCGTAAGTAAATTCATGTGAAGAAGAAGGAAATGAATATTGATTTTCCTGGGTAGTTTCAGGGGGTTCAGATTTTAGAGTCTCTGATTGTGAAATGGAGGAACGCTCATAAGTTCCCGCATCCACACCACTTATGTGAGCTAAATTTCCATCTGAGGTAGTAGTAAGATGCTCATCCCCATAATAGTCAGGATTTCTGCAAGAAAAATCAAGCAAATACCTAAGCAAACTCATATGAGCCAAATATTGCAGCAACGTACATGCTATTATCTAAGCACATGCCTGGCATCAGAGGTTCCAATTGTTGAAACATCAGTTGCCCCAGATGAATCCTCCAGGTTACTTTTCAAGGGCCTAGATGGATACGAGCCAGAGCCAGAGCCAGAAAGAGCAGCATTGTTTGCTGATCCAAAACTTCCAAAGCTCAGATTTAAGCATTCTAGAGAATGGAGCTGTAGATGATTTGGAATTACTACAGAAGAATTGTCCTCCTCTTGTTCTGTCCCTTGATCATCCGTGTGTAAATTTAGATGGTCCAAGTTCACAGCCACTGATGAAACACCATCTTCAGCTGAAAGGAGGAAGTTTAAAATTTTTGTCTCAGAAACCAATTGTGTATATTAACATGTATAATATGGACTTCAAATAATGGTATTATCACAATAATGCTCTCTAAACCATTAGAGATCACACACGGGCAAACATCTATATTAGTAAATATCTCCTCTTAAACCATTCACATGTATGAAGGATGAGACAAAAAGAACTAAAGAGGCAAAAACAGCAACAATAATGATAAACACATCAGATAGCCAGATATGAATATCATAGTTATTAATCTTGGATAGCAGCACATTGCAGCCAAACTCAAAAATGCTATAGCAGTATGGCAAAATTTGTTGTGAGGAATGAGAAATATAAATCTAGACCATATAACCATATATGGATTTATGTTAGCGCCAGTGGTCACATAAACATTTAAAAATATCATGTGCATTTATGTTGTAATACTAACCATTTAAATAAAATATAATGGCTAGTATTTTATTTTATCATTTCTCATAAATATTTCTCGCTAGAGGTTTCCTCCTGACTTAGTCCTTCAGTGAAGTAATTGCTTGCTGACTCCTACTGGAGAAAAGGGGGAGAAACACAGGCAGAATACAGAAAAGAGATGAATTTAGTAGAGAAGCCACCAAAGATGGGTGGCAGGCCAGTTGCATTGCAAAACAGAAGAGGGGGGGATCATCAAATAGAGAGATGGAAACAAGAGAAAACACAGGAAAGAAAACTGGGTTAGGGTTTTTAACACTTCAAAATGGGGAGAAAAGGACAACTTTATCCTTAAAATACCTATCCGGCCCAGCAAACAGAAAGACACTCTTTTGGAGCCAAAAAATAGTCAACCCAAAACCGGCACAACATCTGTAATGGGAAAACACTGTGACAGCACAATTTTTGTAGCAGTAAGCCACTCCACACATCCACCCCATGATCACATTGCTATTGAGTGATATCAATAACTTAGATCATAATAATATCTCATTATACTGTTTTTATGACTTGGATGATTCTAGCGAATCTAGCCAAATCTGGAATTTGAAATTTTACGAACAATTAGATGCACAATAGATATAATATGAACACCAAGGAATTTCAAAGCAAATTAATATGGTGATACAGATAATATAACACTACATGATAATTAAATAAAGTTAATTGGAAACATATGTTAAATGGAAATAAAGATAAAAGACATGAAAACTGATATGCATTCCAGTCAGTAGTCACCTTCATTATTATCATAAGGATGCTGATGAGGTTGGTATGAATTTATGTCCTTGTACATGCTACCATCAAAAACAGATGGACTTTCTGCATTATCTTCAGATAGACTTTTAGCAGATATAGAAGCAGATCCAACATTGTCTTGATTCTCAACAGGACCATCTTCAGCTACAAATTCATTGATATGGATCTTCAGCTGCTGATTAGCTTCACTAGGATTAGATGAGTTTGTATGGTGCTCAGAATTTGAATGACCATCAACAACAGGGGACACAGAAACAGCTGGTTGGTGCTCGATAGACGGCCATTCATCATTCTGTTGAAGATTGGAGTTAATAGCAAAGCCTTGGTCATTAATTGTCTCTGACACCTTTGAAGCATAACCTTGCAGTGAGTGCAAATTCTGATGTGAAGCTGCAGGGGGTGCAAAAGCATTCTGATGATTACCGCTGTGGAGAGAAGAGTTAGGTATGGATGACTTGGCTTGTGGCCTACCCATCCTGACAATGTCAGCCATTGATACTTGACCCGGGTTCATCGTCCATGCAGATTGCAATCCACCATGTTGTGATGAAGACAGTCCATCCGAGACACGGACAGAATCACTGCAACAGTTTTGCGCATTCATGAGACAATCAGTCTCAGCTTACAAATTAATACTACTTCTACCCAAGTGCTTACAGGCACAACTTTATTTATATTTTGGAATATAAACGTAACATCATAGTGGTCCTTTAATCATAATCAATGCCAACAGATTCATCCTCCAAACACCAATTCAACAACAAATGTGTAACTTCAAAAAACTAGTATGTTGTTCACATAAATCCTTGGAAGACCAATTTAACTATTTATGAATAGAGGATTTGTGTGAACGGTGATCAGTTTGGTGTCTTGTATATCTTCAGAAGACCAAAACAGACATGACTCAAATATAAAGTTCATGCCATAAGATATAAATCACAACCATAAAGTAATCCCATTCATAAGCAGTGCCAAAATGTAGGAAAAAAATTAAAAGTGAATCTACACAAAAATAGCTTGCAAAAGTTGGATGCTTTAACAATCTACTTGCTTTTCAAATAAATTTGAGAAACTGTTTTCAATAAACACCAACCAGTAAACAAATACAAATAGATTTCATGCTAAATAAAGGTGGCCACATTAATTTTCTCTTCATAATAGTCATGCCTAATTCATAAACACATGACAACCACAAGAATTTCTTAGTTCTACACCAATAATACATAAAATTCTTAAAGTACAATATACCTGTAGAATGGTAGTTGCCTGTTCACATTATTCTCCAAAGCATAAGACCCAGAAGCCGTAGAGCCTCCATAAGCAGGTGCACCGTTTTCCTTCTTGTATGCAGCTTTCCCCTGCAGGAGACCATAATCTGACCTCCAAAAATAAGTCACCGTGACATCAATAAACAACAAAACCAAAACACACACAAGAGAAACTTAATAAACTTCACAACAAACACTAAAGTAAACCAAAATCATACAAATAAAAAACAATATTAAAAATTAGCAACCAAAATCCATCCACTCACCAGCACTGCCACTGAATTGAGTTGCCCCTCCACGCCCAAGGTAGCGATCAGCACCAGCCCTAGCAACACCACGGCTAGAACCATTGTTCATCCCACGAGACCTCGAATCAGTCGTATCCTTATTCTTAACAATCAAGAAAACCACAACAGTGAGCAAACACAAAAACTAAAGCAGAAAAAAAAAAACAAAGTCGTAACTGAAAACACACGCACCTCTTTTTTCTTGTCTCGTTTGCTCCTGACCTCGTGAAAAGGATCTACGAAGAATAAAGTTACGTTATGGATAGGGTTACGAGGGAAAAACAAAAACAAAAACAAAAACAAAAACCCTAGCAGAAGAAGCATACCTTGAGAGAGAAGGCGACTAACGGCTTCGTTAGGGTCCATGTTACAGTCTTTGAGAGTGGCATAGATCTCGTGTTCGGGGATGTTACTCACTATCTCCTTAAGACTCTGAACCATTTTCCGACTCGCCGGAGGAATCCCTGCCTTGTGGCCACCACCGCCACCGCCACCGCCTTTGCCGCTCATCCTCCTCGCTCCGATCACCCTAGGGTTCCGCCGCAATAACAACGACGACGCGATGGAAATATCTAAGCGCGGTTTCTCTCTCCAATTCTCTTTCTCTCTCTACGTTTTCGATTTGCACCCGAGCGGAAAGAAAGTGAAACAAAACCCCTCTTCTCCTTTTCTCTCTTAGTTTCTTTTTCGTTTTTATGGAAAGAAAATTAACCAACCATTGGATTATTTTTTTGCTAACATCTTCATCTGATTCTTAATCAAAGATTTGTTTCTGATTTAAAACGATACTAATTAAGTAATTATTGTCTCATTGATGTCGTGTATTTTAGGTTTTTTGAAGATATAGTTGTGATGGTAAATAAATTGGTTCATACTTGATAGGTTAATTTGATAATTTTTCAATTAAATTCGGAGGAAGATTTGATTTGGTAATTTTGAGGATTCCCATAATCATGATTGATTTTGTTAGGTAATTAATTGGATTAAGTTATACTATTTAAGAAATAATTCCTTCTGATTCTTGTATTTGACCTTTTTTTGGATTTTTTAAAATTTTTATAGAATTTGTTTAAATTCAAAATATGAGCACTATTTTTTTATATATCAGCAACCTATTAGTATTGATTAAACAATCTATTCATCTTGATAGAATACAAAAAATTATTTCTTTATTCATTAATCTTAAAAACAATTTTAAAAATAGAGCAAAAAAACATTGTTAACTTAGTTAAACCAAAAAAAAAATAAAACAATTGAATTTTTTAATAGATATGAAGTTAAGTAATTGGACAAGATATAAGGGAGTATTTATTCAGACAAGTTTTATGAAAAATGGATGCTTTTTTTAAAAAATTAAACTGGATCCATTAAAATTTTATTATTTTTTGTATTCATGGTAATATCCGAACAATAATTTTGAATCAAAAATCGCTTTTTATATAAATGTTTCCACATATAATAAATCAATTCACCAAAAAAAAGTAGCCAGGTATAATTATCCATACACACAAAAGTGTAACAATATATTAAACTAAATCATAACTTATACAAGTGTATTGAAACTGATGCAAATGTTCCATATACCCCTGATTATTATGGATTGATTTGGTTATGTTGTTGATTTGATTAAGTAACTTTTTTTTAAAAAAATATGTTTTTGTGAATTTTATGAATCAAGAACATTTTTAAATTGTTAACCTGATCAAATATGAACTATATATTTTTTCATATAAATAGCAGAGTTATGGATAAATAAGAGGGTGTTTGAATAAAAGTTGAGGTTGATTAAATCGACTTTAAAAAATACATTTAAATGAAGTTTTGATTATCTCTAATGACATAAATGATCAATATTAAACTTTAGATTCTGTTTATCCAACCACATACCGAACAAAACATAAGATAAGGTGTTTGTTTTGTTTCCTAAAAATAAATTAGATATATTTAGATTTACATTGAGAAATTGATAAACTTAACTGACTCCGTAATATAATGTATGGATTCATCTAATTAAAATGATCTTAGTCTTCTTTTGTAAGTTACTCATGGAATTACCTGGTTCCATTTTCTCAACTATTTGGCATTTTTGCACCAACATATTGGGAGAGAACTATATCTTAAGTTAATTATCACCTTAGTCATATTAGGTTTTGTGAGGCTTGGAAGAATTTAAGCCTAAAAAATAATAACTTTTAATTTGAAATAAATATATTTATTCATCATAAAAATAAATATACAATAAATACGCTTATTTCTAATAAAAAATTATCATTGTATGAATTTTAGATGTAATACATTAAAAGCTTTTTACTTCGGATTCTATTAATTCCATTGTCCTAAATATATAAATACTTTGGATTTTCATAGTAAAAATATATCATATTTTACAACAACTCACATAGTATACTTAATCAACCGAATTATAACAAACCATGAATATAACCTTTGCATGTTTTCAATTAGAAAAGATTTAAAAAAAGGAAATTACTTACAAAAATCAATTTGTTAAGACTAAAGTACATGGTTTGATATGGATGTGGGTTGGTGCATTGGTGCATTGAAACACTTCGCTAGGTAATGTAATCCTTCTAGTTATGATACAAGCAACAATTTAATAAATAATTGATTCTTCAATTTGTAGAATGTTATAGTCTCTCGACTTTTATTTAACCATAAAACTTTTTATTTACTTGTTTATTATCTTAAATTTTTAAGGTAGTATTAATTGATTTTTTTAAAATATTTTTATTAATCTATTCAGCATTAATGTAATCAATTCTCACTCATGTTATAATTCTCATAAAAAACAAAGGCATAAGTTAAATGGTTAAAAATGGAGTATTAATAAAAAGTAAAATAATAAAATAACTAATTGTTTCATAAAATTAATAAAAATGATTAAGAAACGGAGGAAATACAAGACAAGAAATTAAAAAAATATATTTAAAAACATTATTAATGTCATTTATCTTGATTTTTAAGTAATTGTAACACAATTTTCAATAATAAAACCTCTACTTTTAATCTTTCAAAGATTAACTCTTATTAAAACTAATAAATTATCATAATCAATTACTAATAGACTAAAATTTCTCCCCATTTTAAGTGATTTATATTATCTCTCTTTATTAAAACCTGCTTATATTTGGAACCAAAATATTTAAAATCTTTGTCACATGTATTTGAGAAAGAAGGGAGTATATGTTCTACTTTGATTTAAGTATATTTTTATCCTTATAAAACATTATAAAACAATAGTCTTTTGGTTTATACCTTCGTAAAATAATAATTTTAAAAATTAAAATTGTTGATGTTCTAAACAAATATAAAAAATTTTAATTATTAAACATTGTATTTGGTCTAGAATCACATGTCAAAAGTATACAAGTAACTATATGAATAAGTAGATATATAATTTAGTTAGTCACATAACATTTAATAAATTCAAATTTTAAAAAGGATCGAAAACAAAATATTTAATATAAATTGGATGTAAAAATTATTCTATAATAACAAAAACCAAAAATTTATATTTTAGAGAACAAAAACATATTAAATTCTTCTACTTATCTATGGATTTCGTGACTATAATTTTTAAAATGTCATCGCTAGTAAATACCCGAATTTGTGATGCATTTTACTTTTAAAAATATAACTTCTTTAATCTTCTTCTTTTTTCGAAGTTCAAATATTCCCTTCAAAAAAAAATGAAAAAGTTTAAATATTCCTTCCAATTTTAAGCCAGACTACCTTAACAAAAGAACATTCAATTCCAATTGAACACTTGGCATGCCTTTAAATCATGAGCTATGTGAACAAAAGCCCCATATTAAGATAATAAATACACATTAGTGTATGGTTTATTTTAATGAGTTTTAAGAAAAGTATTTATTTATATAGTTGAGTGTTTTTTTAAATGAATAAATTATAATGTATGCAATTATTTTTTGTCAAATAAAATGATTATAATCGGAATATGATTTTTGTAGATTTTGATAATAAAACAAGTACTTATTTTTAATATACTCATATTATTTTTTCTATTTTACCATTTGTATTTTCTTAATTTCATAATTTTTACATCTATTTTAGTTATTTTAAATTAAATTTTTTAATACAATTAAAACAAAACATATTATCTAAATAATATTTTTTCATAACCACGTCTAAACAAATTTTAATATAATCAATTCAATAAACATTTCTCAAAATAAATTTTTTTTATATGTTTTGGAGTTACATGCATGGAGACACATATCCGTATGATGCAAATAACGTAAGCATTATTCTGGAATAATAAAAATATTATTTAAAAATCTGGAAATATGGTTGTTTAACCAAATGAAGATATGTATAGCATTTTGGTCATTGAATAATCAGAAGTGGGTTCAAATAGCAGGCACGGTACACGTGGAAGTGGAACCCACAACAAGTTTATCCACTAAGAATAAAATAATCATTCTTATTATTATATTTATTACATATAGTTGATTGGAGCCCAAAAAATAAACCATTAGATAATACCGTATTTTAATATAATTTTTTCCTTTAAAGTAAAGGATTAATTAATTTTTCATCAAAATACTATTATTAAGAATTATTGAATTAAGTTAATAAGTAAAAAAAGAGTAAGATTTATAAATCCCAAAAAATATATAAGGGTAATTTTAAAAAATTAATCCAAGTTTTTATTAACTATTTTTAAAAAAAAAAACTGAAATTGATTGCAAAATTCTTATATTAACTGATCGGCCGAGATAGTGTATATCAGATATTGAAGATAATGGCCTGCTTATTAAAATTATATTAACAGATATGAAAATACAGATATTGAAGAGGAAATGAGAAAATAAAATCACCAATCAAAAGTCAATTACAAAAGAAAAACCATATTTTTTAAATTACAACACTATTCATTCGTTCAGTAATAAAATAATGAAGGTGATGCACTCTAACTGTCTGTTTGATATATTTTGTAATAAAGGAAAGACTTTGACAACCCTTAAGCTCAAAACTAATTATCTATTACTAATTCACCTGTAAAATGGGGACAGACACATCGTGGTCAATTATTTGCATTCATCATGGACATGGATTTGGAAACCTTGAATGAATCTTGTTAATTTCTTCAATTACTTCAGATGTGAGCTCGATCTTGCATGCATTTAGAACCTCCTGGAGCTGCCATGATTTGGTAGCTCCAAAAACAACACTAGCAACAAGGGGGTGTCGCAAAACAAAGGCTGCTCAAAACAAAAAGAACAGGACAAAATAAGTGCAAAATAGAACGGGAAATCGGTTAAACAAAAAGTAAATAAACCAATGACCCACGGCCTCTAATTGATTGAGTTCAAGGACCAATCAATAGCACGGACTATTTCTCTTTTGGAAAAAAAAAATAGTGAAAAAGCATGAGCTAAATGCAAATGAAACTTGAGAAGTTAAGTCGCTGCATCAGTGCAGAACCTTCAATAATATTGCATTATGGGTGTGTGATCAATAACTACATTCAGAAATGCTAATTGCCAAATACTGCTAAATTAACCAATTTTTTTTGTACCCTTTTAAAACGATAAGAAAAACAAAACAACAATTTTGTTACATTGGAAGGAAAAGCCATAGTACAGTACAGCATGCAAAGTTGCAAAAACTTGAGCTATAAAGGCATGGGGTATCCTACTTACCAAACGTCTATCAGTACAAGTATTAATGGAAAGGCATGGGGCATCCTACTTACCAAACGTCTATCAGTACAAGTATTAACAGACTTTCCATTACTGACTTAAGCCTAAGTAGTGTTTTCTATTACCTATGAATTACATGAGAACATGTTGGTTAAAAACAATGCTAGTGCAAGCACAACCACCAAACTACTTTAGATATTAACTATCCCTCCTTGTAAATATGGATAACGTGTTTGGACTCATGCCAGTAGGGGGGAGGGTGTTGCACATGTGATGAAGATATATGAAACGATTATCAAACCTATAGCTAGAGATATGGGATGCAGACCAAATGTTTTTGCAATATTTAGGTATTCCTGCAAAATGGAAAGTACATGAATATGTTAAAATTGGTAAAAAGAATATATAAAAAGGAACAAGAGATTCTTATTAACCCTAGTCAACCACAAGGTTCTGTTTAAAGTGTCCACATATGTGATAAAATCAGCAATTCAGCATATAAAAAATAAGAATATAGAAAAAGCTGGAACTCAAGTTATTCCCAGACCAACAATAACAATGATTAATTCATTTGGTAACAAGATTGCACAAAATTTCTCACTCAAATATCCTATGATAGGATATACTGTTGCATGTGTTTTAGTTCTAAGGCTATCAGTTAAAATTAAACAACTTCATTCAAAACACATCTCTTAAATTAAGCAAAATTTCAACATGTTAACCAAAACATGCAAAAATGTGTTTTAAAAAGGTAAAATAAGACATTCACATTTCAATAAGCAAATCAAATGTTAGCATTGCAACAATGTTCACTTACCTCAGTAGCCGCCTTTAGAACGTTATTGGACAAGTTGTATCTGGATTCTCCTTCTGAATACTTCCCTGTGAATGACAACAATAGTATGAGAATCAACTAAATAAGTAAAGCATACCAGTTACGTATCATGATATCTTACATTTTCAATATTTTCTTTCTTTCACATTGGAAAGGAAGGTAGGGGGAGAAATATTTGTGATAAAAATGAAACATATCTTACGATACGTGAATTTACCTTTAAAAAGATTTAACCGAGCATCTGTTGGACCACCTCCAGGGGAAAAATATTTCCCTGAAAGTATACCCATTGCCAGGGGACTGTAGGCTAACAAGCTAATACTGAAAAGAGAAATCAATTATCCAACAATGAGGCCTTCACTGAAGATACAGTAAAATGATTTAGGCAAGCAAATGTAGCTAAAATTATAAAGAATTTTTCATGCGGTAAGCTTTCATTGTTCCATCAAAATAATACAAATCTGATTGCAAATATTTTACCTTTTCAAATTATGTACCCAAGAACAATCTACAACATTGATATCATTCTGACTCATAACTTCCCAGAACATACTTTGACAAGATATAGGCATCATTTAGAAAGTCTAAAATCATGTAGTATCAAATGTATATTTCTATAATTGTGATGAAAAAACTAACCCAAAAGCTTAAGCTGTTGGGTGAAGGAACGTAAACGATTCTATATCTAACACACTCCTTCATGCAACCTTTGAGCTTAAAGCATGAAGGATAGAGCCAACAAAGATCAAACTCTGAAACCATGTTATTAACTAGCTATCCAAAAACTAAAGTTGTTTGGTGAAGGCACACAAATGATTTTTATATCTAACAATAATATTAAATACCTCTCCTGATGGCAGCATTCAGCCAGTGCAGAATCAAAAGTTCTACATAGCAGGCTATATGAATTCTGTCACTAAACAGAAGAAAATTAGCATGAGAAGTAAACTTAACACAGTGTGACTTGTAGGATTGAGCATGGGGATTCCATGATAGAAGTAAAACAAAAAACACATATGGATATGAATGGAGGGTAGGTAATGATAAAACCTGCAAAGATACTATCTTTGGGTATGAAGTATATTTTTCAGCAACCTGAATAAACTTCATCAAGCCATATGGTGTTTCATTACTAAGACCAACGTATCTGATCTGCAAAGAAAACATACTCATTTCCGTAGTCATGAATCATGATCTAGCATAGCAACTATAATGTAGAACATTAATGTCTACAATTGAAACTATTTAGCAGTACCACTTACCTTCCCAGCTTGGATAGCTGTGCTGAGAGCTTCAAGTTGTTCATCTATACCAACTGAAGGGTACTGTCGGACTGGGTCATACTCAGTTTCTCCAAACATGGGAACATATCTACAAGGATTAATGAAAGAATTCAAGAGTTAAAATCCTAACGCATGTTCATAAGGACAAAAGTAAAAACCTGGCCAACATGTAATATTGAAGAACAATGTCCAAAAATTTAAGCAAAGAAAAACATACAAACCGATCTGGCCAATGAATTTGATAAAGATCAATATAATCCAAATGCATCCGCAACAAACTGCATAAAATTAATAAGAAAGCTATCAAAGTTGATTACTAGAGAGAGAATGAAGTGACTAATAGTAATAGTAGAGAAAGATAACCTATTATCTATGGCTTGAAGAATATTAGTGGCATCCAAGCATTTAGGACCATCTCTAATCCAAGTCATCTGGCCAGATGGTCCAGCAACCTGCAAATAAAATTGAAATAATGGTACATTGGTTGCTGGTTGAGTTGAAGAAAAGAGTACATTACCTTGGATGCAATGACGAGACGATCCCTGGGGATTTTGGAATGTGTGATCCAACGGCCAAGATAGTCCTCGCTGGTGCCAAAGGTGTGAGGACGCTGAGGGACGGGATACATTTCAGCGGAGTCGAAGAAGTTGATGCCGCCATGGAAGGCTTGGTCGAGAAGGCGAAACGACTGGGAAAGCGTGTTCTGCTCTCCAAATGTCATGGTTCCTGAGGAATTGAAGAAGAAGAATGAATTCAAGAGTGAATGAATATGATTGGGATTGGAAACAACAGAACAAACCTAAGCAGAGCCTTGAAACAGTGACGTTAGGAGCAAGGTTGAAGACAGGAACACCTGACATCTCACCACCTACAAGATAGTGTCTCCAACATTTGAATTCATCCAAACGGATAAAGGATCTATGCGACAAATATAAGAGCAGTTTATTTCTCTAAATAGAAAACTATATTACAAATTTATAAATAAAACTAACATCAATGTAGTATTATGTGTTTTTTTAGGTAAATCAAATATAATTTCCAATATAAATTTTCTTTTTAGTTTTTGATTTTTTAAAAACTTGTAGGGTTGAGATTAAATTACTGAAAGTGTGTACTTATTTTAAATTGAGAATAAGTCTATTTATTACACTTTTATATTTGTTAGTGAGTAATTATATTTATTCTAATAAAAATATCTTTTTTAAAAAAGGGTATGTAACAAGTGAAATGGATTGCGCGGGAAAATCAGTTGAAAGGATCGGACACGTGGAAGAGGATCCGCAAAAGAGGCTCATACGGAGAAGCACCAGGCCTCGCAAGGAAAGTGTGCTTTTAAGGGAGTTTGATCATTGAGAGAAGCGTGTGATTGGTATGAACATTCCCTCTAATTTCTTCTCTCTGTTTCCTCCTATTGAATATTCTCATTCTGTGACCTTACTTCATCTTTTATCCTCTTCATCTGAACCTTCAATAATCATCTTGGAATATCTCTAGCTACTCCATCTCCAATTTACTTACTGCTGTATTTTCTAATTCAGTTCCTATTGTAATACAAACTCGTATACTTGCCACTGTAAATTCGTATCAATACAATTTCACTGTTTCATTGGTGCTTTCATTGAAGTCAATGGCTGAGAACACTCGTATGAGAGAAATGCAAACTCAGCTCACTTCAATTTTGAATTGGATTGAGAAGCAACCTGATCGTGATAAGGCTAATCGAGATTTGCTCGTCCAATTCCAAACAGCAAACAATGATCAAATGGATCAGATGCAGAAATCGTTCAATTTATTGAATCAAGGCAAGCCTCAGCATATTGATGGTTCGAGCTCAAAGTTACAGTCGACAGTACGCGATATCTCCTTGGGTTTTCCTCACTTTGATGGCACAACTCCTGTTTTAGAATGGATCTTTAAGGCTGAGAAGTTTTTCAACTATCACTGTACTCCGGACCAAGAGAGAGTAGATATAGCTTCAATCCATTTTGAGAAGACGTGGTTCCGTGGTTCCAAATGTTACGACGCATGTTAGTCGTTCAGACTTGGTCAGATCTGACTCGAGCCTTGGAGAATCATTTTGGACCATTTCCTTTTAATTTACCCATGGCAGAACTCTTCAAACTGTATCAATCAGGTACGGTTACAGAATATTACTTGAAATTCATGGCGTTAGCAAATAGATCTAAAGGTCTTAGTGATACGGCTGTGTTGAATTGTTTTCTAAGTGGCTTAAATCTTGATGTCAGAAGGGATGTTGTGGCTCAATGTCCTACGACCTTACTTTGAGCAGTTTCCTTAGCCAAATTATATGAAGAGAAGTATAACCCTGTTGTTAATCAACATTCCACCAACTACACTCATAGATATTCCCCACTTTCATCTACCAGTACCAACCTTAATGCACATAAAACCACACCTAAACAAGCCTTACCCCCGCTTTTACCCACACCTATAACGCCACCAATTAGAAATTCAAATGTAAAAAAAATTTCACCTGCTGAGATGTAATTGAGGAGGGAAAAAGGTTTGTGCTATTTCTGTGATGAGAAATTCTCCTTTAATCATAAATGTCCCAACAGGCAATTGTTAATGTTACAAACGGAAGAAGAGGGTGTTGAACCTGAGATTGATATTGTGCACTCTTTGGCTCTTACACACAATGAAGAAGGATTACAAGATAATCACCACCTGTCTTTAAATGCTATGCATGGAGGTTTGGGAGTTGGTACCATTCGCTTTATTGCTCATATCAATACCTTGCCAGTTACTGTACTAGTGGATGGAGGTAGCTCTGATAATTTTTTACAGCCAAGGATTGCTAAGTTCCTTAAGTTGGCAATAGAACCAGCTCCTACGTTCAAAGTTATGGTAGGGAATGGAAATTATATGACTGCTGAAGGAATGATTAAAGAACTCAGGATTCAAGCTCAAGGGGCTCAATTTGAATTACCTGTCTTCTTGTTACCTATTCAGGGAGCTGACTTAATCTTGGGGGCCAATTGGTTAAAAACCATAGGGTTTCACATTGCTGATTATGATTCATTGCAATTGAAGTTACTACATGAAGGGAAGTTTATAACTCTGCAAGGGGAAAGTGATTGTTCACCTACTCAGGCACATTTACACCATATAAGAAGAATGGTTAATACTGATTCTATAGCTGAGGTTTTCAGTATGCAGCTTGTGGAAGACAGCTCTTATCAGTTTCCACTATCGGAATTACCTGCTGATATAGAACCAGAATTGGCCTTGTTGTTATATAATTACAGCACAGTCTTTGATAAACCTACATCCTTACCACCTCCTAGATTTCAGGATCACTCAATTCCTTTGATTGCAGGATCTCAACCTGTCAAGGTTAAGCCATACAGGTATCCATATAGTCAAAAAGAAGAAATTGAAAAGTTGGTGCAGGGAATGCTTGATGAAGGCATAATACAACCCAGCAAGAATCCTTTTTCTTCTTCAATCATCCTAGTTAAGAAGAAGGATGGATCATGGCGGGTATGTACTGACTATAAAGCTCTTAATGCTATTACCATTAAAGATACATTTCCTATTCCTACTGTTGATGAACTTATAGATGAGTTATTTGGTGCCACCTTCTTTTCTAAGCTAGATTTAAGGTCTGGCTATCATCAAATTTTGTTAAATCCGGAGGATAGATATAAAACTGCATTTAGAACTCACCATGGACATTATGAATGGCTTGTAATGCCATTTGGATTGACTAATGCCCCTGCCTCTTTCCAGAGCTTGATGAATGATATTTTCAAAGAATACTTAAGAAAATTTGTGCTAGTTTTTTTTGATGATATCTTGGTGTTTAGTGCCACTTGGAAGGATCATTTGTATCATCTGGAGTTAGTGTTGAAAACGTTACAACAGCAGCAATTATATGCTAGACTTTCAAAATGTTCTTTTGGGGTGAAGGAAATTGATTACTTAGGACATAGTTTATCAGGCAAAGGTGTTGCCATGGAAACTTCTAAACTTGAAGTTGTTAAAAACTGGCCTAGACCCACTACAGTGAAACAATTGAGAGGTTTTTTAGGCCTCACAGGCTATTACAGGAGATTTGTCAAGGGTTATGTTGCTATAGCTACCCCTCTAACCGACTTGCTTAAAAAGGAATCATTCAATTGGATAGAAAATGCATCTACAGCATTTGAAAAGTTGAAGGATGCTATGACTTCTGCTCCTGTCCTTGCAATCCCTAATTTTAAAGAGCCATTTGTGTTAGAAACTGATGCATCCGGATCTGGAATTGGAGCTGTTTTAAGTCAATCTCAACACACAATTGCTTATTTTTCCAAGAAAATCTCTCTTAGAATGCAGGAACAGTTTGCTTATACCCGAGAATTCTATGCCATCACAGAAGCTTTGGCTAAGTTCAGGCATTATTTGCTGGGAAACAAGTTCTTCATCAGAACAGATCAAAAAAGCTTGAAAGAATTGCTTGAACAGCAGTTGCAAACCCCTGAACAACAACAGTGGCTACCTAAGTTTTTAGGATATGATTTTACTATACAATATAAGCTTGGCAAGGAGAATATACCAGCTGATGCCTTATCTCGAAGCTGCTTGATGGCTTGGTCAGAATCCAATTTTAAATAGCTAGAGCAGATTGATAAATTGACAATGGAAGATGAAGAGTTAAGGAAGTTGATGATGCAACATACTCAGGGTACCTTACC
The DNA here is from genome assembly GCA_037962975.1 of Clitoria ternatea. Taxonomy (NCBI): domain Eukaryota; kingdom Viridiplantae; phylum Streptophyta; class Magnoliopsida; order Fabales; family Fabaceae; genus Clitoria; species Clitoria ternatea. Next base: position 270,968,725 of record CM075669.1, on the reverse strand, counting down.
TACTGACAAATTTGTTGTTAAGGATGGAATGATTTTCAGAAGAGGAAGGTTGATGATCCCAGCTGAAATGACTTTGAGGAACCAAATTATGCATGAGTTTCATGACTCTAAAGTTGGGGGCCATGCTGGCAATACTAAGACTATAGCCAAAATCTGTAACCAATTTTATTGGCCAAAGATGCAGGAAGATATCAAGACTTATATCCTGAATTGCAGCATTTGTCAACAAGCTAAAGTGGACCAAGCTTTGCCTTATGGGTTGTTACAACCATTGCCTATACCTCAACAGATTTGGGAGGACATAGCCACGGATTTTATTACAAATCTTCCTCCTTCACATGGTTTTTCTACTATTATGGTGGTAATTGATAGACTCTCTAAGTTTGGACATTTCATTGCATTGAAGGCTGATTTTAACAGCAAAAGTGTGGCAGAAGCTTTTATTAATCATGTGGCAAAGATTCATGGTTTTCCTAGAACCATTGTATCTGACAGAGATAGAGTCTTTATCAGCTCTTTTTGGCAACAATTATTCAAAGCTCAAGGCACAACTTTGGCAATGAGCTCAGCATATCATCCCCAAAGTGATGGACAAACTGAGGTGCTTATCAAGACATTGGAGATGTATTTAAGGTGTTATGTTTTTGACAGCCCAAAGCTTTGGTACTCTATGCTTCCCTGGGCACAATATTGGTACAACTTTTCCTATCATCACAGCATAGGAATGAGTCCTTTCAAAGCTGTATTTGGTAGGGAACCTCCCTTGGTTATCCCTTACGAAGTCAATCCTAAAGATCATTTAACTATTCAAGAGTCCTTAAGCAATAGAGATAAAGTGTTGCAACAGCTCAAGAGCAACTTGACGAAGGCTCAAAATTATATGAAACTACAAGCAGATAAGAAAAGGAAAGACTTTCAATTACAAATTGGTGATCTGGCACTAGTTAAGTTGCAGCCATATAGACAACATTCAGTGGCTCTTAGAAAAAATCAAAAATTAGGCATGAGGTTCTTTGGTCCATTTGAAATCGTGGAGAAGATAGGTATAGTGGCTTACAAGCTAAGGCTTCCTGAAACAGCTAGAATTCATCCTGTTTTTCACATTTCCTTGCTTAAAAGGTTTGTGGGAACCCAATCTAAACACTACTTACCTCTACCCTTGACCACTACTGAGTTTGGACCTATCATAAGTCTAATGAAGGTGCTGGATCAAAGAGTTATAAGGCGTAATTCCACTGAAATACAACAGGTGTTGGTGCATTGGCAATCTACTGATCCTAATGAAGCTACTTGGGAGGATTTTGATGATTTCAAACAAGCTTACCCTCAATTCAACCTTGAGGACAAGGTTGCTGTTAAAGGGAAGGGTATTGTAACAAGTGAAATGGATTGTGCGGGAAAATCAGTTGAAAGGATCAGACACGTGGAAGAGGATTCGTAAAAGAGGCTCATACGGAGAAGCACCAAGCCTCACAAGGAAAGTGTGCTTTTAAGGGAGTTTGATCATTGAGAGAAGCGTGTGATTGGTATAAACCTTCCCTTTAATTTCTTCTCTCTATTTCCTCCTACTGAATATTCTCATTCTGTGACCTTACTTCATCTTTTATCCTCTTCAGGTGAACCTTCAATAATCATCTTGGAATATCTCTAGCTATTCCATCTCCAATTTACTTACTGTTGTATTTTCTAATTCAATTCCTATTGTAATACAAACTCGTATACTTGCCACTATAAATTCGTATCAATACAATTTCACTGTTTCAGGGTAATACTACATGTTTTAGACATACCTATGAGATTGGCCATTGAGGACTCAACTCTAAAGTGTCATCATTATTATATATCATGAAAGTTTATTAAATTGATGGATTGAGAATTTTATTTTTTTATTTCTTTATTTGGTATTCATTATATATAGTGATTAATCCTTTTCTAAAACTAAATTTTCACAAAATAGTTGTTAATTGTCATGAAATTTACGCGATATATGTTTGAAGAATGTAAATTTTGTCATATTTTAGAGGTTATTTATTATGAACTAAAATACCATATTTCATTTCCCAAATCGTGGTTACATTTACCAATATCAGTGGTCTTGTTAGACATAACCAAACTCCATATAACTCAACTGAACCTAAGAAATGTGACTTACATTTTAGAGAGGCTTAATCCTAACAATAGAAACATTTTAAGGGGCTAAACCAAAATGAACTTAAATCAAACACCATACTCTAGAATGAGTTTGACATTCCCCAACTCAACCATTTCCCTCTAGGTTATCATGAAATTCCTAGTTTTGTATTATGTTAATTTCCCTTCAAGCTTTGCAAACCTATTAATTTCGTCATCAGAAACTTCATTGCCATGTATTGAAAATTTGATATGCCTCAATTGGTTTTGCTACTCACCATCAACCTACTCAAAATAGTCACATGTGTTGCCATTCTGCATGAATAAAGGGAATAAAAATAAGTCACAAATAAAATAAGTACATAACTAGAGAATATACATAAATTAGATTAGAGGAAAATAGTATACTTACCACCCAATTTACACATTTCTAGAATGAACTACCTAGGTTATTTTGGTTGTTGAAAATTAGTAGTAATGATTGCTTGTTACACGAACATGCATGCCAACATGGAAGCATAAAAAACAAACGGGCCAACTCAAAAGACATGAAAGACATAGATGTTAATTAGGAATCACAACTTCAAGAATGAGGTAGGATAGGAAAGAAAATGTAAGTTGATTTAGGGATTTAAGCTTATTCAATTTAGCCCGTGTTTGTTTAAATGTTAGAAAATGGTAAACAGGGTTTTGTGAAAGGAAAAAAAGATTTTACCGTTAAACGGGGTTTTGACTATCTCGAATGGTGTGAGTAATTAATATTAACTTTTTGATGGTTTGGAAAACAGACTTCGAAGGGGAGGTTGAATAAGTTTGTTCACTTTTTCAAACCAAAAAGTGATATTTAAGCATTATTATGTTATGCATAGCGGACCAGACTTTTTTGAGACAAAGAGCGTGATTCTTTGATTGGGCAAGAGTAATTTTGCCAGACTTTGACTATCAATTTTAACAATAATAATGCACTAGACTTTTGAGAGTAAAAAGTAACAGAGAAAGAGACAATACGTAAGCGATTTATACTGGTTTACCTCCAACTCGGATAATACATCCAATACCTTCAAATCTAAAGGGTTTCCACTATGTAAAAAATGTTTTACATTAACAGCCCAGACCGAGCCTACAAGTATTATTGACTCCAACCACTCCTGGCTTAAGCACAACCCGTGCTTCAAGTATTCTTGACACTGGCCACTCTGGGACCCAAGTATTTTAGACTCCGCCCACTCCTGGCCTAAGCATACCCCGTGCTTCCAAGTATTCTTTTGCACGCACTCACTCCTAGGACAGACCCAAGTATTACTTCATGAGCCACTCCTGGCTCAAACCCTGAGTATTCTTTCAAAACCCTCTTCAGACCTATAGTGTTTCCCACACTAACAGAGTCTGGCAACACACCAGACCTATACTAACAAAGGATTGGAAGAATTAGCTCAAATAAAATAAGCCCATTGACTTAGCAAAGCTAAGTGATAAACCACGAAGATGGGTTTGTAAAGAAGGTGTAACATCCTTGATGTTTTAGTATTAGAAAATGAATGAGGAATAAATAAAAGTGTTAATTGGGTTATAATTATAATAATATGCATAAGAAATTAAGAGGGACATGGAATTTTAAGGAAATTGGCATCAGGACCCTGACGCGTAGTGTGGCGGGGACGCGTAGCGTCAGGTGTGATTTAGTGAGCTGACGTGTAGCGCCAGCGCCATGACCTATTTTTTAACAGGGACACAGACAATAGAACCCGCGAGCTTCTTTTTCCTTTTCTCTCTTCTTCTGAGGCGTTTCAGCTAGGGTTTATGGATTTCATGTGGTTTTGGGGGCCAAGGTAAGTGATAGGAACCTTCAATTGCTAACTTCCTCTTCTTTTCTCTTCTCCCTCTCATGAAATCTGAATTCGCATGTGGTGATTGGGGTTTTGATTCTGAGTTTCAGTGGCTTGTGAAGCTTGGGTAATGAGTTTGGAAGTGTAAGGAAGGTAATATACTAATTAAATTGATGTTTCGATGACCGTAGGTACCGGAACGAGTGTTAGGCAAGCGATCGACGAAGTGGACATTAGAAGCAGAAGAGGAACGGTGAATCCAGTGGTTGTAGGACGCGATCGACCCCTTGAGCAAACTGTCGAAGCTCAGAATAGAGGTAAGGGGTGTTTGGGTCATAATTAATTAGAATTGATATGTAAATGGTTGTGGAAAGTCTAGAAATTGAGTAAGAGTTATTATAAATAGCATAGATTAACTAAATATAATAGTTATAAATAAATGAGTATATGGAGTGAGATTAGATGGGTGAATATGAAAGAAATATGTTGATTGAATTAATTATAAAATTGAATAACTATTTTGATTGATGTGAATAATGATTGGAATGATGAAAGTAAAAGATATGTGTGATATTTCCACCTTGAGATATATATGCATATTTATGTATGAATAAGAATGTGAAATTATGGATTATTGATGATTATGTATGCATGATGATATATGCGATAACATTGTATGGATGGGCTTGACAAGTCGGTCGCCCTGTGTTATGAGCACACGCCAGTTTCTGGCAGTTGCATATGTTGATTATAGATTGATATACTGTATTTGTGAAGCATGATATGTGATTATGTGGTATGGGATGGCCAACGGTATGTATACCCCTCGTTTTCTGGCTCCCATGGTCTTTGTGCCCAGTTGAGCTACCCAGTGGTCAAGTCGGACCCAGTGGTTGAGGTAGAGAGCCAAGTCGGGGCTCAGTGAACTAAGTCAGGTTCACGGGAAGTCAAGTCGGACTCCCAGCTAAAGGCCAGTCCTTTAGTATCCGGATACTAGGCGTCGAATTGTATGAGAGTCAGTTGTGATATATATGGATTTGATGATGATTAATGGTTGGAAATGAATTATGAATTTGAAAACATGATATGGATTAATGAGTGTATGGTGTTGAATGAACTATGAAAATTATAACGAGTTTGTGACATTGAATGAGTTAAAGATTAGTAATTATATGTGTATGTATATGGACATGGATAAGTGCAGGAAGCTCAAGAATTCATGTGATGTGAGCTGTAGGTATTAATAAGTTTAATATTTCATTCTATATTAATTATGATATTCCAAACACTCACCCTTGCTGTTGTTTTATTTTAGTGACCAATGACAGGGAGGATGTTAATGCCGCGGAGGTGCGCCAAGTGGAAGATTGATGCCAAGGAACGAGAATGAATGAATGAATGTAATATATGAATGTGCATGCTTAGGTGTGTGATAAACAATAGATTGTCATGGTGTGTAATGAATACTAGACCATGTGTGATGAGATGAATTAATTCTGATAATGTGTTTAATGTGCATGATATGAAATATGGCAAGGAACCAATGATGTGTGAATGTTGAATGCTTTGGGCAGGTGCTGAATGATGTATGATTGATTTTGATTGATTTAAAGGTTATGTACATAGTGAATAAATATGAAATTAAGAAACTGAATAGGTGATTTCGGGATCCGGTGGGTTTTGGGACCCCCGAAAGGTACTGATAGGTCCTCTAGGACGTTTAGAATGTGTGCGCATTAGCTTTGGGACAATTAGAATCCATTTAGGAGGTTTGGTGCAAGGGTTTTGCACCTAATTGAGTAAATCTACATTTTACGCATATCTTGGGCATATGTTGGAATTTTGGCGAACGGACGGCCCCAACAGTTCCGAAATGGGGAAAACATGTGGCCCACAAAGTTTCGTGGTAATCAGATCTAAAATGGGCCAATTGGGTAGGTTAGAAGTTGATTAAATGGTTTAAAATGTGTAACAGCATTAGGTGCTGGCACTGTCATGCCCACGCTACGCGTCAGGATGATGCTACACGTGGGGCTGGCGCGCAACGTCATACCCCTGTTTCAAGTTTTTGATTCCTTTCAAACTTAATTGAGTTTTAAAGTTTTGTGATGCTATATAATTATTATTTTGAATATGTTTAGTGAAAATAAATATTATTTTGAATTAAGACCTAATTAAATTTAATTAAATGTGAAAAATTTATCGTGAAATTAATTAAACAGGTAGAAATAAAGGTAAAATGACGAAGGATGTCACAGGTGGTATCAGAGCGATTTTTTCTAGAGCCGGGGAAATGGGCAGAGTTAGGGGATTGTTTGAGTCCTATACCGGACTGTTTTGCATTTATTGTATTATGGTTGTGATTGTTTAAGTTGTTAACAGGTTGACTTGGCATCATTCTCTTGGCACTCCGGGTAGCATCTTATTATGTGTTTATATGTGAGGTAAATTTTTGTACTCCCTGGTCAATTATTGGTTATTAATGGTGATGTGTTTTGGAATATTGTAGAATTGAAATATGACGGAAGGAAGTTGTTCGGGTGGTGGTGATGACTTCTTTGAGAGGTTTTCTCAAATAATGAGGAGGACTGAATATGGTCCCACTCTTGATAAATTTCTGAAGAGGAATCCACCTATTTACAAAGGAGGACATGATTATGGCAAGGCGCATATGTGGCTATGTGACATTGAACAAACATTTGAGTACTTTGAATGCTCTGAAGAACAGAAAGTGCAGTTTGCTACTTATCAGTTAAAGGATAAGGCCCGTGTATGGTGGTCAAAGACTAGAATTCAGATGAATGCTGCGAATGAACCATTAATGTGGATGAATTTCAAGTGGAGATTTCTTGCTAAATATTTTCCAGATAATTATAAAATCCGCAAGGAGATGAAGTTCCTGAAACTGGAACAAGGCAGAATGTCAGTAGCTGAATACACAACACAGTTGATGAGTTATGTGATTTCTATCATCCTTTTTCTCTTGAAGGAACCGAGGGTAGTAAGTGTGCAAAGTATGAATCCGGGTTAAGAATTGAACTCCGAAGTGCAATTGTTCTTATGGAAATCCATGACTATCCTACTCTGGTAAATAAGGCCAGACTTGCTGAGGAAGTGCAGTTACAGAAAGCATCTCAGTCAAGGGACAAGAAGCCATTGAAGGCTAAGGGATTCAGTTTTAAAAAGATGGGTCAGTTTTTCCATGGTAGCAAGTCTTCTGCTACATCTTCTTCTTCTTCTAGACGTGGATCTACTGGTCATTATGGTAGTCGTGCATGTTATAATTGTGGCCAGGAAGGTCATTTTTCTAGGCATTGTCCTGCTAATCAAACTCTTTATTTCCAATATGGACAACCTGGACACCTAAGGCCCGACTGTCCACAGAGGCAGCAGCAGGGTGGACGTGGTAATCGGGCAAGTGCTTCTATGGTTCGTGGTGGGAATTTTTAGTGTGGAGGCCGAGGCGGCGGTGGCCATGGAGGCCAACACCTTAGGCGATCTGATGCTCAGCCCAGCGGTACTTAGAATGTGATGACTGGATGTGTGTTTGCTTTTGATGCTTCAGAGGTTGCAAGACATGATAATTTGGTACAGGGTAAGTGTCTTATTCATGGTTATCTTGTAAATGTTATTTATGACTCTGGTGCAACCCACTCTTTTATTTTTGAGAGTTGTGTTCAGCGGTTTGATTTGTCAGTGGTATTAATGGAGAATGCTCTTAGTGTCTCAACTCCTACTGGTTCTACATTCCGAGCAACTACTATGTATGGAGAATTACCTATGCAAGTAGAGGACCAATCTTTTCTGGTGAATTTAATTTGCATGCCATTGAAGGATTTAGATATTATTCTGGGTCTTGATTGGCTATCTGTTAACCACGTTATAGTGGACTGTTACCGCAAGACTATAATTTTCTCTCAGGAATTAGACACTAAGAATATGGTGAGTGATGTTTCTGTAATTTATGTTATTCTGTTAGCTTCAGAAGGACAGTATAATCTTAAATCTGTAGATATTCTGGTAGTATGCAATTTCCCTGATGTGTCCTGGAAGACATTCTGGAATTGCCTCCAAGCAGGGAGATTGATTTTGCTATTAATTTGGTTCCCGGGGCAGAACCTGTGTCCCGTACACTCTATAGAATGTCTTTAGTGGAATTGACTAAAGTGAAGAAACAAGTAAATGAGTTGTTAGACAAGGGGTTTATCCGACCGAGTGCTTCACCTTGGGGCGCTCTGGTGTTGTTGGTGAAAAAGAAAGATGGCAGTATGAGAATGTGTATTGATTACCGGCAGTTGAATAAATTAACGGTTAAGAATAAATATCCTTTACCACGAATTGATGATTTGTTGGATCAATTGAGAGGCGCTGTGGTGTTTTCTAAGATCGATTTGAGATCTGGATATCATCATATTAGAGTGAAGTCGGAAGATATTCTGAAGACAGCGTTCCGAACTCGGTATGGACACTTTGAGTATGTTGTAATGCCCTTTGGAGTGACAAATGCTCCCGCTATCTTTATGGATTACATGAATCAAATTTTCCAAACTTACTTGGATCAGTTTGTCGTGGTGTTTATTGATGAGATTCTAGTATATTCGAAGACTATAGAAGAGCATGCTCAACATCTTCAAATTATTTTGCAGATATTACGTGAGAAAAGGTTGTATGCTAATTTATCAAAGTGTGATTTATGGGGCACGTGATATCTCGTGATGGTGTGTCTGTTGATCCATCTAAGATAAAGGCAGTTATGGCTTGGGAGAGGCCTGGATCGGTGATTAAAATTAGAAGTTTCTTGGGATTGGCTTGTTATTATCGCTGCTTTATTGAAGGATTTCTCGCATTGCGCTTCCTTTGACTCGATTGATGAGAAAGGAGAATCCGTATGTGTGGACTAAAAAATATGAATTAAGCTTCCAGACTTTGAAGCAATGCTTGACTTCAGCATCGGTACTCGCATTACTAGACGTGACGAAGGAATTTGTGGTAATGCTTGACTTCAGCATCGGTACTCGCATTACTAGACGTGACGAAGGAATTTGTGGTATATTGTGACGCATCTAAGTTTGGTTTGGGATGTGTGCTAATGTAAGATGACAGAGTAATTGCTTATGCTTCGAGGAAATTGAGGCCGCATGAACAGAATTATCCCACTCATGATTTGGAACTCGCTGTTGTGGTATTTGCTTTGAAAATTTGGCGGCATTACTTGTATGGTTCCCGTTTTGTAGTATTCAGCAACCACAAGAGTTTGAAGTATTTGTTTGATTAGAAGGAATTAAACATGAGATAAAGGAGATGGGTGGAATACCTAAAGGATTATGACTTTGATCTGAGATACCACCTTGGTAAGGCGAATGTTGTGGCTGATGCCTTAAGTAGAAAAGTATTACATGCAGCTTTCTTGATGGGCAAGGAGCAAGAATTGTTGGAAGACTTTCGTTATATGAATATTGAGGTTGTTGTTTAGGCCCCAAATCAGATGGTAATTGGGATGCTGAAGATCTCCAATGAATTTTTGGAATCCTTAGCTGTGGCCCAAAAGGATGATGAAAAGTTGCTAGAATTGCTTGACACTCAAGCAAGAGGAAAAGATATAGGATTAACCAAAGGTAATAATGGAATTTAGTGGTTCAGAAACCGTGTTGTGGTACCCTCAGAAGGTGATTTCAGGCAAGCTGTGTTAGCGGAAGCATATAAAAGTTTCTTAAGTATCCACCCTGGTATCATTAAGATGTACCATGATTTGAAGAAAGAATTTTGGTGGCCGAGAATGAAGAAAGCAATAATCGAATATGTGAGATCTTGTGTGATATGTCAAAAGTGTAAGGTTGAACACCAGAGACCCCTAGGTTTACTTCAACTTCTGGAGATTCCAATATGGAAATGGGAAAGCATTACCATGGATTTTGTATCCGGGTTACCTCATACCCGTTCTGGTTGTAATGCAATCTGGGTAATTGTGGATAGGTTGACCAAGAGTGCTCACTTCTTAGCTATGAACATGAAATGGTCATTAGACCGGTTGGCTAGATTGTACATTACGGAGATTGTAAGGTTGCATGGTGTACCTTCGAGTATTATTTTGAACCACGATCCCTGATTTACTTCCATATTTTGGGGGAGTCTACAGCAAGAGTTGGGTACTAAATTGAGGCTGAGTTCAACTTATCATCCTCAGACTGATGGCCAGTTTGAGTGGACTATACAGACCTTGGAAGACATGCTCAAAGCTTGTGTACTAGAGCAAGGTGGCTCATGGGAGAGGTATCTACCATTAGTGGAATTTGCTTATAATAACAACTATCATAGCAGCATAGGATGGCTCCTTATGAAGCTCTGTATGGTAGATGTGACGCCCCTAAAATATTTTTCCCAAATAAATTTTTCGCGTTTAAAGAATCATTTTGAAACTCGTAATTTAAATTCTGAAGTCAGGTAAAAGTTTATAAATGCGGAATATCATGCTTACTAGTCGTGAACAATTAATTCATAAAACATTTATATAGCAAAAACGATAGAGAAGATTATATTACATGGTACATAATAATTTTTACAACCCATTAAATTTTTAAATGAAGCCAAAGTCCAAGCAATAAATCATAAAGCTTCATTAATGGCATCACTCGTCATTCTGTATAGCATGCACTATAAAAATTAATGTAAGAGTGAGACAGAATATAGAATAAATATAAAATAAGTAAAGTTGCACAAACACATTCAACAAACCATAATGATATGATGAATATGTCAAACAAGTTCATTTATATTTAATAAATCTTTAACTTAGTCAAATGATGTCATACTGGATCCATTTTGGTTTGGTGGGAATACTGCAGTAAAAAGTCTCATAGAGACATAAGTAGGAATTTGCATAACCATGAATCCCTACACCCTCATGGCTCCTGCGAAAATAAGTACACAAGTAGGAATTTGCATAACCATGAATCCCTACACCCTCATGGCTCCTGCGAAAATAAGTTCACAAGTAGGAATTTGCATAACCATGAATCCCTACACCCTCATGGCTCCTGCGAAAATAAGTTCACAAGTAGGAATTTGTATAACCATGAATCCCTACACCCTCATGGCTCCTGCGAAAATAAGTTCACAAGGAGGAATTTGTATAACCATGAATCCCTCCACCCTCATGGCTCCTGCGAAAATAGGGTTTTAACTCATCATAGAGTAACCCTCCACCAGGGTAGGCAATCATGGAACCCCTAAATTTCATAGTGCGTCCAAATGCTTATGATGCATGAATGTCTTTAATTCTCTTATCGATTTAACATACCATGATATCAATATTTCCATAATCACTTGGAAACCCATAAGTCCTTAAGGACACATCACATATAATAATTTTCAGAATCATGGATTTACTATTTCAACAACATATCACAATAAACCACAAGGCATTCATGTATACATTGATTTAGTCATTCATAAATATTCATGACAAAAATACATATACTGTATGTCATGTATAGGACACTCAATAACATCCATAATAATCAATAATCTCTCAATAATTCAATAATAGATCATTACTCATATGAAAAATATCATTTTCATCCATAATAACCATTATAGGTAAGTTTCAGCATTTTACAACCGCAACATATGTTAGTAAAACAACCATAACGTGAGACAATCAAATCCTTTTTAAGTAATTCCACTTTCTATAGTTCCATAACAAAATTATCTACAACTTTCATGAAGACCATAACTTCAAATTCCAAACAGAAACATCACATAATTATAGTATACTAAACCATCTCAAAGAAAGTAGCAAAACGTACATATGTTGGTATTTTCAACGTTTCTGGAGCTACAAAAATAATTTTGGCATGAGAACAATTCTAAATTACTCATAACACAAATATCTAAAACATTTATGAAGACACTAAACACTAATTCTCATCACAAAATTCCCAGTTTTAAAAATGCAATTCGTAATTTATGTCAGCAGATTTTCAGCATGAACATACTTCGGTATTTTAGGCATAACTAGAGCTACAAATATCCTTTTAACTTGAAACCACTTTCTATAGATCCATAACATAAGTATCTACAACTTTTGTGAAAACATCAAAGTCTAAAAACGTATGTATAATTCCTAAAATATTAATATATACACAAAATAGAAGATACGTATTCCAAACAGACATGTTGTAGTATTTTGGCTATAACTCATGCTATACATATCCAAATCAGTCGGTTCAAGGCTCAAAATTCACATAACAAAAAGAATACAACTTTGATGAAGAAGTCAGAATCAAATTCACACGTTTTCAGCTTCCAAATTAAGCAACAAGTTACAAAAATAATTCTGGAAAATCCTAGAACAACATACAATTCTACCCATTCCATATTTATTCACAACTCTATCCCCTCTTACCTTGATGAAGGGTCTTAAATTGGTTAAAAAACATTTTCTTCTTACTGTCCTAGCTTTAAATCATTGTGACTTGTACGTAGAGAAGGAAATGAGAAAGAGAGACTTTTACTAATTTTTGTTGTTCTGAAAATTCAGACTTGGAAAAGGTGTGGTATTGATTTAATAATGTACAAGACAAGTGGGGGACAAGCTTTCTCGTGACTGGAGGTTAGGTGCATCAATTATGGAAATAATGGAGTTTTAGATAAGGAATAAGTTGTATTGTTGACTATTACCGCCACCTACCTACTGGAGCCTTGTATGATTGAAGAAAAATATATTAAAATATGTATAGAATAACAAGATTGGTATAAAAGATTAATTCTAACGCTGGTTTTGTATTCTGGGAATAATTACCGACTGGAACTCCACCGGTCAGCATATTTGCCGACTGGAACTCTACCGGTCAGTATATTTGCCGACTGGACTCTACCGGTCAGTATGTTTGCCGACTGGAACTCTACCGGTCAGTATAATTACCGACTGGACCACTACCGGGTCAGTCTGAGAAGAATTCATCAGTCTCTTCTTTCACAACTGCTCCACTCAGAAGGGAATTTGCTTGGACATTTTTCTGCTTGAAAAACTCGGACAGCTTTCCTTCCTTGAAATGTCTTATGTAACACCCTCGGTTAGATAAGATAAATCCTTCTATAGGTTCATCCCATTTAACTGAGAGTGTTAACAGTTTTTAGAAAAAGTGAATATTTTTTTTTCAAAATAAATACGTGGCAGATCAGCGGAAGTAATATTGTATATATCACATAGTCATTCACAAATTGTAATTAATTGTACTCTTAACAGAATGGGGCACGCAGGCACCCTTAAATATTATACAGTCATCCGGTGTCTGATTATAAATATTCTATCCTTAATGATTATTCTCAATGGGTTCAGCGTATTGCTGATCTTCACACTCGGGTTCTTGAGTTTCTAATTCCTCTGAAAAATGTTCAACAGTAAGGGTGAGTATAACCCAAGACCCTGATTGGTTCATCCGGTGTGGACATAATCCAGTTAACATACAATGTCACATAGATCATACATTTAGCATATTTATAACAATCAAGCATGTTGTCATCACATAATCGTATATTTAGCATGTTCACAATTATAACAATCAAGCATATTACCATGAAATAAATCATACATATAACATATTCACAATTATAACAATCAAATATGATGTAATGAATGCATGAGTTCGGATCCATTATGATTTATCTTTGATTAAGTCTCATGATGCATGTGGGCCCAATAAATCATTTCATCTTCTTCTCATTCTGTGGAATATCACCATTCCAATCATCTAGAGCGATCAGGGTCCGCCCAAGTTCCATGTGGTACAAATGAACTCATTGGTTCTCATCATTGATTTAAATAATTTTTTTGGAACTTGGATCCCTACGATCATAGTTACACTCCGTCATTTAGTCAAAGTACACTAGAATTGCATCGTCTCACCCGGCTATCAGGCGCGACTCTGATGCCATTGGGTTGCTGTTCCAGTTGTACTCCCAAGATTCTTCATGGAGATCGAACGTGAGTGTCCTTCACTGTACCAAGTGTATGCTCTAGAAGTTTTTCTTCTTCAAAAATATTTTCATGATGCGAAATGCATTTATCTTATCAATTGATTCCTTGGGTATCTTATGTATTTCCAGTCTCATCATATCATTCTCAGTTTCTTTGAATTTCCTCAATCATTTAAACCTTGTAAGATATTTGTTTATTATTTTTAGAAATATATCTATTAAATATATTCTTCATAAAGAGTAAAATAATATATTCTTTATGTATTTACGCATAATTTATATGTTAACAATGTATAATAATAAATAAACTAATAATAATGATAACAATACTAATTTTGACAATAAATAGAATAAGAATGATAATTATAACTTACTAATAACTTAAAAAGTAGTAAAGATTAGTTTCCAATTAAAAATTCAAGTGAAAAACACTAAAAATAGAGTTTTCCGAGTGGAACAGAGGTAAATCCGAGTGAAATGAGTATGATTCCGAATGGAATCATACAGAGAAAGGTTCTCCAAGTGATCTGGCTAAAAATCCGAGTGAAATGACACTGGAAAAGCTGTTTTCCAACTGAAATAAGTTTGGATCCGAGTGAAATGAAGTGGAATGCTGTTTTCCGACTGGAACAGCTTGAATCCGAGTGAAAAATAAGTTTTCTGCATGAGATAGTTATGAATCCGAGTGAAATAAACTGAGCAGAATTTTCTAACTGAAATCAATAAGTAATCTGAGTGAAACAGAAGCTGAAAAATAATTTTCTTAACTAAATATCTTGAATTCTGAGTGAAACAAATTTCTGAGTGAATTAAAATATAAATCCGTGTGAGGTCAGTAGGGAAAATGGTTTCCTGAGTAGCATTGTTTGTAAATCCGAGTGAGAATGAGTCTCTAAGTGAAATAAAGTATATTTCCGAGTGGTATTCAGTCAAAAAGGAGTTTTCTGAGTGAAATGAAGGTGTTTACCGAGTTAAAATCACTGGAAAAAACGTTTTCATGAGTGAAACTACTTAAATTCTGAGTGAAAATGAGTTCCTGAATGAAATTAAGTATGATTCCGAGTGGAATCAGTAGGAAAAGAGTTTCCTGAGTAAAAATAAGATATTTTCTGAGTGAAACATGAGTTTACCGAGTGAAATTAATTAAAAAGAGTTCTGTCTGAATAAGACACATGTGAATAAAGAAAATCCGAGTAAGATAATCCTGATTCCGAGTGGAATCAGGTTGGGAAAGGTCTTCTGGTGAGTTGACTTTATATACCGAGTTACATCAAGTTGAAAGGAGTTCTTTTAGTGAAAATAACTATTTGCTGAGTGAAATAAATTGTTTTGCCGAGTGAAATAAGGTTGGGAAGCTACTGTCCGAGTAAAATAGTGTGTTTCCGAGTGAATTTACTGAAAAAGAGTTCTGAGTAAAAAGTAATTATATTTTCTGAGTGAAATTAAGTCAAGTTCCGAGTGAAATAATGTAAGAAAGAGATTTCCGAGTAAAATAAGACTTGGGAGATGCTGTCTGAGAGAAATAGAGTGTTTTCCGAGTGAAATACTATGTTTTCCGAGTGAAATCAACTAGAAAGATACTATCCGAGTATAAATAAGCAAAACTGAGCAAAATAAGTGTAAAACCGGTCGGATTATCATAAAACATAACCTGTTATCATATTTGTTTCACTGGAAATCACACGGTACCCATGATTCTTAATATTTTCAGTCCAATATTTCACAATTCATCAATGATTATATACACTTGGTAACAGATATATATACATACATGCATATACAGATACAATTTAAAGCATTTAATTCATACACACTGAATTGTCCTCCACTCGGTTTTCCCACAAGGCACCCAAGAATATACCCCCTTACCTCTATGAAGTTCCTGGAGGAGAAGAAAGAGGCTCCCTTCACTGTCCTGCTTCAAATCCGAGTGAAATGGAAGGGAAAAGAGAGAAAGAGACTTGCTGGGAAGGAAGTGATGAAGAGTGTTTGGGTCGTGTGTGTGGTGTGAGTTCTGAGGACCTTGAACTCGTTTAAATAGGGAGAGAGTGAGTGGGAAGACAAGTGGGAGACAGCTTTTCTGAGTGGGCTGTTAGTGGATCGCTAATGGAAGGGTCACTAATGATTAAACAAAGATATATGCTGAGTCAGTGCCCATTTCCGGTCGTCCACTGTCCATAATGCGCACGATTGAATTTAAATATCATTAAAAGACAAAATTGAAGTCAATACGCACTTCTGTCAGTGAATACCGAGTGAAATTACACTCGGTTAACACTTCTGTCAGTGAATTCTGACTGGAATTCCCACTTCCGAGTCACAATTGCAATTCTCGCTTGAGTAAAGCTTCAATTCTTCACTCGGAATTCCTTTGAAACCGACTCAGGCACTCGGTTTCTCACTCGGTAATACCTCTTCAGACCGAGTCCTCTCTTTCTCAGTGAATCTTCACTCGGAAATCCGAGTCTTCCTCACTTATTCACTCGGTTTAGGCCAATTTCTTCAATAAACGTTTACTTAAGCCATTACCTCTCGGACCAAGACTCACACATACTTCTCTCACTCGGTTTTGGTCCAGTGGAGTGTATCTCACTCGGAATTGACTTCCTCCACCATTTTCCACTCGGTTTCCTAAGCAAAACCATTCGGAAGCCTTCCCAATTGTTTCCACAACATACTTCAATCAGAAAGGAAGCATCAAATCAACATAAATAGAAGCATTTATGCATTCTTTCACTCGAAATGCTCCAACCATAGTAATTTCCTTCAGAAAGGAAACATTCAACTCGGAACCGAGCCTTTCTAGGGTGTTTTCACTCGGATTTCCACTCAGAAGTGATTCTTTTCATCATTCTTCACTCAGAATTGCTTCTCAGGTCAGGACTCCACTCGGTGGTAGCCTTCTCAGTCATGTTTTACTTGGAAAACATGATACTGACTCGAAATTCTCTCTTTCACTCGGAATTTCTAATCCTTCACTCGAAATTCTTCTCTGTCACTCGGAACAGAGCCCTTTTCACTCGGTTTTTGCATAATTTCACTAATATTCCATATAAACTCTATTATTACGTACAAAAATGACATTTTTGAGGTACTACAGACCATTAACAAGGTATATATTGACTTATTCTTGCTTACAAACCCTCCATAATTAAAATTTACAAGGATAAAATTGTTTCTAAAAACAGGGATATTACATTCTCCCCTCTTTTTAGAAATTTCGTCCCGAAATTTAAAGTTAAAACAATTAAGGGTACAATTCTCTCATTTTCTCCTCAATTTCCCAAGTAGCATCCCCATCATCTGTCTGACTCCAAACTACCTTGACCAAAGAGATTTCTTTGCCTCTTAGCTGTTTGAGACGTCGGTCAGCAATCTTAACTGGCGATGCTTCAAAGGTAAGGTTTTCTTTCAGAACAAATTGATCGGGACTTAGAACATGATCAGGGCTTGGTACATATTTACGGAGTTGAGAGACATGAAATACATTGTGAAGGTTTGTCAGCTCGGGTGGCAGAGCAATGCGGTACGCATGAGTTCCTATCTTTTGCAGAATCTGATAGGGTCCTACGTATCTGGGGCTTAACTTCTTGGCCTTCAAAGCTCTTCCTACTCCGGTGGTAGGGGTAACTTTGAGAAATACATGGTCACCTTCTTCAAATTCTAATGGCTTCCGTCGCTTATCATAGTAACTCTTTTGTCTATCTTGTGAAGCCTTCATTGCCATTTGAATCCTCTGAACTTGTTCTATTGTCTTCTGAACAATCTCTGGTCCAATTATTGTCTTTTCACCAGTCTCGTACCAACATAAAGGTGTACCGCATTTTCTTCCATACAAAGCTTCATAAGGGGCCATTCCGATGCTTGCATGATAGCTGTTGTTGTAAGTGAACTCAATAAGTGGGAGATATTCTTGCCAACTTCCACCATGTTCCAAGACACAAAGACGTAACAAATCTTCAAGAGTCTTGATTGTTCTTTCTGATTATCCGTCTGTCTGTGGATGATATGCGGAACTTAACTTCAGACGAGTTCCTAGAGCTTATTGCAGGCTCTTCCAAAACTGTGATGTGAAACGAGGATCTCGATCGGACACAATCGCAGTGGGAGTTCCATGTAACCGTACGATTTCCTTTATATAGATCTGGGTGAGTTTCTCTATGGAATACTTCATATTGACAGGAATGAAGTGAGCGGTCTTTGTTAATCGATCCACGATTACCCAAATAGCATCATATCCAGCTGATGTTCTGGGAAATCCACTCACGAAGTCCATAGCAATCTCATCCCATTTCCATTCTGGAATATCCAAAGGACGAAGGGTCCCACTTGGTCGTTGTTGTTCCACCTTTACCTTCTGACACATCAGGCAAGCTGTTACGTACTCTGCGATATCCCTTTTCATTCCTTGCCACCAGAATAATTTCTTCAAGTCCTGGTACATCTTGGTTGATCCTGGGTGGATACTGTACTTACTTTTGTGTGCTTCATCCAGGATAGATCTCTTAAGATCTGCGTTGACTGGAATACAGAGCCTCTGTTGATACTTGATCACTCCATGTTCATCTTTGCTAAACTCTGAGACTCCTTCTTTTGTCTTTTCTGCTAGATCTTGTAATTCCTGGTCATTGGCTTGAGCTTCTTTGATTTGTTCCAAGAAATCATTGGAAATCCTTAGCATTCTAACCATAAGGCTTCCCCTTTTTGGTGTTACTACTAGGTTCAAATCGCGAAACTATTCAATCAGTTCTAACTCCTTTGTCAT
This sequence comes from Clitoria ternatea, assembly GCA_037962975.1. Classification (NCBI taxonomy): domain Eukaryota; kingdom Viridiplantae; phylum Streptophyta; class Magnoliopsida; order Fabales; family Fabaceae; genus Clitoria; species Clitoria ternatea. Next base: position 270,950,026 of record CM075669.1, on the reverse strand, counting down.
CATATATGATAGACGTAAAGCCTTTCTACTGAGTGCATCAGCCACAACATTAGCTTTTCCAGGATGATATCGGAGTTCAAAATCATAATCTTTGATAAATTCCATCCACCTACGTTGTCACATATTCAACTCCTTCTGGTCGAATAGATACTTCAAGCTCTTATGATCACTGAAGACTTCGAAGTATGTACCATACAAGTAGTGTCTCCAGATTTTCAAGGCAAACACAACAGCAGCTAATTCCAAGTCATGTGTGGGATAATTAACTTCATGCATTCTTAGCTGTCTTGAAGCATAAGCAACAACCTTTCTTTCTTGCATTAGGACACATCCTAGTCCTTATTTTGACGCATCACAGTACACTTCATATGGCTTGGCAGGATCTGGCAAAATCAAGACAGGTGTACTAGTGAGTCGTTGGCGTAACTCCGTAAAACTGCTTTCGCATTTGTCAGTCCATTCGAATGGTTGATCTTTACGAGTTAGCTTAGTTAAAGGTGCTGCAATTCGAGAGAAATTCTCGATGAATCGACGATAATATCCAGCCAGTCCAAGGAAACTGCGGATTTCCATCACATTCTTGGGTTGTTCCCGATTTAGTACAGCTTCTACCTTTGTAGGATCCACAGCAATTCCTTCCTTAGAGATGACATGTCCTAAGAATTTCACTTCTGTCAACCAGAATTCACATTTTGAAAACTTAGCGTACAATTGCCTTGCACGCAAAGTGTTTAGAACAATTCGAAGATGCTCCTCGTGTTCCTCATGGCTCTTGGAGTATACGAGAATATCGTCAATGAATACAACCACGAATTTGTCCAAGTACTCATGGAAGATTCGATTCATGTATCCCATAAAGACTGCAGGTGCATTTGTAACTCCAAAGGGCATAACAAGATACTCATAGTGCCCATATCGTGTTCTGAATGCCGTTTTGGGTACATCCTCTTTCTTCACTCTGATTTGATGATAGCCTGATCGCAGATCAATCTTCGAGAAGATAGTGGCTCCTCGTAATTGATCCATCAAATCATCAATCCTTGGAAGAGGGTAACGGTTCTTGATCGTAGCTTTATTCAACTGACGATAGTCAACACAACCGCATACTGCCATCCTTCTTTTTGACTAGAAGAACTGGTGCTTCCCAAGGTGAGACACTGGGTCTAATCATTCCTTTCTCTAGAAGTTCTTCTAATTGTTCTTTGAGTTCACTGAGTTCCTTGGGTGACATCCGGTAAGGAGCAATAGAGATTGGTCCCACGCCCGGTATAATATCAATACTGAATTCGACTTTTCGCTCTGGAGGTAGCTCTCGTATGTCCTCAGGAAATACTTCTGGAAATTCTTGAACAACAAGAATCTGTTCAAGTTGAGAAGTGGCCTTACTTTCAGTTTCAGTAAGGATCATGTATAGTTGGACTTCTTTTGAGATTACCTTTTCTGAGCTAACAAGGCAAGAATTTATGACTTGATCATATTCAGATGTAGTAGACCCGTGAGAGATGGATCTATTATGACAGTCAATTAGAATATGATTGGCAGCAAGCCAATTCATCCCTAGAACAATGTCTAGATCAATCAAAGGTAAACATATCAGATCTACCTGATAAGCTTTCCCTTCGATGTTAAGAGGACATTCTAGACATATGCGAGTAGAGCAAATGGGCTTATTGGCGGCAGTTGTGACAATCATTTGATAGGGCAGAGAGGTTGTAGGAAGCTTTAAATGTTTTACACAATTCTCAGATATGAAAGAATGAGTGGCTCCAGAATCATATAATACATTTAATAGAGTACTTCCTATAAAGCATGTACCTTGCACAAGATCGTTCTCTTATGATACTTCTGCACCATTCATGGTAAAAACTCTGGCATTTCCCCCTGGCCTTCCGGTTGAGTTGTTTCCGGGCCTTCCAGGATTATTGTTCTGTCTGAAATTGTTGTTGCGGGGAACATTTTGCATTCTCGGGGCATTATTGGTAGAGACATTTGTAGTAGATCCTCCATTTCCTTGACCTGTTGGTCGTACTGCCTGTCTTTGAGTTACTTGTTGTTGGTTATTTTTATTCCTGTACCAACAGTCAACATCACGATGTCCGATCCGTCCATAAATCGTGCAGTTTCTACTACTTTGGTTCTCCTGACCTTTAGGAGGAATTCGGTTGGCTGAGTTGAAAGATCAGAAATATGGTCGATCTCCTCGAAAATCCCTTCTTTGTTGTCGATCTGGCATAAGTCGCTCTGGCCCATGATTAGACGCTCCAGGTCGTCGAAGATTAGAGGTGTTCTCAAATATGCGGCATCTGTCAACCAAAGTAGTGAATTGTGTAATTTGTTGACAATATATGGCTTGACGAATCTCATGTCGTAGCCCTGCTTCGAACTTTGCACATCTTGACGCTTCTCCCATGTGAGTGTAGTAGGGACAACATTTTGCCAGTTCATCAAACTTAGCAGCGTATTCCTCAACAGTCATATTGCCTTGCTTTAGATTGAAGAATTCCTGCTCCTTTTGCCTCCTTATGTCTTCGGGGAAATATTTAGCGAGAAATTCTATCTTAAATCGTCCCCAAGTAATGATATGCCCATCAGTAGCTAGTCTGACTCTAGCATGAGTCCACCAGTGTTCTGCTTCTCCAACCAGCATGAAGACAGCAAAGGTTACACAATCCTCATCAGAACATTGCATAGCGACAAAAATCTTTTCAAGGTGTTCAATCCATAGTTGTGCTCCTTCTGGATTGAAGCCTTCTTTGAACTGAGTAGGGTTGTTCCTTTGAAAATCAGCTAATCCCTGTCTGGCAGAAGCATGAGGTAACTCTTGTCTTTCTATTACCTCCACAATTCTGGTAAGAAGATTCTCCATCACGTGATTGTTATTTTGGCGTGCCATTAGGAATTTGCTGAAAGAATATCAACAAATAGATTCAGGGTATGCGTTATATGGAGCATTCCACATAGGATATTTAGTCTTAGAAGTGTTATGGACTATTCAATATTTCTATCAGAGTACGTGGAAACCTAATGGTCGACTCCACAAGCTTAATGAATCGACTATGCTCTGATACCACCTTTGTAACACCCTCGGTTAGATAAGACAAATCCTTCTGTAGGTTTATCCCATTTAACTGAGAGTGTTAACAGTTTTTAGAAAAAGTGAATATTTTTTTATTTTTTTTCAAAATAAATACGTGGCAGATCAGCGGAAGTAATATTGTATATATCACATAGTCATTCACAAACTGTAATTAATTGTACTCTTAACAGAATGGGGCACGCAGGCACCCTTAAATATTATACAGTCATCCGGTGTCTGATTATAAATATTCTATCCTTAATGATTATTCTCAATGGGTTCAGCGTATTGCTGATCTTCACACTCAGGTTCTTGAGTTTCTAATTCCTCTGAAAAATGTTCAATAGTAAGGGTGAGTATAAACCAATTGATCCGGTCCTAACACCGGCCCCCAAGAGCATGGCTTCAATGCCTTGCCAGATCAGCATTTGGAATAAAGAGAAGTACTCTTCAAATACACTACAAATACTATACGGAGTGCATACCGCCAGGGCAAGTAACGCCGCCAAGGTTCATAACTCCGCCCAGGCACGTTACCCCGCCAAGGAACGTAACTCCGTCCGGGCATGTTATTCCGTCAAGGAATGTAACCTCGCCAAAGTTGTTACTCCGCCAAGCCATAGGCTCAACTCAGGCGGAATACTGAATTTCCCACACTGCGTAGCGAGCCCATACTCACAACCCCGGCACGAGATTGACTCTGTCTTGAGAGGTTAATAATGGGAATCACGCTGTCACGCATAAAGGGAAATAACAATAAAATATTAAAGCACTAACGCTTTCCAGACAAGTTGTGATACCTACTACAATAATGGTGCTAGTAAACGGCGTAGGGACCCACTACCTTTTCAGCATTATGCCTGGAGACAAGGAGCGGGTCCTACCAATAATGCAGCACCAGTGACAGGTATATAAACCTCTCTTGAAAAGGTATAAGGGATTCTCTTCCCATTCTCTGAACCTTACACTCTATTACTTGCATAATCCTCTCTGATTGTCTTTCTAAGTCTCTAAGTATTCTGAGATACTGACTTGAGCGTCGGAGAACGATTGCAGGTACCACCCCCAATTGGGTCAAGGCAAGTCAGATCCCGTCAGGCGGACTGTGACACCGCCCTGCAGTACATTACACTCCGCCTCAACATACGAAGACTCTTTGTATTTACATTTATACATACATTGCTTTGTATCAAAACACATTTATATGTATATTTTGAGTTGTTCTACAAGCATACTTCTACACCCCCTGTAGAGAACAGTTCATTGGCACGCCCAGTGGGACCTCTAAACTAGGTAATCCCACAATCTTGATCAATCTTCATCATCAATGGAGAGACAAGGACCAGAGATGCAGAACGAGGATTCTCCTCCACGCAATCCCAGACGTCTTAACTTCGATGATGATGCTCAGAAAAAAGCAACGCAAGCTGATTCTCTAGATCCGAGAGATGACATGATTCGAATCTTGAGAGAAGAACTTGCAGAACTTCGTCGTGAAAAAGCAAACCCAGCGCATGAGAAAGCTGGTCCCGCAAGACAACCACGTCATGAATCACACATGCAGGAGGAATCAAGTACTCCTCACTACTCTCGTATTCCTACGTACATGGAGGAGCAACGAAGCCTCCCACTGGTAAATGCTCAGCATCAAGAAGGAAGGAGAGCAGGCTCAAACGCTTCCCCCTCAGGATATAAGATGAGTATCCCATTTTCCAAAAGGCTTATGAACGTACATGTACCCAAACATCTGCAAACCATGCAGCCCATTTCTATAGGGAAATATACTGGGGAAACAGATCCCTCTAAGCACTTAGATGCTTATACCTATGAGGCCATGTTTCTAGGAGCTGAGGAGGACGTCATGTGCAGAATGTTTCCCAGAACTCTTACAGACGAAGCTCTTAGCTGGTTCAAGAGCTTACCTTCAGGTTCCATTGATTCGTGGGAGGAGCTGGCCTCAGCTTTTGGAAGTCACTTCGTGATTTCCAGGGATGCACCCAGAACCTCTCATACCTTGGCTCAGATCAAACAAGGCGACAAAGAATCTCTGAAGGATTTCCTTAAGAGATTTTATAAAGAGGCAGCCATGGTCCCTGATCTGACTGAGGCAATCCAGTTGCATATTCTCATAGAAGCTATGCAACCAAAGTCACCTTTCGCTTTGTCTTTGGCAAAGGGACCTCCAACTACGATGGAGGAATTTCGCAGGAAGGCGTCTAAGTACGTGGGTATTGAGATGCATCTGGAAGCCACTGCATCTCGCAGCAAACCACTCCCTGCAACTCCACCTCAAGACAAAGGGAAAGATAAATTGTTGAAGAATGACAAATCCCACCAAAGGGACAAAGTAGGGAACCAGCCTTTCAAACAGCAAGACAGACGCGTGTTCAATTTTGCTCACTATGCACCATTGAACACAACTTGCGAGCAAATCTTGCGTGAGATAGGATGGACCACCCTCAATGTTTATGGAATTCAACGTCCACCCCCAATCAGGCGTGGTGGAAACCCAAAGAAATATTGCGAATTCCATGAATCAGTTGGCCACACCACAGAAGAATGCAAGCAACTCAAAAATACCATTGAGGTGCTCATTCGAGAAGGTAAACTGAAACATTACCTGTTCAAAGGCAAATCTCATGATGAGCCTGAGAAGTTTGAAAAGCGACATCGTGATCGTTCTCCGGATCCCGATAGTGCTCGGGAACTAAAACGTACGACGGTGTCAGAGAAACAAAAAGGCATTGTTCTGGAGTCCGCCCAACGAGAACCAAGCCCTGAACCTAGATCACGAGGTAAAAGACAGGTGGTGGACATGATTGCTGGAGGCTTCGCAGGAGGCGGACCCTCAAACAACGCCCGGAAAAATCATCATCGTATGATCTTATCTGTGCAGGGCAAGAACAAAGAATATCGCCCATTCAGGGACGGAGTTCAGACTCCGCCTATAACTTTCACAGATGATGATTTTGGCCCAACCATCCCTGAGGGAGATGATGCGGTAGTGATCATTGCGGTGATCGCTAATATGGATGTAAAACGCATCCTAGTTGATCAGGGAAGTTCCTGCGACGTTATTTTTTATGACTGTTTTAAACGCATGGGACTGTCTGACACAGATTTGCAGCCTTACACACAGGACCTTACAGCTTTCAATGGCGCCAAACAGCCTACTAAAGGCTACTTGGACACAAGGATCACCTTCGATGGTGAACCTGGAGCAAGGACTGTGAAATCCAGGGTTCTTGTCATTGATGTTAAATCCCCATACAATGGCATCATTGGGCGGCCCACTCTGAATGCCATGGAAGCCATCGTTTCAACCCCCCACTTGTTAATCAAGTTCATTGATAAAGATAATCAAGTCTCATCCATCAGGGGTGACCAGGAGATGGCTCGTTACTGTTACAATTTAAGTCTTAACATGGTGAAGCTTGAAACCATGTCTAAGAAAAGAAAATTGAACGAAGGAAACAGTGCGGCGGCATCCGTCAATTTGGTGGATCTTGATCCCAGGGCGGAGTCTTCTATAGACCCACTGAACCCTTTGAAACCAACTCCTGATGGTGGTTCCAAGTCTATTGTTTTGGGCAGCACCCCGGAGCAAATAACTAACATCAATGACAAGCTGGAGCCTAACATGGAAGCAAGACTGATTGCACTCCTCCATGAGTACAAGGAGATTTTCGCCTGGACAGCCGCAGACATGCCTGGTATGGATCCTAACTTCTGTTGCCACCGCCTGGCGGTGTGTCCTGAAACTAAGCCAGTGACACAAAAGAAACGGCGTATGGGTCCTGCTAAGCAAAATGCTGCTTGCGAACAAACCGAAGAACTCCTTAAGGCGGGGTTCATCAGGGAACTCCGTTATTCTTCTTGGTTGTCCAACGTGGTTATGGTGCAGAAAGCCAATGGCAAATGGCGCATGTGCATAGACTACGTTGATTTAAATAAATGTTGTCCTAAAGATCCTTATCCTCTCCCCAACATTGACAGACTGGTTGATGACTCATCAGGATACAAGTATCTATCCTTCATGGATGCTTACTCCGGATACAACCAAATTCCAATGTGCGAGGATGATCAGGAGAAAACAGCATTTATCAATGACAGAGGAGTCTTTTGCTACAATGTCATGCCATTTGGGCTGAAGAACGCTGGGGCCACCTACCAGCGCATGATCAACAAGGTCTTTGAGGGTATGCACACAAAGCTGGTGGAGGTTTATATTGATGATATCATCGCCAAGACTCCAGAGGGAGGAGACCATGTTGAAGACTTACGCCTCATTTTTCAACGCTTGCAGCAATACAACATGAGACTCAACCCACTAAAGTGTACATTTGCTGTACCTGGAGGAAGATTTTTGGGTTTCATGTTAACGCAAAGAGGCATAGAAGCTAATCCTGACAAGTGTCGTGTGATACAAGAGTTGCAGAGCCCCAAAACATTGAAAGAGGTACAATCCCTCAATGGCAAAATCGCTGCTCTAGCACGATTCATGCCAAAAATGGCTCATCGCTCTCTCCCCTTGTACAAGATGCTTAAGAAGGATAAAAAATTCAATTGGGGCCCAGAGCAAGAGGCGGCCTTCCAGAGCTTGAAAAATGTCTTAGCCAGCCCTCCAATCCTGGTAAAACCAAGCCCAGGTGAGCAACTCATCGTTTATTTGTCTGTTTCAGATGAAGCGCTGGCAGTGGCCCTGGTCAAAGAAACAGTCGAAGGCCAACGACCGGTATACTTCACTGGTAAAACATTGCATGGTGCGGAGTGCCGTTATCAGAAGATTGAAAAGGCAGCACTTGCAGTCGTTTGGGCCTCACGACGTCTAAGACCATATTTCCATGCACACCCCATCCTGATTCGCACAGACTTGCCACTCCGTACTATATTGTTCAAGCCAGACTTGGCTGGAAGGATGATCAAATGGGCCATAGAGCTCTCTGAATTCGACATATCCTACGAACCAAGAACTGCTATTAAGGCACAAGTCCTAGCAGATTTCGTAGTTGAATTAACAGGCTCTAGCCCAGATGCAGATCATTCATACTAGACAGTATACGTCGATGGGTCTTCAAACAGCAAAGGATGTGGGGCAGGAATCGTTATAGAAAGTGATGACGGGGTACATCTTGAAATTTCATTGCACTTTACCTTCACTACGTCTAACAATCAGGCGGAGTATGAAGCCTGCTTAGCCGGACTCAGAGCAGCACAAGATATTGGGGCCAAAACTGTCACCCTATGCAGTGATTCTCAACTAGTCATCTCACAAATTCTTGGTGAGTATCAGGCTAAAGAACCTCTACTGCAGCAATATCTGGACTGCGTCAATGAGTTGAAACAGCGCTTCGATGAAGTAACTTTCAAGCATGTACCTCGCGAAGAAAATACGCGTGCTGATATCCTGTCCAGGTTAGCCAGCACAAAGAAGGCGGGGTGTACAACCACGGTTGTACAGAGTACTCTGGCCGAGCCAAGTATATCCCTTCCCTCTTCAATTCATATGATTAAAAGCCGCCCCGTTGATGATAACTCCTGGGTAACACCAATAGTTCGTTATCTTGTTAATGGACAATTACCCACGGATGATCTTGAGCGAAAGAAGCTAAGGAGGGAGGCACCCTATTATACGCTCCTAGATGGGCAGCTATACCGCCGAGGAATTTCTGTCCCATACTTAATTTGCATAAATGAAAACGAGGTGCAAGCTGTTTTGGAAGAAGTCCATGAAGGGCAGTGTGGACATCATCCTGGGGCACGAAGTCTAGTGAGAAAGATCCTCAGGGCGGGGTATTGGTGGCCCACTATGAAGCAAGACACCGCCTCATATGTTCAAAAATGCGATCAATGTCAACGATTCGCGAATTTTCACCATACTCCAGCTGAGGAAATGTCATCATCAATAACGCCCTGGCCTTTCTATCAATGGGGTATGGATATTCTAGGTCCATTCCCAACTGCTCCCGGCGGTATCAAATACTTGATAGTTGGTGTTGATTATTTCACCAAATGGATTGAGGCAGAGGCAGTGGTGCACATAACGTCAGCCAGGACTCGAAGATTCGTCTATGAGAATATCATTGCACGTTTCGGAGTCCCTGAACGCATAGTCACTGATAATGGCACCCAGTTCACAGATCGCAAGTTCACTGAACTCTTAGAAAATCTCAGCATCACGCAGATTTTCTCTTCTGTGGAACACCCTCAAACCAATGGACAAGCAGAGGTCGCCAACAGAGAAATCTTGAAGGGCCTCAAAAAACGCCTTGGTGAGGCAAAGGGAGACTGGGCAAATCAGTTATGCCACGTTTTATGGGCATATAGAACCACCCCACACTCCACTACGAATGAATCTCCATATCGGCTGACATATGGAGTCGAGGCGGTCATTCCCATTGAATTAACAGCCCCTTCAGCTCGAGTCCTCTATTTCAATGAGGAAGCCAATCAACAGAACCTCGCACACGAATTGGAGGTTTTGGCGGAGTTGAGAGAGGAAGCCTTTGTGAGAGATCAAGCTGTCAAAGCAAAGGCCGCCAAACGGTATAATGCACGCATGTGCGAACGCCGTTTCAAAGAGGGAGATTTGGTCCTGAGAAGGGCCAACATTGGCAACAAATTTGCACACCAAGGCAAATTGGCACCAAATTGGGAAGGTCCATACCGAGTCATCGAAGTTTTGGGCAAGGGTACATACCGCCTAGAAAACTTAGATGGTACTCCGGTTAGAAATAAATGGAACATTTTGAATTTACGCATATATTACAGTTAGTTGGGTGATACGGTATGATCTTTTCTTCCTAACTCAAGGATCTTCCTCTGTATGCTTTCCTTGAAAAGCTTTCGAAAAGATATATCCCAACTCAGTCATTTATGTAATTCCATTCCCAATGAAATGCCTTCCTGCATTTAATCTTCGCTCTAACTTTGAATTGATTATCCATGGCAGAATTTGTTCCCATGCAGATAAAACAGCGACTCTAAAATTGAAGCACAAACGCATAACTCTTTAATCCATAAAGATCAACCAACATGCAACGCCGCTTCACAAACGGAGTCAACAAAAACTCCTTGGGGAATTGGTGTCTCAGCTATATGCTGCACCATACTGACCCTAAGGTACAGAAAACTCCTTGGGGGGAAAGGATTGGTGTCTCAGCTATATGCTGCACCATACCGACCCTAAGGTACAGAAAACTCCTTGGGGGGAAAGGATTGGTGTCTCAGCTATATGCTGCACCATACCGACCCTAAGGTACAGAAAACTCCTTGGGGGGAAAGGATTGGTGTCTCAGCTATATGCTGCACCATACCGACCCCAAGGTCCTGCAGGCCGCCTATGGAAAGAACTAGTGTCACAGCTATATGCTGCACTAATTCGCCCCCAAGGTCCTGCAGGCTTCTTGTGGGAAGAGCTGGTGTCTCAGCTATATGCTGCACCACGCTAACCCCAACCAATTTCTTGCAGGTTGAATTGGTGTCACAGCTATATGCTGCACCATACCGCCTCGAAGGTTTAACCAAATTCTTGCAGGATGAATTGGTGTCACAGCTATATGCTGCACCATACCGCCTCGAAGGAGTCGCACTCCAATCAAAATGCAAAAGGATGAACATTCCATCCAAAACTTGACTCTGCTTAACTCCCAACGTTTTACGGAGTACATGAGAAACAAACTCAAGCACTACCCAACAAGTTCAAGTAAGTTCAATACTTGTAAAATTGTACTTCATTGAAATTCCTAAGAGGCTACTCCGCCTCCTTACGGAATACAACTTCAGTGAAATTCCTAAGAGGCTACTCCGCCTCCTTACGGAATACAACTTCATTGAAATTCCTAAGAGGCTACTCCGCCTCCTTACGGAATACAACTTCATTGAAATTCCTAAGAGGCTACTCCGCCTCCTTACGGAATACAACTTCAGTGAAATTCCTAAGAGGCTACTCCGCCTCCTTACGGAATACAACTTCAGTGAAATTCCTAAGAGGCTACTCCGCCTCCTTACGGAATACAACTTCATTGAAATTCCTAAGAGGCTACTCCGCCTCCTTACGGAATACAACTTCATTGAAATTCCTAAGAGGCTACTCCGCCTCCTTACGGAATACAACTTCAGTGAAATTCCTAAGAGGCTACTCCGCCTCCTTACGGAATACAACTTCATTGAAATTCCTAAGAGGCTACTCCGCCTCCTTACGGAATACAACTTCATTGAAATTCCTAAGAGGCTACTCCGCCTCCTTACGGAATACAACTTCACTGAAATTCCTAAGAGGCCACACCGCCTTCTTACGGAATCCAATTCCTTTTAAAGTCCTAAGAGGCCACATCGCCTTCTTACGGAATCCAATTCCTTTTAAAGTCCTAAGAGGCCACATCGCCTTCTTACGGAATCCAATTCCTTTTAAATTCCTAAGAGGCTACTACACCTCGCTATTAAAATCATTTCAATGAAATTCCCAAGAGGTTACTACGCCTCATTATTGAAATTACTTCAGTTAAATTCTCAAAAAGGCTACTCCGCCCCATTACTGAATTTGTTTCGTTGAAATTCCTAAGAGGCTACTTCGCCTCCTCACTGAATTTTACTTCACCAGAATTGCAAAAAGGCTATTCCGTCTCGTTTTACTTAGTCATATTTCATTAAGTCCTCAGATGAATATTCCGCCTTCTCAATATCATTATACAAGGCATAAATACGACGGACTTAAACACTACATCTATGAACAAGTATACATTTGCAGGAAATATATTTTATTGAATATTGCCAATATTAATCAAAATCCAGAGCCTAACCTGGAACAAGGCGATATCATTAAAATACTAATAAAAACAAAACTTGCAAAGAGACTGAGGAGGAGACTGAGAAGCTGATCTTCAAGGGTCAGACGGCTTCCCTTCTTGCTGAGTGGAGGTGAGCTGACCTTCTCCTAGCCTGGTCAAACTTTGGGAAGGAGGCAAGTCCGCCAACACATATTCATCATTGGGCGCGGGCATATGACCTCCTTGCACAGGCACCATCAATTCTCCATTGATGAACTCGTAATAAGGATGAATGCCTGTGGTGGAGAGAGCAACACCTGGGTTGCGATAGCGGAGTTGGCGAACAGCCATGCTGAAAGCATCATCAATCGCCACCTCAGCTGCATCCAAGGCAGATTGTAATTCTTTGTCGAGCCTCTCACTGGTAGCATCTGAGGCAGTCTTCTCAGCTTCCAACTCTTGAACCCGCACTTCAAGATTTCCATATGCGGTTGTTGCCTCGCTCAACTCCGCTGCCCAGGCATCTTCAGCAATGGCTTTATTTATTTCGATGGAGACCAGCCTCTGCTGAAGAATGCTCACGTCTCCACCCAAAGTTTGGTTCTGCTGATCTAAATTTGTAACTTGTTGTTTTAGCAGAATGTTATCAGCTTTGACATGGGAAAGTCCACTCACCACCTCGCCCAGCTTTTTATTCTGTTGTTCTAGCTGGGCTTTCTCAGCCTTCACCTTAGCCAACTCCTCCGTTAACTTCTTGATATTGGAGTCGGCGGTGTCCAGATGTTTGTCCTTGGCCTTGATCACCTCGGACAACTGCTCGTTGTCATGCTCCAAGCTACGAATTTTTTCCACAGACTCGTGGTAAGACGCTTGAAACATGTTCGCCTCAGCAGCAACGTCAGCTATCCGGGGAACAGAAGCCAAGAAACCGTCTAATTCAGAAAGGTGCCACCTCGCAGCTGCGGCAGCCTCCGGTACCTCCTCGAAGTCGATGTCGGGGCGGAGAATGAATTCTGGGTCACGCCTCTCTGACTGGCGGAATCCCGTATTTGTAAAGTATAAGAAGGGATTCAAGCGAGACCCCGCCTCAGGCAAAGAAACAAGCCGCCTGGATGTTTCCCCTGGTACATCAATGGGAAAAACGGCTGTCCCTCGGGTGGTCAAGCTCAAGGCGGGATCCTCAGACGGGCGGACTGGGGAGATTTGAATTCCCTCTGTCTCGTCCCCCATATCCTGGCCAGAAGCAGCTTGCAATCCCTCCGCTTGCTCCCCCTCGACATCTTCTTCGAGAATGCCTTCAGCTCCGCCCATATCAGCAGAAGTACCCACAACAGGTACTTCCGGAGTCTCCTCCAAATCAATGGCGGCATCAATTGACGTCCCCGCCTCAGCCCTCTTCTTGCCCTTAGTCCTCCTTCTCTGCAAAGGATGAGGATCTACTTCTTCTTCTTCAGCAGCTTCTGGTTCTTGACGTTTTTTAGAACGCCTTTCAACAGTAGCTGCTGAAGATCCTGCACCACCTTCAAAATTTACTATGTTGGTGGATGCAGGGAAGGGGAGAGTTTTTGTCAGGGCGGCACCCAGATTCCTCCTGGGCTGCACATTATTCTCCGCGTTCCTTTCCCTGCGGCTCATTTGCATCTGCTTAATACGATCCATCCCAGGGAACTCCGCGATTTCTCCTGCGAAATAACAAGATGAAGATTCAGTTAGAAAATGCAAGGTAGAGGAAACACTCAATCACATTGCAAATTGTTCATAATATTACTCAAATATCCTTGAGCATCCCGCCCAAGCAGCCTTCGACAAAGAATCAGCTTGTGGACGGAGTTGTACTCCTTCAACATCCGGAGTACTTCCACAGACGCCGCCGATAGAGCACCCTCTTCAACCTCATACGCTCGTTTGGTTAAGAGAAAGTGCTCATGCGTCCATGCCACTGGAAATTTATCAACACCCTCCTTATTCCGCCAAAAAACAGGTTTGCCCTTCCTGACGGATACCTTCACAAAACTCATCCTGAAGTGAAGTCCGCCTTCCTTGGCGGAGTCAGCAAACGCCTTAAAGTTTAAAATCTTTGGCTCCGCCCGGAGAGTCACAAAACCCATGCCGCCGGTTTTCATATTTACTCTCCTCATAATGCGGCAGAAGGAGAAAAACAACGCCACTGTGGGCGTAAACTCCAAATGTTCAGCCATCACCTCAAAGCTGCGCACTATTCCCCAACCATTAGGATGCAACTGGGAAGGGGCACAATCCAAGAACCTAAGCACACCCATCTGGAATTTATTCAATGGGAAACGCACCCCTAACTGGGTAAATAAAATGTCGTACATATATATGGTACGATTATCCTGAGGACGATGGCAGACCCGTTCATACGTCTTGGGAGAACGGACGATGAACCTATCCTCATACTTCTCGTCCTTCCAAACCGGAACAGGCAACTCCGCTACCCCTCCGCTTGTCGTCGCATGTCGAGAGGAAGCATCCTTGACATCTTCCTCAACCCAACAGTAAGGGTCATTTTCGAGTGTTTTCTCCCAATCCAACCCATGCAATACAACATTTCTGCACTCTGCCATAGTCAGCACTTGTGTATGGGAAACACCTCCTGACACAAATGAATGTACAGCATTACTAAAGTACTCCACGCTGTTATAAAACGTCGAGTCCCTCCCAGTATAAAAAGCATCATCTCCACTCTCAATGTCAGAAAACATGGGACGAACAGAAACCCTACAACGTGATTCTGACCTCTTTCCTCTCATCTTCCTTTTCACAAACACACAATAAGGGAAAACAAAGCTAACCCAAAGGAAATGAAGAAGCAAAGAAGAAGAAGAAGCAAGTACCTTAAGCTTCTGGAAAAATAGAAGAACTCCAAACACCAATAAACTCGCAAGAGAGTAGCAAAAACTCTTTCAGCAAACAAATACGAAGAGAAAGATGAAACAAAACATTCCCCTTCTGAAAGTTTACCTATTTATAGGCATGGCTTGGGGGGAAAATAAGTGAATCATCAGGAATCTCGAAGATGTGTTTGCAGCCGTCAGATAAATCTTATCAACGGTTCTAAAAAACTGAAATATGTGTTTACAACCGTTGGATTGACCCCACTGACGGTTCCTTTTTTACTGAAACCAATAGATATATCTAAGGGCAGATATTTCATGGGCCACGTTTTCAAAATCCAAGGCCCACGGTAATAACCTCGAAAACGGTTCTCAATTGCCATCACGCGCATTTATGTCCCATCATTAGAATGACAACCGTTACGAGGGCATACGTGGCAATAAGAGACTGAAGAACAAAAAACGTGGTTTCGAGGCGCATTAATGACAGGCGTGACAAGTGATGACAGCTAATAAATGCACGAAAGCACTTGTCCACAAAACCCGGACTAGCAAATATCGCCTAAACCCATGCCTACAAAAGCTAAACTTAAGTGTTGTAGCTTATTAAAGTGACTCCGCCAGTCACTATAACAAGCTAGGGGGCATATGATCCGGTCCTAACACCGGCCCCCAAGAGCATGGCTTCAATGCCTTGCCAGATCAGCATTTGGAATAAAGAGAAGTACTCTTCAAATACACTACAAATACTATACGGAGTGCATACCGCCAGGGCAAGTAACGCCGCCAAGGTTCATAACTCCGCCCAGGCACGTTACCCCGCCAAGGAACGTAACTCCGTCCGGGCATGTTATTCCGTCAAGGAATGTAACCTCGCCAAAGTTGTTACTCCGCCAAGCCATAGGCTCAACTCAGGCGGAATACTGAATTTCCCACACTGCGTAGCGAGCCCATACTCACAACCCCGGCACGAGATTGACTCTGTCTTGAGAGGTTAATAATGGGAATCACGCTGTCACGCATAAAGGGAAATAACAATAAAATATTAAAGCACTAACGCTTTCCAGACAAGTTGTGATACCTACTACAATAATGGTGCTAGTAAACGGCGCAGGGACCCACTACCTTTTCAGCATTATGCCTGGAGACAAGGAGCGGGTCCTACCAATAATGCAGCACCAGTGACAGGTATATAAACCTCTCTTGAAAAGGTATAAGGGATTCTCTTCCCATTCTCTGAACCTTACACTCTATTACTTGCATAATCCTCTCTGATTGTCTTTCTAAGTCTCTAAGTATTCTGAGATACTGACTTGAGCGTCGGAGAACGATTGCAGGTACCACCCCCAATTGGGTCAAGGCAAGTCAGATCCCGTCAGGCGGACTGTGACACCGCCCTGCAGTACATTACACTCCGCCTCAACATACGAAGACTCTTTGTATTTACATTTATACATACATTGCTTTGTATCAAAACACATTTATATGTAAATATTTTTGAGGTGTAGAAGTATGCTTGTAGAACAACTCAAAATATACATATAAATGTGTTTTGATACAAAGCAATGTATGTATAAATGTAAATACAAAGAGTCTTCGTATGTTGAGGCGGAGTGTAATGTACTGCAGGGCGGTGTCACAGTCCGCCTGACGGGATCTGACTTGCCTTGACCCAATTGGGGGTGGTACCTGCAATCGTTCTCCGACGCTCAAGTCAGTATCTCAGAATACTTAGAGACTTAGAAAGACAATCAGAGAGGATTATGCAAGTAATAGAGTGTAAGGTTCAGAGAATGGGAAGAGAATCCCTTATACCTTTTCAAGAGAGGTTTATATACCTGTCACTGGTGCTGCATTATTGGTAGGACCCGCTCCTTGTCTCCAGGCATAATGCTGAAAAGGTAGTGGGTCCCTGCGCCGTTTACTAGCACCATTATTGTAGTAGGTATCACAACTTGTCTGGAAAGCGTTAGTGCTTTAATATTTTATTGTTATTTCCCTTTATGCGTGACAGCGTGATTCCCATTATTAACCTCTCAAGACAGAGTCAATCTCGTGCCGGGGTTGTGAGTATGGGCTCGCTACGCAGTGTGGGAAATTCAGTATTCCGCCTGAGTTGAGCCTATGGCTTGGCGGAGTAACAACTTTGGCGAGGTTACATTCCTTGACGGAATAACATGCCCGGACGGAGTTACGTTCCTTGGCGGGGTAACGTGCCTGGGCGGAGTTATGAACCTTGGCGGCGTTACTTGCCCTGGCGGTATGCACTCCGTATAGTATTTGTAGTGTATTTGAAGAGTACTTCTCTTTATTCCAAATGCTGATCTGGCAAGGCATTGAAGCCATGCTCTTGGGGGCCGGTGTTAGGACCGGATCATATGCCCCCTAGCTTGTTATAGTGACTGGCGGAGTCACTTTAATAAGCTACAACACTTAAGTTTAGCTTTTGTAGGCATGGGTTTAGGCGATATTTGCTAGTCCGGGTTTTGTGGACAAGTGCTTTCGTGCATTTATTAGCTGTCATCACTTGTCACGCCTGTCATTAATGCGCCTCGAAACCACGTTTTTTGTTCTTCAGTCTCTTATTGCCACGTATGCCCTCGTAACGGTTGCCATTCTAATGATGGGACATAAATGCGCGTGATGGCAATTGAGAACCATTTTCGAGGTTATTACCGTGGGCCTTGGATTTTGAAAACGTGGCCCATGAAATATCTGCCCTTAGATATATCTATTGGTTTCAGTAAAAAAGGAACCGTCAGTGGGGTCAATCCAACGGTTGTAAACGCATATTTCAGTTTTTTAGAACCGTTGATAAGATTTATCTGACGGCTGCAAACACATCTTCGAGATTCCTGATGATTCACTTATTTTCCCCCCAAGCCATGCCTATAAATAGGTAAACTTTCAGAAGGGGAATGTTTTGTTTCATCTTTCTCTTCGTATTTGTTTGCTGAAAGAGTTTTTGCTACTCTCTTGCGAGTTTATTGGTGTTTGGAGTTCTTCTATTTTTCCAGAAGCTTAAGGTACTTGCTTCTTCTTCTTCTTTGCTTCTTCATTTCCTTTGGGTTAGCTTTGTTTTCCCTTATTGTGTGTTTGTGAAAAGGAAGATGAGAGGAAAGAGGTCAGAATCACGTTGTAGGGTTTCTGTTCGTCCCATGTTTTCTGACATTGAGAGTGGAGATGATGCTTTTTATACTGGGAGGGACTCGACGTTTTATAGCAGCGTGGAGTACTTTAGTAATGCTGTACATTCATTTGTGTCAGGAGGTGTTTCCCATACACAAGTGCTGACTATGGCAGAGTGCAGAAATGTTGTATTGCATGGGTTGGATTGGGAGAAAACACTCGAAAATGACCCTTACTGTTGGGTTGAGGAAGATGTCAAGGATGCTTCCTCTCGACATGCGACGACAAGCGGAGGGGTAGCGGAGTTGCCTGTTCCGGTTTGGAAGGACGAGAAGTATGAGGATAGGTTCATCGTCCGTTCTCCCAAGACGTATGAACGGGTCTGCCATGGTCCTCAGGATAATCGTACCATATATATGTACGACATTTTATTTACCCAGTTAGGGGTGCGTTTCCCATTGAATAAATTCCAGATGGGTGTGCTTAGGTTCTTGGATTGTGCCCCTTCCCAGTTGCATCCTAATGGTTGGGGAATAGTGCGCAGCTTTGAGGTGATGGCTGAACATTTGGGGTTTACGCCCACAGTGGCGTTGTTTTTCTCCTTCTGCCGCATTATGAGGAGAGTAAATATGAAAACCGGCGGCATGGGTTTTGTGACTCTCCGGGCGGAGCCAAAGATTTTAAACTTTAAGGCGTTTGCTGACTCCGCCAAGGAAGGCGGACTTCACTTCAGGATGAGTTTTGTGAAGGTATCCGTCAGGAAGGGCAAACCTGTTTTTTGGCGGAATAAGGAGGGTGTTGATAAATTTCCAGTGGCATGGACGCATGAGCACTTTCTCTTAACCAAACGAGCGTATGAGGTTGAAGAGGGTGCTCTATCGGCGGCGTCTGTGGAAGTACTCCGGATGTTGAAGGAGTACAACTCCGTCCACAAGCTGATTCTTTGTCGAAGGCTGCTTGGGCGGGATGCTCAAGGATATTTGAGTAATATTATGAACAATTTGCAATGTGATTGAGTGTTTCCTCTACCTTGCATTTTCTAACTGAATCTTCATCTTGTTATTTCGCAGGAGAAATCGCGGAGTTCCCTGGGATGGATCGTATTAAGCAGATGCAAATGAGCCGCAGGGAAAGGAACGCGGAGAATAATGTGCAGCCCAGGAGGAATCTGGGTGCCGCCCTGACAAAAACTCTCCCCTTCCCTGCATCCACCAACATAGTAAATTTTGAAGGTGGTGCAGGATCTTCAGCAGCTACTGTTGAAAGGCGTTCTAAAAAACGTCAAGAACCAGAAGCTGCTGAAGAAGAAGAAGTAGATCCTCATCCTTTGCAGAGAAGGAGGACTAAGGGCAAGAAGAGGGCTGAGGCGGGGACGTCAATTGATGCCGCCATTGATTTGGAGGAGACTCCGGAAGTACCTGTTGTGGGTACTTCTGCTGATATGGGCGGAGCTGAAGGCATTCTCGAAGAAGATGTCGAGGGGGAGCAAGCGGAGGGATTGCAAGCTGCTTCTGGCCAGGATATGGGGGACGAGACAGAGGGAATTCAAATCTCCCCAGTCCGCCCGTCTGAGGATCCCGCCTTGAGCTTGACCACCCGAGGGACAGCCGTTTTTCCCATTGATGTACCAGGGGAAACATCCAGGCGGCTTGTTTCTTTGCCTGAGGCGGGGTCTCGCTTGAATCCCTTCTTATACTTTACAAATACGGGATTCCGCCAGTCAGAGAGGCGTGACCCAGAATTCATTCTCCGCCCCGACATCGACTTCGAGGAGGTACCGGAGGCTGCCGCAGCTGCGAGGTGGCACCTTTCTGAATTAGACGGTTTCTTGGCTTCTGTTCCCCGGATAGCTGACGTTGCTGCTGAGGCGAACATGTTTCAAGCGTCTTACCACGAGTCTGTGGAAAAAATTCGTAGCTTGGAGCATGACAACGAGCAGTTGTCCGAGGTGATCAAGGCCAAGGACAAACATCTGGACACCGCCGACTCCAATATCAAGAAGTTAACGGAGGAGTTGGCTAAGGTGAAGGCTGAGAAAGCCCAGCTAGAACAACAGAATAAAAAGCTGGGCGAGGTGGTGAGTGGACTTTCCCATGTCAAAGCTGATAACATTCTGCTAAAACAACAAGTTACAAATTTAGATCAGCAGAACCAAACTTTGGGTGGAGACGTGAGCATTCTTCAGCAGAGGCTGGTCTCCATCGAAATAAATAAAGCCATTGCTGAAGATGCCTGGGCAGCGGAGTTGAGCGAGGCAACAACCGCATATGGAAATCTTGAAGTGCGGGTTCAAGAGTTGGAAGCTGAGAAGACTGCCTCAGATGCTACCAGTGAGAGGCTCGACAAAGAATTACAATCTGCCTTGGATGCAGCTGAGGTGGCGATTGATGATGCTTTCAGCATGGCTGTTCGCCAACTCCGCTATCGCAACCCAGGTGTTGCTCTCTCCACCACAGGCATTCATCCTTATTACGAGTTCATCAATGGAGAATTGATGGTGCCTGTGCAAGGAGGTCATATGCCCGCGCCCAATGATGAATATGTGTTGGCGGACTTGCCTCCTTCCCAAAGTTTGACCAGGCTAGGAGAAGGTCAGCTCACCTCCACTCAGCAAGAAGGGAAGCCGTCTGACCCTTGAAGATCAGCTTCTCAGTCTCCTCCTCAGTCTCTTTGCAAGTTTTGTTTTTATTAGTATTTTAATGATATCGCCTTGTTCCAGGTTAGGCTCTGGATTTTGATTAATATTGGCAATATTCAATAAAATATATTTCCTGCAAATGTATACTTGTTCATAGATGTAGTGTTTAAGTCCGTCGTATTTATGCCTTGTATAATGATATTGAGAAGGCGGAATATTCATCTGAGGACTTAATGAAATATGACTAAGTAAAACGAGACGGAATAGCCTTTTTGCAATTCTGGTGAAGTAAAATTCAGTGAGGAGGCGAAGTAGCCTCTTAGGAATTTCAACGAAACAAATTCAGTAATGGGGCGGAGTAGCCTTTTTGAGAATTTAACTGAAGTAATTTCAATAATGAGGCGTAGTAACCTCTTGGGAATTTCATTGAAATGATTTTAATAGCGAGGTGTAGTAGCCCCTTAGGAATTTAAAAGGAATTGGATTCCGTAAGAAGGCGATGTGGCCTCTTAGGACTTTAAAAGGAATTGGATTCCGTAAGAAGGCGATGTGGCCTCTTAGGACTTTAAAAGGAATTGGATTCCGTAAGAAGGCGGTGTGGCCTCTTAGGAATTTCAGTGAAGTTGTATTCCGTAAGGAGGCGGAGTAGCCTCTTAGGAATTTCAATGAAGTTGTATTCCGTAAGGAGGCGGAGTAGCCTCTTAGGAATTTCAATGAAGTTGTATTCCGTAAGGAGGCGGAGTAGCCTCTTAGGAATTTCACTGAAGTTGTATTCCGTAAGGAGGCGGAGTAGCCTCTTAGGAATTTCAATGAAGTTGTATTCCGTAAGGAGGCGGAGTAGCCTCTTAGGAATTTCAATGAAGTTGTATTCCGTAAGGAGGCGGAGTAGCCTCTTAGGAATTTCACTGAAGTTGTATTCCGTAAGGAGGCGGAGTAGCCTCTTAGGAATTTCACTGAAGTTGTATTCCGTAAGGAGGCGGAGTAGCCTCTTAGGAATTTCAATGAAGTTGTATTCCGTAAGGAGGCGGAGTAGCCTCTTAGGAATTTCAATGAAGTTGTATTCCGTAAGGAGGCGGAGTAGCCTCTTAGGAATTTCACTGAAGTTGTATTCCGTAAGGAGGCGGAGTAGCCTCTTAGGAATTTCAATGAAGTACAATTTTACAAGTATTGAACTTACTTGAACTTGTTGGGTAGTGCTTGAGTTTGTTTCTCATGTACTCCGTAAAACGTTGGGAGTTAAGCAGAGTCAAGTTTTGGATGGAATGTTCATCCTTTTGCATTTTGATTGGAGTGCGACTCCTTCGAGGCGGTATGGTGCAGCATATAGCTGTGACACCAATTCATCCTGCAAGAATTTGGTTAAACCTTCGAGGCGGTATGGTGCAGCATATAGCTGTGACACCAATTCAACCTGCAAGAAATTGGTTGGGGTTAGCGTGGTGCAGCATATAGCTGAGACACCAGCTCTTCCCACAAGAAGCCTGCAGGACCTTGGGGGCGAATTAGTGCAGCATATAGCTGTGACACTAGTTCTTTCCATAGGCGGCCTGCAGGACCTTGGGGTCGGTATGGTGCAGCATATAGCTGAGACACCAATCCTTTCCCCCCAAGGAGTTTTCTGTACCTTAGGGTCGGTATGGTGCAGCATATAGCTGAGACACCAATCCTTTCCCCCCAAGGAGTTTTCTGTACCTTAGGGTCGGTATGGTGCAGCATATAGCTGAGACACCAATCCTTTCCCCCCAAGGAGTTTTCTGTACCTTAGGGTCAGTATGGTGCAGCATATAGCTGAGACACCAATTCCCCAAGGAGTTTTTGTTGACTCCGTTTGTGAAGCGGCGTTGCATGTTGGTTGATCTTTATGGATTAAAGAGTTATGCGTTTGTGCTTCAATTTTAGAGTCGCTGTTTTATCTGCATGGGAACAAATTCTGCCATGGATAATCAATTCAAAGTTAGAGCGAAGATTAAATGCAGGAAGGCATTTCATTGGGAATGGAATTACATAAATGACTGAGTTGGGATATATCTTTTCGAAAGCTTTTCAAGGAAAGCATACAGAGGAAGATCCTTGAGTTAGGAAGAAAAGATCATACCGTATCACCCAACTAACTGTAATATATGCGTAAATTCAAAATGTTCCATTTATTTCTAACCGGAGTACCATCTAAGTTTTCTAGGCGGTATGTACCCTTGCCCAAAACTTCGATGACTCGGTATGGACCTTCCCAATTTGGTGCCAATTTGCCTTGGTGTGCAAATTTGTTGCCAATGTTGGCCCTTCTCAGGACCAAATCTCCCTCTTTGAAACGGCGTTCGCACATGCGTGCATTATACCGTTTGGCGGCCTTTGCTTTGACAGCTTGATCTCTCACAAAGGCTTCCTCTCTCAACTCCGCCAAAACCTCCAATTCGTGTGCGAGGTTCTGTTGATTGGCTTCCTCATTGAAATAGAGGACTCGAGCTGAAGGGGCTGTTAATTCAATGGGAATGACCGCCTCGACTCCATATGTCAGCCGATATGGAGATTCATTCGTAGTGGAGTGTGGGGTGGTTCTATATGCCCATAAAACGTGGCATAACTGATTTGCCCAGTCTCCCTTTGCCTCACCAAGGCGTTTTTTGAGGCCCTTCAAGATTTCTCTGTTGGCGACCTCTGCTTGTCCATTGGTTTGAGGGTGTTCCACAGAAGAGAAAATCTGCGTGATGCTGAGATTTTCTAAGAGTTCAGTGAACTTGCGATCTGTGAACTGGGTGCCATTATCAGTGACTATGCGTTCAGGGACTCCGAAACGTGCAATGATATTCTCATAGACGAATCTTCGAGTCCTGGCTGACGTTATGTGCACCACTGCCTCTGCCTCAATCCATTTGGTGAAATAATCAACACCAACTATCAAGTATTTGATACCGCCGGGAGCAGTTGGGAATGGACCTAGAATATCCATACCCCATTGATAGAAAGGCCAGGGCGTTATTGATGATGACATTT
Organism: Clitoria ternatea; assembly: GCA_037962975.1. NCBI lineage: Eukaryota > Viridiplantae > Streptophyta > Magnoliopsida > Fabales > Fabaceae > Clitoria > Clitoria ternatea. The sequence goes on along the minus strand of CM075669.1, from coordinate 270,926,569 downwards.
CCTCAGCTGGAGTATGGTGAAAATTCGCGAATCGTTGACATTGATCGCATTTTTGAACATATGAGGCGGTGTCTTGCTTCATAGTGGGCCACCAATACCCCGCTCTGAGGATCTTTCTCACTAGACTTCGTGCCCCAGGATGATGTCCACACTGCCCTTCATGGACTTCTTCCAAAACAGCTTGCACCTCGTTTTCATTTATGCAAATTAAGTATGGGACAGAAATTCCTCGGCGGTATAGCTGCCCATCTAGGAGCGTATAATAGGGTGCCTCCCTCCTTAGCTTCTTTCGCTCAAGATCATCCGTGGGTAATTGTCCATTAACAAGATAACGAACTATTGGTGTTACCCAGGAGTTATCATCAACGGGGCGGCTTTTAATCATATGAATTGAAGAGGGAAGGGATATACTTGGCTCGGCCAGAGTACTCTGTACAACCGTGGTTGTACACCCCGCCTTCTTTGTGCTGGCTAACCTGGACAGGATATCAGCACACGTATTTTCTTCGCGAGGTACATGCTTGAAAGTTACTTCATCGAAGCGCTGTTTCAACTCATTGACGCAGTCCAGATATTGCTGCAGTAGAGGTTCTTTAGCCTGATACTCACCAAGAATTTGTGAGATGACTAGTTGAGAATCACTGCATAGGGTGACAGTTTTGGCCCCAATATCTTGTGCTGCTCTGAGTCCGGCTAAGCAGGCTTCATACTCCGCCTGATTGTTAGACGTAGTGAAGGTAAAGTGCAATGAAATTTCAAGATGTACCCCGTCATCACTTTCTATAACGATTCCTGCCCCACATCCTTTGCTATTTGAAGACCCATCGACGTATACTGTCCAGTATGAATGATCTGCATCTGGGCTAGAGCCTGTTAATTCAACTACGAAATCTGCTAGGACTTGTGCCTTAATAGCAGTTCTTGGTTCGTAGGATATGTCGAATTCAGAGAGCTCTATGGCCCATTTGATCATCCTTCCAGCCAAGTCTGGCTTGAACAATATAGTACGGAGTGGCAAGTCTGTGCGAATCAGGATGGGGTGTGCATGGAAATATGGTCTTAGACGTCGTGAGGCCCAAACGACTGCAAGTGCTGCCTTTTCAATCTTCTGATAACGGCACTCCGCACCATGCAATGTTTTACCAGTGAAGTATACCGGTCGTTGGCCTTCGACTGTTTCTTTGACCAGGGCCACTGCCAGCGCTTCATCTGAAACAGACAAATAAACGATGAGTTGCTCACCTGGGCTTGGTTTTACCAGGATTGGAGGGCTGGCTAAGACATTTTTCAAGCTCTGGAAGGCCGCCTCTTGCTCTGGGCCCCAATTGAATTTTTTATCCTTCTTAAGCATCTTGTACAAGGGGAGAGAGCGATGAGCCATTTTTGGCATGAATCGTGCTAGAGCAGCGATTTTGCCATTGAGGGATTGTACCTCTTTCAATGTTTTGGGGCTCTGCAACTCTTGTATCACACGACACTTATCAGGATTAGCTTCTATGCCTCTTTGCGTTAACATGAAACCCAAAAATCTTCCTCCAGGTACAGCAAATGTACACTTTAGTGGGTTGAGTCTCATGTTGTATTGCTGCAAGCGTTGAAAAATGAGGCGTAAGTCTTCAACATGGTCTCCTCCCTCTGGAGTCTTGGCGATGATATCATCAATATAAACCTCCACCAGCTTTGTGTGCATACCCTCAAAGACCTTGTTGATCATGCGCTGGTAGGTGGCCCCAGCGTTCTTCAGCCCAAATGGCATGACATTGTAGCAAAAGACTCCTCTGTCATTGATAAATGCTGTTTTCTCCTGATCATCCTCGCACATTGGAATTTGGTTGTATCCGGAGTAAGCATCCATGAAGGATAGATACTTGTATCCTGATGAGTCATCAACCAGTCTGTCAATGTTGGGGAGAGGATAAGGATCTTTAGGACAACATTTATTTAAATCAACGTAGTCTATGCACATGCGCCATTTGCCATTGGCTTTCTGCACCATAACCACGTTGGACAACCAAGAAGAATAACGGAGTTCCCTGATGAACCCCGCCTTAAGGAGTTCTTCGGTTTGTTCGCAAGCAGCATTTTGCTTAGCAGGACCCATACGCCGTTTCTTTTGTGTCACTGGCTTAGTTTCAGGACACACCGCCAGGCGGTGGCAACAGAAGTTAGGATCCATACCAGGCATGTCTGCGGCTGTCCAGGCGAAAATCTCCTTGTACTCATGGAGGAGTGCAATCAGTCTTGCTTCCATGTTAGGCTCCAGCTTGTCATTGATGTTAGTTATTTGCTCCGGGGTGCTGCCCAAAACAATAGACTTGGAACCACCATCAGGAGTTGGTTTCAAAGGGTTCAGTGGGTCTATAGAAGACTCCGCCCTGGGATCAAGATCCACCAAATTGACGGATGCCGCCGCACTGTTTCCTTCGTTCAATTTTCTTTTCTTAGACATGGTTTCAAGCTTCACCATGTTAAGACTTAAATTGTAACAGTAACGAGCCATCTCCTGGTCACCCCTGATGGATGAGACTTGATTATCTTTATCAATGAACTTGATTAACAAGTGGGGGGTTGAAACGATGGCTTCCATGGCATTCAGAGTGGGCCGCCCAATGATGCCATTGTATGGGGATTTAACATCAATGACAAGAACCCTGGATTTCACAGTCCTTGCTCCAGGTTCACCATCGAAGGTGATCCTTGTGTCCAAGTAGCCTTTAGTAGGCTGTTTGGCGCCATTGAAAGCTGTAAGGTCCTGTGTGTAAGGCTGCAAATCTGTGTCAGACAGTCCCATGCGTTTAAAACAGTCATAAAAAATAACGTCGCAGGAACTTCCCTGATCAACTAGGATGCGTTTTACATCCATATTAGCGATCACCGCAATGATCACTACCGCATCATCTCCCTCAGGGATGGTTGGGCCAAAATCATCATCTGTGAAAGTTATAGGCGGAGTCTGAACTCCGTCCCTGAATGGGCGATATTCTTTGTTCTTGCCCTGCACAGATAAGATCATACGATGATGATTTTTCCAGGCGTTGTTTGAGGGTCCGCCTCCTGCGAAGCCTCCAGCAATCATGTCCACCACCTGTCTTTTACCTCGTGATCTAGGTTCAGGGCTTGGTTCTCGTTGGGCGGACTCCAGAACAATGCCTTTTTGTTTCTCTGACACCGTCGTACGTTTTGGTTCCCGAGCACTATCGGGATCCGGAGAACGATCACGATGTCGCTTTTCAAACTTCTCAGGCTCATCATGAGATTTGCCTTTGAACAGGTAATGTTTCAGTTTACCTTCTCGAATGAGCACCTCAATGGTATTTTTGAGTTGCTTGCATTCTTCTGTGGTGTGGCCAACTGATTCATGGAATTCGCAATATTTCTTTGGGTTTCCACCACGCCTGATTGGGGGTGGACGTTGAATTCCATAAACATTGAGGGTGGTCCATCCTATCTCACGCAAGATTTGCTCGCAAGTTGTGTTCAATGGTGCATAGTGAGCAAAATTGAACACGCGTCTGTCTTGCTGTTTGAAAGGCTGGTTCCCTACTTTGTCCCTTTGGTGGGATTTGTCATTCTTCAACAATTTATCTTTCCCTTTGTCTTGAGGTGGAGTTGCAGGGAGTGGTTTGCTGCGAGATGCAGTGGCTTCCAGATGCATCTCAATACCCACGTACTTAGACGCCTTCCTGCGAAATTCCTCCATCGTAGTTGGAGGTCCCTTTGCCAAAGACAAAGCGAAAGGTGACTTTGGTTGCATAGCTTCTATGAGAATATGCAACTAGATTGCCTCAGTCAGATCAGGGACCATGGCTGCCTCTTTATAAAATCTCTTAAGGAAATCCTTCAGAGATTCTTTGTCGCCTTGTTTGATCTGAGCCAAGGTATGAGAGGTTCTGGGTGCATCCCTGGAAATCACGAAGTGACTTCCAAAAGCTGAGGCCAGCTCCTCCCACGAATCAATGGAACCTGAAGGTAAGCTCTTGAACCAGCTAAGAGCTTCGTCTGTAAGAGTTCTGGGAAACATTCTGCACATGACGTCCTCCTCAGCTCCTAGAAACATGGCCTCGTAGGTATAAGCATCTAAGTGCTTAGAGGGATCTGTTTCCCCAGTATATTTCCCTATAGAAATGGGCTGCATGGTTTGCAGATGTTTGGGTACATGTACGTTCATAAGCCTTTTGGAAAATGGGATACTCATCTTATATCCTGAGGGGGAAGCGTTTGAGCCTGCTCTCCTTCCTTCTTGATGCTGAGCATTTACCAGTGGGAGGCTTCGTTGCTCCTCCATGTACGTAGGAATACGAGAGTAGTGAGGAGTACTTGATTCCTCCTGCATGTGTGATTCATGACGTGGTTGTCTTGCGGGACCAGCTTTCTCATGCGCTGGGTTTGCTTTTTCACGACGAAGTTCTGCAAGTTCTTCTCTCAAGATTCGAATCATGTCATCTCTCGGATCTAGAGAATCAGCTTGCGTTGCTTTTTTCTGAGCATCATCATCGAAGTTAAGACGTCTGGGATTGCGTGGAGGAGAATCCTCGTTCTGCATCTCTGGTCCTTGTCTCTCCATTGATGATGAAGATTGATCAAGATTGTGGGATTACCTAGTTTAGAGGTCCCACTGGGCGTGCCAATGAACTGTTCTCTACAGGGGGTGTAGAAGTATGCTTGTAGAACAACTCAAAATATACATATAAATGTGTTTTGATACAAAGCAATGTATGTATAAATGTAAATACAAAGAGTCTTCGTATGTTGAGGCGGAGTGTAATGTACTGCAGGGCGGTGTCACAGTCCGCCTGACGGGATCTGACTTGCCTTGACCCAATTGGGGGTGGTACCTGCAATCGTTCTCCGACGCTCAAGTCAGTATCTCAGAATACTTAGAGACTTAGAAAGACAATCAGAGAGGATTATGCAAGTAATAGAGTGTAAGGTTCAGAGAATGGGAAGAGAATCCCTTATACCTTTTCAAGAGAGGTTTATATACCTGTCACTGGTGCTGCATTATTGGTAGGACCCGCTCCTTGTCTCCAGGCATAATGCTGAAAAGGTAGTGGGTCCCTGCGCCGTTTACTAGCACCATTATTGTAGTAGGTATCACAACTTGTCTGGAAAGCGTTAGTGCTTTAATATTTTATTGTTATTTCCCTTTATGCGTGACAGCGTGATTCCCATTATTAACCTCTCAAGACAGAGTCAATCTCGTGCCGGGGTTGTGAGTATGGGCTCGCTACGCAGTGTGGGAAATTCAGTATTCCGCCTGAGTTGAGCCTATGGCTTGGCGGAGTAACAACTTTGGCGAGGTTACATTCCTTGACGGAATAACATGCCCGGACGGAGTTACGTTCCTTGGCGGGGTAACGTGCCTGGGCGGAGTTATGAACCTTGGCGGCGTTACTTGCCCTGGCGGTATGCACTCCGTATAGTATTTGTAGTGTATTTGAAGAGTACTTCTCTTTATTCCAAATGCTGATCTGGCAAGGCATTGAAGCCATGCTCTTGGGGGCCGGTGTTAGGACCGGATCAATTTTCATGATGCGAAATGCATTTATCTTATCAATTGATTCCTTGGGTATCTTATGTATTTCCAGTCTCATCATATCATTCTCAGTTTCTTTGAATTTCCTCAATCATTTAAACCTTGTAAGATATTCGTTTATTATTTTTAGAAATATATCTATTAAATATATTCTTCATAAAGAGTAAAATAATATATTCTTTATGTATTTACGCATAATTTATATGTTAACAATGTATAATAATAAATAAACTAATAATAATGATAACAATACTAATTTTGACAATAAATAGAATAAGAATGATAATTATAACTTACTAATAACTTAAAAAGTAGTAAAGATTAGTTTCCAATTAAAAATTCAAGTGAAAAACACTAAAAATAGAGTTTTCCAAGTGGAACAGAGGTAAATCCGAGTGAAATGAGTATGATTCCGAGTGGAATCATACAGAGAAAGGTTCTCCAAGTGATCTGGCTAAAAATCCGAGTGAAATGACACTGGAAAAGCTGTTTTCCGACTGAAATAAGTTTGGATCCGAGTGAAATGAAGTGGAATGCTGTTTTCCGACTGGAACAGCTTGAATCCGAGTGAAAAATAAGTTTTCCGCATGAGATAGTTATGAATCCGAGTGAAATAAACTGAGCAGAATTTTCTAACTGAAATCAATAAGTAATCCGAGTGAAACAGAAGCTGAAAAATAATTTTCTTAACTAAATATCTTGAATTCTGAGTGAAACAAATTTCTGAGTGAATTAAAATATAAATCCGTGTGAGGTCAGTAGGGAAAATGGTTTCCTGAGTAGCATTGTTTGTAAATCCGAGTGAGAATGAGTCTCTAAGTGAAATAAAGTATATTTCCGAGTGGTATTCAGTCAAAAAGGAGTTTTCTGAGTGAAATGAAGGTGTTTACCGAGTTAAAATCACTGGAAAAAAGGTTTTCATGAGTGAAGCTACTTAAATTCTGAGTGAAAATGAGTTCCTGAATGAAATTAAGTATGATTCCGAGTGGAATCAGTAGGAAAAGAGTTTCCTGAGTAAAAATAAGATATTTTCTGAGTGAAACATGAGTTTACCGAGTAAAATTAATTAAAAAGAGTTCTGTCTGAATAAGACACATGTGAATAAAGAAAATCCGAGTAAGATAATCCTGATTCCGAGTGGAATCAGGTTGGGAAAGGTCTTCTGGTGAGTTGACTTTATATACCGAGTTACATCAAGTTGAAAGGAGTTCTTTTAGTGAAAATAACTATTTGCTGAGTGAAATAAATTGTTTTGCCGAGTGAAATAAGGTTGGGAAGCTACTGTCCGAGTAAAATAGTGTGTTTCCGAGTGAATTTACTGAAAAAGAGTTCTGAGTAAAAAGTAATTATATTTTCTGAGTGAAATTAAGTCAAGTTCTGAGTGAAATAATGTAAGAAAGAGATTTCCGAGTAAAATAAGACTTGGGAGATGCTGTCCGAGAGAAATAGAGTATTTTCCGAGTGAAATACTATGTTTTCCGAGTGAAATCAACTAGAAAGATACTATCCGAGTATAAATAAGCAAAACCGAGCAAAATAAGTGTAAAACCGGTCGGATTATCATAAAACATAACCTGTTATCATATTTGTTTCACTGGAAATCACACGGTACCCATGATTCTTAATATTTTCAGTCTAATATTTCACAATTCATCAATGATTATATACACTCGGTAACAGATATATATACATACATGCATATACAGATACAATTTAAAGCATTTAATTCATACACACTGAATTGTCCTCCACTCGGTTTTCCCACAAGGCACCCAAGAATATACCCCCTTACCTCTATGAAGTTCCTGGAGGAGAAGAAAGAGGCTCCCTTCACTGTCCTGCTTCAAATCCGAGTGAAATGGAAGGGAAAAGAGAGAAAGAGACTTGCTGGGAAGGAAGTGATGGAGAGTGTTTGGGTCGTGTATGTGGTGTGAGTTCTGAGGACCTTGAACTCGTTTAAATAGGGAGAGAGTGAGTGGGAAGACAAGTGGGAGACCGCTTTTCTGAGTGGGCTGTTAGTGGATCGCTAATGGAAGGGTCACTAATGATTAAACAAAGATATATGCTGAGTCAGTGCCCATTTCCGGTCATCCACTGTCCATAATCGCACGATTGAATTTAAATATCATTAAAAGACAAAATTGAAGTCAATACGCACTTCTGTCAGTGAATACCGAGTGAAATTACACTCGGTTAACACTTCTGTCAGTGAATTCCGACTGGAATTCCCACTTCCGAGTCACAATTGCAATTCTCGCTTGAGTAAAGCTTTAATTCTTCACTCGGAATTCCTTTGAAACCGACTCAGGCACTCGGTTTCTCACTCGGTAATACCTCTTCAGACCGAGTCCTCTCTTTCTCAGTGAATCTTCACTCGGAAATCCGAGTCTTCCTCACTTATTCACTCGGTTTAGGCCAATTTCTTCAATAAACGTTTACTTAAGCCATTACCTCTCGGACCAAGACTCACACATACTTCTCTCACTCGGTTTTGGTCCAGTGGAGTGTATCTCACTCGGAATTGACTTCCTCTACCATTTTCCACTCGGTTTCCTAAGCAAAACCATTTGGAAGCCTTCCCAATTGTTTCCACAACATACTTCAATCAGAAAGGAAGCATCAAATCAACATAAATAGAAGCATTTATGCATTCTTTCACTCGGAATGCTCCAACCATAGTAATTTCCTTCAGAAAGGAAACATTCAACTCGGAACCGAGCCTTTCTAGGGTGTTTTCACTCGGATTTCCACTCAGAAGTGATTCTTTTGATCATTTTTCACTCAGAATTGCTTCTCAGGTCAGGACTCCACTCGGTGGTAGCCTTCTCAGTCATGTTTTACTCGGAAAACATGATACTGACTCGGAATTCTCTCTTTCACTCGGAATTTCTAATCCTTCACTCGGAATTCTTCTCTGTCACTCGGAACAGAGCCCTTTTCACTCGGTTTTTGCATAATTTCACTAATATTCCATATAAACTCTATTATTACGTACAAAAATGACATTTTTGAGGTACTACAGACCATCAACAAGGTATATATTGACTTATTCTTGCTTACAAACCCTCCATAATTAAAATTTACAAGGATAAAATTGTTTCTAAAAACAGGGATATTACATCTTACTCGGAAATGTCTTACCCGGACTCATCCAGAACCGATTCCTCTCTCATTCGGTCTTTCATTTGGCTAAATCATTCCAGACCGACTCCATACTTGCTCAGTCTTTTACTTGGCAAACTATTCCAAAACCGACTCATCACTTGACCGGTCTTTCACTCGGCAAATCATTTCAAAACTGACTCATCTCTTGATCGGTCCTTCACTCGGCTAAACAATTCCAAGATCAACCATCTCTCACTCGGTCTTTCATTTGGTAAATTACTCCAAAACTGACTCCTTTCTATTTCACTCGAGCGAGGCTTCATAGCACTCAGTCTTTTACTCGGTAATTATTCCAACTGACTCATCTTTCATTCGCTCAAGCGCGGCCACGCCCGCTTGAGCGAGATTCATCCAGAATCTCACCTGATCCCATCACGCTCAACTCAGAAATTCCCACTCGGAACTCCACTTCGAGGAATGTCACACTCGGAGACCTTTCATTCGGAATTATATCCGCATCCTCACTCGGAAGGTCCTGTCTTGGACATAGCTCACTCGGAAGACATAACCTTCATTCGGAATTTCATTCTTCACTCGGAATTTCAACCTTCACTCGGAAACAGATCCCTTTATTCACTCGGAAAGTCTTATTTTTGACCTGATTCACTTGGAATTTTGATAATACCATTAATGATCTAGAAAAATGATTATCCACGGGGTTAAAATTTTTGGGATGTTACAGTAGACGGTGTCGTACACCTTTATGTTGGAATGAAAATGGTAATGCGGTTCATTTAGGACCCGAATTAATCCAGGAAATGAATGATCAAGTAACATTGATTCGTGAGAAGGTGAAGATTGCTCAGGATCGTTAGAAGAGTTACTATGATAATCGTCATAGGCCACTTGAGTTTCAGGTGGAAGATTGGGTATTCTTAAAAGTTTCGCCTACTAAAGGTGTGGGTAGAATTTTGAAAAGTCAAAAGCTTAACCCGAGGTATATTGGACCGTATTAGATTTTGGAGTGAATTGGTGATGTAGCCTACCAATTGAACCTTCCCCAATCATTGACCAACATTCATAATGTGTTTCATGTATCACAGTTGTGAACTTATATCTCTTGTGATACAATGATTATTCCGGAAGACTCAGTGGAGCTGAAGGAGGACTTAACGATGGAGATGACTCATATTAGCATTGATGAATACCAGACTAAACGACTATGGAGTAAAGATGTATCTTTGGTTAAAGTTAAGTGGCAAGACTTCAATGGAATGTCATGGACATGGGAACTGGAGTCTGATATGAGGCGATTGTATCCAAATCTTTTCCAATAAGGTACATTGATTTCGGGGATGAAATCTCTTTTTAGGGGGAGTGGATGTAACATCCTTGATGTTTTAGTATTATAAAATGAGAGAGGAATAAATGAAAGTGTTAATTGGGTTATAATTATAATTATATGTATAATAAATTAAGAGGAACATGGAATTTTAAGGAAATTGGCACCAGGACCCTGACGCGTAGCGTGGCTGGGACGCGTAGCGTCAGGTGTGATTTAGTGAGCTGACGCGTAGCGCCAACGCTGCGACCTGTTTTATAACAGGAACACACAGAACAGAACCCACGAGCTTCTTTTTCCTTTCCTCTCTTCTTCTGAGGCGTTTCAGCTAGGGTTTATGGATTTCTTGTGGTTTTGGGCAATTGAAGGCCAAGGTAAGTGATAGGAACCTCTAATTGCTAACTTCCTCTTCTTTTCTCTTCTCCCTCTCATGAAATCTGAATTTGCATATGGTGATTAGAGTTTTGATTCTGAGTTTCAGTGGCTTGTGAAGCTTGGGTAATGAGTTTGAAAGTGTAAAGAAGGCAATATACTAATTAAATTGATGTTTCGATGACCGTAGGTACCAGAACGAGTGTTAGGCAAGCGATCGACAAAGTGGACATTGGAAACGGAAGAGGAACGGTGAATCCAGCAGTTGTAGGACACGATCGATCCCTTGAGCAAAATGTCAAAGCTCGGAATAGAGGTAAGGGGGTGTTTGGGTCATAATTAATTAGAATTGATATGTAAATAGTTATGGAAAGTCTGGAAATTGAGTAAGAGTTGTTATAAATAGCATAGATTAACTAAATATAATAGTTATAAATATATGAGTATGTGGAGTGAGATTAGATGGGTGAATATGAAAGAAATATGTTGATTGAATTAATTATAAAATTGAATAACTATTTTGATCAATGTGAATAACGATTGGAATGATGAAAGTAAAAGATATGTACTTCCACCTTGAGATGTATATGCATATTTGAGTATGAATAAGAATGTGAAATTATGGATTATTGATGATTACGTATGCATGATGATATATGCGATAACATTATATGGATGGGCTTGACAAGTCGGTCGCCCTGTGTTGTGAGCACACGCCAGTTTCTGGCAGTTGCATATGTTGATTATATATTAATATACTGTATTTGTGAAGCATGATATGTGATTATGTGGTATGGGATAGCCAACGGTATGTATACCCCTCGTTTTCTGGCTCCCGTGGTCTTTGTGCCCAGTTGAGCTACACAGTGGTCAAGTCGGACCCAATGGTTGAGGTAGAGAGCCAAGTCGGGCTCGGTGAACCAAGTCGGGTTCACGGGAAGTTAAGTCAGACTCCCAGCTAAAGGCTAGTCCTTTAGTATCCGGATACTAGGCGTCGAATTGTATGAGAGTCAGTTGTGATATATATGGATTTGATGATGATTAATGATTTGAAATGAATTATGAATTTGAAAACGTGATATGGATTAATGAGTGTATGGTGTTGAATGAACTGTGAAAATTATAACGAGTTTGTGACATTGAATGAGTTAAAGATTAGTAATTATATGTGTATGTATATGGACATGGATAAGTGCAGGAAGCTTAAGAATTCATGTAATGTGAGCTGTAGGTATTAATAAGTTTAATATTCCGTTCTATATTAATTATGATATTCCAAACACTCACCCTTGCTGTTGTTTTATTTTAGTGACCAATGACAGGGAGGATGCTAATGTCGCGGAGGTGCGCCAAGTGGAAGATTGATGCCAAGGAACGGGAATGAATGAATGAATGTAATATATGAATGTGCATGCTTAGGTGTATGATAAACAATAGATTGTCATGGTGTGTGATGAATACTAGACCATGTGCGATGAGATGAATTAATTCTGATAATGTGTTTAATGTGCATGATATGAAATGTGGCACGGAGCCAATGATGTGTGAATGTTGAATGCTTTGGGCAGGTGCTGAATGATGTATGATTGATATTGATTAATTTAAAGGTTATGTACATAGTGAATAAATATGAAATTAAGGAACTGAATAGGTGATTTCAGGATCCGGTGGGTTTCGGGACCCCCGGATGGTACCGATAGGTCCTTTAGGACGTTTAGAATGTGTGTGCATTAGCTTTGGCACAATTGGAATCCATTTAGGAGGTTTGGCGCAAGGGTTTTGCACCTAATTGAGTAAATCTACATTTTGCGCAAATCTTGCGCATATTTTGGGATTTTGGCGAACAAACGGTGCCAACAGTTCCAGAATAGGGAAAACATGTGACCCGTGAAGTTTTATGGTAATCAGATCTAAAACTGGCCAATTGGGTAGGTTAGAAGTTGATTAAATGGTTTAAAATGTGTAACAGCATCAGGTGCTGTTACTGTCATGCCCACACTACGCGTGAGGCTGACGCGTAGTGTGAGGTGCGCAACTGAGGGCTGACGCTACGCGTGGGGTTGGCGCGCAGCATCATACCCCTGTTTCAAGTTTTTGATTCCTTTCAAACTTAATTGAGTTTTAAAGTTTTGTGATTCTATATAATTATTATTTTGAATATGTTTAGTAAAAATAAATATTATTTTGAATTAAGACCTAATTAAATTTATTTAAATGCAAAAAATTTATTATGAAATTAATTAAACAGGTAGAAATAAAGGTAAAATGACGAAGGACATCACAGAAGGAGAGAGCTTAATTTTCCCATAGGGCTTAGTACATTCAAAAAGTGAAAGATGATTGGAAAATGTACTGAGTCAGAAAGCATGACTTGAGATAATGTGCATTTAAGTGCACGAAGGCATATCCCAAGTTATTATGGCATCTAAGTAGAAAGGTAAGTGTACGTAGCGAGCTTTCTTTGTCTTCATGGCAGATCTTCCAGGTAGGGTTACTCGTTGTTGAGTAAACTGTCATTTCTTCATTTCATATGAGCTTGAGTGCATGAACGTCTGATGGACGTTCATGATTTTTCTTCTTCTTCCATTACGCTTTTATGGTGTATTCTAGCTCATCTTTTTCTTTTTACAAGCTCTCTCTCTTTTCATTTTTCTCTCTAGTATTTCTTTTCATCCTCAATTCTCGATAAATGATTTTTCTCTTCTCATATTTTTTCTTCTATATTTTTCAAGAGGCTCACTATTTGAAGAAGAGATCAATTTTGTTTATATAGAATCAGTCTGTTGAGTTTAGGTAGAGGCTGTCAATTATATAGCAGTTGAGAGAGTTGTTGTGCAAGGGACAAAACCCTTTCTCAATGGAATTGCACAAGGGATAAGAGCTTTTGTTGTCAGAGAGAGATGTTATGCACAAGTAATGTAGATGTGGGAGCTTTCAGGATTTGTGCAGTCATAGGTGGAGTAGATGTAGCATAGGTTTTGTAACACCCTTATTTTTATTTTTATATTAAACTTTTGAAGGAATTAGATTGTGGTTCTTTAGAACTTTTTAATTTGCGTATTATTTATGATTTTCTGAAATTTTTTGAAATTTTGGAAATGTTTTAATAAAATAATATATTTTAAATAATTTTAAATTCATATAAAGTGACTTAAAATTAAAAATATTTATAAAAAAGTGAAGTTAAATTATAAGAAAATTTTCTAAAATCCATTTCATGTAGACTTATCTAAAAATGATCGATTTGAGAAAAATCTTGATTTTTACCAATCGTAAAAAAAATTGAAACGTATCAATAAATTTTTATTAACAAAAAATTTTAGATTTTTAAAATTTAAACTTTATATTACTTATTATAAAATTAGTGAGGACTGATATAATATCGCTAAGTTTCAAAAAGGACTGATTTTGAATATTTAAAATATACCGAGTGAAATGTTACTATTTGACTTAATAATTCAGCCGACATTTACTATGCAAAACACAGTGCATGTATGAAATTTTCAAACTTGTACAGTAACCAGAAACAAAAATTTTAGAAATTGCATAGTATTTTTATAATAAAATAATGGAATGCATAGTGATTTTCCTTCCTATAAATACCGAGCGAAGGAACGAAGGAAAATCACAATTTCAGATTAAATTTTCTTAATATAGTAGTGCTAGAGAGATAGTGGTAGAAGTAAGAGAGAGAAATATTTTTTTTGGAAGGAGGTTCTACTAAAATAACAAGGCAAGAATACCTCTCTTTTATATTTTTTAGGGTTATTTTCATATCGTTTTAGAAATTTATTATTATACTGGATATAATATTATTTTAAGTTACTATTCTAAATAGTAAAATACTATTTCAATAGTAAATTACTATTTCAATAGTAAATTACTATTCAAATAGTAAATTACTATTTACTGTTACTATTTATCTTTACTATTCATGTTTTACTATTTACTGTTACTTTTCACGTTTTACTATTTACTGTTACTATTCACAATTTACTATTCACTATTCACTATTCACTATTCAAAATTTACCATTTCTGTTTTAAGTAGAAATCTAAATTTTTATCTTGAAACTATATTAAAATGAAATTGGTATGTTTTAGAACTCGGAGACGAGGCGCGTACGAATTTTGAATAACGAATCAGGATACAAGAGGTAAAGAAAGTAAGATAAGAATATAATATGAAAAGACATAAGAATAATGGGAGGAGTCCCATACTCCTTTTAAATTTAATAATATTATTATTCTAAAATATTAACTTCTTAATTTAAATTTATAATATATTTTAAATTAAATATCTGATGTAACTAACTCTGACATACCTATACAAGGACTTGGATTAGTTTGACCTATATGGACTGAACTATACCTATGCAATGACTGGATTATATGGACTTACATAGACCTATGCAAGGAATAGACTATAAGGACTCAAAATCAATTTTGATAATTTAAATAACCATTAAAATTTGAATTATTTTTATTAACTTTACTTTTAATATTTAGAATAAAAAAATTAGTATTCATTTTATGAAAATTAATTTATAAAAAGGTTGAAATAATTAAATCTTGAATTAAAGAAAAATTTTAAAATTTTAAGTATTTTTGGTTAATGATTTAAAGATTATTCTATTTTAATAAAATAAAATTTTAAAAAGAAAATTATTTTCTTTTTCCAACTTAATAACTAAAGATATTTGGAAATAATTGAGATTTTTAAATACAATCTTGTTAAGATTCAATTTGAGAAAGATTATGTAAAGTTTTATATGAGAAAGTTTTGAGATATTTAAGGCTTAGAAACTCAATTTCAGTGAGATTCAAAAACTGTACCAAATTTATTTCTGTGAGACAGAAATTTAGAGAATTGAGAAAATGTACAGTTTATTAAAATGATGTGGTAAACCTTTAAGGTATTTAATAATTGAGTTTCTAAAAGCCTTAACCAACTAAATACGCGAGTAGTTTATGCATCATAAATCATTAAAGTGAAACAAAATGATATTGTCTGGGGACAGATTATAGAAACCGAGGATATATTAGAGGAGGCTTAATTACGAGCCTTGAGATGAGAGAGTGTGAAAGGGTGCTTCAGGGGACCTGGGGTAACTCCTTAGTGTCGGGTACTTTCACAATAAAAACTTTCTCAATCTGACTAGTCTCTAAGTGTTTTCATGCCAGTTGAGCTGTTCATATTATTATTATCCGGACTTATGGAACAGTGTAAACTCCTGGTTGGCCCAGCGCAAATTAAAATTTAAGGGCCCACATATATAGGTAAGTTATGATAAGGATATTGCATAACATTCATGCATTCATAATTGATTGTGTATGCGATTATGATTGATATTATTATATATTAGTTTGTGAAAACCCTTTATTGCTTATGCCCCATTTGGGAATATTATATTCTGTTTCTCAGTCCTTTCTCCGTATTTTTGTTTCATATGTTTTAAATGGTTCAGAGGGAAGGAACGAAGAACCTTGGCAGTAAATATAGCACGTTCTAGAAAGGGAGCTCGGTATGAATATCGTGGTCTAATGAATAAATAATGTTATTAAGTAACTGCTTCTGGGCCATGGAGTTTCCTCTCTTTCTTATAATGTTTAATATTTATTTTCTTCGGATGATTGTAAAATTACTTTATAAAGTTTTAATAATATTTATGAGGTATTTCAAAAATAATATATGTAAATTATTCTGATAGTTTCTCTTTAACAGTCATATCTTTAGAAAAAAAAAATTTACGAAATTTTCTAGAATTTATTAAGGTGTAACAGAGGGTGTTACAAGTTTCACTAAGAAGGAAAGTTTAGATTCAGAGAATCTCTGAATGCGTAAGATAGAGGTAAAACTTAATTGCTTTTCAGACTAGATTAAAATTCACCTTGTTTAGTCAACCTTCCTTTTTGTGAATTTTTTCAATAAACTTTTGATGGAGATGACTTGTGACCGTTGATGCTTCATTTATCATATCACTTCTAAGGTTTGAAGGGAGATGACAGAGTCTGATGCTTTCGTGTTTTCTGAAGCTCGAAGTGATGTTGTTCGAGTCTAGGTCTAGTAAGTTATTTTGATACAAGAGAGTTTCTTCTGAAGCGAGTTACCAGACTTTTTGGTTCTTCCTTTTGTTTTGGATTGAGAAATTCATGTCACAATTAAGTCTTCCAGACTTTTGATGCGTGAGCTTTCTATACATAGGCTCCCCCTTTCTTTTGTAGCTTAGGCCTTTTACTGAAACACTTAAATACCCACATCAAGTGATAACAAATGTCTTCATTTAAGTTAGAATTCATAATGTTAGTTATTAACAAATCTCCTTTTCCAGACTTTTTCTTCAACACTTTTAATTTTTTCTATTTTTATAACTTTGTTTCCCCAACTGTATACTAAACAGACACTTAAAGGGAAAAACGTTGTTATTTAATATTTTAAACTTTTGTTATTGTTGTTGTTTTTGTTTCACGTGTCATGTTTTACTTAAAATTTTATCTAATACACATTGGAATTAAACAAGTTAACAACATAAACTTCATGCTAAAAAAATTATTTTAAGGATTTAATATTAAATTTTTAAGGAGTTAATTATAATTTCAATCAAATTATAAATTTACCATCACCTCTTTATTTTAAATTTACCATTTACCATTCAAATTAATTCATTTAATTTATCATCTCTAAAAATTACCAATTAATTTATAATAATTTATAAAAATTCAAATAATTTATTTATTAATTTCCATATATCATCAATGATTAATTTAATTACTTACGATGTTACATAATTCATATCTTAAAAAATTCATCCTAAACACCGTTTTTAGCATATACAATATCGTTGTTGGAGTCCCATGCAACACCCATTTTACTTATTAGCTCACTAAATTTTGAATACACACCTCGCGTTCGGTGGTATTTTACCTTCAATTATCAGCACCATATCTTTTTGTAAATTTCACAAATATAATTTCATCCATTTCTTCAGAATTAGTTGTTTTAAAAGTTTGATGACCATTAGGATCTTTATTGACCCTATGTGCTAAAATCTCTAAGAAATACTTTTCATATTCTCCACTCCACTACATAGCCTCTCCATGTTAAGCATGCCCACCCATCTATATAACAACCCGATTTCAACACTTTCAGAAATATACCATCTATTCATCCAGTGTCATAATGGGAAACAAATGTGTATTTTGTGCACCACATACATTCACCAGAGGAGTTTCACTACTGTCAGTGATAAAGTTTATCGAAGTTGTAAATGATGATCCATAACTTCAGTCACTCCAATTATGCAAGATTGTCACGTTAAGGGTAACACATAATGCCTGGGACACCCTACAACTTGTTTATATGTTTTGCCAATACAACAGACAAAATATGTCAAATTAATATCAATGACAGCATTCGTTCAACATCTAGTTTATACATATAGTATACCAGAAACAATGTAAGCTAAAAACTACAATATGATATATTATCAGAAAAATATCATCTTTCATTTTCAAAATAAATTCAAGAATCAAATAGCCATCCTTCCTTCCTATTGCAGTAAGTGACAAAATATTTGCGATAACATAAAAAAGAAAAAAACTAATGGAAAGTAATTACCACAATGATGTTGTAATTGATTTTGTGAGTGTTGGAGTTCAAGGGGTTGTAATTAAAATCGTGTGGTCTTTCTTCAAATTATAATTCTGGGTCAAAACAATATTCACGACCAATGGCTGCTCAAGACAATGTTTCTCATACGGAATAAAACAGAGAAGGTAAAAGAGACACCTACTTAATGGGGCAAGGGAGATCGGGCGACGTGGATGCTTACCAAGGTGAGTCACGTAAAGAGGGAGGTCAGACCGTGTGTCACGCGGGCAAGAGGGTGGGAGACGATGCAGTCACTGCGAAGAGTTAGGAGTGGGCAGAATCAGAGTCTCTATAACGCGGTTTGGGCAGATTTATCGTCAAAGAACAAAACCCACGACTTAGAGAACCCAGGTTCAGAAGGAACGCCAGTGACAAAAGCTTCGAACGTCCCTAGAGATAGGAATCCTCAACCTTGACGGAAGCTTTGAAGAAGACGCGAAGAACACTAAAGGAAGAAAGCACAAGAACTTCGATGGTTCACATACCTGCTCGCAACGAACGCTCGAGGAATAAGATGCACGAGCGAGCTGCGAAAGTCCTTGAAAAACCGCCGCCTTTTCCACTTTTTAGTTTTTTTAGAAAACTTTTTTAAAGACTTCTATGTTTCTCTTAACAAAATAGAAAAGTTGGTTTTCAGTTTTTTTATAAGTTTTCTTTAAATATTTTGTAAACAAACACCTTTTGTATTATTCTCGACTTTTTCAATAATAATTTTTTATTTTATTTTTATAAAACTTGATAACTAAACATGATATAAGATTCTTCAATTTAAAGGTAAAATGTTATTGTTTAATATTGTATTTTTTTTGTTATTTTTGTTACGCGTGTCATGTTTTACTTAAAATTCTATCTAATACACATTGTGAATTAACAGAACAAGTTAACAACATAAACTTCATGCTAAAAGAAATTTATTTTAAGGATTTAATATTAAATTTTTAATGAGTTAATCCTAATTTCAATCAAATTTTAGGTTTATATCATCTAGTTATTATGGCATGGGCATGTGGGATCCACCTACGGATTACATAAGAAATGAAGTGGTCACCTTACATTCTTTTTTGAATTCATGTTAATATATATATAGAGAACACAAACGCAGTGAATTCAATATCCTGCTACAATATGAATGGCTATGTCTGTCTCAAACTCCCTCCAACTCTGTCCATTCCCAACACTCTCCTCTCCGGTGCCCTCTCTTTCACCCTCTTCTTCTCCTTCCCTTCTCCGCTCTCCGCTCTCCAACCCCCCTCACTCTTTCCTTCTTCCCAGACTTGCGCTGATGTCCAACCTCAACTCGACACAATCCAGACGGCTACCGAGGTTGTCACCAATGAAGGACTTGTCGAGGAAGCTTGGCAGATTGTGAATGATAGCTTTCTCGACACTGGTCGTCACCGTTGGTCCCAGGATTCTTGGCAGGTAATTGACCCCCACCCCACTTCTAAATTTTGCTATTTTTTTCATTGTAGATGAATTTTGATTGTGGGTTTCTGGTCAAGTTTGCTGCCTTATGCTTTGTTGCTCCATTGGTTTTGTGATACTGATGATATGGATATCTTCTCTGGTACTGTGTGTGATGCTAATAGCAGCTGTTGTTGTTTCCAGCTTAAGAAGGAAACCGTTTTGAGCACTTCCATTCAGACGAGATCAAAGGCACACCACATCATCAAAAGAATGTTGGCCAGTTTGGGTGATCCTTATACAC
Organism: Clitoria ternatea; assembly: GCA_037962975.1. Classification (NCBI taxonomy): domain Eukaryota; kingdom Viridiplantae; phylum Streptophyta; class Magnoliopsida; order Fabales; family Fabaceae; genus Clitoria; species Clitoria ternatea. The sequence continues at coordinate 270,906,856 of CM075669.1, read as the reverse complement.
GCTTTCTTACTCCTGACGAGGTATCATTAACCCTTTTCAAGATCTTGTCTTGTACTTTTTTTATAACATTTTCTATTTAATTCAATTTACAATATTTATTTATTATTTTTCCAAAATAACATTCTTATTAAATTAGACTTTCTATTATGTTATGTGATCAAAGGAATATGTGAAGACAGAGAAGTCTGTTTTTTCATTATTATTAGAGGGTGATTCTGGAATTGCAACAAAAAATTTATTGGTAAATTTAATATTATTAACTAGATTAATTATATCTTCTAATTCATGTTAAAAAAAATTATATCTTCCGATTTTTTGATGTAGTTAAAAGGGTCCTATATAATTATGTGTTCGACCACGTTAATCCTCTGATACAATCCCGTGTTGCTGTTACCCTCAATCCAAAGACCCCATTTTGGAGCAGTGACCCTCGCACTGTACAAAGTCTGTTCGACCAATGACCAAGCCCGAGAAGCCCTCCACCCCTTTGTGTCCCTTTATCGCAATAACCATGTCATGCATTTTGAATGTTTGTGCTGGTTCCTTTTATGGGACGGTGGGTGAACAAGTGCATTGTCAGTGTGTCACGTGTGGACTTGTTCAGCATGTTTATGTTGGAACCTCTCTTGTTAATTTGTACATGCAAACTGGGAGTGTCAAAGACTGGGGAGAGTTTTTGTTGAAATGGGTGACAGAAATGTGGTGTTTTGCACTTCCTTGCTCACGGGTTATTCATGGAATGGGTTTAGTGATCATGTGTGGGAATTGTTCTCAGATGCAAGCTCAGTGTTACTTGCCTAACCAGTATACTGCTGTCATTGTAATTGCAGCTTTGGCCTATGAGGCTGCAGTTACTACAGGAATCCAAATCCATGGCTTGGTTATAAAGAATGGTTTTGAGACATTAAGAGTTCTCTAATTAGTTTGTATTCAAAGTCAGGGATGTTAAGAAATGCAGGAGCTATTTTTGATTACATGGAGAACAAGGATAGATTTTCTTGGACTGCCATGATCACATGGTACTTGCAGAATGGTGGCACCAACCAGGCTGTTATTGCATTTTCTCAAACGAGGAGGGAAGGTTCCAAACCAGATTATTTCACATATTCTGCCATCCTTACCGTGCAACATGCTGTTTTCATCTCTGACATACATGCAGATGTTATCAAAACTAATTACGAAAGCCATCTTTAGTTGGAACTACACTGTTGGATGCTTATGTTAAGATAGGAAATGTTAATGATGCTGTTGATGTTTTGGAGGTGATTGACACAAAGGACATAATAGCCCAGTCAGCAATGCTAGCGGTATATGCACAAGCAGGAGAAACTGAAGCAGCAGCTAAAATCTTCCACCAATTAACAAGGGAGGGGATCAAACCAGATGAGTTCACCTTGTCCAGCATCATTAATGCCTGCACTGCTCCTACAGCATCAGTAGAGGAGGGGAAACAACCCCATGCCTATGCAATTAAAATGAGACCCAATAATGCTCTATCTGTTAGTAGTGCTCTTGTTACCATGTATGCAAATGGAGGCAACATTAATAGTGCGCATGAAGTTTTTAGAAGGCAGGAGGGGAACTTGGTTTCTTGGACCTCAAATGATATCTGGATATGCACAGCATGGCCAGCCAATGAAGCATTAGAGGTATTTGAGGAGATGCAAAGACTAAACTTGGAAATGGATGATTTAACATTCCTGTGTCATTTCTGCCTGCACTCATGCTGGCCTTGTGGAAAAGGGTCAAAACTACTTTGATTTAATGATCAATGTTAATCACAGTAATCCAACAATGGAGCACTACTCTTGCATGGTTGATCTATATAGCCGAGCAGGGATGTTAGATAAAGCCATGGGTATTATAAATGGGATGCCATTTCCCCCAAGTGCAACCATGTGGTACACTATCTTGTCAGCTTCTCAAGTACACCACAACATAGAGCTTGGAAAACTTGCTGCTGAAAAAATTAGTTCACTTCAGCCACAACACTCAGCTGCACATGTCCTGTTATCCAATACGTATGCTGCTGCAGGAAACTGGGAAGAGAGTGTCAATGTGAGAAAACTAAGGGATGGTAGAAAAGTGATAGAAAACACTAGATGCAGTTGGATTGATTTGAAAAACAAGATATACTAATGCCTGGTGATTCGACTCATCCTTTATCTGACCATATTATGCAAAGCTTTCAGAGTTAAATATTTGATTGAGGGATGTACGTTATAAGGCTGATACAAATTATGTTTTTAATGATTTTGAAGAAGATGAACAAAAAGAAACTGTTCTTTCTCATCACAGTGAAAGGCTTGCCATTGCCTTCGGACTAGTAGCTACTCATCATAAAATACCCATCCAGATTGCGAAAAATCTATCAGACTCTTGATATTGTCGTGATTTCATTTAGTTAGTATCTGATCCGGTCTGGATACCGGCCCCCATTCTTGTGACGTCAGGGTGACCTCATATAAGGAAAACCGGTGTCCTGGTTCAACATTACCACACCGGATATTCGACGTCTGGCCGTCCGTCCTCATCTCACGACTGCACCACTTATTTTCTCCATAACGGTTCTTTGTTCATCCTCACAGGACATTTATATAACTGTTGGCTTTTCAGTCACAGCAAGATAAGAGCCCCTAATAACTTATCAGCGAAGACACTGTATGTAGCAAAATATGTCACGTCAATGGCCTCAGAAAGCAAGTGGATGTGTCAGCAGATTATGCGGAAAAGGTGATTATCCTCTCCTCTTCCTAGAGGATCGTACTCTGATAATTGACCTACCCTCCTGACACATTCTGAGTGTTGAGCCACCCTGATTGACATAATATACACGCTATCAGAGCTAAGGGACCCACCTGTACCCAACGACTCTTTTTCTCACGTACAACTATAAATAGCTCGTTTCAATACACATGCATGGTATCGTTGTTCTATCTCACACTTTACTATTACTTCGCTTGAGCATTCTCTGAGTTCTTACACTCTACTAACTTGAGCGTCGGAGAATCTTCGCAGGTGGCACCACCTTTCGCCCCCCTACAACGTGAAACGCTGGTGTGAAGGATCTCCAGGACAACAAGACCGGCCTCTCCCACTGAGAGACCGGATTAATACATCGGATATACACTGTTCCGGTGTGCAAACCCTAAAAACATCTATATTCTTGTGGCTGGTCCCACACCGGATCCTAGACCCCGGTCCAGACCAGTTCATTGGCACGCCCAGTGGGACTCGTTAGAGTTATTCCCATTTTCGCAGAAGTTCGGTTGTCACGATGGAAGGTGATGGGAGAGATTTCGTTGATGGTCATGTGGAGGATGTGACCCATCAACAGACTGGAAGGAGACTCGTCTTTGAGTCCCCTGTAACTCAAACCCGGAGGATGATGCAAGTGCAAACGCCTGACCCTCGCGATGAGGTTATCAGGCAACTTAGGGAGGAGCTGATGGAGTTGAAGCGGGAGAGAGGAGGAGCTGGGGACAGGGTAACATCCCATGCAGAGGATGCTCATCATGTATCAGCGAGGGATAGATCTACAACCCTCCAGTATTCGAAGATCCCCACGTATGAAGAGAGAGAGCAGACGCAAGACTCTGGTGATAGAGTCAGTACCAGGAGAAGGGAGCAGGCGGTAGTGACTTCAGGGACGTACAAGCTCAGTGTCCCTTTCTCAAGAAGGCTGATGAGCATTATCATCCCGAAACATTTGCAAACAACTCAGCCACTGTCGATAGGGAAGTATAATGGAGAGACCGATCCCACTAAGCATTTGGATGCTTATGTGTATGAAGCTATGTATTTGGGAGCAGATGAAGATGTTATGTGCAGGATGTTCCCAAGAACGTTGACGGAGGAGGCTCTCAGCTGGTTTAAAAGCTTACCCTCAGGATCTATAGACTCTTGGGAGGAAATGGCTGCTGCATTTGAAAGCCATTTTGTCATCTCTAGGGATATCCCAAGAACTTCTCACACCCTGGCCCAGATAAGGCAGGGAGAAACTGAAACTCTTAAGGAGTTCTTGAAAAGGTTTTATAAGGAGGCAGCTTTGGTCCCTAACCTCACGGAGGCCATACAACTCCATATTGTAGTGGAAGCTCTTCAGCCTGGTTCAGCCTTTGCCCTATCTTTGGCAAAGAGCCCCCCAACAACCTTCGAGGAGTTTCGAAGGAAAGCTTCCAAGTACGTGGGCATAGAGATGCATCTAGAGGCAACTACAACAAGAATGAAACCTTCAACACCCGCTCAGCAGCCACGGAGAGAAAAGGAGAGAGTGAGGCCTGAGAACCATGCCTTTAGAGAAGACTTTGTAAACGCTCGCCCACATCCGCGAGATAGGCGCGTTTCATCGTTCGACAACTATGCTCCGTTGAACACCAGGCATTCACAAATCATGAGGGAGGTTGGTTGGCCAACTTTGAACGTCTTTGGGATAAGAAAACCAGCCCCAGCCAAGAGGGGTGGTAATCCACGTAAGTATTGCACTTTCCATGAACAGACAGGATACAACACTGATGAGTGCAAGGCGTTAAAGAATACGGTGGAAACTCTCCTTCGGGAAGGAAAGCTGAAGCAGTATTTGTTCAAGGAGAAATCTGTAGACGAGCCTCAGAGGATAGAAAAAAGGAATAGAGATCCTGATGACGAAGATGATAATACACGTAACCCAGCAAGGAAGTTCACTGCAGCTGAGAAGCAGAAGGGAGTAGTGATTGCTGAAGGTGCCCAACAAAACAACATGCCCCAGCAGCAGAGGCAGGGCAGACGAGAAGTGATTGAGATGATAGCTGGAGGATTTGCGGGAGGAGGAGCATCAATCACAGCACGGAAGAATCACCACAGGATGATTCTGTCTGTCCAGGGCAAACCGAGGGATAACCGCCCTTTCAGGGACGGTATGACAGCTCCGACGGTGTCATTTACTGATGATGACTTTGGCCCAACAATTCCAGGAGGTGATGATGCGGTAGTTATCGTGGCAGTCATAGCCAACAAGGATGTCAAGAGGATCCTCGTCGATCAGGGAAGTTCTTGTGATGTTATCTTTTATAATTGTTTCAAACGAATGGGTTTCAATGATGCAGACTTACAACCCTACACACAAGAACTCACAGCGTTTAATGGAGCCAAGCAACCCACCAAGGGGTATCTTGACACTCTGATTTCTTTTGAAGGAGAGCCTGGTGCAAGAACGGTCAAGTCAAGAATTCTGGTGATTGATGTGGAATCCCCATACAACGGTATCATAGGCCGTCCAACACTGAATGCGATGGAGGCAATTGTATCCACTCCTCACCTCTTGATCAAATTCATTGACAAGGACAACGGTGTGTCCTCTCTCCGTGGTGATCAGGAGATGGCTCGATATTGTTATAACCTGAGCCTCAACATGGTCAAGTTGGAAACGTTCAACAAGAAGAGGAAGCTGAACGACGGAGGAACAACGGCAGGGTCTGTCAGTCTAGTTGATCTGGACCCCAGAGCGGAATTGAAGATTGATCCACTCAATCCCTCTAAGCCCACACCGGATGGTGGTTCCAGGGATGTTGTCTTAGGGGATTCCCCAGAGAAGGTCACCCACATCAATGATAAGCTGGAGTTTGCTATGGAGCAACGCTTATTAGCCCTTTTGCAGGAGTTCAAAGATCTTTTCGCATGGACAGCAGCAGACATGCCCGAGATGGACCCTGATTTTTGTTGCCACAAGCTTGCTGTGTACCCTGAAACAAGACCGGTGGCCCAGAAGAAGAGGCGGTTGGGACCGGAGAAGCAGAGGGCAGCTTGTGAGCAGACAGAGGAGTTGTTGAAAGCAGGCTTTATAAGGGAGATACGCTACTCATCTTGGCTTTCTAATGTGGTCATGGTGCAGAAGGCTAATGGCAAATGGAGAATGTGCACAGATTATGTGGATCTTAACCGTTGCTGCCCCAAAGATCCATATCCCCTGCCCAACATTGATCGCATGGTGGATGACTCATCTGGTTACCAGTACCTCAGTTTCATGGATGCTTATTCGGGGTATAACCAGATTTCGATGTGGGAGAGAGACCAGGAGAAAACTGCCTTCATCAATGACCGCGGTGTTTTTTGCTACACCGTCATGCCTTTTGGATTGAAGAACGCCGGCACTACCTATCAGCGCATGATTAACAAAGTCTTTGAAGGGATGCATACAAGGCTAGTCGAGGTTTATATTGATGATATTATAGCCAAAACGCCCGCTGGAGGAGACCACATTGAAGATCTGCGCCAAGTTTTCACTAGGCTTCGGCAGTACAACATGAGGTTAAATCCTTTAAAATGCACCTTTGCCGTTCCAGCTGGGAAATTCTTGGGATTTATGTTGACCCAACGAGGCATTGAGGCTAACCCTGGGAAATGTCAAACAATCCTGGACATGCAGAGCCCTAAGAGTCTGAGGGAAGTCTAATCGTTGAATGGGAAAGTGGCCGCTCTAGCCCGTTTCATGCCCAAGATGGCGCACAGATCCCTTCCCTTGTATAAGGCGTTGAAGAAACACAAGAGTTTTGAATGGGGAGAGGAGCAAGAACAAGCCTTCCAGCAGCTCAAAGCCGTCCTCTCGAGTCCACCAATTCTGGTTAAGCCTGACCCTGGTGAGACGTTGATCTTGTATTTAGCAATATCTGATGAGGCCCTAGGCGTGGCTTTGGTTAAAGAAACCCCTGAAGGGCAGAGGCCGGTATACTTCACTAGTAAGACGTTTCAGGGAGCGGAAGGAAGGTATCAAAAGATTGAGAAAACGGCTCTAGCAGTCGTGTGGGCATCACGACGGTTGAGGCCCTATTTCCACGCGCACCCAGTATTGGTGAGAACGGATTTGCCTCTCCGTTCAGTGCTTAGCAAGCCAGACCTCGCTGGAAGGATGATAAAATGATCTATCGAGCTGTCTGAATTTGAAATTTCATATGAGCCTCGAGGAGCCATCAAGGCGCAAGTGTTGGCCGATTTTGTCGTGGAGATGACTGGGGCGGACCCGGCCACCCCTCGAGCGCATTGGACCATTTACGTTGATGGATCGTCAAATAGCAAAGGTTGTGGAGCAGGTGTTGTGGTGGAAAGTGATGATGGTGTGCACCTAGAAATTTCCCTCCGATTCAATTTCAAAACCTCCAATAACCAGGCTGAATATGAAGCATGCTTGGCTGGTCTCCGTGCGGCGATTGACATCGGAGCATCAGCAGTCACACTGTGCAGTGATTCCCAATTGGTGATTTCGCAGATCCAAGGGGAGTACCAAGCAAAGGAGCCGCAACTTCAATTGTATTTGAATTGTGTTAATGAGTTGAAAGGAAGATTTGAAGTTTTAGAGTTCAAACATGTGCCCAGAGAAGAAAACACCAGAGCGGACATCTTGTCAAGATTGGCAAGTACAAAGCAGCCCGGCAGCACAACAATGGTGGTTCAAAGCACTTTGACATCGCCTAGCATACCTCTGTACCCTTCTCTGAACGCTATCATGGTGAGCTATCCATATGAGGATTCTTGGGTCATTCCCTATATTCGCTATCTGGCTGATGGTCAACTTCCCACTGATGAGAAGGAGAGGAGACGAGTGAAGAGGGAGCTGCCATATTTTACTATGGTCGATGGTGTTCTCTACAAAAGGGGATTCTCTGTCTCATATCTTTTGTGTTTAAGAGAAGACGAGGTTCAAGCGGTGTTGGAGGAAGTACACGAGGGGCAATGTGGGCACCATGCTGGGGGCCGAAGTTTAATGAGAAAAGTCCTTAGGGCTGGATATTGGTGGCCCACGGTGAAGCAGGACTCTGCAGATTTTGTTAGGAAGTGCGATGCTTGTCAAAAATTCTCCAATCTCCACCATACACCGGCCCAAGAGCTGTCTTCATCTGCTGTACCTTGGCCGTTCTACCAGTGGGGCCTTGATATTTTGGGTCCATTCCCCACTGCGCCAGGAGGTATCAAATACTTGATCGTGGGGGTAAACTACTTCACCAAGTGGATCGAGGCAGAACCAGTAGTGCATATCACTTCTCCGCGAACAAGACGTTTCGTGTATGAAAATATCATAGCTCGGTTCGGGGTGCCAGGGCGGATTGTGACTGACAACGGCACCCAGTTTACAGACAAAAAGTTCACGGATTTGCTTGAAGGACGGGATAATCCAGATATTTTCATCTGTTGAACACCCCCAAACCAATGGACAAGCGGAGGTAGCCAACCGAGAAGTACTAAAGGGGTTGAAGAAGCGTCTGGGAGAAGCGAAGGGAGGATGGACTGACCAGCTATGTCATGTTTTATGGGCATACCGCACTACGCCTCATTCTTTAACTAACGAATCCCCATACCGGCTAACGTACGGGGTTGAGGCGATGATTCCAGTGGAGTTACAAACAAGATCGGCTCGTGTGGAGTATTTTTCAGCTGAAGATAACAACGCCAATTTGGCATCAGAGCTGGACGTCCTTCAGGAGTTGAGGGAAGAGGCCTTCGTCAGAGATCAGGCAATAAAAGCAAAGGCAGCACTCCGGTATAATAAACGTGTCCAGTACAGAGCTTTCAACACCGGAGATCTTGTTTTGAGAAAGGCAAGTGTGGGGAATAAATTCGCCCACCAAGGAAAGCTAGCACCGACGTGGGAAGGCCCTTATAGAGTTTCTGAAGTGACTGGAAGAGGGTCATACCGGTTGGAAGAACTTGATGGAACTCCAATCCGCAACAAATGGAACACTCAGAACTTACGAGTTTATTACAGCTAGTTGGTAAGACGGCGTGTACTCTTTTTCCTTACTTGAGTTTTTTCCCATTGGGTTTTCTCAAGAAGGTTTTAACGAGGCATGACCCCAACTACGCTCTTCATGTAATGTACTTTCAATTTTAATGAGAATACATTTTAACCGCCCTATCATTCTCACTTTTCTTATGTGTTGTGATTTATAGCCGTAGTTTAATACGCAAACACCTCAGGACGGATGAACTCAACTACCAATTCCGTAGTTGATGATATAACTCCTCGAGGAACTGATGAAGACCCCTCAGGACGGATGATCTCAATCACACATCGTGTGTTTTGTCGATGTAACTCCTTGAGGTGGAATGGGTTGTAGGGCTGGTCCTTTTTCAAGGCCACAAACCGAACCCCATTCGAAGACTACATGGGTTGTAGGGCTGGTCCTTTTTCAAGGCCACAAACCGAACCCCATTCGAAGACTACATGGGTTGTAGGGCTGGTCCTTTTTCAAGGCCACAAACCGAACCCCATTCGAAGACTACATGGGTTGTAGGGCTGGTCCTTTTTCAAGGCCACAAACCGAACCCCATTCGAAGACTACATGGGTTGTAGGGCTGGTCCTTTTTCAAGGCCACAAACCGAACCCCATTCGAAGACTACATGGGTTGTAGGGCTGGTCCTTCCTGAAGGCCACAAACCGAACCCCATTCGAAGACAACATGGGTTGTAGGGCTGGTCCTTCCTCAAGGCCACAAACCGAACCCCATGCGAAGGCTTGGGCGCAGTAGGCCGGTTCATACAGAAAACCGCGCTGAACCCCGAGTAACGGGCGCAGTAGGTTCAGGATTAACCCTGATCCGAACCCCGTGTTGAAGGCTTGGATTGTAGGATTGCACCGAACTCCAAGTACGGTTAGTAGGATCGAACCGAACACCGTGTGAAGACTTGAGGTGTAGGACCGAACCGAACCTCAAGAGAAAGGCGTAAAGCTTACCCTTGCCAAAGCTATACAAAAATTCAAAGGCAATATCCGTCCTCAATTGTGGAATATCCACCCCAGAGCAGTTGAACGCTAATGTACCCGCTCTACATCTTCGAGGACAGATAAGCATTTCTATCTTTTTAAGAAGTTAAAAGGTAATCCTTGAGACAAAATTTCCCTTCCCAATGTACTTACACTTGGGGACAGGGCATGCTTTAACTTAATTGTCACTTATTCGATACTATTTGTTGTCTTAATCCGGTGTGATAAGTACGCTTTAAGCAGCTAGGTAACCACACAGAACGGATTCGTAAAGCATTGAAAACAATAAAGTGTTTGGTATAGCACTAAGTTATCCAACAATCATACATTCGACGCAAGCAGTTGAAGAAAAGCAACAGTGAATTTTATTTCCAAGAATAAAGAAATTATTCAGGTTACAAGGTAGTTAAAACTGGAGCTGATCCCAGTACACAGCTATGAATAAAGCATAAATTAAGAGGCCGGTGCTTGATCCTCCGCAGTGGGCACTCCTGCCTTCTCCGTTTTGTCCTCCATTCCAGTTTGGGCACCTTCTTGTGCTTCAGCTCCAGAGGCAGCGGTGGACGTTGCTGGCTCCATACTCTGACCTTCTGGAAGGGGAGGCAGTTCATACAGAGATGCACGGGGTTCATGGTGCGAGCCGTCCTTATGAACTTCGACAAGTCTTCCCCCATGGAATTCGAAGAACGGATCTAATCCGTACAGATTCAGCTGCACTCCAGGGTTACGATAATAGACTTGACGAAGGGCCAGGCCGAAGGATTCATACGCCACATTTTTGCATATCTCCAAGGCTTTGGCAGCCTTGGCCTTCGCAGCAGCTAATCTTCTTTGAACCTTGGCAAAATCCTCTTCTGAAGGCCCAGCACTCGCACCACCCTTCTTGAGTTCCTCAATTTGGGCTTGCATCTCCTTCCGAATGCTCTCCCACTCCCCAAGGTCTTTGTTGCGACCGTCCTCCATAATTTTGAGATCGTCAGCAAGCTTAGCCGATCTCTTCTTCTCCAGTTGTAATTCTTCTTCAAGGAGGGGTATGGATTTGTTCTTTTTCTGGAGGTCGGCAACTTCCCGCTCTAGGGCCTTGTTCGCAAAATGCACTTGGCTCGCCTCTTCAGTTTTCCTCTGGAGCGTTTCCTTAGTTTTCTTCAATTCTGACTCGACGCCCCTATGAACTTCAGCTTGCTTGGTCGCCCATTTCTCCTTCACCGCGAGTTCGGTCTCAAGTTTTTCAACTTGATCCATATAATCTGCCTTCTCGCTTAGGGAATCAAGGAGGCCGGACAGTTCATCAAGCTGCCAACGCCCGGCCTTACAAGCACCTCGAACCCCAGCAGCGTCGAGGGAAGGGCGGAGGCAATACCGTGCCTTTGGAAGAGTGGGAGGCATGGACCCCTGAAACCACAAGTAAGGGGAGAGGAAGGAGTCACGCGGAGGCTCAAACGCCGGAGGAGGACCATTCCCAGAGTCCGGCTCTGAAGCATTCTGTGAAGAAGGGGTGGAGGATTCAGGAACGGGTTTCTTTCCCTTGTCCTTCTTCAATTCAGTTTCTTCGGCCGTCCTCTGACGCTTCTTTACAGGGTCATCAGAGGAGGGCTTCTCTTGATCTGCCTTTTTTACAAGATGCCTCTTTTTCCTCTTCTTCTCTGGGATGGCCTCCTCGTCGCCCGCTCCAGTGGCATCAGCTGGTTCTTCAGTTTCCTCCTCATCGAAGAGAGGAACCTCGTCCCCTACCGCAGAGGTCAGGGGAATGAGGGGAGTTTTGGTGGCGTTCCTCTTCGCCTGGATCTCATTTTCCTCAGAGGAGGAGTCATCGTCAGCCATCATGGTCCTTAACGACAACATCTCTGGGCAGGCTCTTTCGATTTGTTCTGCAAAACAAGAAAGGTTGAATGAGCATACAAGAAGAAAAAATAATCAGAACGGAATAACCATACAACACAAAGAGATTAAGAGCGGATATTACGGAGGTAGGCGTTTCTGATGTCATCCTCGGCCAAGAGGAGCCGGCTGGAAAATCCTTTGAGAGTCTTCGAGGCCGTCTGCATGGCACTCAAGACCTCAACAGAGTGAGGGGAGAGTTCGCTCTCGTCTGTATAATAAGCACGGCTCATAAGGAGAAAATGCTCGTGCGTCCAGCTAAGGGGAAACTTGGTAAACCCCTCCTTGTTCCGCCAGAAGACCGGCTTATTTGGTTGAATCCGGACCCGCGTGTAATAGTGCTTGAAGGAGCGTCCATCCACCTTCGCGGATTCCGTATAAGACTTGAAATTTATCACCCTTGAGTCACTACGGAGAGTAATGAACCCAAGGCCGCCCTTCTTATTAGCACGGCGGACCACTTGGCAATAGTAAAATAGCTTGGCCACAGTGGCGGAGAAGTTGAAATGCTCCCCCAGAACCTCCAGAGCTCGGACTAGACCCCAACCGTTGGGATGCAGTTGTGTGGGGGCGCAGTCTAGGAAACGCAGGACGGCCATCTGGAACTCCGTCATGGGGAAGCGTACTCCCAATTTCAAGAAGACGAAGTCGTACATGTAGACCGACCTCACATCAGGGACGCTGTGGCATATTCTTTCAGAGGGATGTGGTGCCATCACAGCGTATCGTGCCTTGTACTTTTTATCCGAATATATTTTGCAGCGGAAAGAAACCGTGCATTCCTCCTCACTCGCATGGTGCGAAGGGATCTCTAGGAATTCCTCCTCCACCCAGCAGTAGGGTTTTTCCCTGTTGAGTTTCTCCCAGTCAAGCCGGTGTGCCACAACGTTGACACACCCTTCAGCAGAGCGGAGAACTGGTGTTTTTCCACGTCCTGGAAGGTCCATAGTTGTGCAGGCACGGTGGAACGCGTATGTACTGTGGTAAAAAGCAACATCATCAGAGAGGTAACCTTCAGCATTTGACCCCTCATCAGAGCGGCTGGTAGCCCTCGAGTCAAGGGGAGCCTCAGAGCGACGTTGGGAAGAAGACGCTCGTGAGGAAGAGGCTTCGGCTCTCTCTGAGCGACGGGGCCCAGCCACAGGAGGATTTGCTGGAATCCTCCCACCACGGTGGCTAAGGGGGGGCGCGAGAGCCAAAACTCCCCCTGTTTGAAGGACCAGCGTGGCCTGCTCTAGGGCGCATGGTGGAAATAATATGAACAAAAATTACAAGGAGTTGAAGGGAAGGGAGGTTACCTAAAGGAAGAAGATCTTTGAGAAGTTTGAAGACGACAGAGAAATTCCAAAGAAATTTGAGCAGAGGTTCACTAAGCTTGGAAACAAGAGTGGATTCCAAAATCTGCTAAGAGTCCCTTTTATAGGTAACGAAGAGGCACAGTGTTTCGTCGAAGGTCACAAGGCTTGCATCAAAACGCAACCTTTTCAAATTGAAACGACTCCGTCGTTTCGTCACGTACGGGCGCGAAAGTGGTAACGTTTCAGTAAACATTTTGGCAAAATGGGCCCCCATTCAGTGTGAATCCAGGCCCAATAAGCCCAATCGACGGTTACACTCTTGGGTAATGATGGCTCGTGCGTAAAAAACGCATTTACTGTCCAATCATGCCATGCGCATTTAATGCCTCCCAACCACTTTTCGAATACCAAGGGTTTCAATTCTCAAAGACTCTTGGGATTTCCATTATTTATTTTATGCTGTCTGAATCCGTTGTACGCAACGAGAGAAGAGCGGTCACCCGTTTATTAGAGCGGACGCCACAGAACTCCCAGAGACCTTCCAGAATGTACTACCGGCATCCAGACTTCTCCAGAGTTGTGTAGCTCATATGAGCAACTTAACAGTCCCTCATACAAGCTAGGGGACAGATGATCCGGTCGGATACCGGCCCCCATTCTTGTGACGTCAGGGTGACCTCATATAAGGAAAACCGGTGTCCTGGTTCAACATTACCACACCGGATATCCGACGTCTGGCCGTCCGTCCTCATCTCACGATTGCACCACTTATTTTCTCCATAACGGTTCTTTGTTCATTTTCACAGGACATTTATATAACTGTTGGCTTTTCAGTCACAGCAAGATAAGAGCCCCTAATAACTTATCAGCGAAGACACTGTATGTAGCAAAATATGTCACGTCAATGGCCTCAGAAAGCAAGTGGATGTGTCAGCAGATTATGCGGAAAAGGTGATTATCCTCTCCTCTTCCTAGAGGATCGTACTCTGATAATTGACCTACCCTCCTGACACATTCTGAGTGTTGAGCCACCCTGATTGACATAATATACACGCTATCAGAGCTAAGGGACCCACCTGTACCCAACGACTCTTTTTCTCACGTACAACTATAAATAGCTCGTTTCAATACACATGCATGGTATCGTTGTTCTATCTCACACTTTACTATTACTTCGCTTGAGCATTCTCTGAGTTCTTACACTCTACTAACTTGAGCGTCGGAGAATCTTCGCAGGTGGCACCACCTTTCGCCCCCCTACAACGTGAAACGCTGGTGTGAAGGATCTCCAGGACAACAAGACCGGCCTCTCCCACTGAGAGACCGGATTAATACATCGGATATACACTGTTCCGGTGTGCAAACCCTAAAAACATCTATATTCTTGTGGCTGGTCCCACACCGGATCCTAGACCCCGGTCCAGACCAGTTCAGTATCATTCATTGAACAGAGACATATAGTTGTCAGAGATTCAAAATGGTTTCACCACTTTAAAGGTGGATTGTGCTGATGCAGGGATTACTAGTAATGTTTGGGCCAGTATGCATTATTTGTAATGGAAATTCTTCAGTGGACTGGGCCTTTGTTTTCCACAGAATCCATGGAGTATTAGCTCTTTGTCTAGCAAGTTCCTTCAAATCTAGTAGTGAAACATGAACGGACTTATCAAATTGACCTAACACCTACAGTTTCAAAATGATTAGTGAATACAACATTAGTTTGACTCTATGGGATAAAAATCACCCAAACAAAATTATTTTTGTCCTACCCGGTCAGTTACTGCAAGAACAAGACCTTTCTGATCATCGTGTCCTACATCCTACATGTAAGGTGGATAAACTACATTAATTTAACAGAAATAGAAAAGAGGAACATACATTAAAGATGTTGGAAACTACATCAAGAGCCAAAAAAGTGAATCAAAATGAGATGATAAAATATAGACAAGCAGGCCATATTTTGACAATAATATGCATTTGGTTGGAAAAATTATGAGAAAAATTACATGCTAATAACTGCGGGGTTCAGCCTAAAATACAGCAGCAAAACAGAAAAGATTAGTTACGTGAGATGAAAATATGTTAATGTGAGACACATTAAGCAAAAATCACATGCACCATTCTGTATCTCTAAAAACCACCAACTGAGTTGTACAAATGTTGACTGGTCAAGCCGTCAAGGATAACAACAAAGACAAGAATCCTCAAGTGCTTTTTAGTATTCAGCTACCAATAAAACAAGAATCAGTAGTTCAATTACAATTTCAGAATAATGAATAAGCATTCTGTGGAAGATATATATTGAAAAAAAATAATTCAAACTTGTTAACTAGACAAACAAATAATCTACACCCAAACATGAAGATGAAACACTGCAAAACTGAAAATAAGTTATCACCACATAGATCTGTGACTTAGATGCTAGCTAGAGCATGCTTGAAAATACACAACTTTGTTTTTCAAAATGAATGACAAGACATGCTTGTGCCTCACTCCTTAACTTGGTTGAATTTGTTTCTTGATATAACAATTCTTCCTTAGAAGATGTGTTCATATTACGTACTCTCAATAGTTGATGCACATGCTTATATGTGATGACATAGAGCTGGGTACTGCTGTGTTTTCTCATATTTCTTGCTTAATGAATGGCATATGGACTTTTTGCACTGTTAAAAGTTCTCCAAGATGGCGAGGTATGACATGACTGGTATTGGAATAAACCTTACGGAAGTTCCAGATGAAAATGGAGACCTCAGAATGAAGGTACAAGGAATCATATTGGACGGTCCTGCTCATTCTGCTGGTGTAAGACAGGTGACTGTACAGTTTTACTCTGTATCTTTTAAGAATTATGCTTTGTCACAAGTCTCAACATAATTATTGTTTTGAATTTATTCTTGATATTACTATGGTTGTAGAACTCAATTTTTGGCCATATTTCTGTTGCTTCCAATTTATTCTTGATATTCCTGCTCATTTTCTAGTTCTAAATTAAAAATGTCATGGGCCTGGTTTCTAACCCCTACTCTATTTAATTTTTTATGTTCATTTTACATACCTTCCTCATAATTTCAATTCATCTCCTGCATTTTCATACCTCAAACAATTTCCCAGCACAGGTATTTATGACCCACAAGAACACAACACTCTTACACTACAATCTTTGTATGACTTTTCTAATTTCCCATTTTACACAAATTTCACCTATGTCATACATATCTAGATATTAATTACAAAATATAAATCCACTAATAAAATTGGAAAGTATCATCAGCAATCTTCAAATTAGGTTAGGTCAAATTCCAAATTCCATCATTGATAAACATCCTTCAAAATTTGCAGATCTGCAAATCACCATCTTCTCCACTTTCTAAAATCTACATTTACATTTCTCTTGCTTCCATTTTTATTTTTTTAATCAATGAAATAGATATGTAAAATTAATGAGTAAACAATGAAATTGTTCCTAATAATCATCAGGTTCTTTAAAGATGACCACCAAATAAGCCCTCTAAAGATTGAGTTGGTCCACTAGGTTAGTCCTTTTGAGGAGTTAGTGGTCATCCTATCTTTTGAGAACTCATTTTTTCTTAAAATGGTAGTCAAATCAATTTTTGTAGGACTTGTGTGATGGCCATCATTTTTGAGATACCTAGTTGATTTTCACCGTATCATCTAAGGGTCAATTTGACTGTTCACTCTAAAATTAATCATGTTATCGTATCCAGTAGAAATATGATATAAACATTTCTTTTTGTTTGCAATAGCATTTGAAGGCATAATACGACTAGATAGAAATGCGTGAACAATTTTTTTTCAATTCTTTTGATCATTGAAAACAACCTCCCTTTATCTTTACCATACACTTTTTTCCGCATTTTTTTTGGTATTAGGGAATGGGGTATGCCTAAAGACCTATTTTGTATAATATAGTGAGTTTCCTTTATTTTTTTTGTTTCTCTGCTAGGGGGATGAAATATTGGCTGTCAATAACAACGAGGTAAAGGGAAAATCAGCTTTCGAAGTATCGTCCCTTGTGCAAGGCCCTAATGGAACATCTGTGACTATTCAGGTTTTGGATTCTAATTCCAAGTTAGTTTGGCACCTGCTCAAGAGTGTATTTATAGTTTTTCTTTTGATTTCTAGATGTTCAAGTTTATTATTAGCATTTGTACTGTCAGGTCAAGCATGGCAACTGTGGACCTGTTGAATTAATAGAAGTCCAGCGGCAACTTGTTGCCCGCACACCAGTCTTTTATCGGCTGGAACAAATGGACAGTGGTGTTACTCCTGTTGGGTACATACGTCTCAAAGAGTTCAATGCATTGGCCCAAAAAGATTTAGTCATTGGTCAGCTTTTCTTAACTTCACTTCTATTTTTCTTTAGTTTCTGTAAGGATGTATTTGGTTTTTAAAAGGAGTAGGAAAGAATAGCAATCTTCAGTTACAGATTCTACTGAGTGATGCATGGATGTTATATTCTTAATTTCAAGACCAACTGTTTACTGATATGTATTCTAAAGTTTTGATGTGAACGAATACAATATACTATAGGGTTCTGTACTGCACTTTTACCAAGTCTGTTATTTGATACTCCTTTTGTCCCAGAACAATTGTCGCTTTAGCCCTTTTCACATAAATTAAGAAATCATTAAATGTGTAATTATTTGAGTTTGGTATGGACTAAAATGCTCTCATTTAATTCTATTGTTTTATTAGTAATAAATAATGTCTCAACTTCCTAAGTCTTATTCATTGGTCAAATGAAAAATGATACGGGAGAGATACATTAATTACAAGAGGATACAATTGAAAAATATAAATTGATTACACCTTGAATTCCTAAAGTGACAATAGTTTTTGGACAAAAAAAAGGGTAAAGCGATAATAGTTCTAGGTCGGAGGGAGTATTAATTTTCAATCAAAATTAAATAGATAGTTTGTTCTCTTCTTTTCTAATCTGAATGTCTTTCTTTACTAAGATGTGAGCTTTTATGTGCTTCTTACCTCAAGGCACTAAAATTTCCATTTTCCCTCTGACTAACTTG
This sequence comes from Clitoria ternatea, assembly GCA_037962975.1. Taxonomy (NCBI): domain Eukaryota; kingdom Viridiplantae; phylum Streptophyta; class Magnoliopsida; order Fabales; family Fabaceae; genus Clitoria; species Clitoria ternatea. The sequence goes on along the minus strand of CM075669.1, from coordinate 270,888,898 downwards.
ACCATGATCCGCTAGGGGTCTTTTCTTTACCTTATTTTGTTGGTAGTATGAAAACCTATCATTTGTGTATGTAACTCGATTCCAGAATGAATGCCATAGTGTTAATGGAATAATTGAACAGTAAGGCTGCTGCTTCCTTATATTCACTTGTTTGATTTATTACTCTGGACTATTTTATTAGTTGTTTCCAGTTTTTTATACATGGCGCCAAAATGAATGATCAATTGTGCAGCAATGAAGCGACTTAAAGATATGGGTGCCTCATACTTCATGTTGGACCTCAGAGACAATCTTGGTGGGCTAGTACAGGTTACTTTTCCCTATACCCCTATCTATCTCTGCACTTCTGATTCACTTCTTTGAAATCAATCACAGTAGTTTCTTATATTTTTTTTCCACCTTAAGTAGAGATAAACTAAAGAAGGTTCCTTAGGCTTCTGTAGTGGGGTGTGGTGTGGATTGAGGCTGAGAGAATATGTTTTTATTGTGCTGCTTCTATTGATGCTAAATAGCCAGGTTTTTTTCTTAATTTTGGGTTGGGCACAACTCAACCTCAAAAACTAGCTAGTGAGCTGAGGATTGCCATAGCTTTGTAGCCTATCTCCATTCTTTCTCCATAACTTCTGTCGTTTATGCCATTAGGCATTTGTGGTTTTCATTGCATATTACCTATGTTGGTAGGGTAGCATTTGTGGAGGGGGGGGGGGGGGGGGTTGGAAAGTCCTACATTGCTTGCCTTAATCTTTGAGGTGGAATTGAAATATCTGTTGGGTAACTTCACTTAACTCCAATTGGTTTTAAGATGACGTTTAAAATGGTAACAACTTTTCTCATTGTTATGTCTGTGGATGTAAGCCTATAGTTTACCATACATTGAACCACATTAAAATCTGTGCCTACTTTTCTTCTCCTATTTTCAGTTTGCATTAATGGTTAAAGGACTTACCTAGTTGTAGATGACTGGCTCTCTAGGAAAATTAAATCAAGATATTTGCATTCGAGAATATTTAAGTATTTCCTATTGTTATAGATGTTGAGATAAGTCCTATGTCGGTTAGGAATGCGACTAGTATAGGCAACTCTTAACTCATGAGCTAGCTTTTGGGTTGAGTTAGGCTCGTCATTTTCTAATACGGGATCAAAGCTTGACCAGTCCGAATGTTGGGCCACTTATGGATGTCCAATCCACCAAACTTCACGCACTAGATGTCCAGTCCTGGGTGTGAGGGGGTGTGTTATAAATGTTGAGATAAGTCACCATCAACTAAGAATATAACTAATATACTCCTTATAAGGCTTGGGACAACCCCTAATTGATGAGCTAATTTTTAAGTTAAGTCCATCATTTTCTATTACCTATAAACCATATAAGGATTTGAGAACTGATTTGGAGCTTTGAAGCTCTTTTCTTTTGAGTTACTAACTGTGTAACTTTGAGGAAAAATCAAATTTATATCTACTCACTTGTATTGTACATATTTTCCTGTTTGCATGCGTGGATACCTGCTTTTGCAGGAAGGTACTTTGACACGGTAACAATAAATTATGATCTCCCACTTTCAGTAATTAAAGGGATTATTAGTGAATTTGTATTTATCTTGAGTTATGCTCACTTATGCTTTTGTAATATGACAAGATACATGATGCCTGCATTCTGTTGACCGTAATTTTGCTTTGCTTTTTTAAAATTGCCTAATTAATTATAATGATTTACTCATTCAGGCTGGAATTGAAATTGCGAAGCTATTCCTAAATGAAGGAGACACGGTATGTCAAATTTGTGCCCTTTTCTGATTTTGATTGTTTTGATTTAGGGTAAGGTGTTGCTTACCTCTTCCAACATCTGCCCATGTTAAGGTTTTCCCTTAGGATTTGATAAAGTGCAAAAGAGCCCCTTAACCTCACATTTTGTGTGAAGAATACTCTCCCTTAGGCAACACATTAAAATTCTAATAGAATTGTCATGTGGCACTCCAAAAAAATTACTCGGGAAGTTACAAATGAGGTTAATTGAGTCAGTTATTCACTTAAATGTTGTTTTTCCCAAAAATATGATACTATTGGAGGTTTAAAACATGTTTTTTTTTTGTCCCTTAAATGCTATGGTGTCATGCACAAATCACATGACAATTCTGTTTGATACTTATCGGTTCACTAAGTAGGATACCCACCCACACCCCTCATTTTTTTGGTCAAGTGAACAGTTCAGGTTAGGGGATTATTGGTTATTGTCAATTTATAAGATCTAATCCAAACACAGGCCAAAGTTGAAAGGGTTATGCATCGATTTATGCTCTGATTATTAATGTTTCTAGCTTGTTCTTGTGGCTGTGGCTTCTAAAAGAAATTCAGATTAGATGTCATCAGCTAATCCTGGATGGTATCTTATGATACTTCTTCAACTGTTCTTTTCAACACATTTTAGTTTCATAAAATAGACTTGTCCTTTTTTAATGTTTTCACAACAGGTGATCTACACTGCTGGGAGAGACCCTCAGTTCCAGAAAGCTATTGTTACTGATACTTCACCATTGATTCAAGCTCCTGTCGTTGTAAAGTTTTTATTATTGCATTAACTTCTAGGAATTATTTCTATTTCTGAAATTGTTTTTTATCATCAGGGCAGGAATAGTTCAAAGGCATTTCTTTGTCTGATTTGGATGAAATTATTGGTTATTTATGACTATAAAATGGTGATTCTAGATGCTCATTTCATAAACTTTGGTAACATTAACATTAGAAATAAAATGTGATACCTTCTAAAATACAAACATAGGAGAAATAACCTAAGATTTATTTATTTTATTGTGGATTTTTTTTCTTCAAGTACAGGAGCTAATAAATAATCGAGATTTGTTCAGTTTACCGAATAACTGATGTTGTATCTTGGCCTATTAAGATAAACCCACTATTCTCAATGTTGATATTGTTCGTGGGAAAATTGATTTAGTTTAGGGGTCTAGTACTCTAGTTTTCTGGGACTTGATTTGTGGGCCATCGTGGATAGGTCATGTATGATAGGTAATGATTTGAGTGCGAAAGCATCAAGGGGTAACAGAATTAGTTACTTCAAAAAAAAATGATTTATTGACACCATTAGAGACATACCTTATTGCTATAGCATAGAAGGAACTTATTTGTCACCCTCAGGATCAGCTGATGAGGAGTCATTGCTCAGTGCGTGCTTTTTGTGTGTGGATGATATACTCATAATTGATAAGATGAAAGGAGTGAATTCTAAATTTGAGTTGTGGAGAGAAGCTTTTGCATCCAAGCATTTTTTTTGTTAAGATAGTTTATTCTTGGTGTGATTAGTGTTTTTCCATCATATTGATTAAGTTCATGCAAGCAAACATTTAAATAGTCTCCTTTTGAATGTCTGTTATATGACTTTGATCAGTCGAATTCTCATACCGTGGACTTCATGACAAGGCTTATGAATCTTTTTGGTTTGAACCTTGCAGATTTTAGTAAATGACAAAACTGCAAGTGCAAGTGAAATAGTGAGGAGCTTAATTCTTCATATATTTGTTTATTTTTCACTCTTCTTTTAGATGCCATTATAAGTGTTGTACTTTCTTCAGGTTGCTTCTGCACTTCATGATAATTGTAGTGCTGTTCTTGTTGGAAAACGCACATATGGCAAGGTTTATGCTTTTTTCCCCATCACTGCTGTATGGTTCAAGCAATGTAGACTTTGATTTGAATGTGTTTGTAACAGTCTCTTCATAACATTCAATGTGCAATGCTTCCAACAGGGGCTAATCCAATCTGTATTTGAGCTTGATGATGGTTCTGGTGTGGTTATCACTGTTGGGAAGTATGTGACACCAAATCACAAGGATATAAATGGCAACGGAATAGAACCTGACTTCCAGAAACTTCCAGGTAGGTTTTTTTTTTTTCTTTTCTTTTTTTCCATTATAGTCAAATGGTAATATGGCTCTCATGATCTGAGCCCCATATTTGCAGCTTGGGATGATATCAGCCAACATCTTAAAAAGTGCAATATATCTAAACAAGGATAAAACAGTTCCTTCGGCATTCCAATGCAATGTTTTGCTTTGGGTTTATCATTTAAACTTGAAGCTTTCAAAGAATCTGCTAGCTGGAAGCTTTCATGTATACTTCAAGAATTTCATGCTAATATAGATAGATACCTGAAGGCTCTAATCTCCCGAGTCTTATTCACTACAATGGCATTCAATTTAACATACATTGCCTAAAGATCCATGATCGGTGTGCAAGGGATTGGCTTGGAACATTTGTTTAACTTTTCCATCCAAGGTGAACTGAATGGTGGACATAAGGTGATAACAAATGAGCCTGGAAGCATGGTTTATATCCAAGAAGCCAGTCCAGAACTGAAGCAACTTAGTTTTGATACTAACAAAGAAACTTTCTCATGCATTATTAAGAACTCTTTCATACAATGCTCCTTTTTCCTTTGCAAGTCCACCCTACCCCTAATTAAAGTGTATATACACCTATTAGTTGATGAAGGTCTGAATGCATGGAAATTTGTCATTTTCTTGGTAAAGAACTCAATATCATGTTTACAATGATTAAAATGGAAATTACAAATTATTACTGCTTGTATTTTAGACATTTAGCATATATACTGTTGAAATGCAGCAAGAATGTAATTTTGGTTTTAAATAAGTTATTGGTATTTGAAAAGTTTCTTTTGTAGTCCCTGTACAGATTTATTTTAGTCCTTTGTTAAAGACTAAAACCAAATGATACTTTTATAGAAATAAAAGCTAAAAAAAAAAGTGATAATTTTGGGAACTAATAACTGATTTAAGCCTTTAATTTTTATGTGAAACACATCTCTTATGGAGTTATGCTTGATTTTACTTAATGTTTACATTAAAATAAATTTATGCATTTTAAAATCGTTGTAAATTGCATATAATAGACTTATTAGAATTGTGAAGATAAAGGTGGTTAGAACTTAACCGCAATGTAGCAATATGTGATTCCATCCTTATGAATGATTATTGGAATGTAGTCTTTCCATTTCTTTTTATTTGTTTTCATTTTGAAAAAAATTATTTATTTTTATCCGTATCTTTAGAATTTTAAGAACTAATTTATTATTTTTTTCTATTATACCCTTACCTAAAGAACAACTAAACACTATTAATATTAATAAAGATTTAATTTAAGATAAGGATAAAGTAGGAAAGTAAATGTAAAAATGTCGGAATCTAAGAATATTAATTTGTTTTCTTAATTTGTGTGATTTAACCTTAAAATACAGATAAAAAAAAACGGAGAGAGTAACAATTAAGCTTGTAAAAAAATCAGTGCCTGTAGATACTTGTTGGTATATCTATAACATGCACTTGTAAATTTATTAATTGGATGGATACAAGTCTTGCCCTACTCCCGTATTTATAAATATCTATTTTTTATTAAATATATTTAAATATTTAAATATTTAAATATTTATTATTTTATAATGAGATAAAATTTATTTATTATTGATTCATGATAATATTTTTAATGTACTAAGTTTTAATTGTATTATCATATATATATATATATATATTATTTCATTATAGATAATATGATATTTAATAAATTATATGTTATTTTAATTTCTAAAATATTAATGGCTATTTAGAGATACTTATTACAACTATCTGTATGGATATCCGTAAACTTTAACAGATACCCTATTTATTACTTTTTAATAAATAATTTTACATAACAAACATTTTATCTAAACATAAGAAATTTCTAGGGTGAACGCCTGCATGTATATATGTTTGCCAATATAAATTCCGTATTTGATTATGATAGGATTACACTCTTTTATATTCTCTTCATATTGTTGCTAGTTATTATTTTATTAATGTTCAGAATTTGATACCCTTACACCAGCATTATTGGGAATCTTTTCCGCTTCAAGATACATTTTTTAATTTTCTATAATTTCAAGACTAATAGTACCTTTCTTTCCCCAATATTTTATTAGATAAGTTCTATCAATAGAATTTTTTAAAGTTAGTATAGTTGATATATGATATCAACATTAAGTAAAGATGAGAATAGATTAAATTGCTTCTCACTTAGCATATTCAATATAAAAATCAGATTAAGAATTTTTAAAAAACCTATTTAATTAAATAGGTTAAGTTTAGACTTTTAAAAAAGTCTTTTTTAACTTGTTTGACCGATATTTTTAAACTATTATCTATAATTTTATAAGGAAATATAATTTATAATATATTATAATTTATAAATACATATAATATTTTTTTATAAATCATAGTTTATTAAATTAAATTTTATTAAAATTATTTTTAAGATAAAAAATTAATAATTAAATATATATTATAATTAGGTTGTCTTACAAAAACAAATTGATTTGTTCAAGATATACTCATTGATCTATTTAATATATGTTTGATTGTATTTTCAATAACAATAACTTTTAAATAAATCAGATCAAACTTAAAATTATGGCCTATGTTAAGTTACAAATCAAACTTAAACATCAAACTTAACTAACAGGTCAAGTCAGTCAACCCAACTTATTTTTATCCTTATTCATACTTGAGTTGGAAGCTCAATTCTACATAATATAGAAGAAAAAGTTCTGCAATACACAACTTAGATTTCCCTTTTTGTTGCGATAGACGTATGCATGACTAGATTATCCCAAGTTCTTGTTAGACAAGGCAGCAGTAGCATAACTTGAGTTTCTTAGGAAAGGAATCGTACTTGGAAAACATTCCAGGGGAACACTAGTTATTCAAAGAAAAGAAAATGGGTTGTGAGTTAAGAGGTGGAGGATAAAAACAATAGAAGGGAGACAACATTCTTCATTACAGACCCTGAAAGGCAACCAAACCACACTGCATAGGCTTTACCTTTTGGTTCAGTCCCATAAAACAGTAGAAAAAAGTGGCACAATACAAAAGACAGAGGACGTTGCAGAGATATCACCATCACATTAATTATATATATATATATATATATACATGGCAGCCCTTTTGCCTTTTTCCTTTGCCATGCACCTTCCCTTGCTTGCTTATTTCAACTATCCAATGCCTCCTTTCTCAAGTTTGCTTATATTCTTTCTTCTCTCTTTGATCCAAGAAAGCTACGATTCTTCAAGATTTTATTACATATAAAAATATAAAAAGATGAGGATTAACAGAATGAAATTCTCTTCACAGAAACACATACTTGTTTTAATAAATCTTAGCTGGTAAACATTGCTCCAAATCGAAGAAGAAAACATTTGCGATCCAAGCCAACCTGCAGTAATGGGTGCTAGAAGTTGGCACATTGCGTTATTCTCCTTATGTCTTTTCCTTGGTTCAGGTACTATTATTAAGGGACATCAATGACATTAGTTATTCTTCCCCTAGTATTTCTATCAAGACCAATTCTTCCCCTAGTATTTCTATCAAGACCAATCTTTGTCTGTAAGACATTTAGTTAAAAACATTAAAAGCTAGTGTTGTAGACAGAATTTCCAATATGATTGGAAATTTATATTTAGGCATAAATGATGATGGTTTCCATTTCTATGATTGTAGTAAAAATGATAATGGGTAGGTGTCAGTTTCAGCAAATTATTCTCATTTGTCCTTCTGAAGAGTAAAAATGATCTTTTTCCGTTTCTTTTTCAGGTATAGGTACAGCCAAAATATTAAGAAATGATGAAAAACACGAAATCTTCTCATCATCAGAGTTGGATACTCAACTGGATGATGTTCCTATAGTCAACCCCACAAATCCAGACACAGGGATTCCGTATATGGGAAATCCTACAACTCCTCAATCACCTGACACAACAGGGCAAAACCCCACAACTCCAAACACAAACCCAAACCCAAACCCAAACCCAAACCCAACAACACCAACTCCAACCACTCCCTCATCCTCAGGTGGTCAATGGTGTGTTGCTAGCCAAGGAGCTTCAGACACTGGTCTACAGGTTGCCCTTGACTATGCTTGTGGGTATGGAGGTGCAGATTGCTCAGCAATACAACAAGGAGCAAGTTGTTACAATCCAAACACTGTCCGTGATCATGCTTCCTATGCATTCAATGACTACTACCAGAAGAATCCAGCTCCGACCAGCTGTGTATTTGGAGGAACAGCAACACTTACAAGCAATGATCCAAGTAAGAATTCCATCCAACTTAAAAAGCACGATTATTTTCTTGTGATCATTTATCTCTTCTTGGTTGTGGCTATGTTAAAGATAGTTTTGTGCATCTTAAAAATGAACATGAAAAATTTGCATCCATTACGTACCACGTAACCATTATATATATCAGACCTGCTGGGAATCTCGGGTGCAGCTTGGATAGCTCAAGTCAGTCACTATCCTTCCATATATAAAATGCAGATTCTTATGCAAAATTTCCAAAACGCAATAGACAGGTTTCTTCTTTTAATTTCAATAGAAATCAAATATATATGATAAATGATTTACGACAACTTATATATATTACGTCTCTTAATATAAAACTCTTTTATCTAATTTATATATATTAAGAAAGATGATTAATTTAGTTAAAATCATTAAATTTCTTTAAAATTTATAGTAGTTTTATAAAATTATACTTAAAAGTGATTATGACAATCATTAAATTTTCTTTACTTATTCTCTTTCCATTTGGTTTCTGTCCACTTACCACCCAATTATCATTAGAGTACTAAATAATCTAATTGAGGTATGTCATTTATTATTATATTAATTCTAATAAAAGTTATACATTAATAGGGGGTATTTAGGTAAAAAAATAATTAATGGTAGTGAAATTTGAAAGAGTATTATATTAAGGGATGAAAGTTTTTCTAAAAAGGGTCTTATATTTAGGGATGAAGATAGTATTACATATCAACTTAATCGACCGAGTTAGATATATTTGACTAGGGAGAAAATTTTAAGACTTCGATAATGAAAAATAACCCAATAATTCTAGTTTGGCCATCTCATCTCCCATGATTCTAGCTTAGAAATGTTCAAGCTATATTCAAGATTCTCAAGATTACAATCTCCACACAATAATAACATACGAGGTTATGGACCAATTAGTTGTAACTTAATTGACAATACAAAGATAATGGGAATAACCCTAGGTTCTATTAAACCACATTTATTGGAAAGACGAAAAGTCTTTAAGCTCTGAACATTATCTTTAAAAGAGGATAAATGTGGATAATATATATAAAAAAAAATTGGCCGGAGACTCGTACTATTATTGGAGCAAGCTCTAAGGCAACGAGTGATGCCATCTCATAAAATCTTCAATTTTATTTTATGAAAAAAATTAAACCCCCTTCCAAGCAACCACCCATAGTAATTTTTTTCATAAAAAAATACATGACATTTTAACTTCAAACACCTTTACTTTCATTATAGAAAACATGGCATAATCTCAATGGTTATTAGTATACTTTGTCTTCTAAAGTATAATTAGCTAACCGCTACACTTTAAAGAAGCCAAACCCAAATTTGCAACTCCGAGGATAATGGGCGTTATTTATTTCAACTAAAAAATATTATAAATGTAGCCATGTTTCATTTACCTATTAATTATGATTACTCGTTTGAGACTATAAAATGCTTTTCCATTTTTTAAGGGGATTAGATTAATAATTCTTACTTTATACGTCTGCGACGTGTGCTTCTCTACCTTAAATAACATCGTACACCGTGCAGGTAATGGGAGCTGCCGCTATGCATCACCCAAGTCAACAAGGTGAGAATTTGCAGCACCTCTATATCTCCTTTTCACCCCATAATATAAAGCAAGAAGATGAGATCCTAATATTATATTACCATGCAGTATTAGTCCACCTCCCCCAACATATGTCAGCCCACCAAGTCCACCAACTCCAATGACCCCAACTCAACCAGGCATGACAATGCCGGGTGGCGGATCAACTGTCTATGGCGCAGAACCAACAGGAAGCCCCAATGCAGCCCCGCCTGCTTTTTATTCCTTGTCTCTGTTGCTCTTATGTTGCCTGTTGTCTTCACTTCAACTAGCAATCTACATCTAGACCATAAACAAAATCCGGTCATTCTTTATGTGATACGCTGGAATTTACTCAGACGTCCAGCAGTTTTTGCAAACTTCAAGGGGTCAGAGTCAACAAGTCTTGCAATTAAAATTCCTTTAACTTTTCTATCTATGTATGGCTGTTAGTTGATTTGATCATAAAAGTCCACATAAGTAACAGAGCCAAAAGGATTTATAGGTAGTAAACAGTTTTTCTACAGCATTAGTTATTCCTAGAAAATCATTGTAATTAATATCAGCTAGCATGCCATTTCATTTACTAAACAGAATAAATAACATTAAAGAACTGTCAAAAATCAAAATCATCATGTTTGGTCTAAAACAGGCTACTGTTTAGATCAGGACGCTCAGAAGGGTATCTTGAGTATTTTGGAAAACTCCACCTTATGCACAGCAGTTATATATTGATATATAAATATATACAGGTCATGTGGTAGCGCAACATAAACAGGGTTCGACGATGTTAGTACTTAGTAGCCGTCTTTGTTAAACAACTCGATGGAAAAGGGCGAAAAGCTTAATTACATTAGATGCCAGCTTTTGAATAGGACCTAACATTCAACATGTTTCCAGTTAAATGAACTCATTCAATACAAGTTAATGTTTAACTTGCCACAGTTCACATGCTATACTCGTTTCATTATATATTTTAAAACGGTTCCAATAGGCATAGAACCTCACCAGCAAATAAATGTAGTCCTCTTTTCAAAACCTCAAGGTAGAGTACACAGAACCGCTAAAAAAAAACTACCCAAGGGTTGTATAATGGAACATGCAAACAACTTTATTATTACTGGATTAGCACTGGCAACTAATTCCACAAAGCATAATCTGGAAACATTTTATACTCTTCAAGCATAAGGAACCATCCTTACGAGATAGAATCAGGATACAATCATCTCAACAGAAAAATGGTTTATTAAGTTGTCATTGATAAAAACAACCAACATTTAATTAAAAGTAGGTAGTTACCCTTTTAACAGACGATACTGCATGGGCTTCTAATGATATGCATAAGAAAGTAGTATAAAGAATGAAGAAACAATAGAGAGACAAGTTTTGAAGAAGATAATTTCTAACAAGAAATGAAGATAATGTTAAATTGATTAGCCAAATTTACACATACCACACAAAAAGGATATTGGAAGCTGATAGCATTTTGATGAACCATATCTAACTAAAACAAAAGTTAACATCATTTTTACATATGTTCCTCCAAACAGCAGCAGAGACATGCATTAGAAGTGAAGCACATTACAACAACAATCCAAGACAAAAAACTAGCTTAAGTCACCATAATATATATATAAAAAACAACATCCTCTAATACAGTTTTAAGTACTATCGCAAATACCATTTCTTACTTCATTATTTGAATTACCAAGTGTAAAGTACAATATTGAGTTCTAGCATAACCAATAACCTTCTTTTAATCCAGAATAACATCCTCATTCCAACGAGTATCATTCTTATTTACAACGTATTAGTGTACATCACTTCAAAACCAACTCAGATTACAAGCAACAAAGATACGCCAGTGAGACAAATGACAGCTAAGGTGGCAACAATTGAACCTTGGTCAAATGATTGCCGTAAGCTTGTCCTTGAGAAATGCTGGAAAGCCAAATACACCGCAATCAATAATGAAACCATAGCACCTTCTTTTGTGTCCCTGACAGAGAAAAATGTTGAAATGTATTATTTTATTTTATTTTATTGAAAAAGGTAAAAAAGACAACAGCCTGAAGTCCTTAAAAAATGGACTTGCTTACCTTAATCTCATAGCCTCATAGGGAGCCACTATCACCAAGAGTAATGCCAGAAATGGCAATTCAAGTTCACCTGGTAATAAAGAAGAACCGGATGACAAGTTTTCCTTCCTTCAGTTAATATTCAAGTATGAAAACAAGACCAACAAATTATTTGTATTATCACACTCCACAATCAGGATTTCTCTTTCTTGTGCTTGACAGTTCACACTAAGAGAAGATATAGATTAGAGGCCATCCTGAGGAACTCTTTAGGCCTATTATTATCCATTGTTTCACCTTCAACATTTCCTAAATTTCACATTACATGAGCTTGATGGAAAAGGGAACATACCAGGAATGTAGAAGAAGAGACGAACCAAAAGTGCTAAGAATGCAGCCCACAAGCCATATCTACCTCTGTATGTCCAATTCGTGTAAAGAATTTAACAAAAAAGAGATAAAAAGAACACCATTAGCTTATTTTTAGATTTGATATTCAATTATTGTATATGTTTAATCGTGTTATGTGAAAAATGATTTTAAAATAATCCATTTCACTTAAAATAATCGATTTTGTGATAAAATTACAAAAAAAAGGTATTGGATTACTTATAGTAGTTGGTGGGTATGCATTTAAATTAATTAGGGATAAAATAGAAAAATGAAAGTTGAATCGAAAAATAATCTATTAGCTTATAATCATAATCTCCAAAATTTCAGCCTAGAGATTATAATATAATTCTGAAAACCAGATTATAATATAATTCTTAAAACTTACCCAAACATGCATTTATACCTTATGAAGAGAATAACATTCTCCATCTACGAAATATGTTGAACAAATAGAAGAATTGTTAAACAAGTAACCATATAAACAGAGCAAGACAAAGAGAATGAATAGCGTACTTTATCCAGGTAACGACACCTGCAGGTGCTTGCAAAGCAAACAACGGAATAATATAGGATTTCGGCACAGCAGTGCCCCTTGCCAGCACCAAAACCCTACAAGATTCGAATATCCATCAGCCACATTTCAAAATTTGCACTATCTAACCAAGAAAGAGCACGAGCAAAAAACAGCGCACAATCATGAATTGCAGTTTTCCTCTACAAGATTATTGGAGCATAATAGTTGATATTAGACGTTTCAGATTACTACCACTAAAGATTAGGTTACAAATTACTACAAGCATAAGAAATTACCACTGCCAGTACCAGCGAGAACAAACGTTTCTGATGTGATATTAAAAATGTGTGTGTGTAGTCTACAAGCACAAGCACAACTCAATGAACTTAAATTTGCAAATAATAAATGTAATCGAAAAAGTGAACTGACAGGGAAGAAATGGTGGAGATCCATTGCAAATTGGGAGGAGAAAGAGGAGCAGAAGCATAGCTCAGCGCGCGAAAACCTGCGCTTCTCTTGGATTTGGAGAAGCTTCTGATTCCGTCATGGCGGATCAAGGACCTTACACTGAAGGAGAAGGAAAAGAGTGAATGAAATTGAGATTGAGATTGAGATGAGAATGGAGTTAAGTGAGGAAAGATTGGTACCTGAGGGGATTGAAGGAGTAGGAGAGCGAGGGCGAGGGCGAGGAAGAGCGAGAGAGAGAAGGTAGACGGATGCATGAAATTGAAGACGATGGGTCTCTGCGGCTGAGGAGAGAGAAAGTGGTTGGTGCAGTGACGGTTGAAGATACACGCACCGATGACATTTCTTCTTTCTCTTTTTTCTTTCTTTCCTCTTAGTTTAGTTTTGGCATTTATTTACCAGTAATCACTTGATTTGATTTGAATGGACCCGTGTTTAACCAGTGGACGGTGTTGAGCAACTTCAAGTGAACGAACAATATTGATTCTTTATGCTATGTGAAAGCTAACCGTAGAATTTTTATTGGTTAATTAAATCAGTTTGAGACGAAACAACTTATATTAGAATGGGTTTAGTTCGGTTTGATTAAATACCATGAAATGTCTCAAATTTGGTGTGAAATCCATTCTCGCATGACATAAATAACGATCACGTGTAGATTTTGTATTTATAACTTTTGTTGTTTAAATAACTACTATATTATTTATGATTTTATCTAATAAATGATTAGTAAATATGTAATGTACGGTTAATTAAATTTATAGGAGTTTAATCTTTCACGTCGTTCGAAACAACCAAAATTTCATTTAATCATAGGATGTGTTTTTGGGTTTGACCAACCCAAATTGATATCCAAACACACACTAAGTTGAGTTCCTTCTTCGTTGTTCCCGGAACGTGGCATCGTAAGTGCCGTTGAAAACCCGGAAATTGTGAAATTCCATTGACCACTGATCATTTCAATCGCAAGATTTGCTTTAGCGACAAGTTTGCCGAACATCTTTTTATATCTCGTTACTCGTTACTCGTTACTAATACTATCCACTGCTTGCAGAGAAAAAAATTGTTGTATTCTCAGATTTACAGAATTGGATTATTTTAATTAATTGTGTTTTTTTTATTAAAAACTCATGATCCATTCTTCTCGCCGCTTAATTTGGCTCCTCTTTCTCCCTCTCGGCTCTCAATATACTTTCTACACCTATTAAAAACATCACTGATATAAACAGTAGTTTTTATGCTAATTATTTTTTAACAGTATAAAAAACCAATTATAAAAATAACTGGTATAATAAATTGGTATAAAGATAATCAATCGATTTCATTATTTAATCTTGTCAATGCAATGATTTATATTGTGTTGGAAAGAGAATGTGATGGAGAGAATCTAAATTCCTTGTCACATGTTATGTTTTAGTTTGAATTATTTTATAAATAAGATTGAATGGTGTATCTTTTTCTATTATCATGTTTGGTATATATAAAAAAAAACTTATCTAGTGATGCTGTCAGTTTAATTGGAACTATGGTGGACCTGTGAATGCTGACCTGCTATAGCTAGTTGATACATCCCTCCGCATCACAATCATCTCCCACAACCACCATCAACCTTCTAGAGTCACCCTTTAGTCTTTCACCATTATTTTTTAGCTCACATCACCACCCATAACCCCCCCTTAATCACCAAACAAAATCCACAACCTGTAACACAACAATTAATCTCTAACCACAGAATCCACCCCAAGATTCAGATACTAAAAAGAACGAGGTAAAGTGTGTATATAAGAATGATAAGAACATAGTGGAAAAGGGGGATGCAAAGCTCATCATTACCACCATCAACGACCTTCAAACAGAGTAATTAGAAGAAACCTATCACCATTATTAGCAATCCTAATTCTAAACAACAACCATAAATCCTAAATTGGCTACCACCCATAACCCAATAAAAACATCAACTTCAACCAAAAGAACTTAAGAATCCATCATCAATCAAAAATAAAAAGCATCACAACACCGCAAACTCAGATCACCCCCACTGCTGAGAACTAACCGAACCATCTTTAATCTCCTCTAAGTGGTTCATTGCTTCTTTTTGTGTCAAGCTGCTAAAACGTACCTCGCTTCTCTTCCACGTCACATTCTGAAATAGAAAAGGGGAAAGGTTCAAGTTTTCATTTTTTGTTCATTTGCTAAAAAATGATGGTGATGTAGAGGAATGTATCAACCAACTATAGCAGTTAGCATTCATAGGTCCACCATGGTTCTCGTTAAACTAAGTCCACCTTAGCCTTTACCATCTTAACATATAAGATTTTTGATATCTTACATATCTAGGAATATTTTTTTTATAACTTTGACCAAACATGAGTAATTTTTAAAATTTTCATTCTCGACAAAGAAAAAAAAACCTCCTACCAAACACTACAAAAGGGTTGAATTTAAGTTACTAAAAAGTAGTGAGTGTTTCTTGGAATGTGTAACATCCCGGTTTTTAGTAAGCAGTCTTAACCTTGTAAATTTTAAAGTGTGGAAGTTCTGTAAGTGATAATAAGTAAATAAAATACCTTCTTCGATACTAACTTCCGGTAGCGCTCTGATTGAGACATTACCAAGTAAAATATTATTGAGCAAGAAATTTCTGAGTGGATCATGTCTGAGATAAGACTGTCCGAGTATAGAAAGGAATCTGATTTCGAGTGAGATGTTTCCGAGTGAGTCATGACCGAGTGAAACGTTTCCGAGTGAAACGTCTCCGAGTGAAACGTTTCCGAGTCAAACGTCTTCGAGTGACACGTTTCCGAATAAAACGTCTCCGAGTGAAACGTTTTCGAGTAAAACGTCTCCGAATGAAACGTCTCCGAGTGAAACGTTTTCGAGTCAAACGTCTTCGAGTGACACGTTTCTGAATGAAACGTCTCCGAGTAAAACGTCTCCGAATGAAACGTCTCCGAGTGAAACGTTTCCAAGTCAAACGTCTTCGAGTGACACGTTTCTGAATGAAACGTCTCCGAGTGAAACGTTTCCAGTGAAACGTCTCTGAGTGAAACGTTTCTGAGTCAAACGTCTTCGAGTGACTCATTCCCGAATGAAACGTCTCCGAGTGAAACGTTTCTGAGAGAAGTACTTCCAAACCAAGAAAAGCTTTAATTTCGAATGAGTACTTCTCGGGCCGAGATATTTCTGAGCAGAGAATTCCCGAGTGGGGTATCTCCGAGTTGAGTGTAACTTTCCCAAATGGGGTGTCTCCGAGTGTGACACTTCCGTGTGGAATGGCACCGAGTGAGACATTTCCAAGTGGGATAACACCAAGTGAGATTTCTGATTTCCGCGTGGTATGACACCGATTGAAATATACCGAATGAGTCATTTTCAGGGGAAGTACTTCTGGACAGAGAGAGGTTTTGATTTCGAATAAGTACGTTTCCGAGTAAATAGTTCCCAGGGGAAGTAAATATCCGAGTGATGAACCCCTTTATTCTATTCGTGCTCGGGTATCTTAAAGATTGCCTAGAGCCTGTGCTTGGGTCCATATTCAAAGTTGCTGAGAGCTTGTGCTCGGGTTCGTCTTCGAGATTGCCTTCGACTCTGAATGATCCTTTCAGTTGTAAGATTTCTGAGTGACGCAACTCCGAATGATCTTTCGGTTATAAATTTCTGAGTGACGCACTTTCGAGAGAAATACTTTTGAGTGAAGAAAGGCTTTGACTTCGAATAAAGTACTTTTTGGGCAGAAATATATCCGAGTAGAGAATTTCTGAGTGAATCAATTTTGAACAAAAAATGGCTGATTTTGAACGAGCACTTTTCGGGCAGATATATCCGAGTGAGATATTTCTGAATGAGGTGTCTCCGAGTGAGACATTTCTGAATGAGTCACTTCCGAGGAAGGAAAGGCTATGACCGAGTGTTTCAAGCAGAAACATTTCCGAGTGAATTCCCTCCGAGTGAAGCAATTCTGAATGAAAAGAGGTTCTGATGAATACTTCTCAAAAAGGGATATGCCCAAAATACCGAAAACAGTGTCAGAATTGATAGGGGACATGATCAATAGAACCTGGCTGGATCAGGGCTGGGATAGTGACGCCATTCCTAACCAATTTTGAAAAGGTTCGCTCATGCTGGAAGGAACATCCCCACTTAGTGATCGGTCTGCTAGTTCACGCAAATCCAAATAGGTTATCACGGACGAGCCACATGCAGGGAAACTTGCATATTTTACTCCAATCATGTCGTTTTGTACATATTTTAATATTTTTACTTCAATCATACAAGTTCCATTATGTAAGCTGTGGAAATGGTCAACAATACAGCTCATTTTCTTATCTAAAACCTCTATTATTACCACAATTAACGCACCTAACATCCCACTACAATCCTATTATGAAAAGCTTGTCCCCCACTTGTCATTTGCATCATAAAATCGATACCACATCTTGTTCCCAAGTCTGAATTCTTAGAACAAGCTAAAGTTAGTAAAGTCTCTCTCTTAGTTCCTTTTCTCCATCAAGTCACTCTTGATCTGAAACTAGGACAATAAGAGAATGTTTTCAACTACTCTAGGATCTTCCGTCAACGTAAGGGGGGTATATTCTCTGGTATCCTGAGGGGGGGGGACCATATGTTTGGAAAGACTAAGGTACTTTTGGTCCTTACCTTTCCGAGGGCAGGTTCAGGAATTGTTGTTAAATTAAGATGCTTTAATTTTTATATATTTGTTTTATATAATTTTTATTGCTATGTATATGATTAATTGGCTGTGTTGATTATTTCTAACCATGATGATTAAGTGGATATGTTAAGTATTGAATTGTGAAAATATTAAGAACCATGGGTGTCTATGTGGATTCCAGTGAGGATGTAACATCCCTAATATTTTAGAAAAGTTTTAATTGACGAAAAATATTAATAATTGCCCAACCGGATTTATTTAAAATTTTGGAAATTATTAGTATTAAAAATGCAATTAGAAATAATTAAACGTTGTGGGAATAAATAAATTTATTTGATTAATTAATTATAAAAGATTAAATGAAGGTGAATAGAAGAAAATAAATTTGAAGTTACCTTGGGGTAAAAGGTGAAGGGTGAAAGGTAAAGGTAAAAGTTTAATTAAAACTTTTAAGGAAAATATAAAAGAAAAAGGGGAAAAGACCATTTTGCCCCTAAGCTTAAATAATAAGATTTCCTCCTTCTTCTTCTTCCTTCACACGCGAGTTCACTTCTCTTCTTTCTCCTCACCATTGCCGAAGCTTGCATGCCTCAAGGGGAGGCTCGTTTCACGCTGAAACTTCGAAATAATTACGTTTTTGAGATCGTGGCTTCGAGGTGAGTTCAATGAACCCATTAAAATTGAGTTATCTTCCCCTTTTCATTTTCTCTCTCTAGACAATGGCCATGCATGGAGGTGGGAGCTTCGATTTCCTACTCCTCTAGTGCGTGGGAGCTCGAAAATGGTCTTTAGAGTAACGAGGGTGGTTAAACATTGTTGGGTTATGCGTTTCAACCTCCGTAGGTAGCAGAACAGACGTCGGAGGATCGAACGGTGAAACGAATATTGGATTCGGAGGTGGAACCTTGAACGCAGCGTCTAGAGGGCGTCATCAACACCAAGAACGAACCGTCGAAACTCGGAATCGAGGTAAGGGGGTGTTCGGGTTATAATTAATTAGAATAGGTAAATGTAATTGAATTGAGTAAGTGAATTAAATGCGGAACTAAAGAGAACTTACAAGAAAATGATAATTGTATGTGTATGAATGTAAATTGTGTATGATTTGTGATGAGTTGATGAGTATGGTGGCATTGTGGTGATGGGCTTGACAAGTAGGTCGCCCAATTGATGAGTATGTGTTTTGTTGCTGGCCACTTGCAGTACGATATGTGAAATATGAATATATATGTGTGATTATGTGGTGTAGGACGGCCAACGGTATGTGCAGCCCCTCGTTTTTGGCTCCCGTGGTGGTTATGCCCAGTTGAGCTACCCAGTGGTCAAGTAGGACCCAGTGGTTAAGGTGGAGAGTCAAGTAGGACTCGGTGGACCAAGCAGGGTTCACGGGGTGTCAAGTAGGACCCCTAGCTGAAGGCCGATCCTTTTAGTATCCGGATACTAGGCGTCGATTTGATATGAGAGTCAGTTGTGTTATTCGATGTATTGTTAACATTGTGTAATGATATGAATGTGTTTTATGATGATTGTTCATTGTGATTGACAAATTGGAGATAAAGAATTGGAATTGAATCCTTGATTGGTAAGTAGAAATTGAGGACAAGATGTAAGATGAATGGTACAAACAAAAACTAGTAAATATGTTCCTTGTTCTTAAATTGTTATTCTACATTAATTATGATACCAAACACT